>BSBM01000147.1:3182500-4418125 GCA_027924585.1 Larix kaempferi | reverse complement strand
GGTCAACAAGAGGGCTGAATACTATCCTCTTTGGGCTCATGTTCAAAAGATTGCAAGATGTGGAGGTGGTGGCTCATGGGAGTGGCGATGTACACTCTGCAAAGCTCAGTATAAGGGCTCCTACCCAAGAGTCAGGTCACATTTCTTGCATGAAGCAGGAAAGGGTGTTGAAAGTTGCCCAAAAACAAGTGACCCAATTGAGAGGAGGAAGTATGAAGTTGAGCAAGATGAGGCTGACAGGCTTAAAAGAAGACATGACCAGCTTGCAAATGCTTCCATTCAGCCTCTAAACACCGAGCCAAGGATTGTGCTTGAAGCAAGGAAGAGGAAAGCAGCTCAACAAGAAGAAGTACAACCATCAAAAAATCCCAAAGGGACTCCTTCAATCCAAGAGAGTAGAATAGCCAAATTGGTGAATGTTCAAGGGAGAGAAGAAGCCGACACAAGGGTGGCTAGGGCCCTCTATGCTTGTGGGATACCTTTCAATGTGGTTCGGTCTCCTTACTGGCAAGATCTTGTACAAGCAATTAACACAGCTCCTGCAGGGTACAAGGGGCCAAACTATGAAAAAGTCCGAACTGATCTCCTAAAAAAGGAGAAAAAGCTTGTGGAGGATATCTTAGCACCGATTCGTGCTTCATGGGGCAGCTATGGGGTTACAGTAGTCTCAGATGGATGGACAGATACTAGGCGTAGGCCACTGATAAACATCATTGCCACTTCACCAAAAGGAGCAATGTTTCTGAGGGCTGAAGACTGTTCAGGGGAGGTGAAAGATGCTCAATTCATTGCTAATGTTTTAATCAAAGCTATTGAGCAAATAGGCCCTAATAAGGTGGTGCAAGTTATCACGGATAATACACCAGTTTGCAAAGCTGCAGGTTTAATTGTTGAGAGCAGGTTTGAGCACATTTTTTGGACACCTTGCATTGTCCATAATCTGAACCTGATCTTAGAAGAGATCGACAACAAAGTTCCATGGATCAAGGAACTCACAGGGCAAGCAAGGGAGATAGTTAAATTCATCACCAACCACCACCAATCTCAAGCCATATTTCGAGAGTACTCCAGATTGGAGTTGTTGAAAGTTGCCGAGACAAGATATGCTTCCAACTTCATCATGTTGCGTCGCCTTGTTGAGGTTAAGCAACCATTAGTTTCTATGGTAGTCAGTCAACTTTGGGTTGAGTGGAGACAGGCAGATTCAGAGCGGGGAATTGTTGTGCGCAGATTGTGCCTTGATGAGGAGTGGTGGAGCAAGATAGATTTCTTGCTCAAGTTCACAACCCTTGCATTTGAGCTTCTTCGAAGCGCTGACACAGACCGACCTTTCTTGGGAGAGGTATATGATGGCATGGATACCATGGTTGAGAAGACTATGGAAATCATTTTGCTTGAGTCTCCTCAGCTTTTATATGTTGATGCTGGATTTGCTGATTTGGTACATAAAATCATGGTTGACAGGTGGAATAGTTTCAACACTCCATTGCACACTTTAGCACATGCCTTGAACCCAAGATTCTATGATGAACAACTCATTGCTCAAAGCAATGGGAAGAGGAGGGCACCTCATCAGGATAGAGAGGTGGCTAATGGAGTGAAAAAGGCCCTTATGAGAATGTTTCCAGCTCATCTACACAGGGAGGTGAAGGAAGAATTTGCTAGTTTTGCTGCAGGACTAGATGATTATTCAGATATATCATCTTTGGATGAGAGAAGCACCATGAGTCCGGTTAGGTGGTGGATTTGTCATGGAGCAAATGGTGTGCATTTGCAAACACTTGACATTCGTATTCTTTCACAAGTGGCAAGCTCTTCATCGGCAGAAAGGAATTGGAGCACCTATGGTTTTATTCATTCTGTGAAACGCAATAGGTTGGGTTCACAAAAGGCTAAGGATCTTGTTTATGTGCACTCCAATCTTCGCCTTGCTTCTCATAGGGGTCCGGAATATACCAACGGGTCTTCTAAAGAATGGGATGTGGATCCAGAATCAGCTGATTTGGACATCTCTCTTGCTGCCCTGAATATTGAGGAACCTAGAAGTGGAGTTAGCCAATCTTCTTCCAGTCAACAATCCACTATTGGGCGTGCTTCTTGTTCTATTTTTCAGGATGAGTATGAAGATGAGCCCGAGGATGATGACTATTAGTCTTTGGGCTTGAGTGGATGTTTTTTTTGTGTGTTCATTGTTCATGTTGATGTAGCTTTGTACTTGTAGCCTCATATATAAAGGCTGATTTTTGATATATATGTATTAGCGGCTTAGCCTCATTTATGAAGGCTGTTTTTTGGCTATTTCCACTTGCATTATGGAATCGTTTATGGGTAAATACTAAAATGTGTTGTTTTTTGGATATTAATACTTGCATTATGGAATCACTTATGAAATTATGAGTAAAATCGTAAATGTGATGTTACATGTATGACTATGACTAAAATTTTAATCTGTAAATAATTATAAATATATATATATATATATATATATATATATATCGCGTTTCCCCGTTTCCTAAATTTTGGAGGGTCACGTTTCCTACGCGTCCCCGTTTCGGAAACTCGTCCCTGTTTCCCCGTTTCGTGCAACTTAGGTTTATCCTAGACCTTAGGATGAAGTCACAAGACAAGTGAGGGGTTCAAAGGGTATAGCTTTGGTTCATTGTTGATGTAAGAGTGACTTATAATATTTGAAATGAGATCCAGGATTAAAGCACTAGTTCAATGTGAGAAAATCCAATGCCTTGGGAACCATGTCCAATGCAAGGTAGTTTAGGGGTTGAATTGGGGCTAACTAGTACAAGTGACAAGCTTGATCATGATACATGATGACATCAAAGGGTTTAGTTCACCACACTAAGGTCAAACCACAAGTTAATCCAACAATCTAGGAAAGTCGAATTGACTTGGAGAGAAACTAGTGCCTTGGGAATTGGGATAATGGAGTCAAAGTAAGGTTAACTTGTGGTTAAGGACTCCTATTGCATGGGACAAGTGGGAAATTAAAGTCTTGATGGATGAATAGGTCTAGATCTAGGTTTGACCTAAGTGGACCACAATCCCTTAAAACAAGGAATGCTATCCCCAAGGCAAGATTTGACAAAGTGACCTACTAGACCTAGGTTTTGAATTATTCCCGTTCCAAATCCATAAAAATCTCAAGTACCCATGTCCTGGAAGTGGACAAACTCCCTTCTCCAAGGTGGTGCAACTTTGCCCAAGGAGGCCTAAAAGTGGGATAAGTGGGGTCAAGACAAGTCCAATGGCATCCAAACTTTAGATCCAAGTAGGTTGATCAGGTGAGGATATGGATCTATAATTTCAAGGCAATCCGATGGCTAGATCTTACTAGATCTGAGTTTAAAGATACCGAGTGGTCCAAAATGGGGATTAAATCCCTTAAAATGTGGAATAGGGCCCACAAGGTAGAAATCAGAAAAGTGACAACCTGGGGGTAGGTTATTGGATGTGTAGATCATGAAACAAGCGGGATCTCAACTACCCATCAACTAGATCTAGGTCAACTCACCCTCACCAAGAAGTGCGCCCTTGCTTGAAGAAGTTAGGTTGGCCTGAGAAGAGGGTCAAATGGAAGCCAATCCTCACCAAACTATAGATCCGAGATGTCGTGGATGCTATAGAGGTGGGTTTTCAATATTATACCCAACAACCCACTAGATCTAAGTAGATCTGAGAAAATGTAAAAAAGAGGGTTTGAAGAAATAAGGGTTTTATCAATTTATGAGCTAGGTCAATGGATTGGATCAAGATAAGAGAAACAAACCTGTGGATCTTACCTGGGTAACCTTGTAGATGCCTTGATGATGATGATCTATGCAAACCCGATCAATTTGAGAAGCTTTGAGGTAGTTTTCTATGCAATCGATTTAGTCCAAGAAGCCAATGCGCCCTCTCTCCTGCACAACAAACGTCAACAATATCAGATTTGAGTAATCAAGAGATAAGACTAATGCCACAAGAGAAGTAACAGAAAGGTAGCATAGATCACAATGATACTAATGATAACCCCCTGATACAAGCAAATGCCAAGAAAGTCGATTTGAAGAAGCCTTGCAAAATCGCCCTTGTTGAAGTCGCCCTCCTGTAGACAAGACAATGATTTCCAAAATAGATAGATCTTACCACAAATTCCAAATGCTAGGTTGCAATAGACTTTCCAATCACCATCTAAGAACACCAGATGCAAAGGAGACCACAAGAATTTCCACAATAAAGTTTTTCTATACCAATAATCCAAGAGCCAAAGACCCCTTACAATGAGAAGCTCTCTCCTTTAAATAGGAAGGAGAGGCATCAAAATCCTAACCACTTTTTGAATGAGTGGCTAAGATTAAAAGATACAAATGTCTAATCAATGGTTGAGATGAGCTCAACAATAAAATACATGGATCACTAATAAAATATAATATGAGTGAACAAAATCGCCCTAGAAGAGGGGAATCCCACCAAATCATGATGACACAATATAATAGGGAGCTTATGGTGGGTCCAAGGGGTAATTTTATCCACCCTTGGTCAATCCCCATAGCACAATAATCATAAAATAATCATCAATACACCAAATCATGCCTCCATGGTCAAATCATAGGCCTCAAAAGACCTCAGAAATCATCAGAAAGTGCCATAAGTGATGGATGCGGGCCCCGATGAAGCTGAAACTGCTGGAGGAGGTGTGGAAGACATCGATCTATCATCACTGCTCATCCCATGCCATAACATTGCCTCAGTAGCCCAAATCGATTTCCTCAATAGCCATTTCTACCAATCCTGAAATGCCTCGGGAAGCGTGAAACTGCCCCAAACTGCCTCTTGGAGTGCCTGCGCTGTCAAGGTGAGGGCACCAGTGTGTCCGGGAGGGGGGTAATATGGTAAAAACAAGTGGCTGGACCACCCCCTCCAAGCACAGCGCCCTAGGTCAACCGGATAAAAATCACATCTGCTCTAACAGGGCCTCCGACAGACCAAAACTGCACTGGGATAGCCTACTGAGGCTCAATCATCACTGTAAGTGCCCGGAACTGAAAACAAACTGTCTCATCGAACTCAGAAGGTCCAAATCCATCCAAAATGTGTACTCATACACCCTATGAGTGTCTGCATGATCAAAATATATATCCAATATACCGGAACAGGGTAAATAATAATAATATGTAAATGATCAAATACTGTTGTAAACCATGAATCATCATCATAACCCTGTAGCTGCTGCATAGAATCATCATGTATGTGTACATAGACCATATATCATCTATCCATACCATCATAAGGTCCAACCATCTCATGTCCTATGGTTGACCTTGGTCAAACTAGGTTTGACCAAGTCAACATGACCAAATATAACTCAGACCATCACTGGAAGCTGCTGCAAAGTGTCAAAGGTTAATGCATGCTCTACAACTTATTCAAATAACAATTATAACACAAAGTAATCATTACTGGCGATCTAAATCCAAATATATAATGTCATTAATTATTATTATTACTCATACTAGTCTTTCAAGATCATACTCACTTCATAGCTGTGATCAATTTGCTAGTGAAGCGTGAAGGCTAAAATAACTGGCCAGGCTAAGGGATGACTTGACTGACTTAACTTTGTGACACTTTGGCAAAGGGAAAGGGAATACACACCATAGTATATACTGAATGAGCAACAACACAGGGAATGGCGGTGTCTCACAAATGGATGAGTTGTTCAAAGAGGGTTTATTCCCCTTTAACAGATGCACACAATCCATAATACAAATAAGGCCAGCAATTGTTTTGATATAGCATTTAAGTTCCATTGCTTTTTGGGCTTGAAGTTTCCATAGCCTTGGTCTATGTGTGTTTATAAACACATTGCATAGATTTACATTTATTTTAGGCTTTCTGGTGCAGGTGTGTTTTTAAGGCACTTGTTTACCTGAGCACTTCTAGGTGTGTCATGGACAGCTTGTTTACCTAGGTATTTACATTTCCAAAAGATATAACATTTTATTTTCATGGCCATTTTCATTTGGCATGCCTTTCATTCATGTGTGTTTAGAAACACATTGCATGAATGGGCTTTTCATACAAGATATAGCATTTCATTTTCCAAATTTTGTATTCATGGCAGCACTAAAAGTTTCAGGTTTAGCCAACACAACTTTAGTGACTAGGGGGAATTCCAAGGAACTCCAACTCACCATAGGTAAGTTTTGTCACAAACTCATAGCCGAGACACAATAAACAGGGACGCTCATCCAATACAGAGGCTACAGTGGGGAAAAGTCCTCCATGCCACTAGTCAAGTAGTAAGTCAGGGTGATAAACTAAAAGGTAGGCAATGGATGGATGAAGACAATGAATAATGGAGCCAACACTAGCAAGCCAAGGTATGGTGGAATGATCACATCTGTTCTCCCTAAGGAAGGTAAAACCAATGAGTATGAATAGTGAACTTCTAAGTCTGAGTAGGGACAATATAATATATATAATAAGCTCAACCAGGTCCACATATCTATATGATCGCCAGATCATGACACTAAGTGCTAAGACATGCTATAAGAATAAGTATAAAAGCAATATAACCATAACACAATGATATACCTGCTGAGTCATATACCTGAATGCTCATCAACCTGTACCATCATCTGTCCTCTGAAACTGCTGCTGTAACTTTGGGCACTACTGACTGCTCTGTACCAATGGTATAATGGCTACATCGGTCATCTCTCTAAGTGTCCTGAGACTCAGTCATGGCATGGGGAATACACACTGTTGTCCACAATCTGATAGTGATCCAATATAGATGCTCATCTCAGCATCTCAAATGTAAGGGAACTGGTTGAATAGTGTACTGGCATCAGAAAAATAATGTATGGTAGCCCGGCTACTATATATGTGATAACAGTTGTCTTGGGCTAGACAACATAAAGTGAATATTGCCTCGATTGGCGTGACAACCATCCATTGAGAGTCGAGGCTATCATGGTTGCACCTCTTTGGTTGCCCATTCCCTCTGCCATCCATCTTGGATCTATCTTTAGGGGCAACTACAAGTTTGGTGATAACAAGAACCTCAAATGGAAATAGCAAGGAATTAAATCTTACCTATTTGAAATGCCCAACCTAGTTCTAGAGCTGGCTGACCTAGGGTTTCACAAAGAAACCCTAATTTTTCAAACTTGGAATTTTGAACTTCTACTTGGATAGAAAGATGCACCTCATCAAGGCGTGTTGTCCAATGTACTCTTTTTCCCGGATTAGTGAATGGAAGCTCCAAAATTTGATGCCCTAGTTTCTCTTGGCAGTAGTGATAGGGCCAAAAATGAAAATTCTCCAAACTGAATTCTGCTTCCACCAAAAGATGCACCTCCTTGAGGCGCATTAGCCTAGCCCTCTTTTCTGGATGATCTGTGGAGAGAAGACCTTGGATTTGGAAACCCTAGCTTTCCAGTGTTACACAGTGCCTTCTTTCAGAGTGGCTCTGAAACCATGTTAGTGTTTGCACTTTAATTCAATTATGTTAGATCTTTAAACTAAAAGATAGACAAGCACAACAATACACAAGAACACAAGAAATTTCCTCGGGGAAACCATAAAGGAGAAAACCCCACAACTTCTTCAGTAATAGATTCGTCACTTAGTACAATATCAAACCAAGATAGAAAACCCAAAGATAAGATGACTTCTGCAGCTTCCTTCTTCTTCTTTCAGCGAACTTGTCTTTCTCTTCCTTGGAGCGAACTAGCTTGTTGGTATATGTCCAAATGAGGGAGAGCACCTCACTATTTATACTTTGTGTGACTGACCTAAATCCCCAATGGGGCCGACTTCCTCAACTAACTGGGCCGACCTCTCCTAGGGAGACTCAAAAATACATTTTACATTTAACCTTTTGGGGACTATTGCCCCGACATACAATGGAGGTTTTATCTCGATATTCTTACATGACCAAATACAATAATGACATCCCCGAACGGAGGAAAAACATCTCTGACGGAGGTACAATAATAATATAATAATAATATACAAAAGAATATCTTCCGAAGTTACATTTATAACAACATTGTTATATAGTATATACAAATATATATGTATTGATGATTTGACATAAGTAGAAGGACAATTTGCTGAATGATTTGACATCATCATTGAAGAATTTAAGGGTTGTTTCCCTGCTGCTATATCTTTTGTTTTACTGCTATTATAATCTCTGTGAAAATGAATTTTCAGATCTGATTTATGTGGGATATGTTGCCCTAAAGGGCTGAAACTTATCAAGATAGTTTGGTATCTTTTCTCCTTGGATTTCCTAGAAGATTGGGTTGTTAGAAAGTAAAATATTGTACTCTGTCCGCTGTTGTTTTATACTCTATTTCAGAACAGCCCTAAGGCTGAAAATTCACAGGGTTAATATCCAAGAAACCTCTAGTCAAAGAAGTGAAGTTTTTCCATTTTGCATTAAAACTCAGTTTGGGAAAAATTTCAACATTGTTCATGCAATCGCACTGTAAGACTAAAGCAACATATTTGTATTGCTTATCTTCCCCCTCATGCAAGTGCAGAAATTAGGACCAAATTTCAAACAACAACCCATGGAGTATGCATGCACTGGCCTAATCTTCATGAAAATAACCAAATCTGATCTCCATGTATGTGTTGATCTATACAATCATTGGAGAGTCTAATCCTGGTACCATAGAAGCACTGCAATCTTCATCTCCTCTCAGTGCTAACTCATACACTGAACTGCTAGTGCAGGTTCAAGTGTAAACACTTTTCTTTCACGGGCATTTGGGACTGTCTTCGTTTTACTGATTTTCATTTATTTACCCTCTAGAAGTTCCGGTGCTTTGCATTTTCTGATGAGGTCAGTTCAATGCAATCTTTTTGTCACTCTTGGCAAGAAGAGGAATGTGTGCAATTGTTTGCCAAAGGCTATCTTCTAATTAAGGATGCCAAAGAGTTAAAGGCATTAGCTTACTCTGAATTTATTGCAGCTTGAGTAGCTCTAAGGAAGAGGATATAAGACTCCATTGTATCCTTCCACATTTATTTTCAGCTTTCTTGTCAACAATTTCTTGTTAATCTAAGATTTATTTTCCAAAAAGAAAACATTGTGAATTGAATGACAATGAAAATTTCAGTTGTTAATCTTGGCAATCAAGCTGAATCCAGTGGAATACATTAGCTAGGCCAGTCACATAGTATGTTTTCAATTTTAGGAAACATCATCATCAACATGTAAAAGCACTTATATAGTTATGTTATCCTGGGTTAATGCCAATAATAACTTGATTGCCAAGTAACTAATAAGCACTTATATAGTTATGTTATCCTGGGATAATGCCAATAATAAGTTGTTTGCCAAGTAACTAATAAAGTTGTTACCTTCTATCCCATTTTCACTAATATTGCATTTTATAACATTTCCAAGATAATAAAGATTTTGTTAGGTAACTAAATAAACAGTCACCTTCTATGCCATTTTTACTAGTATTGATTTTTATAACATCTCCAAGGTAATTGCAAATTGTCAATAACTAGAAATAGGAAAAGCAATATCTACATGAGCTTCAGGACGTACCATGATTACTGAAATAAATGTTCAAATAATCTATATGTGAAAAACACAAACATTATAGCCCTATATGTAAATGAAAAGACCAATACCTCTGAGGGAGTCAAAAAACGTGTATATGGGTCATCTAAGGTGGCTAACATTCTTCTGACAACGTCATGAGCTGTTGATCTAGTCTGAATAGGCCTGCTAAGTGCCTCTTCCTTCTTTTTCTGAAAATTAGAAAAATCAGGTGTTAAAATTTGTATCACATCAAACAATATTAAGCTTATGCATGTATGTTACCATTAAAACTGTAACATTCTTCTGATATTGTCATGAGCACTTGATTTGGTCCAAATAGGTCTACTAAGTGCCTGTCCCTTCTTTGTCTGGAAATTTAAAAAACAGGTCTTAAAAATTGTATCACATCAAACAATAAAGCCTGTGCATGTGTGTAACCACTAAAACTACAACAATGCAAAGTAGGGGCAACTTTGCATGAAAAGGACTTGAATTGTGCTAAAACAAAGAAAATATAAATCATGGTCTTTCAATATTGCAATTACCAGAAGAGAGTTAAAAAGTACACTGGATATAAAACCATAAAGTTGTTTATCTTTAAAATAGGACATCTCTCAAAAGCAATTTGCCACGTTTCATCTTAACTAAATGATAGCCACTACGATTACTTTGACCACAAGGTGCTCTTCTGTAACTTATTAAAATAAAACCAATCCAAATGACTAACAAGGGGGGAGGTGCATCTGCAATCTAAAGTGATTCTAAACACTCCAAGAGCCCAGACAAATGGGACTTACACGCTGCCAATGTTTAATACACTCCATCATGAGAATTAAGTAGACCCTGTTACCAACTGAGTTGCACTACAGTTGGACTTCAGTGAGCCGCCAGTATTGCACATTTACTTGTGCCTTTTTCAGAGTTCAGAAGTTCCAAGTTTGGCCTTTTCAGGGCCCATTTGTCAGTTTTTTGTAGTACATGACTGTGCCCCACGGGGTTTGTAATAAGCGTACTAGCATGGTGGTCTTTGAGTGACTCGGTTCCCTAGGACTTGACAACCAAAGAAGGTATTCCAAGGAGTTTTTTCCCTTGTCGATTATGCCTTGCCTTTAGCCGAGTATAATCGATGAGGTTTTCTCCTGCTCCTCCAAAGCTGGAATGCCCAAAGTGGGGGTTAGGCCTTAGGGGATTATTAGAGCCCATTTTGCAACATGTATGAACATGCTAGACGCTAGAATTTTATCGTTTTGTCATGTACTAGGTTCCCCTGAAGTTTCAGTCGATTCCGAGAAAAAATATTTTTTCGCATTTTTAAGCCATTTTTTAAATGGTTTAATTAAAAAATTTCAAAAGGTGATAAAAGTCTTATCCGGAGTCGGAATTTGACGCAAGGATGCTCATTTTCAAGCTCAGAGCATCCTCTTTACTTTGGTACCCGGTTTTCCTATCTTTCGGGCAGTCAAAGCACCCCGTGGAGCAGTTTTTCCTATCAGAACTACAAAGTGGCACTTTAATGCCAGAAAAACATCAAAATGCACTTTGGCCAAATGATTAAAATAATTAAAAAGTGGAATTATGCACATGCCAAATGAGTTGGCATTACTCACTTAAACTAAGCGACTATATCCAAAGGCAAAGCATATGTTAAATTTTGGTTGAAAAGTCAAAATTTGATTATTTCAAAGTAATGCTACCTTACCTTCACGTGAGCCATCTTCTCCTCACGGCAGCTATTGAGTTGGCATTAAATCAACTAAAGTGGACGACTATGTGGAGAAGTCAAACCTTATGTTAAAAGTGGAAATATTTAGAGGTTAGACGATTCAAGTATGTGAGGCTACGTAGAAGGAATCACGTGGGCCAGCCTTCCTCTACGAATTTGATGAAGGATAAAGCTTAAGGTTGTATCTAAAAACTTATGTTATAAATCATTAGAGATGCCACTATCTTGAAAGGGTTAAACGCATTTATTTGAAGTTCGAATCACATTCCACGTAAGGCAACCTTCACGTGGGCCAGCTCAAGTGTTTGCCCTCTCCTCACGTGGATGAATTCCACGTAGCTGCATACGGTTTTGGATTTGGTTAAGTTCCTTCGTGGGCACCACCCACATGGATAAGATTCTAATTAAACATCCAATCAAATGTTTATTCCAATGAAGACACGGAAACATCAAGAGCCACGCCCTTCATCCTTCACGTGGGTCGAAGTCTTCTCTTCACGGCATCTTGGAATTGGGTGGTAATAAGTTGAAAGGTGGATGCTCCTTGATTGTGAGGTGGCACAGTCGTTTTTTTTTTTTTGGTTGGTTTCCATTTAAAAGCTCCAATAAAAAAGGGGTAGCATCCAACGAATTGTGGAAACATCACCCAACCATCCATTCGACCTCTCTCCTTCACGTGGGCAGTTTCATCAATTCGGCATCTTCCATTTCAGAGTGTTTTTGTCCAAGTGCAATGGTGTTTCATCATTGGTTCTGAGGATGACTTGCTCTACAAACTAGGAGCTTTGTCTCCTTAGGGTTTTGCGCCCTAGCTAGCATTCATTTTGCTATATATTGAGCAGCTTGGCTCCATTGTAAGCATCGGAAGGTGGAACCTTTGCACATTTCTATTTGTAATATTTTTTTTTTTAGTTAATAAAGAGAAGGCTTTGGAGGCTAATCTGATTTGGTGATTGTCTTGGATTGGATCTACATGCATGAATGAGGTAAACTGTACTTATGTTCCATTGATTAATATTGTTGGGATTGCATTTATTGGGAAAAGAAGTTATCTTCTTATAGATCTGTAAGTAACTCTTTATAGGCTGCTTACATATGTAAATGATATCATGATGCAAAGAATGATGGTGTTTCTTGCTTGAAATTCATTTTTCTATTGTTTTATGGTTTATTGTTATACAAATGCTCTTAATCCCCTTGTTAGTTCTTTGTAACTATTTACAGGTAGCCCAAGTTGGAGAGCACAAAGAACTTGCTTGATCTTGTCTTCATTTCAACATAGTCGATCGAAGTGTAGATCTTATCGGTGCATCAAGGAGCTTGACTCCATAACCCTTCTCTTCAAAAGCACTCAAACCCCATGGGTTCATCTTCCTAGATCTCCCTTTTTAAAATCTATCTTGGCTACTTCTTCTTAAAAATCTTGCTTTAAAGTTCATTTGATTAGTAGATCTAAGCAAGTAGCAATCTAAAGGTTCATTTTACAAAGTTTATCTTCATTATAAGTCTAGATTGCTAAAAGTTTTTCTATTTTACTTAAAAGTTCAAGTAGATCTCAAGAAAAGGTCAAGTAGATTAGCTTTCGTTTCAAAGGTCTTTCAAAGTCTTATCAAGTAAGTAGTACTTCATTTGATTGTCATCTCTTAAAGAGACAACAAAGATCTTAAGAAGGCAAGCTTTCTAGCTTGTCTTACTTAGTCATTTTTCTCTTCTTTTGTGCTTTTAACTTATGATTTTTTCCATTTTTTTTTTTTTACACATAAAGCAAACATACTCTTAAAGTGTGTTTTAGTAGATTTCAATCGGTTGTTAGCTTGCTGGTTTTTGTACTTAAAATTCCTGTTATAAACTTTTAAAGTCTTTTAAAAAGAGTTTAAAGTCCAAAACAGTGTCCCAAAAACATGTTTTTTTTAAATACTAGTTGCATTGGTTTTGATTTTGACAGTTTGTAGCATTGTCAGAACACTTTTAAAGTGTTCTGATTATCATTTTCTAACCAACATACTTCGCTGATCTGTTTTGATTTCATAACAGGTTGGAGTAAGAAAATTAAATAAAACTTGCATTTGGAGCTTCCTGAACCACCCAGAGAGAACCAGTTTCAAGCACCATTGTTATTTCTCCCAAACATTGTAAACTGACTTGTTCCCTAATGATAAAGGGCAAGCAGTATTTCTCTTAAGTATCCAAGTTGTAATCAAAAAATAAAAAGAGCACAGCAGGCAATTCCAGTGCCTGAACCCAATCCCCCCAGGGGGGATTCGCACCTTTTTTATTTTTTTTATTTTTTTTGTTTTAGATTAGTTTTCATTCAAGCAGTAGTAATTAAATAACACACTCGAGCACACAACGTCCTCCAAGGACCCATTTTTTCATTTTATATGCTTTTGTGTTCATTTCAAATTATTATTCTGTGCTTAAAATTTAATCCTAAAATTAACCCCCCTTGTTTTATGCTTGGGGTTTAGTGTAGATTAATCATCCACTCATACCTATTTAATAAAACGAACAACGCCCCAAACTCGGAGTATGCTCTTGACCACTGCAGCTTAGTCGGAACAGTTGGCTCAATCAGAAACGGGTGTAAGGTATTTAGTGTTAATAGGACAATCCATTAAAATCCAATTCTAAGAACTCAGGAGCTTGCATGGACTGAATCCACAGAGTCAGCAGGTTCTTAAGCGGGTTCATCCTCACCTGGTTGGACACTTAGTAAGGTTGCTAGAGCACTCAGTTCGAAGTTTAGGTTTTCTTTTGGGCCAAACCAAGAATCAACCCACTCCTTAACTACTCATTTAATAATTATAAAATTTACCAACCGAGCCACTGCAATACTTTCACTGAGACTACACAAGCAACCCCACACAACAGTACTTACAAGCATTTTTACATTCTCGGCACTGGTCTTTAATTTTCTGTGTTTAAGTCAATCATAAATGTCGTGAATGCTTATTTATCTTATGCTGGGTTAGCTATTTGATTTAATTCACAAGCAGTGCTTTGTTGTTATATTTTATCATCTCGTCATCTTTAACTCCTAGAATAGACTTTTATCTTTTGTTGTAGATTAAAAGCCTTAGATTATTTTTTTAGGGACCACCCCCCTTGGCTTCGCTAGGAGTAAGCCTAGACGGAGGAGTCGAGTAATCAGGTGACAGCACTTGACTCTCACTTGCCCCCAAGGACACACCGAGCGGCTTGAAGGTTTCCTGCCGCGTCCCCCCCCAGATGTGTATTAGGCGGCAACATTTTGGCCCCGTTGCCGGGGATAAACCTTTCTATTCCCGGGTCACGACCTTTGTTTCTTTCTGTTTTTTTTTTACTTTGTTTGATGTATCCTGTGAATATTTAAATTTTTACTCAGTCCATCTGGCGACTCCACTTTTAAACAATTCAACGAAGTATTCAACAAGAAGAAATTCGGAAGGATTATTCAATTTTATTCCTGAACCTGAAAAGGTATTGTTATCACCTAAATTGTAGTTACCCCTATGGATGGATCCAGTCATGGATGGCAATAGGGAAAGGCAACTCAAAAGGTGCAACCACGATCACCTCGACCTCCAATATATGGTTGTCACGCCAGTCGAGGCAACCTTCTCTTTATGTTATCTAGCCCAGACAACAAAGGGGGAGACCCGATCTACTCCCGACAGGAGAGATCAAAACCAAGACACCAAATCAGGGTATTTCCAAGTGAAGTTAGGTGTATGGTTTATCCTAGACCTAAAGATGAAGTCACAAGCCAAGTGGGGGTTCAATAGGTATAGCTTTGGTTCATAGTTGATGTGAGAGTGACTTATAACGTTTGAAGTGAGATCTAGGATGAGTGTACTAGTTCAATGTTAGAAAATCCACTGCCTTGGGAACTGTGTCCAATGCAGGGTTGTTTAGGGGTCAGATTGGGGCTAACTAGTACATGAGACAAACTTGACCATGGTTCATGATGTCTTCAAAGGTATAGTTTACCATGCATAGGTCAAACCACAAGTCAATCCAACAATCTAAGAAAGTTGAATTATCTTGGAGAGAAACCAGTGCCTTGGGAATTGGGAAGTGGAGTCAAAGTGGGGTTGACTTATGGTTTAGGACTCCTACAACATGAGACAAGTGGGCAATAGAGGTCTTGATGGTTGAATGTGTCTAGATCTAGGTTTGACCCAAGTGGACCACAATCCCTTAAAACAAGGAATGCTATCCCCAAGGCAAGATTTGACAAAGTGATAGTCTAGACCTAGGTTTTGAATTATTCTGGTTTCAGATCTGCAATAATCTCAAGTACCCAGTTCCTAGAAGTGAGTGAACTCACTTCTCCAAGGTGGTGCGACTTTACCCAAGGAGGCTTAAATTGAGGTTTAGGTGGGTCAAGACAAGTCGGATGGCACCCAAATTTTAGATCCGGGTAGATCAGTCAAGTAGGGGTATGGATCTATAGTTTCACGGTAATCCGATGGCTAGATCTTACTAGATCTGAGTTTAAGTGTTCCAAGTGGTCCAAAGTGGGGTTTAAATCCCTTAAAATGTGGAATGGGGCCCACAAGGTGAATTTCAGGAAAGTGACAACCTGGGTGTATGTTATTTGATGTGTAGATTATGGATCAAGCGGGATCTCAAACACCCATCACCTAGATCTAGGTCAACCTGCTCAAACTAGGAAGTGCGCCTTGCTTGGGAGAGGCTAGGTTGGCCTGGGAAGGGGGTCAAACGGAGGTCAATCCTCACCAAACTATAGATCTGGGATTCCGTGGATGCTATAGAGGTGGGTTCTTAATATTACGCCCAACAACCCAATAGATCTAAGTAGATCTGAGAAAATGTAAAATGAGGGTTTTAAGATATTTAGGGTTTCAACAATTTATGAGCTATGTCAATGGATTGGATAAAGGAAAGAGAAACAAACCTGTGGATCTTACCTGGGTAACCTTGTAGATGCCTTGATGATGATGATCTATGCAAACCCGATCAATTTGAGAAGCTTTGAGGTAGTTTCTATGCAAGTCGACTTGGTCCAAGAAGCCAATGCGCCCTCTCTCCTGCACAACAAACGTCAACAATATCAGATTTGATGCATCAAGAGATAAGACTAATGCCACAAAAGAAGTAACAGAAAGATAGCATAGATCACAATGATGCTAATGATAACCCCCTGATACAAGCGAATGCCAAGAAAGTCGATTTGAAGAAGCCTTGCAAAATCGCCCTTGTTGAAGTCGCCCTCCTGTAGACAAACAATGATTTCCAAAAAAGATAGATCTTGCCACAATTTCCAAATGCTAGGTTGCAATAGACTTTCCAATCACCATCTAAGAACACCAGATGCAAAGGAGACCACAAGAATTTCCACAAGAATATTTTTCTATACCAATAATCCAAGAGCCAAAGACCCTTTACAATGAGAGGCTCTCTCCTTTAAATAGGAAGGAGAGGCACCAAAACCCTAACCACTTTTTGAATGAGTGGCTAAGATTAGAAGATACAAATGTCTAATCAATGGTTGAGATGAGCTCAACAACATAATACATGGATCACACATAAAATATAACATAAGTGGACAAAATCGCCCTAGAAGAGGGGAATCCCACCAAATCATGATGATGAAATATCATAAGAGGCTTATGGTGGGTCCAAGGGGTAATTTTATCCCTCCTTGGTCAATCCCCATAGCACAATAACCAATAAATAATCATGAATATACCAAATCGTGCCTCCATAGTGAAGTCGTGGTCCTCAAAAGACCTCAGAAATCCACAGAAAATGCCATAAGTGATGGATGCGGGCCCCGATGAAGCTGAAACTGCTGGAGAAGGTGTGGAAGGTCCCGATCTATCATCACTGATCATCCCATGCCATAACTTTGCCTCAGTAGCCCAAATCGATTTCCTCAATAGCCATTTCTACCAATCCTGAAATGCCTCGGGAAGCGTGAAACTGCCCCAAACAGCCTCCTGGAGTGCTGGCGCTGTCAAGGTGAGGGCACCAATGTGTCCGGAAGGGGGGTAATATGGTAAAAACAAGTGGCTGGACCACCCCCTCCATCATCAGCGCCCTAGGTCAACCGGATAAAAGTCATCTCTGCTCCGACAGGGCCTCCAACAGACCAAAACTGCACTGGGACCGCCTACTGAGGGTCAATCATCACTGTAAGTGCCCGGAACTGAAAACAAACTGTCCCATTGGACTCAGAAGGTCCAAATCTATCCAAGATGTGTACTCATACACCATATGAGTCTCTGCATGATCAAAATAAATATCCAATATACCGGAACAGGGCCAATAATAATGCGCTGTACATATACAAACACTGCTGTAACCCCAGAATCATCATCATAACCCTGTAGCTGCTGCATAGAATCATCCTGTATGTGTACATAGACCATATATCATCTATCCATATCATCATAAGGTCTAACATCTCATGTCCCATGGTCCTCCATGGTCAAACTAGGTCCAACCAAGACCAAATATAACTCAGTCCATCATCCAAGGCTGCTGAAAAGTATCAAGGTTAATACATGCTTTACAATTTATTCAAATAGCAATTATAACACAGAGTAATCATGACTGGCGATCTAAGTCCAAATATATAATGTCGTTAATTATTATTATTACTCAGACTAGACTTTCAAGATCATACTCACTTCATAGTTGTGATCAATTTGCTAGTGAAGGGTGAAGGCTACATTAACTGGCTAGGCTAAGGGATGACTCAACTGGCTTGACTTTGTGACACTTTGGCAAGGGAAAGGGAATACACCATAGTATATACTGAATGAGCAATAACACAGGGAATGGCAGTGTCTCACAAATGGATGAGTTGTTTAAAGAGGGTTTATTCACCTTCACAGATGCGCACAATCCATAATACAAATAAGGCCAGCAATTGTTTAGATATAGCATTTAAGTTCCATTGCTTTTTGGGCCTGAAGTTTCCATAGCCTTGATCTATGTGTGTTTACAAACACATTGCATAGATTTACATTTTTTCTTTAGGCTTTCTGCTGCAGGTGTATTTTTAAGGCACTTGTTTACCTGAGCACTTCTAGGTGTGTCATGGACAGCCTGTTTACCTAGGTATTTATTTTCCACAAGATATGACATTTTATTTTCATGGCCATTTTCATTTGGCATGCCTTTCATTCATGTGTGTTTAGAAACACATTGCATGAATGGGCTTTTCATACAAGATATAGCATTTCATTTTTTCCAGATTTTGTATTCATGGCAGCACTAAAAGTTTCAGGTTTAGCCAACACAACTTTAGTGACTAGGGGGAATTCCAAGGAACTCCAACTCACCATAGGTAAGTTTTGTCACCAACTCAGAGCCGAGACACAATAAACAGGGAAGCTCATCCAATACAGAGGCTACAGTGGGAAAAGTCCTCCATGCCACTAGTCAAGTAGTAAGTCAGGGTGATAATCTAAAAGGTAGGCCATGGATGGATGAAGACAATGAAATGATGGAGCCAACACTAGCAAGCCAAGGTATGGTGGAATGATCACCTCTATTCTCCCTAAGGAGGGTACACACCAATGAGTATGAATAGTGAACTTCTAAGTCTGAGTAGGGGCAATTAATATATATATAGATCAACCAGGTCCAAATATCTATATGATCGCCAGATCATGACACTGAGTGCTAAGACATGCTATAAGAATAAGTATAAAAGCAATCTAACCATAACACCATGATATACCTGCTGAGTCATATACCTGAAAGCTCATCAACCTGTACCATCATCTGTCCTCTGAAACTGCTGCTGCAACTCTGGGCACTACTGACTGCTCTGTACCAATGGTATAATGGCTATATCGGTCATCTCTCTGAGTGTCCCGAGACTCAGTCATGGCATGGGGAATATAACTGCTGTCCACAATCTGATAGTGATCCAATATAGATGCTCATCTCAGCATCTCAAATGTAGGGGAACTGGCTGAACAGTGTACTGGCATCAAAAAAAATAATGTATGGTAGCCCGGCTACTATGTATGTGATAACAGGTATATAGAAGAAGATTGAATAAACAAAACTCTCGGAGAATACTCGAAAATCTTAGACTTGAGTCAATCTTAGATATTCACCATCTGTTTGAAGAGTCTAATCCACCAGAAGACATGGGAGATTTTTTTACCCCTCTAGACTTTACTGCAATCGTAGGGTACCCTCATGTCATAACTGAGAAGGCAATTGAAAAGTTGCCTTCATTTCAGGGTAACAATGCCATAAGTGCTAAGGCACATTTAAAGTCTTTTTCACAATGTTATAATAAATGGTGTCTTAACGCTAAACATGAAGATGTGCAGATGAAGCTGTTTGCACTATCCTTAGAAGAAGATGCCTTTGATTGGTTCTCAGACCTAGATGCTGGCAGTTTCAAAACATTCAAAGAATTTGAGAAGGGTTTCCTAGCCAAGTGGGGAGACAAGAAAGAAGATAGGTACCTGTTAGCATCCCTAAACAACATGAAGAAGAATGAGAATGAGACTATGGAAGAGTTCAACAAAAGATTCAACAATCTCATCTCAAGCTTGCATGCCGAGATTAAGCCTCCTGATGGCTCAATCCTCATACATTATATTGAATCTTTCAATGGAGAGATGAGATATCAACTTAGGGATAAAGAACTTGTTGATCTTAAGAAAGCCCAAGTTATAGCTGAAAAGATTGATAAGAACATGCAGTCATCCGGAAAGTCCAATCTTCCAGGTTTCACTAGAGGTACTACATCAAAACAATCAGACAACAAAGACAAGTCAGCATCGACAGATAGCAAGGACCTAGCAAAAGATCCTTTGAGAGAATTGACAGATGTAATCAAAGCTATGGAAGCCAATCATGCTGCACAAATGAATTCCATGCAAAATAGACTCACTGCTATGGAAAGAGAAAAATCTCACATGCCTTCCAATAGGTTCCCTCCTAGACAGAACAATGAATGGAAGCAAAAGTATCCATCCAACAATCAGAGGATCCCTAGTCAACTTGATTCAGCCAACATGGTTATGGAAGAGGCGCCCCCTTTCTGTAGGGCTTGTAATGAATTTCATGATGATTCAACTTGTCCTAAGTTTAACTACATAAATGAACAAGGTCCTCCTGAAGTCAACAACTTTGTAGGGTATTCAAATCAACCTGAGTATATCAATCATGTTGGTAAAACTCACACTTTGCCAAAGGATGTTTGGAAACAAGCTAAGGAAATGGCACAAGAAAAGGACAATGTTACAAAAATTTATGGAGAGAAACCTACACCTGAAGAGATCAAAGAATTAGCAAAGTTCAAAGGCTTCACCTATCAGAGAAGGAAGACTGCCATCCCCATCAAATCAGATCTGCATATTCCTAAGGTAACTCATCTTCCTTCCCCAGAACTAAATGTTGATGTAGTTAGCTGGCTAGCTGGTGCTAAAATGCTTGTTCCTGTAACTGAAGTAATTAAAATGCCAGGTCAAAAGGATAGATTGATAAAGTCTTTAGAAGCTAGTGGAAATATTGATGAAGCACCTACGGAAGTTATCTATGAAAAACCTAAGGAAAAGGTCCTAGAAAAAACTAAGGATAAAGTTCAGGAAAAACCAAAAGAAGTCATTCCTGATGTTCCTAAGAAAATCAATGAAGATCTTCCTATTATACTACATAGTATAGATCCTCGTAAGGAAGAGCATCCTCCTTTCTATGTATCCTTAGTCGTCAACAACATGTTGCTCCATAACTGCATGCTTGATTCAGGTGCCACATCCAACGTCATAACTAAAAAAGTCATGGAACAATTGAACCTGAAAGTCACAAGACCTTATCAGAATGTGTGTGCAATGGATTCTAGAGAAATCGACACCATAGGCATTATCATGAACTTACCTGTTAAGTTAGCTGCATATCCTGATGTGAATTTGACTATGGATGTAGTTGTGATCGATGTCCCTAACATTTGGGGCATGTTGCTATCTAGAAAATGGGCTGCTTCCCTTGGTGGTTGCATACAAATGGATTGGACCTATGCCATGATCCCAGCTAATGAAGATGCTCATGTCAGGTTATATAGGGAAAAGGAAAGAAAATTTCATGTTGAAGACCCTAATGTGCTAGATAATGAGTATGTTCACGAGTCAGATGGTTCTGGGAACTATTCCATTTTTGCAAACACATTAGCTCCTATTAAAGAAAAGATTAAAGATGATAGAGTAAATGGGTTGTGGAGGATGAGTTTTGATGGTGCATTTTCCAGATCAGGAAAGGGTGCTGGAATTGTGATTACTTCTCCATCTCAACAGACTTTCAAGTTTGCTTTCAGACTTGAGTTTGATGCTTCAAACAATGTTGCAGAGTATGAAGCACTCTTGCAAGGCCTTGAAATAGCTAAAGATATGGGTATAAAAATTCTAAGTATAAAAGGAGATTCAGACTTAGTTATATGTCAAATCAAGAACACCTTTGCATGCAAGAATCAAAGGTTAAGGAAGTATAGGAATGCTTGTTGGGATACAATGGAATTATTTGATGCCCTAAACATCACATCAGTACCTAGGGAAGAAAATCAGGAAGCAGACCAACTAGCAGTAGCAGCCTCAACCCTCCAACCGACTGAAGAGATAATCAATGGTGAAGGAAAATTTGAGATCAATTTCAGACCCTCCATCCTGGATAATGTAGATCATTGGCAGGTATTCAAAGATGACAAGCAAATCCTTAGATTTATACATAATGTCCAAGAGTTCACTGATTGTAAGATAGGCTATAAGGAAGAAAAGTATGACTACAAGGAAGACGAGGATCAACCTAGGAATGCCATACCTAAAAGTATAGTTGAATGGGAGCACATCTTTGACAGACAGGACAGGCATAAGCCAGAAAAGGAAATATTAAAGGCTGGAAATTACATAGAGATCAATATTGGGACTAAAACTGAACCTAAGCTAATCAAAATTGGTAAGGGTGCAAGTGAAAAGGAAAGAAATGACCTTATAGCCCTAATTCGGGAATATCGAGATGTTTTTGCCTTTTCATATGATGAGCTCAAGTCATATCGGGAAGATGTTTTCCAACATACTATCCCTTTAAAAGGGGATGCCAAACCTTTTCGCCAGAAGTTGAGACAAATAAATCCCAAGGTGGCCCCCATAGTTTTGAAAGAGCTTCAGAAGATGCTAGCAGCAGGAATCATAGCCCCAACTAGACATTCCTCATGGTGTTCAAATCTGGTTGTTGTAAGAAAGAAAAATGGAAACCTAAGACTGTGCATTGACTTTAGAAACCTGAATTGGGCATGTTTAAAAGATAATTACCCTATCCCCAACATGGAAACACTGCTTCAAAGAGTAACTGGTTCTGGAATGATGTCAATGTTGGATGGTTTTTCGGGGTATAACCAGGTAGTGGTCAGTGAAGAAGACAGGCATAAGACAACTTTTACCACCCCATGGGGTACTTTCGAGTATCTTAGAATGCCTTTTGGATTGCTCAATGCTGGGGCAACTTTCCAGAGATCCATGGATTATGCTTTCAATGAGCTAATCGGTAAGATCATAGAAATATATCAGGATGATCTCACAGTTTTTTCTAAAGAAAGAAGTGATCATGTTGGCCACCTAAGACAAATCTTTGAACGATGTCGAAAATTCGGCATATCTTTAAACCCAGCTAAGTCTGTCTTAGGTGTTGATGAGGGGAAGTTACTTGGTCACATCATCTCCAAAGATGGGGTCAAAATTGACCCAGAGAGGGTAGAAGCCATAAAGAAAGTGCCTTTGCCTTGTAATAAAACAGCCTTACAGTCATTCAACGGGCAAATTAACTTTATCAGACGCTTTATTCCCAACCTAGCAGAGTTAATGAAACCCATGCAGAGATTGCTTAAAAAGGACGCTAAATTTGAATGGAATAAAGAGGGTAAAGAAGCTTTTAGTGGAATAAAGGATGCTATCTGTAGATCACCTGTCTTGATCAGTCCTGATTATTCCAAAGATTTCCAAATCTTTTCATTTGCATCACCAGACACCATAGCCGGAGTTTTGTTGCAAAAGAATAAGGATGGCCAGGAGCAACCCATAGCCTTTATGAGTAGAGCCTTGCAGAATTCTGAGCTTAAGTACACTATCATGGAAAAACAAGCATATGCCTTAGTTAAATCACTTAAGCATTTCAGAATGTATATCGGATACTCGAAAGTTATAGGGTATGTGCCTCATGCGGCGGTTAAGGACATTTTATCACAACAAGACTGTCTTGGTATAAGGGGTAAATGGGTCTCTAAGATCCAAGAATATGACTTAGAAATCAAACCCACCAAGTTAGTTAAAGGTCAAGGTTTAGCCCGCATGATGGCTGAAGGGAACGAGCAAGCCTTACGGATGGTATGTCAGAACAATGAGTCAGTACAGGTTAGATCAGAAGAGCTTCAACGTCTTGAACAGGTTCCTTGGTATTCAGACATCATATATTTTCTAACCAACCTCACATGCCCAGATCATCTTATTGGCCATAAAAGAAGGGCCTTGAGGTTAAAAGCCACAAAGTTTTGTATCACTCAGGATGGGCTGGGATGGAAAAATCCAGATGGTCTAATTCTTAGATGCATCGATGAGCCAGAGTCCAAAAAACTCATGGGTGAGTTCCACTCTGGATTTTGTGGAGGACATTATGCGGCCAAGACTACTGCCCATAAAATCCTTAGAGCAGGGTATTATTGGCCCACTTTGTTCTCAGATGTTCACAAGCATGTCAGAAGTTGCCAACAATGTCAACTCTTCACAGGAAAACAAAAGTTAGCATCCTTGCCTCTTAAACCTGTAGTTGTCCAAGCCCCTTTTCAGCAGTGGGGTCTTGATTTCATTGGTCAGTTTAAGGATAATTCTAGCAACGGTTATTCTTGGATCCTAACTGCCACGGATTATTTCACCAAGTGGGTGGAAGCAATCCCCACGAAAGCGGCAACCGAGAAAGTGATCATGGATTTTTTAGAAGATAAGATTATCACTAGATTCGGTGTGCCCGCTAGGATCACCACGGATAATGCTAAGGCATTCAGCTCAGCGGAAATGTCATCCTTTTGTTTCAAGTATGGTATCATCCTATCACATTCATCAAATTATTATCCCCAAGGTAATGGTCTGGCAGAATCAAGTAATAAAAACTTAATGACCATAGTCAAGAAAATTGTTGGAGATAATAAAAGAGCTTGGGATAGTAAAATCAAATTTGCACTATGGGCAGATAGGATTACTAAGAAAAGTTCAACTGGAAAGTCTCCCTTTGAATTGGTTTATGGATTAGATGTTACTCTACCTGTTCACTTAAAGTTGCCAGTGTATCAGTTACTAGAAGAGTGTAGCACAGATCTGGATGTATCTCAGTATAGAATGGATCAACTAGTTGAGTTGGATGAAATCAGACGAAAGGCGGTTGATCAAAGCATAAAGAATCAGGAGAAGGTTAAAGAGAATTTTGATAAGTCATCAAAGCCAAGGGTATTTCAGATTGGTGACACAATACTACTTTGGGACAAAAGAAGGGAAAAACCTGGAAAACATGGAAAATTTGACAGTTTATGGGCAGGCCCTTATCTCATTCATGAAGTAGCAGGCACAAACGCTTTTTTCCTAAGCAGTATGGACGGTGAGAAGTGTACCCTCCCAGTCAACGGAGGCCTTCTCAAACTATTCTACACTGAAAATATCTGATGCCCATGGGGGCATCTTTGTATCAAAATTTCTAAACCCTACTCCTGCATTTCATTTTCTAGTTAGATTTATTTTATGTATATTATTGTTTTGTACATTAGATTGAATTTTGCTTATGTACAATAGTTTCCTTTTATGAATAAATGTCGTAACTTAGATGTTCCATTTGGTTATTTTTCGTATATATATGGGACTGATGCACTTACGTTTCCATGCAGGAAACTGACAATCTGGAGTTCTCGAATGATCTCCTTTCCTAGGAAAGATTAATCACACGTCCCACAGTTGGAGCCAGATGTTACCAACTGAGTTGCACTACAGTTGGACTTCAGTGAGCCGCCAGTATTGCACATTTACTTGTGCCTTTTTCAGAGTTCAGAAGTTCCAAGTTTGGCCTTTTCAGGGCCCATTTGTAAGTTTTTTGTAGTACATGACTGTGCCCCACGGGGTTTGTAATAAGCGTACTAGCATGGTGGTCTTTGAGTGACTCGGTTCCCTAGGACTTGACAACCAAAGAAGGTATTCCAAGGAGTTTTTTCCCTTGTCGATTATGCCTTGCCTTTAGCCGAGTATAATCGATGAGGTTTTCTCCTGCTCCTCCAAAGCTGGAATGCCCAAAGTGGGGGTTAGGCCTTAGGGGATTATTAGAGCCCATTTTGCAACATGTATGAACATGCTAGACGCTAGAATTTTATCGTTTTGTCATGTACTAGGTTCCCCTGAAGTTTCAGTCGATTCCGAGAAAAAATATTTTTTCGCATTTTTAAGCCATTTTTTAAATGGTTTAATTAAAAATTTTCAAAAGGTGATAAAAGTTTTATCCGGAGTCGGAATTTGACGCAGGGATGCTCATTTTCAAGCTCAGAGCATCCTCTTTACTTTGGTACCCGGTTTTCCTATCTTTCGGGCAGTCAAAGCACCCCGTGGAGCAGTTTTTCCTATCAGAACTACAAAGTGGCACTTTAATGCCAGAAAAACATCAAAATGCACTTTGGCCAAATGATTAAAATAATTAAAAAGTGGAATTATGCACATGCCAAATGAGTTGGCATTACTCACTTAAACTAAACGACTATATCCAAAGGCAAAGCATATGTTAAATTTTGATTGAAAAGTCAAAATTTGATTATTTCAAAGTAATGCTACCTTACCTTCACGTGAGCCATCTTCTCCTCACGGCAGCTATTGAGTTGGCATTAAATCAACTAAAGTGGACGACTATGTGGAGAAGTCAAACCTTATGTTAAAAGTGGAAATATTTAGAGGTTAGACGATTCAAGTATGTGAGGCTACGTAGAAGGAATCACGTGGGCCAGCCTTCCTCTACGAATTTGATGAAGGATAAAGCTTAAGGTTGTATCTAAAAACTTATGTTATAAATCATTAGAGATGCCACTATCTTGAAAGGGTTAAACGCATTTATTTGAAGTTCGAATCACATTCCACGTAAGGCAACCTTCACGTGGGCCAGCTCAAGTGTTTGCCCTCTCCTCACGTGGATGAATTCCACGTAGCTGCATACGGTTTTGGATTTGGTTAAGTTCCTTCGTGGGCACCACCCACATGGATAAGATTCTAATTAAACATCCAATCAAATGTTTATTCCAATGAAGACACGGAAACATCAAGAGCCATGCCCTTCATCCTTCACGTGGGTCGAAGTCTTCTCTTCACGGCATCTTGGAATTGGGTGGTAATAAGTTGAAAGGTGGATGCTCCTTGATTGTGAGGTGGCACAGTCGTTTTTTTTTTTTTTGGTTGGTTTCCATTTAAAAGCTCCAATAAAAAAGGGGTAGCATCCAACGAATTGTGGAAACATCACCCAACCATCCATTCGACCTCTCTCCTTCACGTGGGCAGTTTCATCAATTCGGCATCTTCCATTTCAGAGTGTTTTTGTCCAAGTGCAATGGTGTTTCATCATTGGTTCTGAGGATGACTTTCTCTACAAACTAGGAGCTTTGTCTCCTTAGGGTTTTGCGCCCTAGCTAGCATTCATTTTGCTATATATTGAGCAGCTTGGCTCCATTGTAAGCATCGGAAGGTGGAACCTCTGCACATTTCTATTTGTAATATTTTTTTTTTTAGTTAATAAAGAGAAGGCTTTGGAGGCTAATCTGATTTGGTGATTGTCTTGGATTGGATCTACATGCATGAATGAGGTAAACTGTACTTATGTTCCATTGATTAATATTGTTGGGATTGCATTTATTGGGAAAAGAAGTTATCTTCTTATAGATCTGTAAGTAACTCTTTATAGGCTGCTTACATATGTAAATGATATCATGATGCAAAGAATGATGGTGTTTCTTGCTTGAAATTCATTTTTCTATTGTTTTATGGTTTATTGTTATACAAATGCTCTTAATCCCCTTGTTAGTTCTTTGTAACTATTTACAGGTAGCCCAAGTTGGAGAGCACAAAGAACTTGCTTGATCTTGTCTTCATTTCAACATAGTCGATCGAAGTGTAGATCTTATCGGTGCATCAAGGAGCTTGACTCCATAACCCTTCTCTTCAAAAGCACTCAAACCCCATGGGTTCATCTTCCTAGATCTCCCTTTTTAAAATCTATCTTGGCTACTTCTTCTTAAAAATCTTGCTTTAAAGTTCATTTGATTAGTAGATCTAAGCAAGTAGCAATCTAAAGGTTCATTTTACAAAGTTTATCTTCATTATAAGTCTAGATTGCTAAAAGTTTTTCTATTTTACTTAAAAGTTCAAGTAGATCTCAAGAAAAGGTCAAGTAGATTAGCTTTCGTTTCAAAGGTCTTTCAAAGTCTTATCAAGTAAGTAGTACTTCATTTGATTGTCATCTCTTAAAGAGACAACAAAGATCTTAAGAAGGCAAGCTTTCTAGCTTGTCTTACTTAGTCATTTTTCTCTTCTTTTGTGCTTTTAACTTATGATTTTTTCCATTTTTTTTTTTTTACACATAAAGCAAACATACTCTTAAAGTGTGTTTTAGTAGATTTCAATCGGTTGTTAGCTTGCTGGTTTTTGTACTTAAAATTCCTGTTATAAACTTTTAAAGTCTTTTAAAAAGAGTTTAAAGTCCAAAAAAGTGTCCCAAAAACATGTTTTTTTTAAATACTAGTTGCATTGGTTTTGATTTTGACAGTTTGTAGCATTGTCAGAACACTTTTAAAGTGTTCTGATTATCATTTTCTAACCAACATACTTCGCTGATCTGTTTTGATTTCATAACAGGTTGGAGTAAGAAAATTAAATAAAACTTGCATTTGGAGCTTCCTGAACCACCCAGAGAGAACCAGTTTCAAGCACCATTGTTATTTCTCCCAAACATTGTAAACTGACTTGTTCCCTAATGATAAAGGGCAAGCAGTATTTCTCTTAAGTATCCAAGTTGTAATCAAAAAATAAAAAGAGCACAGCAGGCAATTCCAGCGCCTGAACCCAATCCCCCCAGGGGGGATTCGCACCTTTTTTATTTTTTTTATTTTTTTTGTTTTAGATTAGTTTTCATTCAAGCAGTAGTAATTAAATAACACACTCGAGCACACAACGTCCTCCAAGGACCCGTTTTTTCATTTTATATGCTTTTGTGTTCATTTCAAATTATTATTCTGTGCTTAAAATTTAATCCTAAAATTAACCCCCCTTGCTTTATGCTTGGGGTTTAGTGTAGATTAATCATCCACTCATACCTATTTAATAAAACGAACAACGCCCCAAACTCGGAGTATGCTCTTGACTACTGCAGCTTAGTCGGAACAGTTGGCTCAATCAGAAACGGGTGTAAGGTATTTAGTGTTAATAGGACAATCCATTAAAATCCAATTCTAAGAACTCGGGAGCTTGCATGGACTGAATCCACAGAGTCAGCAGGTTCTTAAGCGGGTTCATCCTCACCTGGTTGGACACTTGGTAAGGTTGCTAGAGCACTCAGTTCGAAGTTTAGGTTTTCTTTTGGGCCAAACCAAGAATCAACCCACTCCTTAACTACTCATTTAATAATTATAAAATTTACCAACCGAGCCACTGCAATACTTTCACTGAGACTACACAAGCAACCCCACACAACAGTACTTACAAGCATTTTTACATTCTCGGCACTGGTCTTTAATTTTCTGTGTTTAAGTCAATCATAAATGTCGTGAATGCTTATTTATCTTATGTTGGGTTAGCTATTTGATTTAATTCACAAGCAGTGCTTTGTTGTTATATTTTATCATCTCATCATCTTTAACTCCTAGAATAGACTTTTATCTTTTGTTGTAGATTAAAAGCCTTAGATTATTTTTTTAGGGACCACCCCCCTCGGCTTCGCTAGGAGTAAGCCTAGACGGAGGAGTCGAGTAATCAGGTGACAGCACTTGACTCTCACTTGCCCCCAAGGACACACCGAGCGGCTTGAAGGTTTCCTGCCGCGTCCCCCCCAGGTGTGTATTAGGCGGCAACAGACCCCATTATTGAACTAAAACAACAAACTGAGCTGATATTGATACCCAACTAAGATGTTGCACCGTGCCTACAAAACTTTTGAATAACTTGTAACTTTGAGTTTTCAAAAAACATGGAATTGACTGATATTGGAGAACTGGAGCCAGGTAGGAAAAGTCTTAATATCCTTTCCACTGTGGACAAAAAAATGACTTGCTCAAAAATACATATGTATTGTACTCTCAACTCTACATAATAAAAGTTAGGAGAAGAGCTCCTCCCTTATGTAGAAAGGGCAACTTTTCTTCCAAGTATCAAATTGAACATCTGATGTATAATAGTGTTGATGATGATGATGATGATGGTTATTAAAATCCAAAAAGACCAACTTTGGTCTATCAAACCTTAAGAAAGGTAAGGAATTACTTGGTCTACTTTAGAATTTTATTTTTATGCTCGAAAAGCTTTAAGAGTAGCATTTCTAAATCACCATAGTTTTGATGAGTTAAAATATTAACAAGGTCGGTATAACAAATATTTTGAAATTGCGATCTAATGTGGGTGTACACAGGACATTCTAAGAGAAAGTGTCTTTTATTTTCAACTCTCTTAGTGTCACAAAGATGACAAATTCTTTCAACCTGTTGTCCGCCAATATGCACACCAGCAGCGGAAATCTTTTGAAAGCTGTCTCTTCACTACAAGTGAGAGAGGTGTGGCCTTGGGGGCAAGCAATGAGCCAGGTACTGTCACCTGAATCCCAGCTCCTCCGTTTAGGCAAAACTCCTAACGAAGCCAAGGGGGGTAGTCCCTAAAAAAGAGTTGTCTAAGGCTCTTTGCGTATTTTAGTGTTTTTGATGTAGTGATGCGGATGGGTGTTTTTTAGGAGTTTTTTAAATGAGAGACAATTATAAAGATTAAATATAAGACAAGATAACGCAATCCACGTTGCAAACACAAGATGAAAGATACACTTGGGCAATAAGTCAATCACTTTTCACGAAACATAATAGATAACTCCAATGTAGATATTTAAACAAGCAAAACATGAGATAAAGGACCAGTGCCTTATGGAGTAAAGAATTAAATGTGAATTGTGAAAACTTGATACAAGTGCTTGAATTGAAAGTTTGTGAGAACGTTATGCAGCTTATCTTGGTAAATTCAAAGTTTTAATTGTCTTGATTATTAGGGCTAAAACCAAGGGTATTCAAAGAGTGTCCGGAAAGTAGTTTTAAGCAGCCCCTTTAAGAGACCTGTCGGGGCCTGTCTGGAATCACGGTGAGGCGCGCAATGCTAACCAGCCATCGTGTCGAGATTGGGCGGTCCGGCGCCTCCCCTGAGAGCTGATTAAAATACTTTATGTCAACGCTGGTTCGTTGGTTATGGGGTGAAAGTTTTAATTAGATTTTCACTTGTAATTTAACAAGTCTTCCACCTTTCTGAGTACTAGCCCAACCTTTTCAGGTTGGCAGAGCATACGGGTGTAGGACAAAAACCAAGATAAATTAATTAAAGGGTGTGTGAGTGAAAAAATTTTATTATTAGAAAGCCTTGTTCAACTCTCCGACAGAGAGCGCTTTTGACTCGATCTTATGACCACAGTTCAAGAGACTTGCTAGATTAACAATGCCTAATGCAGGGAAATGCAAGAAACTAAAATGCCCTCCGATAGAGGGTGCTCTTGACTTGGATTTGGCCAAGTTCAAGAGACTTTGGTTTATTTTATGAAGTAGAAAGAAAGTAGTAGCAGTATATCTTAACTTGAAACAGATTTTAAGCAATAATATTGACCACAAGATATGAATTACTGCTAACAATCGATGCTTGCGAGATAAATAAATCTAGTGTTCTACCACACAACTTTAATCTACTAGGTGGGATTGATCCCCGAAACAGGATCAACCACTAGAACCGCCTGCACTTGAGAACTTCCAGCTAGCTGAAAGTTCTGCCAAGGAAACCGACGGGGATGGAAGAGTAACCACAAATTATGTGGTCCTGCCCTTGAGACGAAATCTCAAGGATACAACTTCCGGCTGAAGGCTTTGGAAGAGAAACAAGATAATTGCAAAAATAAAACTAAACTACCCAAGAATCTCTTTCAGGTCAATGACCCTACTCGGGAGAGCATGGGGGTAAGAAAATATGGAAAAATATAGCAAGATGACTTATTGAAATAAAACTAATCTAAGAGCATATAATGGATCTAACGCAAAAAGTCAAACCACTCAAGAGACCCAAGGCTTCCCCAAATGGGGAAGTGAATGTGGGGGCTTAAAAACCCCACTTGCAACTTTATTATGGACGTACAATTGCCCTAGGGGATGAAACCCTTGTAGGGACTTTGAAATGAATGACGTATAAGAACCTTGAAATAAACTCCTAAGATCTATTACAAAAAGGATAATACCAATCTCCTTTGTTTTGTTTTTTGTCTTCTTATCTTGATAGCTTCTTGGATTAGAAGTCTTGACTTCTACTTTGGAGAGCTCTATCAAAAACACATAACTCCAATACCCATTAGACGTTAGATAATCAAAACAAATTTGAAACTTTAAATTAGATCCTATCAATCAATCAAAACTAATGAGATGCAAGCTTAAGCAAAAATGACAAACCTCTTAGGACCTTGAGCTTTTAAAATACTTGCAAGTTGAATAAACAAAAATTGAAGGGGCAGCCAATAAACCTTTACTTCATGACAGTCAACACACTGTTTTATATAGCAGCCAATGGATGTTTAAGATGTGACAGTCAACACATTATTTTGAAAGGCAGCCAATGAATATTTCAATTTTAGGACAGTCAACATGAAAAGGTTAAAAGGCAGCTGAGACAAGTTTATGATAGTTTAGATAGCAGCCAATGTTTAGGACAGTCAACTCCTAGTCTATATGGCAGCCAACAAAATAATGCAACTAACTAGATAACAACAAAGGGATGAGATCTATAATGACTACTTTGAAAAACAATGCAACTAGCTATCAAAATCTAAACAAAACTAACTACTCAATAAACTATCCTAACTATATAAAAGCTACAATGTATTACTAACAAACCTTTGTGTTTTTTGTTATGTGTTTATAGGTTTTTGAAGGGTGGATGAAAGCTAAAAGGATGACAAGAATAGAAGGGGAGAAGGGTATGGGAGATAGTGACAAGGAAGGAGGGATCTAAGTGAGGTAGGACGAGAGTAAAGGAGTGGGTAGAAGAGAGAGGACGAGAGGAAGGTTGTAAGGTTAAGGAATAGGGCAAAAAGAGGACAAAAACGAATGGGGGAAGAAACCAATGAGGAGAGGGGACGAGGGCTAGAAGGAAAGGGCTTAGCAAGCAATCAAAGGGGTTTCAATGAGAAAACGAGATGGCTTGAAGAATGGGAAGCCTAGGGTAACAAAGTAACCAAATTGATCTTTTTTTTTTTTTTTTTAAACTTAAGAGATGGAACCTTAGATTTGAAGCCTCTTGCCAAATCCCTTAATGCTTGAGATTTGCTCTAGAAGGATCCTGAAGCATGCACAAATGATTAGAAAATGTAGGCCCTTTGAAGAGATGAAAGATGCAACCTAGCTCAAATCTCTCTTCAAAACCTGTTGGATCTGCACAAGTGATCACTCATAAACACATCTTGATCATAATAGTATGCATAATAAAAGTGAGATTAGAATAGTATAAGTATTTCCAACTACAGCCTACTCCTTCTAAATCACACTTAAACCAAACATAAATGGACAAATTGTATTCAAATGCCCATCCTATGGGCTTAAAAAAGCCTTCTAAGCAAATTATGGATCAAAACATGAGATTATAAGCAAAAAACAAGAACAAATTCACCTTGAGATTATGAAGACATTTCCATGAAAAGCATTTGACAACACATAGACCTCCAAAGTCGCTTTATTTCCTTAAGCCAATGGCTTTGCAATGACAAAATAGCAAAGTAACTTTACATCAAAATTCCATGAGATAATAGCCCCTAATGGGCCTTTCTTTATAGTAAAACCAATAATCTAAACCCTAGGTCGAATTAGCCATGAGCATAGGTCGAATTCAATCAATCCAAGGCTTGGAGAGGTACACAAGGCTAAAGTCGAGTTTGTGGTAGGTGGAATTGGCATGAGGTGGCAAACTCGACTTTGGGGTAGGTATGAGGTGGGAGTAGCATCCAATAAACGAACTACAACAAGGGAATGCGAGCTTCAAATGAGGATTGACGTGAGCTAAGGTGGAAAAGGCGTGAGCCATGTGGAGTGTAAGCTAGTTTGATGGATGCCAAGTGGACGAGGTAGGTATCAACTCGAGTTTTGAGTGGGAGCTAAAGCAATCAACAAAACAACCAACCAATAACGAGTTCAATCAAGGAAATGGCGTGAATCTAATGGAGAATGGCGTGAGGAAATAGGATATGCGAGTAGTTTGTGAGGGGGACACATGGCAATGGGTAGGTGTAACTCGAATCCATGAAATGAGCCAAGCCTTAGGATAAGGTGAGTCATGAGGGCGCCCACTCTACATTGAATGCAAAACCATCAACCAAATCATCAAATGCCAACACATAAAATCGATTTTGTCATAAGGAGGGCGAATTTACTTGAGAGGATAATGACTTGGTGACTGGATAGTTGACTGGATGGGCTTGGAGTTGATTGGAATCTTCCTAAATGCTCATTGCCATGTTATTTAGCCCTTTATTTTAATAAAATTGATTAATTTTGGAGAGATTTGGATTATCTCCAAAATAATTAATTTTATTATTTTAATTAATAATTTCTCTGTAAATGACTTTTCAGAGAAAATATTAATTACGGGGCTGAATTGACATCCGAAAGTTGGGTTTAGCTGCTCCATGGGTCATGTGTGATTTTTGGCTTATGAAACGAGCCATCAAACACTAAGTTCGGACCCCGGATGACTGACATAATTACAGACCCAAATTTCTCTATTTAAACTATAGAGAAATTTAATTAAAATTTAAAAAATAATTAAAAAATTAAAAACCCCAATTTCGACGCGTCCGGTAAAAAAATTTTATGGGGGTCCTAGAGACCTAGGACATGACCAAAACCTATTCTAATAGTGTCTAGTAGGTTTATACATTATAGTTGGGCTCTAATAACCCCCCATGGCCAAATTTCCAAAATCGGGCATTCCAGCTTTGGAGGAAGCGGGAGAAAAACCAAGAGATTATATCTCGCCTGAAGCAAAGTATAATCTGACGGTGAAAAAACTCCCTGGAATACCTTAGTTGTTTAATCCAGTCATGGGGAACCAAGCCACTCAGACCCTACTAGCACACTTTGATACAAACCCCCATGGGGCCATGGTCATGTCGACTCAAAAACAAATCTGGCTAGCCAAAACTGGCTAGACCCAAATACAATGAAACCCAGATACTCTGGAAGTGAACACTGATGTGTTCCAATACTGGCGGCTCAATAAGGTTTCAACTATTTGTACAAATCAGTTGATAACACAACCCAAGGCATTCTAGGAATTGTCCAACAACCTGTTTCACTATGGAGCTCATGAGAGTTTGTTCATCTTTTAGCAACGTTGATTTTGTTATTTATGCTAATTAAAACAAAGAGATACTTTTGAACTTCTAGATTTAGGTTGCTCACCTCCTTATGGTATCTTAATTTCTCTTATCCTCTAATTATTTATCACACCATAATTTCTCCTTAAATTTAGATGTAATAAGATTTTTAATATTAGCATTTTTCTGTGAAGTGACCTCTTCCCCGATTCCCTAACAATTTAACCAAGACTTTGCATCTTTATGCCAACCCCACTTGAGCAGCAAATGGATTTGATTGGATTTTGAAACAATCTTAGGAAGCATCTTGTCTTCCATGTTGTTTATCTTGTTCATGTACATTAAGTACTTAGTCATAGCCATGCTCTCAATAGGGAAGAAGCTCACTTCTATGAGGAGGATATGATAGGATGTATTGCCTCTAATTTTAAGATTATAAGTTATAAAACGCTTTTGAATTTGCTCTATCTTTCTCCGTGATTCTCTAGAGATGTTACAGTCCCATAGTTCACAAGTCCTAAGTCGCACGAAACGGGGGAAACGGGGACGAAACAGGGAAACTTCGAAACAAGGGAAACATGACCCCCAAAAAATTTGGAAACAAGGAAACGCAATATATATATATATATATATATATATATATATATATAAGTTGCCAGGAAATGTGGGTACGAGGACGAGGACGCCACTTTTTGAAACAGGGTACTTGGGTACGCCCGGGGTACTATATATATATAAAACATGTCATAGTCAGATCATACATGCATATTTCTAAATTCAATGATTCATATGAACATTCACATTGAAAATTTGAAACATAAAACAATAAATTTGATAAATCATAGACTCGTAGTAGATATCAAGTGGAAGACTAGAAGTTATATAATTGATAATAATATATGTCCATGACTCCATGAGTTCAAACTTCATTGTCATACTACATTCAAAATTTGCCTAATGGCATTTCACAACATGAAAAAAAAAGTTCAAAACAGTAAACAATGAACAATATAGCTGATTTGGCTTCCTCAAGCCATGTCATCAGCATCACTTAGCTCTTCTGTCAGCAAGCTCTCTAGATAGGCATCACTCTCGATTTGAGGCATCGCTTCAGCAATGAAATGTTAAAACTTAAGGTTTGGGACCCGTGTTTAGGTAAGGGCCCACTTCTTATTTGTTTTAATAATGTTTATTAAAGTATTTATTAAATTTTTAATTTTTTAAACATTGCAAATCGACCCCCTAACACTGGCGGATTCCAAACTTGAACAAAATTGATCCACTCGTACCCCCGATGTACCCAAACACAAGGTATGGCGTACCGAAATGCATGCAAGTACCTGAATTTCATGAATGACGTCTCGGGTACATGAGGTCTGACTTGGGTACGGTTGGGTACGGCAGGGGACGTACCTTTGAAGTACCCGGTATGGGTTCGTGTACCCGACCCCCCGGTACGGGTACCCATGCAACACAGATATATATATTAAATTAATAAATGAGTAAGGACATTTTAAAAAATGAATGTGAAACATAAATAAAAAATCATACATGTCGACGAATCATGGCCTATATTGGGATCTGTTATCACACAACTTGTAGTTGCCCCTATTGGATGATCCTATTCAAGATGGTAGAGGAGCTAGGAAATCAAAGAGGTGACCTAAGACGGTCTCGATCCCCGGATGGATCGGTTGTCATGCTTATCGAGATACTCTTCGCTTTGTCACTGAAAGCCCCAAGTGACAAAGGGGGAGACCATGATCTAACCTAAAAAGATAGATCTAAGCTAAATCACCATATCAAACTTAGCAGGTAGGGTACGTAAGGTGAGTAGCTGATGAAACCCTAGATCTGAGGGATGAAGCCACTAAGGGGTTATGTTCGACTTGAGAGGCTTAAGATGAGTTAATTATCCACCCGATGTGTTTAATTTAGTGACTTAGGAGTTTAATGAAAGATCTCGGATCTAAGTGTTAGACTAAATGATCAAAACCACTACCCTAGGGGGATTGAAGGTAAAACTTGGTGAAGTGTCCAAAGTAGTAGATTGGAGAGGAATTAGGGCTTTCTAACACTTGGATGAGGTGGCTTGATGATAGATCTGACAATTTCAAAGCATACAAGCAACACCCGGATCAGAGATCAACCGAAAGATGAGCAAAACCAAGGAGGGTGAATGGCTTAGAGATCTGTGCCTGAAGGATTGGGCAGATGGATTCCTCCAAGGGCGACGCCCTTGAAAACCCCTCTTCGGGATAGGGATAAATGAAAATACCCAAAAAGGATTTGTAGTGAACCCCGTTTGTGTGACCCGGAGAATTTTTATAAATTTTAAAGCTAGGGTTTGAAGTAGATCTAAGCTATGACTAATGGATAGATAAATAAAATAGAAGATAAACACTTGCAATCACTTACTTGGTGTTTGTAGAAGCTTGTCGTATGGTGAAGACTAACCCCAACAAGATCAAGTGAAGATTTTGTGTCCCCACGTCCAAGTAAAATGCCCAAGGAGCCAAGTGCGTCCCTCCTTTCCTGCACAACAGTAGAAGATTCAATCAATAATGCAAAAAAAGATGGATGATAACAAGCGAGAGACAAATGATAAGAGAACAAGTGGTCATAGACAAAAATACTCCCTGTTAAATCAAAATCCGAGAGAGAAGAGCAAGGTGGGTCTCCTCCAAAAATGCACCCCTCTTCAAATCGAACTTCCTGCTAACAATCAAAAAATGGATCCAAAAGATACGAGAGCTATCACAAAGATATTTCAATGCAAGAGAAAGCTAGTTTCAGTCGCCCTATCTCACATTCATCCACAAAAACACAAGTGTTGGATCACAAAATATTTCTTTTATTCCAAAAATCCCAAAGCCAAAAGTCCCTTTACAATGAGGGGGTCCTCTCTCTTAAATAGATCCGAGAGAAACCAAAACCCTAACCACTTTTTGAATGAGTGGTTAAGATTAAAAGATACAATGAGATCATCAACGGTGGAGATCTTTTTATTTTTTAATTACATGGATCAATGACTATGTCATAGAGGGGGGCGCACTTTTTACCCAATAACACTTTAGGAAAGGCAAGTACACTATAACAACATGATATGACATGGGGCAACATCATAAGGGGGTCACTAGGGGTTCAATTCACCCTAGGTGCCCACCTTTTACAAATATATAACATTATATACATCAAGTGCGCCCCATGAAGGAAGACATCCTCCCTAGGACCAAGGTAGCATCATGTGAAGTCTTCCCTGGATGAAGATAATCCAGGGAACATGCATGTAGAGCCTCATCACATCATAATCAATCATCCCCAAGTCATTTCCTTACCCACATTAGCCAAATCAATTTTCCTAGTGAATCCTTAGTCATCTTTTATGAATAAAATTGTCGGTTCATCATGTTGGAGAATAAACCATCATTAAGTCCATTTCCTTTGCCCAAAATCCACATCTAAGTGCACCAACTAAATTAGAGACCTCAAATCCATCAATAGTGACTACAAATACTCCATATGTCCATCAAAATATGCATCTGAAGCCCAACACCACATCCAGTATATAAAATATGGCCATAAAAATAATAATAATCACTAGAACTACTGCATAATGGCCACAAACCAAAAACTAAGCATGGATATGGTGTACTGGATACATCTGGATGATAAGTATGCAATCTCAAACACTGCAGTCACTACCTCGGGAAACATGTTGACCAAGTCAAAGTACTCAAACTGAAGACTGAGCAACAATCTAGATAATCCTACATGCATACTGGATGAATAATGCTCACAAGTTTATGTTAGTAATCGGACTAAAACATGAAATACATAACAATGGATACAATAATCAAATAATAATACACGTGTGAGAGAAACCATCAAGTCTTTCATGAAGCCCCCTACATATGTTCACTCACAAACTTAGGCTAATGGGATTGACTTGATAGCCTCGACACTATGATCTCTCGGACATGAGGGAAAAGGGGAACACTTAGACATATGTCGGATAGAAGACACTAGGGAATGGAGGTGCCTCACAGATGGGTAGAGTGCTTGGACAGCTTCTAGTAGACTCTAGACAAGCACCCTTTATTGCATTTAATTTATTGCCAGCTTTTGCACATTTGAGATTTAACATTCAACATTTAACACTTTGATTTATCTTTCACTAGCCAACCTCCAAGGGCAGGTGCCCTAAATAGCCTTCCGAGCCTCAGATAATGACTCGGTCTTAACACCATTTCCCACCACCGTCCATAGGTGCGATGGAGTTACCACCATGTTGCCCTGTAGGGGAAAATGGCCTTACATCATACAAGGGATGAGTGCTCGTCCCTTGGCCACTGACTAGCTACAAATATTTTTATTTATTTAGTGTTTAGCAACATTGTTTGTAGCTGACTTTTTGCATCCATTTAGATATAGCATTTATGCGTTTCGATGCTTTTGTGGGAGTACTTGTTTTCGAGGACTAAAGGGGAACGATCCGGTGACACTAGCCACACAACCGATCCACCTGGCATCATACAAGTAGACTAGAAGGGACCAGGCCACACATTCCAGAGCCGAGACACAAGGTAAACATGGAGTCTATCCAACACAGAGGCATAAGTGGGGGGAATCCTAGATCTCACTAGTCAAAGTACAAGTCAGGGTCAAACCAAATAATGGAAGAGACGGATGAATGGAGAAAAGTGAAAGGTGATGCCATCAAAGCAAGAGTAGGACTAAGTCTGTGTAAGGTAGGAAATACTAGCAAGCATATGCAATGGCCTTACACTAGGGACTCTCTAACAACTCACGACACAGGTTTCAAACCATGAAGCTCAGAATGCCACTGTCAGTAGAACATGCATAGTCACAGTAATTAAAATAAACTATGGAACAAACTATAACATCCACATGCAATATATACCTCTACTCAACCATATACCTGCCTCTAGAAACATCTACAACTAACTTGTGGGAAAAGGACATCACCGGCTAATTGCTCTGCTCTGAATGAACCATGACTAAACCAGAATCATCTCAATGGGGTCATGCAGGATCGGTCATGACAAGGTGGCAAATTGTTGCTGCTAGCTCAGAAATAACTACATCACCGCTAATCTATAGGCTCATTTCAACCACAGGACTAGCTCATGAATCGGAAAAAATCTGGTCTACATCATGGTAGCTCCAACTACAATGTATGTGATAACAAGATCCTATTCATCAATAGCACCCTATGCCTCCCTCCTCTAGGATCTAGCCCTTGACTCTAACTCGAATCTCAAAGTTGATCCTCCAAGGACATTAGTCAACGGCTCAACACCCTACAATTTTGATGAAACTTCTGAATCCAATCATTAAAATAAGGTAGAAAAAGCTTCCCGTGCTTAATAAGTGATTTTGCTTGATTGAAGAGTACATTTTTATTAAGGTCATGACAGAGGAGTTCAACAATCAACACCACCAACATCAAGGTACATATAGGGGTTGATGTGCTTGATTAAATGCCAATTCCATGCCGCTCTCATACATGATAGAATCTAGTGGAAACTTTGCAATCCTGAAATCCTGAAAACTATTAAGTCTGTTGAATTCTGAATGGGATCTAAAATTCTACTTTTTACGGAAGTTCGATGAGGCTGGAACCACTCTCAAACATCCTTAAACAATTAATTGTAATGTTAAAAATTTAAGTAAAAGGATGGAAAATAAAATATAAAAAGAATGTCACTTTTACCATTTAATATCACCAAATAATACTGCACCAGGACGATATTTTTTTGGAAACACGACCTTATGAACCGCATCTGTACCGAAAACGTGTTTCCATCTCAGAAAACCCATTTCGTCTGTACGGAAACACATTTCCACACCATACGGCACGCATTTCAGCGTCTTGAGCAAGAAATAGCCTGGAAACGTGTGGGGGGTTGGCATTTCTTACAACTTAATAGAAGTGACAAGGGTCTCAAAAAGGAGTTTCTTCTTATCCCAAAGCCAATGGTCCACTGATTTACAATTGTTTTCAAGTCCATAATAAGATTCCCACCCTCCATTTATCATTTTCTCAATGCTATAGTCTAAGTCACATGGTTCGAATTCGAATTCGAGTTCGACAACCATTCGATTCGATTAGAATTTGAATTTCTCGATGAGGTTCGTTTGAGATTCGTCTTTAGATTCAAATATATATATATAGTACAAAATAATAAATATTTAATTCAACAATTTACTCAAAATATAATACAAAATAATAAAAAATTAATTCAACAATTTACTCCAAATATAGTACAAAATAATAAAAATTTACTTCAATAATTTATTAGTGGAACTAGAAACGCATGACTAGGGGTTTGTTTCAATTTTCAACTCATCTGCTTAGGTAAATTTTAACTCGATAGCGATTAACTTCAGTCTTCAACGACGGCACAACAGAATCGCGGGTCTATGATTGTAGTTTGTAACTCAAATGGTGAGTTGGTGATTGTGAGCAGTAGCAGTGATTCATGAACACTAAGATCGAAACTCATGGAGTCATGAGCTCTAAGCACTAGCATGAGAGTTTCTTTGCTAAGCGGTGGCAAGGAGAGAGGAAAAACTTCGCTAGTGGGTTGGGAGTCGAGACTGAGGTAGGTAGACCATGGTGTGTTAGGACTAAGGTTAAGGTTAAGAAACCAACTGAATTTTTTTCAATTTTTTTATTAAATTCACCTTCAAATTCGAACCAGCTTGAGATTCGACAAAATTCGAACCTCAAGGTTCAAATTCGTCGAATCTTGTGACTTAGGCTATAGTTCCAGTCAAGCTTGTGATGAAAATCGATTCTGACATATTTGTATAAAGTCACTTCCTCCAAGTTGTTGTCAGACACAAATTGGCTTAAGTGGTCTTTTTGGATTTGATTACCATAACCTTTGTTTTGTTAGTGTTAACAATCATACCCGTATTAGAGCAAAAATACTTGAGAATTTTTAGTTGCTTGTCAAGATCATAGGGACTCCTCACCATAAGAACAATATCATTAGCCTAAAGAAAAAGGATGATGACTATACTAGCTAGACTCATGCCGACACAACCTACTTCTTCCAAACAACCCTCTAACTTGTTGATGTATATACCAAAAAGGGTAGGTAATAGGGGTAGGGGATAGGGGACAACCTTGCTTGATTGCATGCACTTAATTACATCTTAGGATTTGACACTTCTATGCATCTAGAACCAATAGTTTGAAATAGTGTAAGCAATAGAAGATAACATAGAAAGATAATATGAAGAATAATTACTATTTATGCTAATTGCAAGTACATAGAGCCAAAATGGGTAGGACTTTGTTTACCCCGGAATAACATATATGAAGAATAACTACAATTTATGGTGATAGTGAATACAAGGAATCAAAATGGATGGCACTTTTCATACCCAAGAATGACATTGGGTTGTGAATAAATAGAATAAAAAATGGATTACACTCTACTTCCACAAAAATGATATTGGGTGCACTTTGAGACCCTACAATTGATCTTTTAAGGATCAACAATAAATGAAAACAGCTCCAATGACTAGTGACAAGTGCTCGATTTCCTGAATTGCAAGATTAAAGGCTAGTTCGTGAACAAGTGAAGCGAATGGGAGAAGAAAAACTCTCTTGACCCTTGTGCCTACCACCACGTGAAAGGCAAGCAATGTAGAGACAAGGTTTAGCAAGCAAAGGGAAGAAGTGTTACCTCTCTACCCTTTGCCCTCCACCCTACTAAGTGAATGCAGAATGCAGAGCTTGGTAGGGGAAGAGATGTTACCCTTTCTTCCTTTGCCCTAAGACCTTTGGTGGTCCCTTCCTAGCCACAAGCTTGCCTTGAACACATCTATGTCATCGGATTGAGCCCAAATCATGTAATCCTCAATCGCATGGGGTTGTGAGGCCCTTGTCAAAGGCTCGTATCCTTTCATCCATGCTGAAGAAGGATCAAAAGATCAAATGGAACACGGAAAGTAGAGAAGCCTTTCAGAAAATCAAAGAAGCACACTAGTCTTTGTAAGTCCAAACTGTGCAAAGAATTTTCAGATCTTTTGCATTAGAAGACACTATTACAAAAGTCTTGATACAAAAAAATCAAAAATTGGAGTAGCCCATAGCATTCATGAGTAAAACCATCAAGGGAGCTAAGTTGGGTTATTCCATCATGGAGAAACAAGCATATGCATTGGTGCAAGCACTAAAGCATTTTAGCAGTTACATTGGGCATTCCAAAGTTTTGCATTTTTGCCTCATCCTATGGTAAAGGACATTCTTGATCAATAAGATCACTTTCATAGAAGAGGAAAATGGATATCCAAGATTCAGGAATATGACTTGAAATTAAAACCAAATAAATTAGTAAGGGGCAGTGGTTGACTAAACTACTAACCAAGAAAAATGAGGTTGCACTCTAGCTTGAAAAAAAGTTAAGTCCTAAACTACCTTTGGTTGTTTTGAGAATTTGCTGCAAAGTGAGTGGTGCAAAGATATCATTTATTACTTGTACAATTTATCATGTCCTGATTATCTAACAAGTACCCAAAGGAGAGATTTGAGGCTAAATGCAGTCAAATATTGCCTCATAGAAGGAGGTTTGGGTAGGAGAAACCCGATTGGTCTGATTTGTAGATTTATTGATCACCTTGAAGCTCGGATATTGATGAATGAAATGCACAATGGATTATGTGATATACATTTTACAATGAAAACAACTATGCACAAAATTTTGAGAGCTGGTTCTATTGGCTGTGTTGTCCACTGAAGTTGCACCATGGCGGACAACTTGTGAACCACAGAAGACTTGAACAATATCATTGTTCACTTGCCAAAGTTCAGTGTTCATCAGGCAAATTTTTGCCCTTTGTAATAATTTGCATGTCCAAAACCCTGCAGGGGAATTGCAATAAGTTGGTCTAGCATGAGTTCTTTTTTAAAGAAGCTTGGTCTGCCTTAGGTTTACTATCATAGGGATACTCTAGAGTGTTTTTTCCTTAGGAATTATGCACTACTCGTCAGGGGTGTACAATCCCCGAGTTTTTCACTCAAACCTCCAAAGCTGGAGTATTCACATGATGGTCGAACTTAGGGATATTATTAAAGCTTGTATGTATGTATTTTTTAAACATGCTAACCATCAATAATGAGTCATATGGACATGCACTAGGTCCCCTAGGATTTTTGGGTCATTCTGAGAAAAATATTTTTTCTCAGTTTATGAGATTTTTTAATAATTTAATTAAAAAAATCAAAAAGTGATAAAAGATGGGTTAGGAGGTGAAATTTGGCATGGGGGTGCTCGTTTTCTAACCCAAAGCACCCATAAAACACCTAAACCACTTTTCCTAGGTTTTGAGTGAATAGTATTCACTTAAATCATTTTCTCTCCAAAATAATAAAAATGAATTATTTAATTCAAGAATAATGGATTTGGAGAAAATCCAAACTCCTAAATAAATGGAAGTTTCTCTGGGGAGTTGGCTCTGTTGACATGGCAAAGTCATTTAAGGAAGATCTCAATCAATTCCAAGCCCCTCAAATCATGCATTGGAATATTGTGAGTTGTCATACCTTGGGAAATGCGCCTTCCCTCAAGAAGACGTTTTTCTTGAGGTGGCATAATCTTGGGCATTGGGAGGAGATCCCAAGAGGGGAAGGGAGGCGCCTACCTTAGGTGGCAGCCATCCCATCCCAAAGGGATCACCAACCACATCTTCCAAGGATTTGGAGTTTACACTTGTCCTCTCTCAAACCCTCATGAGCTCTCCTTCACCAATTCGAATTCTCTCTTGAGAAGGTTATAAAAGCAAGGTCTCTTGCTCCATTTTTCCCATGGATGCATTGAACCTCTGCTACTTTGTATATTGCTATTATTGAATAAGATATTGAAGACTTTGGAGGTCCATCGAGTGCATTTTTGTTGGAGTTCTACATGAGATGATATTGTGGCTTTATATTTGTCATTTCATGCTTTCATCTTGTGTTGATTTAGTCTATTTGGAATATATAGAAGCAAACATTTCAGTTGTAACTTGTTTGTTTATGCTTAGATAATAGGAGATGTTAATGTAATCAACAGTATTTGGTTGTACTTAGATTCATTTCATCTCATTTTATTCTAACATACTAAGTCTCTCATTTGTTGCAAGTTTGGCATTGTTTAGCTGCAGATCCAAAGACTCAAGGAGATTTGAGAACTCGGTTGTTCTCTCTTCCTTTGGGCAGCCATATTTTTCTAATATTGTGTATTTTTCAGAGATCTCTAAAGTCATTTGGAAAAGTCAAGAGCATTGGGATTCGAAAAGCCCATCCATCATCAAATCTACTATCTTTCTCTTTCCCTTTTTTGTTATTCTTCTAAGTGTTTAAGAAGTAGATCCATATCATTTTGCAAGTATCTCAGATCTATAAAACTTAGAAATTATCTTCTAGATCAGATCCAAGCATTTAAAAGTTCTATTTTGCATTGAATCTAAGCTAGAAATTGGAATTTTTATACTTAGAAAAATTTCGAAAATTTTTCAAATTTGTTTTATTTTTCTTTTGTGTTTGCCATCATATTCTAAACATTTTACTTGTTGGTTTTCAGCAGGTCCAAGGAAAAAGAGGAGGAGGCTCTGGCGAAAAATCAACAAATGTTGCCAAAATTACCTTCCAAATGACCCATTTTATCAATATTTCATAATATCAGCTTGTAAGCCCTTAGATCCAAGTCTAAAAGGACTAAGAGGCACTTTTCATTTGGCAAATTTGTAAAATATTAAAAGAGAGCAGTGGGATACTCGGCGCCCACACCCCATCCCCCTAGAGGTATTTGTGTATTTTGTACATTTTCGTGAGATTGATTTTTTCTAACCCCACTACTTTCACACACTCACTTCGTTATTGCAGGATGTATACTTTTTGCATTTCTTCATAAAAAATTTAAATCATTTAAATTTTTGCAAGTAGTGTTAGAGATAAAACCGACTTCGTCGCCACGAAGTATGCTCTCACCTCCACCCAAAGGCATTTGTTGATTAGTGGAGGTTGGTCAGAAAAGTGACACATAAGTTTGGTGTTTAGCATCTTGTTTACTTTTCAATTTCCATAGCTTAACTGTTTAATAAAAAGAACCCAAAGTCTCTTGAACTTCGTTGAAAAGCAAGTCAAGAGCGCTCTCTGTCGGAGAGTACAATGGTTACTTGTTCAATTTAAATAAATCATTTCGCTACCACTACGTATGCTCTACACTTTTCGGGATACCCAGAAACAGTTGGAAGCACTCTTTAATTTCCACACTTAACTTAATAAGTCACTAATAAAATTAACATCCCTTTAAGATAAGTGAAAATCCGGCACTTCGACTAGACTTTGTGTGGGGAAATTTTGCCTGGGGACGCTAGAACCACTGTACTTAGATCTTGGGGGCACCGTTAGACTATATCCCTGGTTGGTGTAGTGTTGAACACGCTCTTGAGACTCTGGCAACCAACATGTCCTTGTACGGAACCACCAACTTATAAATTTCCGGACATTCCTCTCTGTACCTTACGATATCTCGAGAGTTCCCCTTTTTTCCCTAATCAAGATTCACAATTAATAATCTAAAATCAACCAAGAGACACTTGCACAACATTTCCCTTTTTCAACAATTATCAATTTTTTCACTGTGTTGACTCCATAAGGCACTGGTCCTTGAACTTTATTTGCTTATTATCATATCAAGCCATCGTGCATCTATATTTATACAGTGATCATCATTTTATGTTGGTAAAAGGACTTCTTTAAACTATTGTTGCAATTATATCTTGAAACCCCTTAATCAAACTCCCAAAACCTTAAAACAACCCATCAACTAATTGGATAACCCTAATAACATTCCATAGGGACTACCCCCCTTGGCTTTCGTTGGGAATTTTGCCTAAACGGAGGAGTCAAGAACCAAGTGACACACTTGACTTGAGACTTGCCACCAAGGGCACACCGAGCGGCAACATAGATTTCTGTTGCGACTAAGACGGTGTGTAATCCAGCGGCAACAAGCTAGACACTGAGGTGACTTATTTAGACATTGCAAGAGGCAAAGGAGCAAGTTCATGCTCCAAAGACTTCTTTTTGGATAAACCATCCTCCCTGAGGAATTTTCCAATTATATTGCAATGATGTCTTCCATCATTGATGCAGAGCCTTCCAGTTATGAAGAGGCAGCAGGTGTGCAAGTATGGCAAGATGCCATGGTGGAGGAGTATAACTCCATCATGAAGAAAGATGTGTGGGAGATTGTGCAAAGACCAAAGGGTAAAATAGTGGTTCGTTCCTGGTGGTTGTAGAAGGTGAAGCATGTCACTAATGTGACAGCATAGAGAAGTACAAGGCTCAGTTCATAGCTAGAGGATTCTCTAAGAGAAAGGGAGTCAAATATGAGGGACCATTGCTCCAGTTGCCACGTATACTTCTAACTAGAACATAATGTCTTTAGCATCTTTTTTTGGTTCGTAGTTAGATCAGATGGATATTAAGACAACCTTCTTTAATGGCTCGATTGAGGGAGAAGTATACATTAATCAGCAAAAAGGGTTTGAGGTGCATGGGCAAGATACCCATTTGTGCCGATTGAAAAAAATCTTTTATATGTTGAAGCAAGCACCCCATGCTTGGTACTCCATGATTGATGATTACGTGTTAGGTTTGGGCTTCACCAAAACTGTTGCAGATCCCAATTTTTATTATTTATTTGATAGATTTGATTTGCTTGTTTTGGTTTTATATGTCAATGACCTGATACTTACAAAAAGTTCAAAGAAGCTCATTGTAGGGTGCAATAATGAGTTGGCACAAGATTTGACATGAAGGACATTGGACTGATGCACACTATTTCTTGGGTCTATAGGTGTGGCAGAGTACAAATGAGATTTTCCTTGGGCAGGGAAAATACAGAATTGACATCCTAAAAATATTCAAGATTATGGATTGTAAACCCATGACCACTCCATTGGTGTCTGTTATCACACCATAGTAGCAGGGCTACTATTCTTGCTTAGCAGATATCTGCACATTCCATAGCTTACATTATTCAGAGCTTGGCTATGATGACTTTGTACTTTGTGATCACTCATGATCAAAGCAGTGTATTTTTCAGACTTATGTTAGACCTTGTGTCAAGGCTGAGCCTTGAGAGTTCAGATTTGATGACCGATGTGACCCTTTATTTCATACAGTTTCAATTCAGTGCCTAGGGATGCATTGCAGCAGTGTTTCAGATGGTATATGATGATGTTGTATGACCTTATGGATTTATGATTATTGATTGTGGATTATTATCTTGTTGCTTCAGTCATGTTCACAGCATTGGCTTGGTATATAATTCTTGATGTGGCAAACTGTATGAAATGGACTATCTTGATAATAATTTTAAATTGGCTTTTTACTTGCACATTTAGGTTGTTTGACAAAACTCACTAGTTCACTACCTTGCATAGATATGGTCTTTCTTGACACCATTTGTCTACTAGCTTAGGCTCCACCTTCACCTGACTCCATCCATCCATGACTTTCCTTATTTGGCTTTAACCCTTGACTTGTCTTACTTGACTTTCTGGTATTGAGGACTTCCCCTTTTTCTACCTCTGTGTTTGGACCGCATCCCTGTATGTTTAGTGTCTCGGCTCTGAGTTGGTGACAAAACTTGACTTTCGTAAGTTGGATTGTAGGCCTAAATCATTCTGGTCGGTTGTCCCGATGTTTGGCACTGGCTCGAACTCCCCCTAGTCACTTGAGATGTTGTTGGCTAAAACTGAAAGCTCATGTACTACTTATGGAAACTTATATAGATTCGCCCATGGAAACTAAAAAGGGCAAGAGCGATGAACTGCAAAAAAAAAATACTCCTCGAAGAGTATAAGAAAGGTCCAAAAAGCAATGGTACTTAAATTCTATATCTAAACAATTGTTGACCTTATATGTATATGTAAACATGCCCTGGATGCAAGCTGCAATTAGTTGTGTTTATCAGCACACCTGAGATCCGAAGGGTTATGTAGGCCAAAAAGGCCATGAAATGAAATCAATGGATCCTAATGAAACTGGATCATCTTTTATAAAAGTAGACATGATGCCTAAGTTGAATAAGCACTCTCTAAACAACTTACCCATTTGTGAGTCACAGCCATCCCCCGTGTTTATTTTGTCCAATATAGAGTTTGTAGCTTCCCCTTTTCTCCTAGTCCAAAGTATCTTTCAGTTGAATTTAGACAAGTCACCCCTTTGCCCAACCTTGTTCCTAGCCTTCATCCTTAGCTAGCAGTTAGACCGTGTCCAATGGGTGAGTTTGTCATTTAAGCTATTGTGCAAGTAAATATAAATAATAACGAAATGAATAAATATGACTAATGCCATTGAATGATGTTATACTTTAAGTTAAGTTGTGAGTATGATTAGAGGAACATGTCTTAGTCTATTGATATGATTTATCCTTGGTTGTATATGGACCTAATCAAACCTAGTTTGACTATGGTCAGTTCTTGGGATCCGTGATGATGTGGGCCATGAAGGCTTATTGATGATGATGTATGGGCCCACATACTCCTATTGATGATACTATATGATGGACATATGATTCAGATGATGATTGATGCAATTCAGCAGGTTTTATTATTACTTCATATCATCAGATTATGCACTGTCCATATATGGTGGACCCTACAGTTAGCCCATCAGGGCAACCCATGGTGTATGAGTACACACTCTTAGTAGATTTGGGTCTTCTGGATACAATGAGACACTTATCTTTCAGTTCCGGGCACTTCTGACGGTGATAGATGTAGTTTTACAATTGTTGAGCAGATTTGGGGTTGATTTCCCAACCTGAGCAGCAGGGGCCATGAGAGGCCAATTCACCTAGGGCACTGTATGAGGACGGGGTGGTCAAGCCACTTGTTATTACCATTTACCCCCCCTTCTGGAGAGCCTGGTAGGCTCAGTTTAACAACGCAGGTGCCCTAGGAGGCAGTTTCAGCACTTTCACAGTTACCAAGGCAGTCCAGAAATGGGATAAAAGGGTTACTGAGGAATTCGATTTGGGCAATTGAGGCAAGGTTTTGGCACTTGGTTTTCACAGAGGTCTTCCAGGGTAAACCCCCTATCTTCCAGCCAGTTTTCATCACTTGGGTGGGTCCACAGAGGCCACAGGAGGCCTTTTACTGCTTGTTTGTCACAGATTTTGAGGACAGATTTGATCATTTATATTTATTTTGGACATTATATTATTTTATTGTGCCATGGGGATGAGCTAGTAATGATTGATGCCTCCTAACCCCACCATGAGCTCCATATGTCATGTCCTAGTTATATGAGGTGGGCTTTTGTACTTTTACCCCCTCTAGTGGATGACGCCACCCTCCATGAGTACCTTTTAGCTATGACATCATCATTATTTGAGTGATCCATGTGTTATATTGTTATGTTTCATCTTAGCCATTGATCATGTATTGAGATCTTTTAATCTCAACCACTCATTTCAAAAAGTGGTTTATGAGATCTAGGGTTTTGGTCTTTGTTATCCTATATAAGGAGGAGACCCCCTCATTGTAAAATCATCTAGAGAATTTGGCTCTTGGCTCTTGGAATAAAATTTCTATCTTTTGGAGTACATGCTTGGGTTTGGAGTGGATGTTGGTTGCTTTGATTGTAAATGCTTTTGTCCATTGCACTGGAGGATCTATTGTAGCTATCTTGCATATTTTGCCATATCTTTTTACATGTTAAGAGGACGTTTTTGACAAGTGCGAATTGGTGGGGAGGCTTGCCCTTCAAGCTTGGAGGAGGACGTTTTGGTTAAACAGGGAGTGGTTTTGTCTTTGTGCCAACTATTCTTTGTTTATCTCTCTCTTGCTTGTATCTACCTTCAACATGTTAAACTAATTGATGCTTTGCTCCTTGGTTTTGACAGGTTAGAGGGACACACATGTGGCTTGGAAAAATCGATTTGGCAAGAGGGCTTCAAAAATTCTCTATTTGATCTTTGGCAAAAGTAATCCTCATCTCAACTAGCATTCATCTCTTCATCCAGGTATGGTCTTCTTCTTCCTTGGCTTATCCATAACTTCTAGATTATAAAAACCCTAATTGATTAAAACCCTCATTTTTACTTTTTCTTAGATCTACTTGGATCTAGCTTAGCTTTTGGAAAGATATTGAAAACCCAGCTCTATAGTATCCACGGCAATTCTGATCTATAGTTTGGTGGTGATTGGGTTCCATTTGACACACTTTCCAAGGCACCTAGCTCTCTTGAAGGCAATTCGCACCCCTTGGGAGAAGCAAGTTGGGTTAGTTCCAAGACATGGGTAGGTGATATCCCGCTTGATTCATAGTCTCCACACTTGATAACCTACCCCTAATGTGTCACTTCTTTGATTTCTGCCTTGGGGGTATCATTCCTCATTTTAGGGGTTATGCCCACTTGGATCAATTTGGTGATACATTTTCAATCTCAGATCTATGGAGATCTAGCCGTTGGATGCCCATGATTTTCAAGATCCACATTCATACTTGCCTAAACTACTTGGATCTATAATTTGGTGGCCATTGGATTTGACTTGACACACCCTTCCATGCTTTTAACCCTCCTTGGGAAAAGTCGCATTCCTTGGGTGTTTGAGTTTGTCCACTTCTAGGACATGGGTAGTTGTTATCCCGCTTAATTTTGGAAAGAGCACACCTTGAAACCCCTACCTAGTATCTCACTTTGTGAAGTTCTGCCTTGGGGGTATCATTCCTCATTTTGGGGATTGTTGTCCACTTGGATCACATAGTGAAATATTAGATCTACTAAGATCCAATCATCACATCTTGAATAGCCCACTTGAGTTGCATCCAAGGTGTCCCGATCTACAATTTGACATCTCATTTGACTCCATTAACCCATCTATCAAGGCACTAGTCCACCTAAGGTAATTCGCACTCCTTGGGAGTTGTGTCAAGTCCTAGATCCCATATGTGGGTATCTCTAATTTCACTTTAGATCCATAGATCTACTCATAGTATACCCCTTAGTACCATTTACACCCTTAACTTCACCTTGTGGGTCCCATTTGAGCCATTTCCATATCCCAAGGAAGTGGGCCCCGCTTGTGTATTTCATGGTACTAGATCTTGTCATCTTATCTCATCATGTGGCCTAAATCATTCATTGGTTGAAACATAAGTCATTCCCTAAGCCTCTTTCAACCACATTTAAACTTCTAGGTCCACCTAACCTTGCATTGGTTTGCGTAACTTGTCTTTTACATATCCCTAGGAACCTTTGTTTGGGTCCAATCATCTTTGATTGGTTGTAGGGTCTCCCCCTGGGTCTTGATTCATCTTGATCTAAAGTGAAGTGTGCCTCGGTTGACGTGACTCCCACTTGCATTGGGAACCGTGGCATCTCTTAGGTCACCTCTTTAATTGTCCATCTCCTCTACCATCCCAGATGGGATACCTTTTGGGACAACTACAAGTTGTGTGATAACAGTGTTGAATCTAAAGTTGGATGCTAACTTGGATTCAGGTTTGGTAGATTCTTCAATGTAGAGACAACTGATTGGATCCTTCATGTATCTGGTTAACACAAGACCTAATACATATTTTGTAATGAACACGTTGAGTCAGTTCATTGTTGACCCAACGCAGATTCACTAGATAGCTACACATGTGCTCTAATATTTGAAGAACACAGTACATTATGGTCTAGAATATGCATAAGATGGTGAGCTGATGTTGCATGAATTCATTGATTCTGACTAGGTGGGAGATGCAGGGGATAGGAAGAGTACTTCGGGGTGTTGCTTCAATTTGGGTTCAGCAGTGATTTCTTAGTTCAGCAAGAAGCAAGCTTCAGTGGCATTGAGTTCAACAAAGGCAAAGTACATCACAGCCAACATTGCTAGGTTGCAATGCCATTTGGCTTTGCAATTTGATTGCAGCACTAACAGGTGAAATGTTTGAGCCTGCTGTGATCTACTTTGACACTCAGAGTTGTATCAAACTCTCTAAGAATCCAATATCCCATGACTACTCCAAGCACATAGACATCATCAGATAGTCAATGTAAATTTGGATGTGGTTGTAAATATGTCCTTGTAAATATAAGTACTCTACAAGGACCAGTTGCTATAGAGTATATTCAGACAGATCAGCAGGCTACAGAGATCTTGACTAGAAGTTTGAAATGTTCAGGGAGAAATTAGGATTAATGGTGAATACTTTCCATGAAAAGAGGGAGTGATAAATTAGTGTACCTCAGATACTGTTCTACAAGGCTGGGCACATGTGTGGAAGATCTGGGTGCTTTACTTACAGCAGCGTGACACGCTCAGCAGATTTGTACAACATTGATATCCATGCAGCATGATGGTATGTATAAGCTGGGGGAAAAACAGTAGAGTAGACTAGGGGAGCGCACCATTACTTTTGTAGTCTTCAAGCATTAAGGGAGCATGCATGCATGCATGCACCAGCCATAGATAGGAAGGCATAATGTTATCCTCGATAGTTTGCTTGTGTTAGACAGTTTGCACGGCATTTCTAAGTTAAGTAAAAGAGGACACATGCAGTTGCAGATGTTAGTGTTAGTTTTATTAAACATTTTGCTTATTTAGGTAAGGTGCATGCATCCATGCAGTTAAGGGCGCAGATCACTAGAAGGATGCATGCTTGTATGCCTCAAATCATCTCCAGTTGAGGCGTTGTTGTGCATGTCAAAATTTATTGCACCTACTCTTCTTCCTAGTCTGTAAAGGAGAAGTCGGGGCTGTAGATTTAATTCATTTAGTTCAGCAGCAACCAGTGAATTACTTTGTTCTTCTTCCTGTAGCAGATTTCAGTTCAGAATTGATGAGAAAGCAGTAACAGGTTTTGATAGTCCATCTACTGAGTTACTGTTATATATTTTCTGTAGTATGTGTTTATAGATTCTAGAATTATTAGAGTTGCAGTTTTGAGTGGATTTCAGTTTTCAGCTATCCAAATTTTCTTAGGAATTCTTTTAGTGCAGAGTCTGTTTACCGTGGTCTAGAAAATATAACAATTTTTACAGCGAAGTACCACTTTGTTGCGGCAGCTGAGCTGAATGAAATTGCTTGTGAGTTCACCATCGAGTGTCGTCTTGCCCCTGAAAATGGGCTGCATATGGTGCCTATCATATTTGGGCCCATTGTGATGCTTCTAGAGTTGAAAGGAAGTACTTCACTAAAAATATAGTCTTCACTTTGCTCCAATAAGTGATGAGTGACAACCTTCTGTAAGTTTTAAACTTATGCAACTGAAACAATGTATAAAGATTCTTTAGCAAAATAGAAAAAACAAAAATGACACACACAGTACATAGATATTTACCCTAGAAACCCTTAACTGGGAAAACCAATCTAACTTAGAGCCCCACCTCTATCTTCGTCATTGTAATAACTTGACTATTCATTATACAATATTTGGGTGCTCCATAGCATCCAAAAACCCTAATATGTTAACCTGGATTAGATTACAACTTTAATCCTCTAACTGGGATTAGATTACAATGGACCGAAAAAACATTGGCCAAAAAAGCACCCAAAAAAGAAAACGAACTAGGTACGCCGATAGATGTTCAAATAACAACGAGTCCCAGATTCGCAGAGATTCTTCGTCAGCGTTTTTATTGCCGGTTTTTACTCGCGAGCTTTTACTATCAGGCGGGGGATACAAGGGTTTGTCATGTTTCACTTTTTTCAAGCACGAAGGATGCAAGTGCACCGACATTGTTTTCGACAAGGAAATGCGAATGCAGATGCAATGGCAAGCGTGTATGGAATTTGCCACCAAGCAAGTCGATGTCTCATCTGCTTGGGAAATTCAAACTATTATAATTTTCAAGTCCAAGGGAATTGCACGTTTGTTGCAGCTGCTTCCATAGTCACAGCGAGAAGTTTAGGCCAATTGACAGTAGGTTAACCCTTTAACAAAATTCTGCAGGAAGACCTGATCTTGCTGGGTATGCGACGATGCGTTAGTATCTCACCAGCCCATTGTTATACTTCTGTGCTGACTTTCTGGCTTCTAACTAACGGTTGTAAAAGTATTTTAGGTTTATTCACCTGGTACCCATAAAGCATTTGGGTTTAATGACGGCAAGAAGTTTAACCCAATTGACAATAGGTTAACCCTTTAACAAAATTCAGCAGAAAGGCATGTCTCCTGGTTTGATTTGAGTTGGGGTTAAAGGGTATGCATGAGTATCTTTGCGGTTCCGAGCTTCATGTCGCGAGTCCACCTACCATTTGATTCCTATCGACGTTCACCGACCACGAGTTATGTAGTGTGTTAGTGGTTATACACCCTGGTGTGCAAGAATATAACACATCTCCAACACCTTCTCTTCACTTGCGTCAAAAAAGGATCTAACATTTCAGGTGGGTCTAGCCTGGTCTAGCCTTTCTTCAAGCCACATGGAAGTAGACAAACGGAATGGATCTAGCCGGGTCTTTCTTCATGCCACATGGAAGTGGACAAACGGGTTTTTATTGTTTAACCTCCCCTCTTTTGAGCAACTTCATCAAATCCTCTTGGGTAAGGTGATTTGGAGAATGAACTAGAAAATAGATTGTAAACAAATAAACCATGATTATGGAAAATTTTAAAGCGGTGGGTGCATAACTTCCACATCAAGACGTCTAATAAGCATGGATATAAGCTTCAGCCCTGAGATTTGCCAGGCCAATATTTAAAGAAATTCAGTTGACAAAGATGAAAAACTTTTGCATATGTACTACTTGTCTAGGATCATCATGGCCAAGGGATAAACTAAATTTCAATAATAAAGCGACAGCACGTAGACCCAAAAGCAGAAATTCAAGAAAAATCAAGTCAACATTCATATAATCAATTGTTGGTGGGGGGGAAGAATACCAGCCAAGCTTCAGAAGACCAAGTATGGTGACGTGCATCTAAAAAGTTCTCATTCACGACAAACCAAGCTTCCTCTACGATATCCTCGTTGGTAATTGCCTTTTCCTCTGCCCCTGCATCCATTGGCATCCCTTCCTTGCACCTATCCAACATCTCCTGGGGCTGACCAAAGTCTAAAGTTTGCCCAATAGCCGAATTATTGCAGACAGGAGTACTAAAACACAGGATGAATCCTGTAACAATTACCCACATTATTTTTCCTCCTTCCTTCAAATGATTAACCTGTCCATCCACGTTTTTTATGTGACTTAGGCTGCAAATCCATCTCCTGGACAGTGATAGAGGCTTGGGTAGGTGTAGAGCGGTTTTCACTTTGCAACTAATGGCCATTTTTGTTTGATGAAGAGGGGATGAAGCATTGCAAATATGCACACAGTTCCAGCGGACCAGGTCCATTCTTTAAGCTTATCTTGTGGGAACGGAGATGATTTATCTAACGGGCCTTCCTCGCTGCTTACCTTATTGGCGATTATTGTATTTTTGAACATGCAAACCATGTAATTCGCATGGCTGTGGCTGCCATGTGCACGGAGCTTCTTTCTACTTATGGGCCTCAGCAGAGTAATTTAGTCTGGCCATCCATGAAAACGAGCTTCTGAAAATTGTATCTTTCGAGGATTCAAGGTGGGTATGAAGCCGTGGCGATAGGGTAATAGTCTAATTAGTATTTTTGTGATTAAAGAAAGATATCCATTGTCGAAATAGAGGTCGCTATATTATGATTTGTCTTACATTGCAATATTCATAGAATTACATTTTGCAAATAATTCTCTTGGGTTTTGTTTGGCATCGTGTGATGATAAGCTTATACTTTGAAAGCTCACACGACACGCAAATCTTCATCACCATGTAGATTTATAATGAATTTTTATTTAAATTGGATTGGCTAATTCATAGAAATCGATACACAAGTATTTTTATTTATTTATAGATTGTATGTCAATTAAAACTAAAAGTTAATGGACATGATTCTTAAAATTTTAATATAAATTTTAATGGTTTTGTCAATTTATTTCTTTGTATATATAGAAATTTTAAACTCAATTTAAATATATCTTCAATTATTAATATAAAATTTATTGATTGTTTAAGTTTAAATCTTTTGTAGGTATAAAATTAAAAGTTAATCTTAAAATCACCCATATAAGGTGACAAGGACGTGCGAGGTGGCTAAGCACAAAGCTAGTACAAATAGACATCAAGTTGTGACGCATGGCCCCATTCCTTGGCAACATGGAAGCACAAAGAGGTTTGGGGTACCAGTTGTCGCGTGCCCCATTAGCCGCCCATTACAACCCTAAGTGACCTCCTCTTCCACACAAATTCCCTATCACTTCGGTTGGATCTGGGAAATGTGGGGGGTCATTATCGTACGAGCTTGGCTCGCTTCACTATCAGTCATGATCACACCTACAATGAACTGGCTTAGCGCGATGGCAAATTGGGGAAATAAGGCAGATACGGGGGAAGACTTGTTGACAATTTCGTCATTATTTATGTATGTGAGAGGAAACAACATGTTGCTCTTGGGAAGTATGCTCGATTGAGGGTATTTTCCACTGTCAATTTGAGTTGTGGTGGCAACGAGGAAGACAGATACTTTAGGAGTTGGCTCTCTGCAAGCATGTTCTCTGGTTGGCAGCCTCAGTTAGGCACTATGGCTCCTTGTAGGCATTCGCACAGGCAGCAAAGGGGGGCTCGACAATCCCATATGCCTCGTGTCCTCCAAGAAGCAAGGGAAGCAAAGGCCTCATTCCAAGCTAACATTCCTCCTCCTACTTAGCAAATAATTGCTTGTTGGGAAACCCGGGCAACGTAGAGGCAACAGGCCATGGATATGGAGGACATTCTAGTGAAATTCCAAAACATTATCCCAGATGCAGGTGCCACCCGAACACATGAGACAAAGTACATGAAAATAGTTATGTTGTACTGGCACCTGAAAACGTTGTTGGGGAAAGATTTATCAAATAGCGATGCAGAGAAGTAGAAAATCATGATGCATATGGAGAAATTACAAGAGCATATGGGGAAAATGGAGGACAAACAACAACTAATGATTAGAGCATTCACAAGTCTTGAGGCTAAACTCGGTGTTTTGGCTAAATCAACAATAGGTATGGTCTTCAAAGAGCGGGTTTCAGGGAAGACTAGTTTGGTTCCTCCTGCTCCTATGAACTCCCTTGGTCAACCCAACACCACTTCTCTAACATCTGACGTTCCTACCGTTTTGATTTTTTATGACTAACTTTAGATAAATCTTTAGCCTACTCTCTTTCAGTGGCAGCTATTAGGATCTCAAGTAGATAGTACAAGTCTCTTTATTAGGTTATCAGTCATGCAAGATAATATTTTAAATTTTTGGACATTATGGCTCAAGTAGCCTAGTTTTATATTTTGCTTATGGTCTATTATGGAACACCAATGACAAACTAAGCTTGTGTGGTTGGTCTAGTTTCCCAAGTGGCACATCCACATAAGCATATGCACCTTCTATTTGTTTTAGTAATATAATGTCTTGTCGAGCTTGCAAAAAAAATATTAAAAATGAATATAAAATTTAAATATTTTGTAAGTTTAAATATTTCTTTGTACCATATTATTATACAATTTGTAAGTTCAAACATATATTTATGTGTGGGAGTTTGTAACCCTTTATTAATCACTTTAAAGAATGTTTTTAATAAAAACATTGTAATTAATATATCATTCATAAAATAAACTAAAAATTAACTATAAAAAATGAATATTAGGGATGGAATTTGATAGGCAAGTTGCTAATAAACATCCAATAAATTGTTCGAACCGTCAAATTTGAAGTGTGGTTTGAATTTGAAGTTCCAACCCTAATGATTATATACAACATATTTGTATAACTTATATGAAAAAGTATGGTGGGTTAGTTTGAGTCGTTAAGTATTTTGAGCTTTATGCAAGAGGTTTTGAGGTCGATTCCACAAGCTCCTTACCTTTGTTGCATGTCTAACTTGATGTCCCTATTGAGTCGAGCGTTGTAATCAACGTCAATAAGTTTACACTGAGTACCATCCGTGAAATGTGAGTAAATGCCTAGGGCTTTTCCAAGAGATTTTCCTTGGAAAATGAAAATCATATAAAAAGTTCAAAACCATTTCAAAGATCACAATCAATGTTACCGTGGTCTCACAAAGATCAACCCACTCCACTCCAAGGGTAGGTGGTTGTAGGGCCTGATCTCCTCCTTTGAGGATAGTTGAGAAGCCATTTATTGAACCAGATGATGAACAGAAGCTCCTAGAAAAAAAATACCTTAGATGGTTGGGTTACCCATGCATTAGATAAGAAGCAAATTGTGTCCTTGAACCCTTTTCGAGATCTCAATGCCGGGGACAATGAGGATATGGACATTGGTTTTGAAAGTTTCAAAGAAATGCATGTTGTGGAATGTACAAGGTCTCACCAACCCAATCAAGACACCATGGTTAAAATAATTTGTTCAACGTTTTTCTGATTCTGATGTAGTTTTCTTGCAAGAAGTTAAAGCCATTGGGTTCACCTTAACCTCAACCTTAGATTATATTTGGCATGGTTCATTTATTTTCAATACCAAGGATGAAGATGAGCATGGTGGAGCAGATACCTTGATCTCCCCAAAATTTGTTGCAAATACTATTGACTAGGGACATGACCTATTTAATTTGAAAGTGTGATTCCTCCTCAATTTACATGGCAAAGTTCTATTCCTTCGTAATCTATATGCACTTAACGATATTGATGCTAGAATGAATTATGGGATTAAATCCCGAAATACCTCTCTAAAGTAGACTAGATTCTATATGAATATTTCAACAATGTAGAGTCTTACGATGACAACTTGGCACAAACCATGTATGCATACCATGGAGAGAATGCATAGCCTAGAATGGCCTAAAAGGTAAACTTAGCTTATATGACCCTGACAAGTATAAGAGAGTTGATTCCCTTGAGCCATGGCTCACCTAGATGAATTTTAAGATTGCAAATGACTAAGTCTTGAAATAGATGGACAAAGTTATGATTTCTAAGTAAAATAACTTAATGTTTTGTCCTTATCTTTCGAAGAGGGCAAGTACTCATACATCCAAAGGGAGCTAGCCTGACACAACAGTGAGGATTAGGGATAGAGAGGGCAACTTATACAGGTTGCAAGGAAAGCATGTTCAAGTTTGGTACATGACAATGACAACTTGTGCCAGCTTTGGCATGGGAGGATGGGACGCTCGCATTATAGTGCATTGTCGATTCTGAGGGAGATTGTCACTGGTCTTCCAAATTTCAATGTTGAGCAACAGGGAGTATGCAGAGGGTGTGCACTTGTAAGAATGTCAAGACTACTTTTCCAAGTGGTGACATTAGGTCCAAGGGGATATGAATCTTATCTATTCAAATGTGTGTGGACCAATGTCTGTAGTATATGTGTGGAGAGCATCGTACTATGTGACATTCATGGATAATTTTTCCAAGAAAACTTGGATCTTCTTTATGAAGACCAAGGATGAGGTCTTCGGTTAGTTCCGGGAATTCAAGGCCCAGATGGAGGATCCTTCCAATCACCAGTCACCATTCGCTCCAATCACCATATATGTTTCCATACGGGATGTGATATCTATTGCCTCAGTCATGAGGTGGAGGACTCATTAAATGGACGTGAAGACAACCTTCCTCAATGGGATCATTGAGGAGGAAGTATATATAAAGAAACCTCAGGGTTTCTAGGTACATGGGAGGGAGTCTCATGTGTGCAAGATTAAAAAGGCCTTGTACAGACTCAAATAGTCCCATTGAGGAGGAAGTATATATAAAGAAACCTCAGGGCTTCTAGGTACATGGGAGGGAGTCTCATGTGTGCAGGATTAAAAAGGCCTTGTACATACTCAAATAGTCACCCACTGTGTGGTTTCCCAGGATTGAGAGATACTTGTAGAGCATGGGCTTTCCCAAGAGTGAGGTGGATCCTGACTTGTACTTCATACTTGTTGAATATAAGCCACTCCTCTTGGTGATGTACGTAGATGATTTATTTATCACATGTGCAAATGAGCTTATAGTGGGGTGCAAGGCAAATTTGGTCGCAGAGTCTGAGATGAAGGATATCGACTTGATGCATTATTTCTTGGGGTAAGAGGTATGGCAGAGATCGAGTGAGATATTCCATAGTTAAGGGAAGTACACAGTGGAGATTCTAAAGAGATTTAGGGTGGAGGACTATAGATCGATGGCTACACCTATGGTTTCCAACCCAAAGAAGATTGACTCTTCATATTTAGATTTGATGGATCCTAGAGTATACAGACAATTGATATGATCCTTGATGTATTTGGCCAACACCAAGCTAGATATGTCTTTTGTTGTGAACATTTTGATCCATTTCATGGTGGAGTTGAGCTGTCTAGTGCATTAGGTAGTAGTGAAGCTCATGCTCAGATATTTGAGGGGCATAGTGGAGTATGGATTGAGGTATCTTGAAGGTGATGGAGTGAGGCTTCAAGGGTATTCAGACTCATATTAGTTAGGTAGTGCATCAGATCAAAAGAGCACCTCAGGGTACTACTTTAGCTTGGGCACAACAATGATTTCTTGGTTCAATAGGAAGTAGACTTTCGTAGCACTTAGTTCAGCATAGGAAAATCATATGGCAGCGAGCATGGAAAGTTATGAAGTTCTTTGGCTTCACAAAATGCTTACAACTTTATTTTATCGGGAAGTGGAGCCCACGATGATTCACTATGATAATCATATTTGTATCAAACTCTTTGAGAATCCAATATTCTGTGGCAGGTCCACACATATTGAATTCATATATAATTTCATCCAAGATAAGGTCTTGAAGGGAGTATCCAAGCTCCAATATATTTCCACAAATGAGCAGGTTGCAAACATTTTGACCAAGCCCTTGGGGAAAGGGAAGTTTGTCTTCTTCAGAGGTAAGCTAAGAGTGGTGGAGAATACCTTACTCGCTAAGAGGGAGTGTTGATGTTTGTAGCTTAGACAGGTATTTCCATGAGTGTGTGTCTTAATTATGGAAATCGTCATTAATACCTCTTAGGAACTTTGGGAATTCACTTTATTAAAGTGAATGTTTTTTTGGATTAATTGAGGGTTAATTTAATGAAGTGCCTAAGTTTTTGGCACTAGTGACTTAAGTTAATTAATTGAATCTTAGCCCTTTATCTCAAGTGAATGAGATATAATCTCAGCCATTGAAGTTAGGGTTTTGGTTCATCTTAATAGGATAAAAGGAGGCCAAGAAAAGAGGAGAAAGAGAAAAGAGAAAGTGGAGAAGGCATTCTACTTGTTAGATTTGGTTGAGAGAGAGATATTGTGGTAGTTACAAATTTTCTAGGGGGTTGAACTGGTTAGGTGGAGGTTCCAGTTTTTGCAGGGCAATAAGCATATCCACACATGCGGGGCTGTACAACCACGCTTGTGAGGGTCGTATAGTCCGTAAGATAGTCGTACCAGCCATGGGAGCACCATACAACAAGTCATAGTCGTACGAACAAAACCGCAGGAGCACAGTGCAGTAGCTTACGACTGTACAAGAAAATCCACAAGAGCATACACCTTGGTATAGTCCGTACAGACCATATATCAAAGTCATACAAGCCAAACGAAACAGTAGCAGGAAGTGGGGGTTTGTTGAGCAGTTTTGTAGGTTGAAGATATTTCTGTGGAGGGAATTTTGCCAAGTTTGTTGTTGTATATTTTCTCGGACCATTTTCCTAGTAAGGGACACCTTGTAAGCTTGGAAATTTTATTGAATGAAAAGTTGATTTGAAGGAGATAAATTATGTGTTTGTTTTCTTATTGAGTAGATATATTTCCATTGGTATTGCTTCCACTATTTAAAATTCTTGTTAATAGATCTCAACAAGTACAAATAAATCAGTGAGCTGAAATTTAATTTTTTTTAGCAAGGAAAATCACTAGGAATTGTTTATCCAGTGTCGGGGTTAGTAAGATTAACAAAAAAATGGGGGCCACTAAAACCGTCGGTGGATCTTCTAAAACTGTTGGTGGCTCCTTTGAGTTTAAATGAGTATCATTTCACATCCATTGTATATTAGCTTCCATGCATGCCAACTGCCAAATTATTTCCGCCCTCTGTGAGAGGTCTCTCAACGATTCTCCCACATGGTGAGGATGGTTTCGCTTTACTATTATATGGCGCCTTCAAGATATTTGATAATTTTTCATGGGATATTGTTGGAGGTTTTATCTTGGATTGGGGTTTATGTTTTTCCTGAGGGGGTCATGCGAGGGTGTTCAAAGTTTGGAGGGGGGATGAATTTGGTCCCTCCCGACCAAGCATGGGTTGTGTTCCTCCAAGAGTCTTGTATCGGGCTCTCGTTAGTGGAGAGGAGAGGGGGTTTCTTGTGGTGTGGCCTGCATCTTGGAAGATGAAAACACTGAAAGGAATTATTCTCGAGGATTTTGGGTTGGGTACATGCATAGGAGAGGTCATGTTGGATATATTGGGCCTGAAATTCATCTTGTCGTGGATTACATGAGGCTAACCAAAATGGGCAATTTTTTGGGCACCTAAGAGAACGAAGACCGCTCCCCCCACAAAAATTTTAAATAAATGTTTTTTTAATGTTTTGGTTTTTTTATCTATATTTTAAAATATATTTATGATTATTTTTCTCATATGGGAAAAATGGCATAAAAAAGTATCTGTCAACATTTATGGAGCAAGAGCTACAATGATGACATCTAAAAAAAATAGTTGGGTTGTCTAAGAATGTTGAAGGTGATGTTGAAAGTGAAAACACTATTGATCCAAAAACTAGGAATCATAGAGATTGGAAATATTCAACAGAGGAAAAGAAAATGAATTATTCTTGGTATGTGAATGACAAGTATATGAATGATCCATAAAGTATTTAGTTATATTGTGGTGAGTATGAATAAATTGAACCAAATTATAAACTAGTGGGCTTGGTGCGAGATATGTGTTGAGTGTCGGGTATAGATATTGTTTATGTCCTAGTGAAACAAGGCAAGAAGTATAAAAAAATTCGATTTTGTTTGAAGGTATCAAATTATAAAATGCAAGAATATTTCACATATTTCTATGCATAAATCGTGCAACATATTGAGAATGAGAATGTAAGTTTCGATATTTTGCTATTTATTAATGTTTTTATTTATTACAAGTAGAATGATATGTCAATCTTAAATTTTTAATACCGTTATTTTTTTTTTTTTTTGCAGCATTTTTCCAAGTAACTTGCCAAAATATTGGGCGGAATTTATTCTACAAAGTAAAACCCTATAGATATCATTAATGGCTATCATGACAAGATAAGAGCAACAAAGAAGAAGGAACAACAAGTCAAATGTTCAAACAACAGAAGTACAACCACGAAAAGAAAATAAAGAAAATAAAAAACAATCAAATCAGGTTAGAAAAGTTACATTTAAAAGGATTGCAATCCCAAATGAACATAATGAAGAGATTCATGCCAATGAGGTTGTTACTCCATGACAAGTAAGAATAAGAAACAATCTGTACAAAAGAGAACAAGGGTTGAAAATGTTTCCATTCCTAACATTGATACAATTGTTATTGATTTAGATGAAACTCCTTCAGGACATAAGAGGAAGAGATCTAATTTTGTTGAATCCAATGTTAGCTTTGAATCAAACAATGAAAATTTTGGGGCTAGTAGGGAAATCATTGCTCCAGGTGTTGATCTAGATGATGGTGTTGTCAAGTCAACACAAAATGCCATTTGAGAACAATTAAGGAGGGACAACTTGGTTGACAATGGGCATACATTTCAGTTAAATGTGAAGCAACTCTATAGACCCACAAAAGTTCAAGAGAAGTTTCAAATTAGAAAGCCACATTACTTATATATTCACAACTTGAAAGCATTGATGAGGTTCAATCCTTATGCACATGTAGTTGACTACGTAGTTCTTGTTGACCCAAAAGAGGTTTTTTCTAGGCTTGCATTTGATCAATGAAAATGTTTTGATGATAAATATTATGTGATTGAGTGAAATCATTCTATAGAAGCTAGAAGAAAATAGTATAGGAATATCCCAATAACCCTCTTTTTGAAACAGTGAAATGTGTCATTTATATTGGTCTAACATATGTAGAAGCAAAACTATTAAAATGGGATCATATCACAGATAATGAATATAGGGTTTCCGTGACATTCATTCAAAGCGTGAGATTTATTCGTAATGAATTTGAACAAATATATGGTGGGGATAGATCAAAGGTTGATGCAAGTTTTCAGAAACAATGTTGTATGGAAGTAGGTTTCTCGATTAAAGAGGATAATGTGAAGGGAAAAAATGTCAAAGGAAATGATGCATTCAAAGCTGTAGATAGTTATTTCCAGTTGGAATTTAGAATGATGCAAATATGAGATTTGATTGATGAGATCTTCATCTTGTCGGAGAATATTGGCATATAAAATCAGAAAGATAAAAAATTTAAATGTGTTCCATGGAGCACTGGTAAGACAGGTCTTAAAGTCAAGAACTTGCCAAAATATATGACTATAACGCCTTGGAGGTCATTGCAAGGAGTGAAGGATGAAGCATGTATCACTTCAATATTATCATGTGTAAATTCATGTGAAGTATCAATGGAGGAAATGTGCAATGAATTTTACAAGTAATTTTATTGATTTTTTTTATATTTTATAAAATTTATTTTTTGGGTTTAACCTGTTTTGTGTCTTACTTATTTTGTTATATTATTAGATATGATTGTTAACATTATTTATTTTAAAATCATCTAGTCACAATATTTACATGAGAATACAAGAGGAAATTATTATAATGTTGAATGAAAAGAATTGGGATGATGTCAAATGCAACTATCTAGACTCGAGCTCCATAGAAAACTTAAAACATTTTTTGTTGCATTAAAAAAGGTATGTTGGTTTATGATAAATTATATTTTATTTATTTGTAAATTAATATATTTATGTTTTATTACTTATAGATATAATATTTGTTTTCAATGATGCCAAATAAATCAACAATTGGAGTACCATAATATTTTAAAATACATATTCAAAGAGCCAAAGTGGAACTAGAAAGAAGACAACGCCTTACAAATGTTGAACTTGAGGATACACTTGATCATTACATTTGGAATGGGCTCGACACTATTCAATATAAAGTTATATTAGGTGATTGTGAAAACATTGCAAATATTGTTACTAAAAAGGAATACTCAGTCAATGCAGATATCCCCCATGGTTACAATATCCAAAACATTACTTATGATTGTGAACCTTATACTTACCAATCATTCAATAAAGTGGTTACGGGATTTGTGGATGTCACAACATCACCACTTAGGAGATTTATTGTTTTCCATTTAGATTCCCAACAAGGAGAAGTGCTATCATCTTTCAAAGGTAAAGTAAATGCAAGGAAATAACTTTTTGGGCAAGATATTTGCAGTGTATTATTAATATTTAAATTTGGAAAACAATTTTATTTATTAATAAGTTATTTGTATTCTTATTTATTTATGTTACATGCACAAGCCTAATATTGGTAGCTCCAACATACAAGATGCATTCATGAGTTATGTTGAAAACATACATCTTGGAAGCTAGACAAAAGATAATACTTATGATTCACTTGTTATGAATAAAAAGAGTGAAGGCAAACATACTCAGATATTGACTTATAATGTCATGGTCATAAAACTAACATATGAGGAGAATGATTTAAAATGAGATATTGTAAACATTTACCAAAAGCCACATGCATTGATCAATTATCTCATAGATACATTTTCAAGAGAAAGAGATTGGGTTTTAAATTTGTTCTAAGGTTCAAGTAAGATTTATATATTACATATGAAATCATACTTCAAGTTCTATTATTTTCTATTCTTAAATATAATTTAATTTATGTTATTTTATGTTATTTTATGTAATTTTTTTTTGTATATGGTGGTTAGATACAACAATAGCATGCTCCTTACAAAAAGGAAGAAATTGAATATCCATTGAAAAAGATCCACTACAATGGAATCACATGTGGCGAAAGTGTCAAAAGAATCTCAACCACCATTAAAAGGGTTGTTTGGAAATTATTATTTTGGACAACTTGCAGAAATATAAGACCCAATGGGAAAACACATTGAAGTCCAAGAATAAAGCTAAGCTCCATAAAATGATAATATCAATGAATAATATGGCATACATGATATTATTGATTAGTTTCCTATTTTCTAGGAAAATGTTACATTTGACAAATTTTTGAGAAAATATATTTGTAATGTTTTGACGTTAAGATTTTATATTAAGAATAACTTTCTATATATTATTGTGAATATTTTTAATATGGTTTATTTTATGTGTTGAGTTTAAGTGAAACAGGGTTGGCAGGCGCGGGGGGGGGGGGGGGGGGTCTCATTGACCCCGATAGAAACAAAATGAACGACTACACTTGGGGAGTTGGTCGGCGAACGAACAATGAATCCGAGTGGCTCGCATTAATAAAAGGAATGGACATGGCCAAAAAGAATGAAATTCAAAATTTGACAGTCTTCGGTGACTCCATGATAGTGATTCGGGAAGCCAGGGCAATGGCAAACCATCGTCGGAAGCCTGCCACAACCTTGCATCATCACTTCGACCTACTCGTCAAAGACTTTCACTCCATCTCTCGTCTTCATATCCTTAGACACAACAACAAAAGTGCCAATGCCATGGCTAACATTGGAGATGGTTTGAACTGTGGTCTAGCGATCGTGCATGGCCAAGTCTATGATAATTTTTGGGTCCCTTAATTCTTGATCTCCTGCTTGGGTTTCCCGTCTCCCCTTTACCCCCCTCTCTCCCCTAATGGACCTTCACAACCTAAATCTTTTCACTCCTAAGTCTAACTCCCCTCGAATCCCTTGCATTAACTTTCAAATCTACCCCATCCCCCTAAGCAATCCCCTAAAATCTCCTCACCTGATCTGGCGGCCACCCTCAGTCCTCTCCATCTGGATCGCATGCATGCATTTAAGATTGATGAGGCTCGAGGACTCCAAGCTCTATTTTAAACCCGAAGGTGGTAATTTCTCTGCAGTCTCCTCGTCTTTTCACTCTGTCTGCAGCCTGCAATTCCCCGAAAACGGTGGTGTGCACCACTGGTTTGGCCCCTCGTTCATTAACCTGCTCTGTTTTCTCTGTCGGTCTGCTCGGTCTAGGTGCTCTGCAAGTATGGATCAAGGAAAGCTCTGCCCCCCCGCCCTGAATTGTCGTAAGTGTCGTGGGCAAGAGCAGTCTGGGGGGGACAATACTAAACGGTGCCTGTCGGAAATTTTTCACGGTAATGAAAATGGTGGTGTGGAGCTCGACCAACTAGGCCCTTCAAAGAAAACTCGTCGCAAACAACTTGTTGCAGACGAGGTGGATAAGTGCAGAAGATGGATTCCTCTAGAGCCAAGTCTGGGACAAGGCTTCAGAGGTTCTGGGCTCATTAGTATTGATTCAAGTATGTTTAATCCAGGGGTTCACGTCACTCAATATGATGTAGGACATGGGCCTCTCATGCAGCAACTCTGTGGGATCCCTGTGGAGCCATGCAGCAAAAACTGGCAAAAAAATGTGGGTGATAATGGTGGCTAGTTGATGGAATCTCCACGCGGTCAAAGCAGTCCCTCCCCCAACTTTCGTCTGCAAGTTTTGGACCTGGAAACTCAAGTTCGTTGGCTTAGAGGCGACCTCATGGAATGAAAAAATCGATTTCTTACCTGGCCACCTTCGTTCAAATCTCCATCTCTGAAGTCCGCAACAGCACGGGTAAGACCAAGGACCAATTTGAAAAATTACTTGGCAAATATGAGTCTCTCTACAGTTGTCTTAGGATTGTGGAAGCTAAGGTCGACTACGTTCTCACCAACAGAGGAAATAACCCTTCTATTATCCTGAACCTCGATGATGAGAATGCAGGAACCATTACTGGTCGAAGCAAAGAAAATAGTTCCCGCTCCCACCATGGAAATTGAGACACCCTACTCTATTTTTTGTGTTATGATAGCCACTTATGGCCCTGTCAGTTATGTTATTTACTAGTTTTCAGCTATGTATGTATTTTGTTGGGTCATCATAGGACAGTTTGTTAAAGTTTACAGTTGTATCAGGCTTATAGTTTTGTTTGAAAAACAAAGACTGGACAGACAGAAGCAAGGACCTTCTGCTTCTATTTTGAGGGAATAGTCTCCCTACAACTATGTACCTCGTTCTCTTTTTTTAATATAAAGCTCTTCAATCGTTTGTGTAAAATAAATAAAAAAGAGTTTAAGTGAAATATCACTTTTATGAAAAATAATATCAAATATTATCATTTTTATGCATAAAACTCTTAAAGTAGTCTAAAAAAATGGTTAGAATGTTTTTATCTTCTCAATTTTTATTATTATCAATTTTGCTCTTAAAATGTCTTATTTGTGTTGACAGTTTAAAGAAAAAAATTCCAAAATGCATATGTTTTTCAGTATAACTAATTTCTAAATGTATATTTCTTTGTTGCATGTTAAAAAATAGTATTATTTAGGTATAGTTGTCAAAACATGCATCAAAGTAAACTTTAAAAATGTTAAAAACTATTGCTTTTATATTATATTTAAAATATATAATACTTTAATTAATCAATAATACATAAGATTAAAATTTCAAACTTTGAAAAAATACATGATATAAAAATAATTTAACATGGAAAATTTAACATGACAATTTTTTTAGTTTTCTTCATTTATATTATTATTAAAAAAAACATCATTTAAAAAAAGATTTGACAATTCAAACAAAAATGAAAAACTAATTGAATAAAAACATATTTAAAAATAAAAATGTTAGATACTTTATGACTAGGAAGATTCAAAATCTCAAAAAAATACCTCGAAATTTTATTTTTTTACTGGTAGCAACACTTTTTTGAAACGGAGGTAAAAACAACTACTAAATGTGACCTCCGAAAAAATGAGAACTCGTGTGGGTTCTCGTTTTATAGTATATTGGATTGACACTATATGAAGCAGTGTACGAACAAAAACCCTTATCCATGATTTCCTATATACCAGGTACCTCACAAGTTCAGGCAGTCTATGACGCACTCCGCAGCAGAGCTGACATTATCCGCATCCTTGAAGATAATCTGATCATTTCCCAAAATAGAATGAAACAACAGAGCGATCAACATTGCTCATAGCACTCCTCAAAAGTTGGGGATCAGGTTTTTCTTTGACTACAACAGAATAAACAGACATCTATCAAGTCCCATCTCCATCATAAGCTCGCTTTGAAGTTCTATGGACCCTACACCATTATACAACACATTGGATAGGTAGCCTATAAGCTTGCTTTACTAGACCACTCCAAGATTCACCATGTCGTCCATGTCTCTTGCCTCAAAAAAGTGATAGGCTCGAATTGCAAAGTATAGACCAGTTTAACATAATTTAATGAGGAAGGCTCCATTCGGTTTCAACTTGCTGCAGTATTGGATTCTAGGGAAAAACAATTGCGAGGGCACGCAATCAAGGAATTTTTTATCCAATGGCAAGGCATGCTGCCAAAAGATGCAACTTGGGAACCATCCAACATTTTACAACAATTTTTACACCTTCAACATTGAGGGAAACGTTGATTTTGAAGGGGGAGGGCATGCTAAGGTCCTACCTTAAGTCACCTTACTCTACAAATTAATCATACATAGTATAAGGCCATAACTTTATAATAAGGTTGAATAAGTTAGTGTTTAGCAAATGGTCTATTTATTAATTAAGACCCATTAGGAAGTTGTATTTTGACCATGTCCAATAGTTATGGTTTTGGACATTTGAAGCCTATTTAAAGAAGTTCCAAGGATATGAAGCATTTTGTGAAGAATATTATAATGGAGCTTTGCTAAAATGAATGGTCTCCCTACCATAAGAGGCCTGTGAACATTGTTCTGACATATTAATAAAACTCTTTTCTACCACATTTTGCTATTATTGTCTCATATTTATGGTTCTATATTACTTATTTCTAGTTTATTGCATGAGAATCTTGTTATATAATGTGTGATTCTCAGGTTACAGGGGTAAGGAACACAACAGTCTGTAACACCATGAATGCAGGGTAAGAAAGCTTTAATTCCTTCTAGATTGTTCTTTTCTTCAACCCTCACATTCCTTCTACCTTTTACTCATTGAATGGTTTTCTTTATTAGCCATACTTTATAACCAGGGCCCTTAAAAACCTTTACCAACTGATTCTCTTCCTTACCAAGGTGCTCTTTGTCAGAACTTCTCCAAGCCTTAATGACCAGTGTGCTAATGACATATATTTTCTAAGCAAGGTGATGATGAGAATTTGCATGAATATAGCCTTTTGTGTGTGTTTTCTTTGTATAGAATTGATGGGATAATGTTCCCTATGGCTTCTTCCCAATAGGCTTGCAAGACACCTTCGTCAATTTTGATGTAGTCTTGCTATTTACCAAGATCCCTCTTGATGAAGCAATACTAGTTATCAATAAGGTAGCAAATCCGAGAATAGCAAGATTAGTAGAGGTATGTATTCGCTCTACTTTCTTTAGCTTCTAGGAAGAATTTTATGAGAATACTAGTGCGGTGGCCATGGGATCCCCGCTCTTTCCCATAGTTGCTAACCTCTTCATGGAACATTTAGAGAATAAAGCATTGGAATCTTACTCGCTCAAAGCAACATGGTGGAAGGATAGCGTGGTAGAATGGCCTCTTGGAGATGAAGAGTTGGGGAGGTTCCTCAACCATTTAAACAATCAAACAGAGCATATCAAATTCAACATGGAGCAAGAGGATAGAAGAATACCTTTCCTATATGCAATGATCGAGAAGAAGTCAAAGGGAGCCTTATCCCATCAAGTTTATAAAAAGAAAACACACACATAAGCCTTATATTCATGCGATTCTCATCATCACCCTACTCATAAAATAGGTGTCATTAACACATTGACCATTAGGGATTGGAGAATTTTTTTATGAAAAGCACCTTTGTAAGGAAGAGGACCACCTGGTTAAGATTTTTAAGGGCCTTGGTTAAAAAGAATGGCTAATAAAGAAAATCATTCAACGAGTAAAAGGTAGAAGGAATGTGAGGGTTGGGGAAAAGAACAATCTATAATGCATGAAAGCTCTCTTACCCTACATTCATGGTGTTACAGACAATATTCCACATATCCTTGGAAAAGAAAAATATTATGAATATGTTCAAGCCCCATTGTACCATAAGACAACTAATGAAGTCGATGAAAGATAACATTGATCTAAGGAACCAGAAAGGGGTCTACAAGGTTTCATGCTTTTGAGGGAAATGTTACATTGGGGAAATGGGTAGGTATTTTCAAGTAAGAATGAAGGAGTATAGTGCAGATATACACAACAGACACACTCAAACCTTGGCCTTAACTGACCACTCAATTAAACATGTCACCATATTGAGCTTGAGGGCATTGAGATCGTGGCCAAAGAGGACCATTATTATAAACGTCCAGTAAGAGAGGCTCTTGATATTATCAAGCACCCTAATAGTCTTAATAGACATGGAGGTCTTGAGGTGAGCGGAAGTTGGAACCCTTTAATCTACCAATAAAGGGATCAACCTTAGTGAAGTCGGCCAGAGGACAACCAACCATCTATGGTGTGTGGCGATTAATATTTAATGCACAAATCAATGGATTTCTCAATCTTAACTCATTGTTCTATAGATGAACCATGTTTATAGGTTCAAAACATTGACAAAATGTCATACAATGCAGATCATCCAATATATATATATATATATATATATAATAATTTCGCACAATGAAAACCACAGAAACATGAGATCAAAAAAATATGTTTATGATGAGAAGTTTTCGTGGTGCAAGGAACGAATGGGCTTTGTTGCCCCAAGTTGTTGATTTTTCCACCATGTGTGTCCTATTGCAAAGTATTCAACAAGTGGGAAACTTTTGGGTGTTGTATTCTTTGCAAGAACAAATTGTGCACCATCACATGTTTTCATGAGCTTGGGGTTTGCAACCCTTGTTAGGGATTAGGTGGCCAATAACCCTCGGGAAATTTTGTTGGCTCTTGTTATCACAAAATCTCTAGTGACTATGATTGTGTAATCATATCCAGGATGGCAGAGAGCTACAACCACTAGGACTGTGATAACTAAGGAATCCTACACCCAAAGATGGTGTCATGTCGAGCAAGCTCTTCTCTCTTTAGGCTTCCCAATCTCACTTGAGGTAAAATGAAACTAGCCACGGAGGTGTCCCCAGCCAAGCTTTCTAGAGAACTTGCCAAAAACAATTTCATCTTTCCTAAGTAGTTACTGGACCGCTTTCTTGAAAGACTACGGGGTACTTAAGAAACTTTAAAGGAGTAACAGGAAACATGTACTCTATGTTAAGACTCCTAAGACTTAGTAAAATAGTTACTAAGTGAATGTGTTATAGCTCGGTTGTAGAGTTAACTAGATGTATATATCGAACCAATGAAGAATATACTCAATAACTGGATCAAATCAAAGTCTAGAAGTATAGCGCTAAGGCGAAATTAGTCCAACTTGCCTCCTTGATGTTATAGTTTAAGGGGATGATTAATTATTTATTAAAACTCAAGAATAGGAGGTGGATTTGTTTAGATCGAGCCCTTCAGTTGGATGAGTTTTCCTTTGAATCGGTCCTCCAATCTCCTTTAGTGGAAATCACGAAATACCCTTCGATTAGATCGAAAGTTATGGCTTACCTTCTCGATCATCCTTTTGCATCTCAAGAAGAATCTGCGTTTAAGAAAGTGCAAAGGATTATTTCAAGTGATTTATTTTCAAAAAGTATAAGTGAGAACTCAAACATAACCTATGATTCATGTGACCCAGATGACATAATCCTTGAAGAAAATCCTAGCTCATTTGGTTGTGAGGAATCTTTAAAGGGGACCTTCGAAGTGCTATCTCATGATGGTGATATGGTCGAGAATCACCTTGATCAAGAACAAGTATCTTTAAAATCCCTATCATCTTGGGAATGTTGCCTTAATGCTTATGAGGGTTAAACTTTTGACCCTTCTATGATTGATCAGATATCTCCTTCAAGTCTTGATCATAGCCCTTTGACCATATGCATAGATTAAGATGACCAATATGAGTCCCATCATGATGATGTTACCCTTGATGATTTCCTTAACCAATATCCTTTATCTGATGAAGAATTGGTGTCAAAAACCTTAAGTGATGATGAGCAATATGCTATTTTTTAAACCACCCTCCCATCCCAACTTTTGGAATCTCTATGGTTTTCATCTTCAAATCAAATTTTTACATGCAAAGTTCTCAATAAGGAGTCTCAAGAATGCCAAGTGGTTGGTGGTGAAATGCTACATCTCATTTTCTTGCCATCTTTGTTGAATAATACATTTCAATTTATTAATCCTATTAACTAGTGGGTGGAAAAGGCCTATAGAGATCAGTTTCATCTTTGGCACGATCTCATCTCTCATCATTCTGATCTTTTCTCAACCTTTAAGCAACGAGTTGGGGTAATCTCGATTTCCGGTTTCTTAATGTCTAATTTATCCCCGATTTGTTCTATCATCAATCGTAAAGTGAAAGGAATTGAGTATGCTATCCTGGTAGATGAAGAAAACAATGGTAGCCAAGAAGTGATGAATCAAGTGCCACATCCCTCCTTTCCATTATTCCTAAGAGTTAACTCATGCCACTTTTCAAATCCCACTGATGTTTGGATGGAGGAAATTCATAAAGATTAGTTTCAATCCTGGCATGATCTTGCTTTACACTGTTTTGATCTTTCCTCGATTCTCAAGCAACAAGTTAAGGTGACCTCAACTTTCACTGTCTTAATTTCTAAACCATCCTTGACTTGTCCTATCATCAACCATAATGAAAGCAGGATTGATCTATTTGATGAGTGTCTACACTGGATTTTTCATTTCACCTACCTCACATTCTAGTTAGTCAGTTTAGGTTAGGTAGGATCAATAAGTTCATTCTTGAACATAAAATAATTTTATGCTTTATTTGCCTTCCTACATTTTGCTTTCACTGTTTGGAACTTGTGTGTGTTTGTTTTTGTTTGCAGTAGTTGGCATTTTATTTCAGTCAATAGTTAGAAAAATTTTGAGCTTTTAATTTCAGTTTGTCATTTCATTTAAGTTTTATTTCCATTATATATTGTTATATATTGATTATTGACGATCGGTCTATGAGAGAGGTATAGCGTTGGCATTTTGCAAGTGCAGGTACTTGATGCATAGAGGGTTGTTGTGGACCTGAGACACTGAGGTTCTAAAGCACTCATCCCAGTTGGAGCCAGATGTTATCACATATTCTTGAGATGGGACCTATCTCTCATTTTGCTAGAGCAGAGTAGAGTTTTGAGCCCAGTCCTTACAACATATGCATTATCTCATCATATGGTATCGGTGATTAAAGGATTATCTCACTATTTAGCAACTGGATCAGATAGTGGCATAGTAGGGGAGGGGTCACCTTTGTCATTAATGAGCCCTCTTCATGTCATCACATGTCATACATTTCAAATCTTGGTACAATGGGCCTTCGGGATTATTCTTATGCAGTTGGGATCTTGTCTTCCCTTGCCCCCATAGTCAGTAGAGTTAACGCAAATGGATATTTTTGCAGCTATAGTTCAGATCAAGTAAATGGCAGAGGTATATTTTTGGATTTCATGAGTTTTATTGATGAAATGACTTATGTTAGACTTTATCATGCATGGATGATCATGTGATTTTATTGGTTGACTATCAATAGGCCTTGTGCTTGGCGTGGTTTAGGTGCATTAGTGGTAGTTTCATGCACATAATCTAGTTGAAGATGATTTCTTGTGTAATACATGGATCATCACCCCTCTCTTAGTTCCGCACTTAGCCTTATCCACTTATTCATCTCATCCATTTGATTGCAAACTCCCTTGACTTGGATATGATTAATGAACTTGAGGAATTCCCCCCTCTATGACCGCTTTGTTAGGATGCCCTTCATGTTTTTCTTGGTGTCTCGGCTTTGATGTGTGTGATGAAACTATAAAAATCCTTAATGTTTCCCGTCTAATAGTAATCGATGTTGAGTTATGAGCATAGGTAGTTTAGACAAGGGAAGAGTATCCCCTAGACTTGAAACAAGTGCTCCCCACCCTTGAAATTGGTTACTAGTTGGAAGGGTAAGTAAGTAATCCTCCATGTATGACTTTAAACCTACTTGCCCCTAAAAAGGAATTACTATGGCAACTCTGTTGCACCTATGGATTGTGGCTGGCAATAGAGCTAAGGTCGTGTCATAACTAAGGCCCAGAAAGCTATCCAGGGTTGGTACCTTTTAGCCATTTGCTAACTAAAAGATTGCAAAGTGAAAAGTGTTCAAAAGAAAGATCAAAAGAAAAATAAAAATAAAAACAAAAAGCATCAAGAGAAGAGAAAAGTTATGAAATGAAAAAGGGGAGGCTTACTAAAGTCAAAGAGATTTCTTCTAAGCATTTCATGCATTTGTGAGACACCATGCATCCCTAGTGTTTGCCACTCCAACAAATGTCACAGTGTGTCCTTTATTTCTATCTCTCCAAAAGTAAATCAAATCTATCCTATAGTCAACTCACACTTTGATTAAACCCATGATTGTCGTCCATTCCACTTCACCCAAGGGAGAGGTTTGATCTATGCATTACATTTGTGATTAGTCTAGTCAAGAATATATGGCTTCATACAAATTATATTAGATTGGTTATGGGCATACGAGTAGTGGATCTTATGTTTTTCGAGGTCTACAAATCCATTTGTGTAGTCAGAATTTCAATTCGAGTAAGGAAAGATGAATATTTGAGCAGTTCCATGATTAATTATTTTATTCCAACATAAAATTTAACATTTAAAAATAACTAGGGTCTTTGATGTATGATTTGGAATAAATGAATGGCAAAATATGACTTGGGTTATGTTATGATGGTGCCCTAGACACATTTGGACCACTTTTCCTAGCATTACAACTTGTTATCACTTAGCACATTAAGTTCATCTTCATGGTGGGGTGTTCTCTCTTCTAGGGGCGACTTCATCACTTTATGACTTAGATCTTGAGCTAGGCAATTAAATAAAAGTGGAATGTAATCACCTAGGGGATAAATTGAAGCCCCTATCAAATCATTTGATGTATCTATCTTGTATCTTGAGCATTGTACTTGGGCCATTGGAGGTAATTCGCGCCCCTCCACTAGATAGTCATTTCCAGCTATGTAAAAAAAAATGAAATTACATCTCAACCATTGATCATGCATTGGCATATTTTAATCTTAGTCATCTGTATAATGATGAGTTAGAGATTTTGGTAGTCTCAATCTTTAAAAGAGAGTGAGCTTCTCATTTATAAGGAAATCATTTCAGCAATGAATAATATCATACATTTTTGGTGCAAACTTTTGTCTCTTGATGATTTGGATGGACTTTCCTTTCTTATTGAGCTCCTACTACATCTAAATCTCATCACTCCATTACCTTGGAGAATTTGTATGCGTGATTTTGCTTGCAGGAGAGAGGGTGAATTTCCTTGGGGCGACTTGAGGCAACTTGATCTCTTGACAAGGGGTTTATGTGTGGAAGAAATCGATTTGTGAAGCATGATTGAATTTCTTGCTATTGCTTCTTGTCCCTCTTGCTTGCTAATTCGATTTGCAAATTATTGAGTTTATCAATTAGTTACTATGATCAACTTCTCTAATTAATTTCTCTATGGTTTGCAGGTTGAAATCATTGGACAAACAAGTGCGCCTTGGCTTGGAGTGTGGTCTTCATGACCGGAATCTATTCGAGGTTGTTGAGTGAGGAGAAAGAACTCCTTCAAGCATTCAGAACGAGGTGAGTACCCAGATCTTTTGATATAGTAACTCTGAAAACCATTGGTCATCTCATTAATAAAATCTTCCAAACTTTTGTTACTGCATGTAGGGTTTATTGGTATTTCTTCTCTTGGATAAAACTTAGATGCTACATTTGGGGCTAATCTACAATCTAAGTGAATCTATCATTTGACTCCATCACACCCTAGGTGTAGGCATTGATCTCAAAATCAAATTTAACCAAGTGGGCATTGCTCATTGTCTTTTGCATGCTTGTTTTGCTTGTTGTCGTGTGTTGTCTCTATATGATTATCCTATTTGCAGTAATCTACCTTTGTGCTAGGATCTTCTCTAAACAAATCCATCTCCCATTCTTGCATTTTATCAAACAATTTATCATCCCCTTAAACTATAACATCAAGGAGGCGAATTTAACTAATTTGGCCTTAGCACTATACTTCTAGACTTTGATTTGATCAAGTTATTGAGTATCTTCTTCGCTAGTTCGATATACACATCTAGTTAACTCTACAACCAGCCTATAACACAATCACTCAATAACTATTTTACTAAGTCTTAGGAGTCTTACCATAGGGTACCCATTTCATGTTACTCCTTTAAAGTTTCTCAAGTACCCTGTAGTCTTTTTTAAAAAGCGGTCTAATAACTACATAGGAAAGTTGGAATTGTTTTTTGGCAAGTACTCTGGAAAGCTAGGTTGGGACACCTCATGTGGCTAGTTTGATTTCACCTCAAGTCAAACTGGGAAGTCTAAAGAGAGAGGAGCCTACCCAACGTGACACCATCTTTGGGGGTGGGATTCCTTAGCTATCATGATCTTAGTGGTTGTAGCTCTCTGCCATCTTGGATAGGATTGCACAATCAGAGTCACTAGAGATTTTGTGATAACAACTCCTTACATTGTGGAGGTCGTTATAGGTGTATTTATAGGTTTTAATCGTTTCAGTCCATGGTTTATATTCATTGTAAGAAAATACCACTTGGAAAAGTAGGGTTGAATGAAGCTATAGAATGCCTATATATTGTATTGTAAATTTCTTTTGTATGTACAATGAAAAAGAGGTGTCGCTCTAAGTTTGTTGGTTTTCTTATTTAGGGGTTCAAAAGTGTAAATCTTTGTTTATATTGTGTATATGTGCCATTGTTTCCTTTTGTTTTGAGATTGTTAGCATTGTCTTTCTTAAATAGATTTACAAAATTCTTCATAGATAACAATTATGAAATAAAGGTTCTTTATAAAGCATTGCCAACACAAAAGGTTTTTCCAAGACTTTGGCAAACAAGTACCCAAATTAATGCACTAATAACTTCGTATCTCTCATTCCAATGTTAATATCATTTGTGATTTTCTATATCTCTATCTTAATCGAATCAAATGGCATGTTGGTCTTACTGCAATGGCAATGGCACATACATATAATATGATTTCATCCATAATATGTTAATATCATTTGTGATTTTTTATATCTCTATCTTAATCAAATCAAATGACATGTTGGTGTTACTGCAATGGCAATGGCACATACGTATAATATGATTTCATCCACCATAATTATATCATTCCTTCCTTATTCATGTATTGTATTAAAGCAAGATGCCCCATAGGTCTTAGGCCTTCAAGTTTTTTAGGCATCCATATTTGTGAACAAATTTAATAATTCATAACTATATCCACATTTTTTTTATACGACATATATCTTTTGCCATATATATCATAGGGATCACAATTATCTCACCACTATTATGGGATATCAACATTCATATGCAAGTTGGGGATAATATCCTTCTCGTTCTCTCTTTTGCTCTTTAGATGGAACCAAGGAAATGCCAACACTTAAAAAAATTGTTTTCTATGGGATCTGTATTTAGGGCTTGTTTTGCGTTGGGTGTTAATGTTTTGAAGGCAAGAATGAAGGACATTTGGGCCCAATCCGTTTGAAGGATGACTATAATAAGTAAACTCAATAAGTTATAGATTGTTTCTAAACTTTGGTCATGAAATATCAAATATAAAGTTATTATTTTTGATAAAAAGTAAAAAATATAAAAGAAACAAACAAAAAAGTCAACATAATATATTGAAGACTATTGTGAGTTTATAGATTTGTTTATTATAATATCATGGATAAAATGAGCATAGATATAGCTCAAGTTGTTGCCTACTTTGAACTTCACCTTTGTCTCAAGGTCAATTGATTGGGCTGTATGCCTTACTTGTTGTCCCTTCTAGGTCAAGGGCGATAATCAATGCCAACAAGTTTGCACTGAGTAACATCCATGAATGTGGGGAACTGCCCAATAGTTTCCTCATGAGGTCTTCCTTGGAAAGAAAGATGAGGGCATTTCTACAAATTGTAGTGGTATAAGTGTACATGATGTGTACAATACATAATTTAATATGTTTGTGTTTATTGGGGCATGTTAATAGAGAGTGAATTGTTTTTTTTTTCTAAAATCAAAATGAGGAAGAGTCGCAAAGAGAAATCAATGCAAAGGATTTGGTGCTAGGGTAGCTACTACCTCTCGAATCAAACATGATTTATGGTTAGTATAGATGAGTAGGTCATGGAGTGTGTTCAAGGTGAATGCTTCAACAATTTTTGCAAGGAAGAGGAATTGCAACTCACTAATATCCCCAACCATCCATATTAACAACTGAATAAGTGGAAATTTAAGGGAGACATAGAGATTCCAAACACACCAATAGGAAACAAAAAACATGGTATTCATGATTACCTCAATTTTGGATCGTTGACCACTTAGAGATTCAAAAGGCTATCCCTAATTTGTAAGATGCCCTTGCACAATTAGTTCATAGTTCTTTTCTATTAGTTTATAGATGAAGGTATGTCATTCTTTTATTTTATTTTTTCTCTTAGGTAAGTAAAAAGAATTGTGTTAACGTTGCATGCCAATTTTGTTTCCAATATTGTGTAAAGTGAGAATCATGGTAAAACCAAGCCTTTGTTCAATTGAACCTCACTATATCTGAGATACCACAAGGTCGAGTAATCAATTGAATGAAGAAGTAATGGGGTTTTACTGCTCACCAAACCCCTCCTCCCATGCCGAACTCTAGGGTTGCTATAATTAACAATTCACATCACTGTTATAAATGTATAACAATAACAAAAAGCAAGGTGTACCAATAATAAAAGAGAGAAAGCATTCAAAAAACTTAAATTAATTTTTCAAAAATAAAAATAAAAATCAATATTGAGAATTTAAAACGTGTCGAGAGATATCTCGTGTTTCTAGAGATGATAATATAAGGATGAATTGAGGGAGAGGAGCGAGTAGTGGGGTAGGGACCAGAAGTGGTCATACAACTGGTCACATCAACCATCCAATAACAGAATTAAACTACCACCAGAGAAATAGCATATATATGTCATTTAAATAATACTTAATGTCCAAAAATATTACAAAAGGTGCCCATAAATTGTCTGGACCCACAACTGACCACTATAGATGTCTAACAGATCCACCTTACAAAACATATTGTCCCTTACCCATCCTAGACAAATCCACCTTATAAAACATCCTATCACTACCACATCCTACACTGTTCTGACATAAAAACTCCATCAAACCTTAAAACGTCCTACACATATCAATCTAGGAGTACAACACCACCATCTAATCAAACCCAACAAATGACCTTTGGAGACATATGTACCAAGCAGCAAGGATAGCATGAGCCCAAAACTAATCAACACCTGCACAAGTAAACCAAACAAGATGTTTAGCTTCACCTGCTATTTTCATCAACAATCCATCTGGATGTATGCAATCTACAATGCATTAACTATCAACCAACCCAATCAAATTGACCATGAATTTGTTGGAAAGCACAAGGATCATCTAGGTGAATGTCCTAGCCATTGGATCATACTCAAATCTATCTTAATCACATAATAAAAAATTCAGGACTTCAATCCATGCCAATTCAAACAACCAATCAAAACTAACATAGCATTCTATAAATCATCATCCATCTTCATCGAACCACCATTTTCACTTTTCAGATTCCACAACTGCTTGAAGGGATCACTAATAATAGGCCTAACACAACACACAGCGAGTCTATTGTTCAAGCATTCTTCAATTATTTTCCCAACTAGCAATATCACTCCAAAAACAAGTTTAAGGTCACATTCAAGTTATATACCCAGGCACATTAACAAAGTATAAAAATTTTAATACCCAGGCACATTAACAACCATGTCTACTATATTTATACTCTAATGCATATCTCAATTCTACTGTTTATATATAATTCATGCAATGCAACACAGACCCAAACATGTAACAAAGGATTCATTTAAATTCAGAACTATTCATTGATTCTGCTAGAATCTAAAACTATGAGCATCAATAGATCAACTACAAGTGTCTTACCTTCATGCATCCATATTCTTCAATGGGCTACTTAGCTTCATGCATCCATGAATCCTTATTCTTAGCTTCATATAACAGAGAGAAAGACACTAAGATAAGACAACTATCAATCCAGCTTAAAAAGGACACAAAGGTGCCAACATGGATTAACATGAGTCTTAAATACAACAAAAACACACTATGATAGGCTTTGAATAAGTCTAGTTTGACAACAAAGGTTAGACATAAAGCAAAATTGTTTTAAGGAAATAGAATTAAATAGAATGGGTCTCAATCTCCTAGCAATTACTTTTGAAATACTTTTGCAAATGGAATTCCCCCACACTTCACATCTCTAATGGATTCCCCTGACTTACTTTCCCAACACCTTAAATTTTAACTCCTCTTTGTTGTAATTTTCACCATTCTTTCCCTCTAAGGCCAAAATGGAAAAGGAGCAGTTTCAGGTCACATTCATGATACATGTGAAGCAACACCAAAGTATAACAAGTTTAATACCGAGGCACATTAACAAATAGGTTCACTAGATTTTTGTTCCAGTGCATCTATCAATTCTATTGTTTGTATATAATTCATGCAATGCAACACAAATCCAAACATGTCACAAAAGAATAGTTCGAATTCAGAACTATTCATTGGCTATGCTAGAAGCTAAAACTATGAGCATCAATAGATTGTTAGAGATATGGATCTAGCTAAACTAGTTTACATACCTTAGCAATCAATAACATATCAAAGTAAATAAAAACAAAAAGAGAACAAGGAAAAGAATACACCAAATATACGTGGTTCACCGAATTGGGCTACGTCCACAGGAAGGTTGTTTTCTATTATCTCCAAAAATCTCCTTCAATCTTACTAGAGAGCAACTACAAATAACCTCAATACAATATAATAAAGCTTGTGATCACAATACCATGTGTCAATATTATCTATGAGCATATACCACTTTATCACTTGTGTTATATGATGTGACTCCCCTGACCCTATTATATACCAAGAGATGTAGAGGAATTAATCTCACATATTGCATGTGGGATAATATAATTCTCCATAATAACATCTCTTTCTATAATGATGGATATCAAGAATATAATTTACCATAATGAATATGGGATATAATGTACACTAAATTCCGACATAATATGGGATATAATGTACATAAGATTGTGGATAAATTCCGACATAATACAAAGACATTATTACCTTCCAAGGAATATAATTAATATATTCCAACACTCCCCTTAATAATGGCTGGGAGAAAAGCCCTTTCTAACACTAAGGAATGAAGGAGTCATTACTACTCCCCCTTGATGACAACTTCCAGAATATCCATAAGCTGCAAATAAGAAAAACACTTCGGTGAATGGAATTTGATGAAGAACAACTGCTTCTTACTTAATCATGAAATTGCACACGAACCAGGTTGTACGATGAAATACCCAACAGTAAAATGCTGAGAACATGTGACGCAGTCCAACAACAAGATGCCCAGATCACCACAAGAATCATCACAACCATAACTGATAGTTGAAGAACTTTGATATAACATCCACACCAATGTACAGATACCTTCTGACGGCTGATACAACAAAACATGTGGCTAAGAACACCACAATAGTGTACAAAATACCCTGATGGCCAATACACATGCGGATAGCGGACATTCTTCCAATCAAGGTGCAATATAAATATCTGTAGAAGACCTCAAACATCGAAGAAACAAGACCCCAATGGTTTATACATCAAAAATGATATCATACAGATGAACATCATGACTTTAACACTAGAAGATGGTGCTTTATTATTTATGGAATAAGGTGATAACAAAGATCAAAGATTAATATGCTCAGGAAATAACTTATCTGCACACAAGAACTTCCAAGATTAAGAAATACAAAGATCATAAAACAAAATTGCTCATACATAAATGAAAATGTGTATATACCAAAGGTTAGCAAACATCATATAAAAAGATGGCAACATAATATGATTAAATAAAAGATTAACTTATTCATTAAGAAAAATGAAGTTACTTTTACACATTAAGTGTCGGCCACAACATATAAATAGTGAGCAATAAAATAGTTCACACAAGATTTACAAATATGATTGCTCTTATAAAATTGCTTAATATAAACATGACATGATTAGAAATCAACATGATTAAATATGATAAAAAAAGAACAAATTAGTTATTAAGTATCTTGTTAAAATATTAAGCATTAGATGGTTTATAGCTATCATCATGACAAAATACTAGAGATCCGTGCCCTTAAAAAATGACAATGCTTCCATATAGGAGTGTGAGACAAATATATACCAAGAACAAGAAATAATCTCTTAATAAACATGATTAGAAGCAAAACCTGAATGCAAAAATAACAGAAAACTGAAACACTTTTACTGTTTTGACTTAAAAAACAGTAAAAAACAAAAACTATACTTACAGCCCCTTAAAAAAGTGCCAAGAAAAGTTACTCGCGGGTCTGCCATAGCCAAGCTTGCGAATAGATCGAATACACGCAGGTTCTGCATGGCAATAGTCGTGGTTACTCGCGGTTTTACAGTAGAGCCAACCGCAGGTGCACGGGTCTGTAAAATCGAAAGTCGCGGTTTTGAACTTATATTCGCGGGTCTCTGTGCAGTAAAGTCACGGTTACGCTGAAGCATTCGCGGGTCTCTGTGCAGTAAAGTCACGGTTACGCTGAAGCATTCGCGGGTCTCTGCACAGGAGGGTAGCGAGTGTACTGAAGAAAGTGTGAGTTTACAGTTAGAGCAGGCGCGAGTATGCCATAGCACACGCGGGTCTATACACTGAAAGTCGCGGGTCCGCAGTATACTCGCGGGTTCATAGTAGGGCTAGTCGCGGTTAACCGCGGGTTTTGTGAAGGAAAAGTCGCGAATGTCTTGTTTGAGGCCGAAAACAGTGTCGATTAAGTCGAACATGGAAACCTACACAAAGTCTACCAAACTTGGACGAAAATTGCCGATCCGATAACTGAAAGATAGATCTCCTTGAGGAGAATCCAAAAAACATATAGATATACAAAAAAAACATTAAAAAAACCCTTGAAAATTTTCTGCAAAAATCTACACAACAATGTTAGGGTTAGAAGTAAAAAACTGCAGAAATATGCCCAGATCTGAAGAGAAACCTAATGGCTACCAGATAGAAAACAAATCTACAAGATAAACAATGCCCAGATGATAATAGTTATTGATTGAAAGCTATAGAAGGTGCTAGATCATAGCAACTAACTCTAACACCATGTCAAAGATATGGATCTAGCTAAACTAGCTGACCTATCTTAGCAATCAATAAAATATCAAAGTAAATAAGAACAAAAATAGAACAAGGAAAATAATACACCAGATATACATGGTTCACCCAATTGGGCTACGTCCACGGGAAGGTTGTCTTCTATTATCTCCAGAAATCTCCTTCAATCTTACTAGAGAGCAATTACAAATAACCCCAATACAATATAATAAAGCTCGTGATCACAATACCATGTGTCAATTCTATCTATGAGCATATACCACTTTATCACTTGTGTTATATGATGTGACTCCCTTGACCCTATTATATACCAAGAGATGTGGAGGAATTACTCTCACATATTGCATGTGGGATAATATAATTCTCCATAATAATATCTATGATAGATATCAAGAGTATACTTTACCATAATGAATATGGGATATAATGTATTACTCTTTTACATAAGATTGTGGATAAATTCCGACATAATACAAAGACATTATTACCTTCCAAGGAATATAATTAATATATTCCAATATAGATCAATGCTATGAATATTAAATGATGTATTAAATTAAGCAGTAAATTATTAATTAGTTAATTGAAGGGATGTAACCCTTCCTTAAGCATGCTCAAACCTTATAAAAGGCGAGCTCTTGTAATACATTAATCATCTTATCAATTCAATAATATATCTTTTATTCAAATATGGGTCTCGTGTCTTAGGTTTTCTGCTGCATTTGGTATCAGAGACACGTACGTTTCCAATTCTGCTCGTGCCACGTACGTTCCAGTTCTGCTCATGAAGAATAGTGGATTGCTCCAATTCCACGCCGCAACCACCTGCCATCCACTTCATTAGCCCTACACACTACCTCCACGCGCACTACTTGCTCCCCTTCCCACGCTAATCGCGGCCACCTGCTACACCTCTCTCCTCCATCCGCCATTTCTCCAACACCATTTCTCCACCCGCCATTTCCAACCACCACTTCTCCCCTCTCCTCCCCTTCGCTTCCTCTCTCCGTGCATTCCTGCACTTCCTCCCACGCTACTCCCTTTCCTTAACTCCTGCACGCACCTCCCCACCACCTCTGTGCCACCCCTACGCCACTCCAACCACGCCTTCACTCCTGATCATCTCACGCCCTGCTCCCAGCAACCCCCCACCTCGACATTCACCCTACCGTCGCCTTCCTCCATTTTCTCTCTCCGCCATCATTTGTAAAACCTAATTTTTAATAAAAGTCAAATATAATATAAATATTATTATATTAATATTTAATTTTATTAAAAATTACAATCCCCAAACTATAAAAAAAAATATTTAAATATAATAATTATTATATTTATTTATTTTACCCATATAATAATTATTGTCTTTACAATAATTCCTAATGACTAATTTAGTCCTACCAAAATTGGGCCCAAATATTCACCTCCCCACACCAGATCAAGAACCATGACCGAATTACGAGACCAACTTGAAAAATTGAAGAAGGATTTCAATGATCGCATTATTAAGAGTCAAGAAGATTTAAGAGAAGAAATAAAAAATTCCAATGCAAAGCTGAAAAATGAAATCAAAGTGGAAGTCGTTTCAGTGTTAGAAAAAAGGCTAGACGATAAATTAGACGAGATGAAGGAAAAACAAGACCAACTGAGCGACATGTTAAACAAGTTCATGGAAAGGATGGGAAAGAATGAGACAAATGATCACTGCAAACAAAAAGACAATTGAGATATGTCATGTGCTTCATCCAACAATTTTGGATCACCACCACATAACAAGCCAAGAGGCAATCAATATCAGCATTATGTAGTGTATCCCCCCAAAGCAAAAATAGAAATGTCAAAGTTCAGTGGAAATGACGAACAGTGCATTGCGTGGTTAAATAAAGCAGAGGAATACTTCGATATCTATAACATCACAGCAGATGAAGAAAAAGTGAAGTATGCATCTATGCACCTTGAAGGATATGCCTACAACTGGTATATGTGGTGGAAAGGTGACCATTTCACATACACATGGAATTTGTTTAAAAATGATTTCCTAAAAAGGTTTCAAGGAATCAACGAAGACGAATTTTTCTCGAAGCTTACCAAGTTACAGCAAAAAGGAAACGTCGAAGAATTCACACACCAATGGGAATCACTCGCTACCAGAGTATTTGGGTTATCAGACAAACAATGACTAGAAACGTACGTGGGTGGACTAAAACATACAAAAAGAGTTAAAAATGCATGACATACCGAATGTCGAGGCAACAAGACAAAAAGCAAAAGCAGCCGAGGCCAAATTTGACAGTTTCCAATCAAATAAAGGGAAGTCATACTCACAAAGAAACATCCAGTCGACTCTAGAGGACGATACAAACAAATACATCCCTCCACCTAGAAGGGACGACAGGAAGAACCTAGAGAATCAACGAATGAGGGAAGGAAAATGTCGACAATGTGGAGACAAATGGAATCCTAAACATAAGTGTCGCCCCGAGGACATCTCAAAGAAATTATATACTTGTGAAGCAGAGGAGAATAGTGAATCAGAAGAAGAAGATGAAGAGGAGGCAACAACAAATATGGCATCCGGAAACGACGAGACCCCCAAAATCTCCCTAGCAGCCATGACAGGCATTAGTCAACCACAGACTCTCAAGTTAAAAGGGCATATAAAAAATGAGAATGTTATAGTACTAGTAGACACCGGAAGCACTCACAACTTTCTTGATATAAGAGTTGCAAGAAAACTCAAGTTGTTGGTACATCCAGTTCCAGACATGAAGGTGATGGTTGCAGATGGCAAGAAGATCGAAAAAGTTGGAAAGTGCCACAAGGTGAGACTTCAAATACAAGACTTTGAACTGGAATCAGAACTCTACACCTTACTGTTGGGAGGAGTAGACATCGTTTTGGGAGTCCAATGGTTACAAACATTGGGAACATATTCCTCCAATCACCAAAAACATTTCATCAAGTTTAAATGGAAAGGGAAAAATTTTAAGCTATATGGTTTTCAACCACAAGACACACAAGTAGTTTCATCTCAGCATATGGAAAAACTCATTCGAAAAGGAGCATCAGCATACGTAATCCAATGCCATCAACTGGAAGGAAAAGAGGAGGAACCAAATGAGTTCAAAAAGGAAATCCAAAAATTACTCCAGAAACATGAACACATATTTCAAGACTTACCCATGTAGCTACCACCAGAAAGGAGTATAGAACACATAATTGAGATTAAACCTGGATCAAATCCTGTCAAGGTTAAACCATATAGGTATCCCCACCACCACAAAACGGAAATAGAAAGGTTGGTTCAAGACCTACTGAATTGTGGTGTCATCACCAAGAGTAGAAGCCCTTATGCAACTCCAGTCGTGCTAGTACAGAAGAAGGATAGATCATTTAGATTATGTATAGATTATAGAGGATTAAACAAAATAACGATTAAGAACAAGTTTCCAATCCCTTTCATCGATGATATGCTGGATGAACTTCATGACGCAAAATATTTTTCAAAACTCGATTTAAGGTTAGGGTACTATCAAATCAGGGTCAGATTAGAAGATATCGCAAAGACTGCTTTCCAAACTCATGAAGGACATTATGAATTCAAAGTAATGCCTTTTGGGTTAACTAATGCCCCTGCCACATTCCAAGCAACTATGAATGAACTATTTTAGCCATACCTAAGGAAATTTGTGTTAGTATTCTTCGATGACATCCTTATATATAGCAAGACATGGAAGGAACATTTGACGCATCTGGAAGAGGTTCTATCTCTTCTAAAGGAAAACCAGTTCTATGCAAAAACGTCAAAATGTACATTTGGGAATCAAGAAGTGGAGTATCTCGGTCATATAATCTCAAAGGAAGGAGTTAAGGTGGACCCAAGGAAGATCCAGGCGATGAAGGAGTGGCCCGAACCAAAGAATGTTTCAAAATTGCGAGGATTTTTGGGATTAACAGGTTACTATCGAAGGTTCATCAGGAACTATGCACACGTCACTGCTCCGCTAACAAATCTCCTAAAAAGAAATTCTTTTCAATGGGATAATGAAGCAAGAAGATGCTTTGAAACATTGAAACAAATTATGTCTTCAACTCCCATTTTGGCAACACCTGATTTTGCAAAACCATTCGTAATCGAATGTGATGCTTCAGGGTTTGGGATAGGAGTTGTGCTAATGCAAGAAGGTCATCCAATTGCTTTTGAAAGCAGGAAGTTGAACAAAAGAGAATACCTACAGTCTACATACAACAAGGAAATGCTTGCCATCATGCATGCATTAACTAAATGGCGACAATACCTTTTGGGAAGTAAATTCATAATCCGAACAAATCATAATAGTCTGCAACACTTATTACAGTAGAAGACATTAACAACCGAACAACAAAAGTGGATCGAGAAAATCTCTACCTTCGATATGGAGATCTTAAATAAAAAGGGGAAGGACAATGTAGTAGCTGATGCTCTATCAAGGAAAAATGAAGGGGTACAAGTCTATGCTGTATCCATGGTGATCCCAAAATTTTTGGATGAAATTCGCAAGGAATATGCCAGGAATTCAGAGGTTTGCTCCATAATTAACAACATAAAGCAGTATCTGAAGTTTGAATGGAAGAATGTCCTCTTATGGTACAAAGGACGTATTTACTTAAGTTCTAACTCCAGTTTTAAGACCAAGGTGCTTAAAGAGTCACATGACTGCCCAGCCGCTGGTCATGTAGGATTTTTTAAAACCTACTATAATGCAAGGCAATCATTCTTTTGGAAGGGTATGAATGCCGACATTCACAAGTATGTTGCAGATTGTGACATTTGTTAGAGGAATAAAACTGAGAATATCTCAAGTCCGGGGTTAATCCATCCGTTACATATCCCAAATAAAAAATGGGAGGAAATTTCAATAGATTTCATTGAAGGTCTACCCATATCAAATGGAAAAGACAAAATACTAGTTGTAGTAGACAGGCTAACCAAATATGCACATTTTGTTGGAGTGAAAAAAACTGATTCGGCAAAAGAAACAGCCGAAGCTTTCTGTAAAAATGTCTACAAGTTACATGGTTTTCCCAAGATTATAGTAAGTGATAGGGATGCCAAGTTTAAAGGGAACTTTTGGAGAGAGTTTTGCAAGCAAATGGGGACGTCTCTTAACATGAGCTCAGATTATCATCCCCAAACAGATGGACAGACAGAAGTCGTCAATAAATGCTGAGAAACCTACCTCCGTTGCTTTGTAATTGATAAGCAAAATAAATGGTTCCAATGGCTACATCTTGCGGAATGGTGGTATAATTCTACTTATCATACATCTGCAAGAATGACACCATTTCAAGCCCTATATGGATATGAACCCCCAAAATGGAAGGATTTCATTACCAACCAAGCAAGGGTCGCATCAGTAAATGACCATTTAGAAGAAAACCAAAAGGTTTTCCAAGTACTTAAAGAGAATCTGAATACTACAAGGAATAGAATGAGACAACAAGAAGATCGACATCGAACAGAATGAGAATTTGAAGTTGGAGATTGGGTATTTGTAAGACTACAACCCTATAAGCAATTATCACTTAAACAAGGTGGAAAAAATAAATTGGCTCCACGTTTTTATGGCCCATATCAAATCAATAAGAAGATTAGTCAAGTGGCATATGCGTAGGAATTGCCAACTACAAGTCGCATCCACAATGTTTTTCACGTTTCATGCTTGAAAAAGATGATAGGTCAACACCAGAAGGCACAAACAATACTTCCCTTATTAGATGAAGAAGGAAGAATCATATTCGAGCCAGAATCTATCATTGCTACTAGAGAGAAGAGATTAAGAACGCGAGTCATTAAAGAGTACCTCATAAAATGGAAAAATCTTCTCGAAGAAGATGCGACATGGGAATCAGAACAATTTCGACAGCTACATCCCTCATTACCATTGCTTTGAGGACAAAGCTCCTTAAAAGAGAGTGGCAATGCTATGAATATTAAATGATGTATTAAATTAAGCAGTAAATTATTAATTAGTTAATTGAAGGGACGTAACCCTTCCTTAAGCACGCTCAAACCTTATAAAAGGCGAGCTCGTGTAATACATTAATCATCTTATCAATTCAATAATATATCTTTTATTCAAATATGGATCTCGTGTCCTAGGTTTTCTGCTGCAATCAACTACATGTATCTTACATTCATGCATCCATATTCTCCAATGGGCTACTTAGCTTCACATAACAATGCCCAATGTATAATAGCAAAGTATAATAGATTGAATACCAAGGAAAATTAACTAACATACCTACTTGCTCTATTGTTGAAGGATAGATTCAGATTTATATAAACTATACATGCATCCAATAAATAAATTGTATTGGCTTTCAGTGTAATACAGGTTTCTACAATCATGGCAAGAGGGAACCATGCTAATCGTACAAGGACACAAAGATGAATGACCAAGGGTGCCTAGATACAACAAAATTCATCATGAGGAAATAGATCACAATGCCAATACAAATGTTGAAAACCATAACAAGGCAAAGGCAATTGATGTTGCTCCACCATCAACCACAATGGAAGGAGTTGGTTCAAGAAAGAAGATCAGTGCTATCAAGTGTTGGACAAAAGAGGACATGATGAAGGTGATTGATGATGTAATGGATATTCTGTGAGAGCAACTGCAAAGAAATATGGGATTACACCTACGTCATTGCATTATTGGCTAAATGGTCTCACTCATACCAAGAGGAAAGGGCATGTTACAGTGTTAACAGGAGGAGGAAGAAGTGGTTGTTTGGTGTAAGAAGATGGCCGACATGGGCCATGGGATAGAGTTGATATCGCTGAAATCGAATGTGGTGCAAATCTGCCAGTCAAGGCCAAATCCATTCAGAGATGGATTTCCTAGGAAATCATGGTGGGCAGGTTTCAAGGCTAAACACCCGGAAGTTGTCTTACAAACAACAGAGGACCTAGATAGAGACAGAGCTCTAAAATTATGCCCTACAGTTGTGTCCAAGTTCTACGACACTCTGTCAAGCGCATATCATAAGCATTCATATGGTCCAACCCATATATGGAACTGTGATGAAACTAGATTACAAGCAAACAAGAATTGTGGCATGTGGATAATTGCCAAGAGAGGCAGCAAGAATGTGCCAAAAATTATGCCTAAAAGCAGGGAGTGGATTACTATTCTATGTTGGATAAATGTAATCGGTTCAATCCCTGGGTTTTATTTGTTCAAGGGAAAAACCCAGCTAAAGAACTAGATAAAGAACTGTGTGACAGGAGCATGCATGGATGCACATCCTAATGCATGGATGACTAAAGAACTGTTCATGAATTGGCTTTTCCATTTTGCCGCATCCGTGCCTGGTGGTGTATCTCCTGAAAATAGGCACCTACTGATTTTTTATGGCCATAGCAGCCATATAGCTCTACAAACCATTAAGGAGGCAAACAAGATGATCATTGACTTGTTGACTCTACCATCATATACCACTCATAGGCTGCAACCACTTGACGTTTGGTCCATTTAAGTGTTTCTTCGGGTCTGAGAGAGCTTCATGGAGGCCAAGAACCCCAAGGCAAAGGTAAAAAGGTTGAACTGGCAAAACTTGCAAGTAATGCTTTTAAAAGGGCACTTACAATCTCAAATATCAAGGCTGGCTTTAGACAAACTAGAATATGGCCACTAGATTATGATGCTCTTCTCTATGACATGGCTTGTAGCCAAGCCTTCGAAGGTGTAGATGTTACGAAAGATGTAAATGTTGTGGACAACATTTTATCCCTCTCAAGGCCAATGCCAACCATTGGGTGATGACGATGAATAGGTCAATGAAACTCAAGATGATGGTCACATTAATACTACCCATGTTGATGATGAAGCGGTTGAAGCAAGCATGGAAGGAGTTGGAACACACCAAACACATACAGAATATGCAGAGTAGATTCAAACTGACTCTGTTGGATCGAATATGGTTGAAGGTTGTCAAGCACAACAAAGCAACGAAGAGCGATTGACATTACCAAGCCAGGCAACACAACTTGAGTGGTTAGCGAAAGCAATGATGAATATGAACAAATGCATTGTTACTAGCACCAATGAAGAAAGCCTCACATGCCTTCGTTGTCAACATACGTGAACAATGAAGTTGCCGACTATTATGTGAATGTAGGTGGTTTAGATGAAGATATTGCAAGGAATGAAGAACCAGGTGAAGACATTGCAAATGAAGAATAGCTCGTAACTGATCCTCAAGAGTAGCTAGGTACCACACCATTGCTTGGAGAATTCCTAAGGCTGCCAATGGAGAGAGTGTGCGGAAAGGCAAGGGCAAGACCAACAGATTTTCTTCGATTAGGAAGTTCACAACTACTTACCTCATATGAGTACATCGCACTGTTAGCAAAGTCTAAACAGAAGAAAAAGGAGGTGCAGGAAATGAGACAGAAAAATAAGGAAATTGCGAAAGATAGGAAGGCAGCAAAGATTGTTTAACTGAAACAACGAAAGCAGGAAAGGTTGAAAAGAGAGCACCAAAGGTAGGACAAAGAATACCATAAACAAATAGCTAGGCATGAAAGCAAATAAAGAAAGGTCTAGCAAAGACAACAAAAGGAGCATGGGAGTATGGAGGAGGTGGACAGGACTGTGGACAAAAACGGCCTGAGGAGGATGGTCTCATTCGATCGAATTGTAGAGAATACACATTTCTTCCAAGACCTTATAAACATTCACGTCCCCCAGTATCATCCACCTGGTCCACCTCCCCCTTTCTTCCAGCCAGTGCAGGGGCCAATCCGCTTTTCCAACACCTCCAAACAATCAAAGGGTATTGGGCACAAGTCAAAGCTATGGGTTTTCAATTCCTCCTTAGCTGCAAGCAACAACGTGGCATCAAGCAAATGGGGGGAACTCAACACAATCTGATCACGTAAATGTAGGCACCCGAAACAACTAGGCTCAGGCAAATGTAGGAGGCTCAACAAGCTTGGGTAATGAAGAAACTCAACCTCTTGGAGCATAAGGATGAAATGTGTTTATGCCTAAGCACATGCATTGTGGGTTTTGTTAAATATGCATTTTTTGGATGACTATGTATTCAGTTCCATGGTGTATAAGTGAATAGTATATGCTTGAAGTTATATATGGCAGCATAAACTAAATGAAATGATATGTGGCAGCATAAACTAAATGAAATGATATGTGGCAGCATAAGCTAGTTTGAAGCCTTTTTTATTATGAACCACCTTTCCATGTTCATGGAGGAAAACATTCATTTTTTTGAGAAGAATGCTAGTGGTTTACCACTCCTTGAACTATGGATCTAGGAGATTGTTTTGAGTATGGTGCATGTGGATTTGCACTAGATTATAGAGGAAGTAACTCCTAATTTATAAATCTATAGTTTGACACTTCATTTGGCATCTTTATCACCTTGGAGGATGAGTTGTATGAGCCCTTGAAGTGGATGCCCTAGCCCATTCCATTCTTTTGTGCATCTTTTTAGTATCTCAAGGATGTTTACCAATTGATGATTGGGAATGCTTTACCTTTTGAGTTGGCAACTGATCACGTTGAAGTAATAATTAATCTTCATGAGGACAGTGTTGGCAAATGATGATGTTGAAGCAATAATTAATCTTTTCAATGAAATGTTTGGATGGAGCAAGGGATGGGATGATATTTAAGTAATCTACAGCTACAAACATAGGAGGATGTGTTTAAACCATATTTACTTACTTGAAGTAAATCTACATCCCAAAAGCATTGAATTTTACTCTTTCGGGTTATGACAAAACACCCAATTTGGGGCACACCCTCTCTGATATTATGGTACTAGAAAACTTGATATATTCATATTTCAAAATCCTACATGCTTCTAAATTGCCTTTGAGACTTTCATCCATCCAATCAGTCAAGCTAATAACTTTGCCACACTTTATACAATAAGTATGGCTGAATATCTCTTTTGCTTGTGCACTAATAGGACCAACTATTTTAAACAGTTTTGTACTTCGGGTGTCCTCTACACATTCTCCTACAAATCAGTTTCAACACTTCATCTATCAATATCATTGGAAGTGAAACTACTACAACTAAACAACATTTACATAAACTCAAGGGTACAATGCCAAAGATAGTGGCAAGAAATGGAACATAAAGGATCGGAAAGCGAAGTCCAAATGAAACAGACATTGCCACCAATAGCCAAGGATTAGTCCAAGGTGGCATGGTGAACAAACTATTATCCTCAGATAGAGCATTCAATGAGTTGAACATTTCAATGGCCACCAATATGGAAAGGGAAAGGGGAAAGGGAAGTAATTCTTTGAAGCAATTTCTATAATTGTTCTAGGTTTGCTTGACTAGTCGATTCATTATATAAAGGGAAGCAATGGATGGCTTAAAGGGTGTCATGCTGGAAATATGCATCCTATTGCTTTTGGCCTTAATGGATGACTTAAAGGGTGACTTCAACTCAACCAATTCATAATCAAGCCAACACAAACACTACCAACATCAATGGGCACGGGAAAAAAATCAAAATCCATAGCAAACCAAGATCTATAATCTCAAAGGTTTAAAATATCAATGCCAATTTTCATCCATATCTAGTGTACATCTCAAGCACTGAAAGCAATTAGCGGATTGTTATTGATTTTTTAGCCCAAACAATTCACAATCAAGCCACCACAGATAATGCACATATCTTATGTACATCTCAGGCACATAAGGAAATCAGGGGCTAGTCATTGACTTTTAAGCCCAACCAATTCACCATCATGACAACAAATAAACACTACTGGATAAACATTGATTTTTAAGACCAAGCAATCCACAATCACGCCAACACATACACTTCCAATCTCAATGGGCAATGGAAAATACAAAATCCATAGCAAGCCAGTACCTATATAAAACTAGACTATATAAGTCTTCATCATAGATATAAAATATTGACAAAATATTTCAAACCAAGATAGGGTTGAAATTCATCCCAAGCCAATGGGTCGAAGGCATGCTCTTAGTCTCATTCGGGGGGGAAACAAAAGAAACCAATTTCCATGAAAATTTAAGAGACCAACAGAATCAAGCAAGCAACATATTATTTGAGACGCAACACCAAGACAAGTTAGTTGAAACTACCAATTTATTATATCATCTGTAATAAGTTACCAAATCAAAATCCATAGCAAACCAAGATCTATAATCTCAAAGGTTTAAAAATATTAATGCCAATTTTCATCCATATCTAGTGTACATCTCAAGAACTGAAAGCAATCAACGGATTGTTAATGATTTTTTAGCCCAAACAATTCACAATCAAGCCAGCACAAACAATGCACATCTCTTGTGTAAATCTCAAGCACATAAGGAAATCAGGGGCTAGTCATTGACTTTTAAGCCCTATCAATTCACCATCATGACAACAGATAAACGCTGCCAAATAAACATTGATTTTTACGCCCAAGCAATCCACAATTAGGACAGAACATACACTTCCAATCTTAATGGGCAATGGAAAAATTCAAAATCCATAGCAAGCCAGTACCTATATAAAACTAAACTATATAACAATCTAAAATGGGAGGATGGAGGTGGTAGCCGTATGGGATGAGGTCAGGTCCTGGGCTCTGCAGCTGGCAGAGCAACCGTACTCAGGTCGCTGTCAGCAAGTTTACACAAATCTAGGCGGTTTATGGGAAGAGGTTAATGGGTTAATCGTTTTTTTACCATTTTTTCTTTTTTTGTAGGGTTACTGTTAACTATGGAGCCGATTGACGAAGTCGACTACAAGTGTGATTTTCTCCGCCCTTGTGATATCTAGAGGTCGCCACCTGGCTGCTTTGGGGGTGAGTCTGGTGCCGGACTCCTTGGTGGTTTTGGGAAGGATCGTCCCTGGAAGTTTGAACACTCGCTCCTGATTATTCCTCATGCACAAGGTGGAAGTCCCCCCGCGGCAATTGGTAAACCTGCGCTCTCATCTCCGGTTTTGGGTTTTTATGTGTTTCATGAAACGGAGGTCGTTTTGGGCAACATTTGGGGAATTCCTGTAAACTCTACTCTCTCGTCTTCCCCTGGTGTGGCGCTCTCTGCAGTTGGTGGGGTTTCTGATTTTATTACCTCTCCAATAGGTCCTCCTGTTGGGTTATCGGATCTAGGTTGCAGGGCCATCTCTCCCCCCCATCATATCAAGGTGGTTGATGCATCTAGCGTCGATGGGTTTCTAGCTGTTAACCTAGGATCCGCGGAACATAGAGGATTCTCCAGTCCATCCTTGACCTCTTCCCCGAAGGAATGTGAACCGGCTGAGGTTTTGGAGACCTTGCGGGCTCCATGTACGCGAACAAAGAACAAACGAAAGTGGCTTAAAAACTCTGGTAAAGCCCCAAACTATTCCTTAGGGGAAGACATAGGGTTTCAACATATTATTTCGATGGTTCATACTGTGCTGGTAGGAAAGATTTATGGTAGAGCGGTGGCACTTAAATCAGTAATTCAGTGGGCCAATGGGCCTTGGCATGTTCACTGTGGTTATGTACCAAGAATTGTGGCACTTTCGGGAGGATGGTTTGCGTTCCATTTCAACCTGGATGAGCACGCACAGTGGGCTTTAGGGAATCATTGGAGTCTGTTTGGGGCGCCCCTCCTGCTCAAACCTTGGAACCCACTTTTTGATGCTAGCAAGGAGCACATGGACACTATCCCTCTTTGGGTTCGTCTTCCTGGGCTCCCCCTACACTATTGGGTTGAGGAGCACTTCCGACGGATTGGTAACCTGCTTGGAACCTTTCTGGATGCAGATTATTCCTTTGTGGAGACTTCAGTTTAGAAAGTTGCTAGAATTTGGTCAATATAAATGTTAGGGACGGGTTGGCTTATGGTATGGACCTGTGTTGGGGGCCGTTTACCTTCCCACAAACCCTTGACTACAAAAATGTGCTTTTCCGGTGCAGACGATGTCATGAGTATGGACACCCGGCCGTTGATTGCCCTCTCCCTGTTCGCACGAAATTTGGACCTTCTTTGAAAAGAAGGAATCCGGAGACGGATGATTGTTTTATCCCGACTAATTTAAATGTCGAACCTCCTGCTTCGAGACACTTGGTGACCCCTTCTGGTCAAGCTGGTATTGAAGGTTCTTTGGATGTGGAGGGGACTGAGCAGGATGTTGTAGCCACGGTTGAAGTTGAAGAATCCGAGCCCACTCCTGTTCCGGATGCAGCACCGGAAGATTTACAGAACTCAATTCTTCGCTCCACGGACTTTGCAGCTAGTACCTCGTCTTCCCTGTACTCTTCTCCTTCATTCAATTTCTTTTTTAAGAACATTGCATTTCCTGGGCTTGATTGGGTGGAAGGTCTCAGAAATTTACACATTTCCCCTCATTTTTTGCCTCCTTCATCTTTCCCGGAATGTGCTCCACACACTCCATCCCCCATTGAACCACTTCTGTTGGAACTTCCCACTGTTTGTATCACGGATACTCCACCCGAGCCGCAAACTATTGTCCATCAACCCCCCTCCCCCTCGGACTCCTCTGAGTCTAGTTACTTCCTCCGTTCTATGAACAAGCTGGCTGCGGGGGGTATTGGAAAATATAAGCCAAAGATAGCCAAAGTTAGAGGCCGAAAATCTTTCATTTCACATGCCAAGTCTCGTGCTCGTGCAGACTTGCGCAGTGGCAAGCAACTTTCTATTGAAAGGGCACTTAGAGCGGTGAAAGCCCATCAGGAGGGGCTCGGATGAAGGTTCTATCTTATAAATGTCGGGGTCTGGCTGGTCCCTCCAAAAGACCAGCATTACGGCGGATGGTTGAGCTCGAACATCTGGACATTCTAATGTTACAGGAAACTGTGTGTGGAGGTGATGAGGCTTTGGGAAGGTTAAGGGTTTGGTTCCCAGGCTGGTGTTTTGAAGCTTCTGATGCTAGGGGACATTCTGGGGGTTTGGCTATTGGTTGGAGGGAGAACAAGGTGAAGGTTTCCTCCCTTTGGGGGATGGAGTCTGTGTTGGGGATGTCATGCCGACCTCTGGATTGTGATAAAGAATTTACAGTTGTTAACATTTATGGACTTTATGGTGATAGGGCTCCATTTTGGGAGTCCTTACTAGCCAGAGACCTGGTTAGGGGTGACTCAGTTATTCTTGGAGGAGATCTAAACTTCTCCTTAGGCCAGGTGGAGGTGTGGGGGCCTCGTGCTCAGGTGGATCCTCTCACTGATTTCTTTACCAGGAAATTGGCTGAAGGAACTTTGTTTGATGTTGAACCAGTGTGCTTGAAACCTACTTGGAGGAACAAGAGGGCTGGTGCAGATAGGGTGGCTAAGAGACTGGATCGGTTCTTAGTCTCGGAGCAGTTGGTGGAATCCTTCTTCTATCTTCGACAGTGGATCGGATCTGGAGGGTGCTCCGATCACGAACCCATCTTTCTTGAGATAAAGGCTGGTCCGGCCAAACCTCCAACTCCTCTGAAGTTTAATAAATTGAGGTTAAAGGAACCCTCATTTATCGAACTATTTCAAACTCTTTGGATTTCTTACCAACCTGGGAACATCAATTCTGCTACATTTCATTTTGCTGAAAATATCAAAGCTCTGAAAGGACTGATCAAACAATGGGCTGCCAACAAACGCTTAAAGGATGAGAAGGACCTGAAGCAAATTGAAGAGGAAATTGCAGCCATATCTCTAGAACCCGGAGGAGGGTTCTCTTCCCAGGACTCAAAGGACGGACTTGCTCGACTGGAAGAAAGAAGGAATATGATCCTTCAAACCATCGAAGAGACTTGGAGACTGAAGAGTAGGGCCATCTAGCTGGAAAGTGGGGATGAAAACTCCAAATTCTTCCATGCTTATGCTAAAGGCAAGAGATCTGCAAATACTATCTGGAGTCTGAAGGATCAGGAGGGCATTACTCACTCCACTTTTGAGGAAATGGCAGGAGTTGGAGTTCATCATTTTCAAGACCTATTCAAAGCTAGTGATGGAGTTAATATTGAAGAGGTCATCAGGGTAGCTCAGCTATTTCCTTGCTTTGTTGAAGAGGAGGATAACAGGATGCTGATGGATCACATCTCCGAAGATGAACTCAGAGGTGCTAGGCAGCTTCCACAAGGACAAAAGTCCGAGACCGGATGGGTGGACCATTGAATTCTTTCTAGTTCTTTTTGACATTATTGGCTCGGATCTTCTGCAACTAGTTGAAGACACAAGGAAGGAAGGCAGAATCCCTGCTAGCATCAATACCACTTTCATAGCTCTTATTCCAAAAGTGGACTCCCCCTCTTCCCTCGACGAGTTCAGGCCTATCTCTTTGTGTAATTATGTTTATAAGATAGTCTCTAAGGTCATTGCAAAAAGACTAAAATCTATCCTCTCCACTCACATATCTGAGGAACAATTTGGTTTTCTTGATGGGCGTCAAATTCATGAAGCTATAGGGATAGCCCAAGAGGGTCTTCACAGTATCAAAACTAAGAAGATGAAAGGGGCCATTTTAAAATTGATCTTTCTAAAGCTTTTGACAAAGTGAGTTGGTTATACATCCAACTATTACTTACTCACCTAGGCTTTGAGATTGGCTTTATTCGATGGGTTATGAGCTGCATTACCACAGCGTCTTTCTCGGTTTTGCTTAATGGTGCGGCAACCCCTTTTTTTCACTCCGGTCATGGTCTTCGTCAAGGTTGTCCCTTATCCCCTCTTCTTTTTTTGCTGGTTGCCGAATGCCTTAGTGGAGCCATTAAGGAAGCCAAGAGACCTGGGCTTTTTGATGGTATTATGATAGCCCCGGGAGTACTTCTTACCCATCTACTCTTTGTGGATGATATTCTTATCTTTTGCTCTGGTTCACGAAGGGATGCTCAAACTCTGCAGGAGATACTGGATCTGTTCTCTTTGGCAATTGGAATGGAGATTAATGCGGAAAAATCCACCATCACATCCTCACTTCTCTCTGAGGAGGAACTACACACTTACACAGGGCTTTTTCCTTTTACTCTTCTCACTCTCTCTGAAGGAATAAAATATTTGGGATTCAATTTGAAGCCTAATGATTATCTTAAACAGGACTGGGTTTAGCTTCCAGAAAAGTTGGAGAAAAGGTTGAAAAGTTGGAGCTTCAGGTGGCTATCGAGAGCTGGCAGACTGGTGCTGGTAAAATCTGTTTTAGAAGCAATCCCTGTTTACTGGATGCCGTTGGCATGGATGCCCCGGGGTATCCTGAATCAGGCTAGGAAGATTTGTTTCAGGTTCCTCTGGAGTGGTAAGGAAGAAGCTCATGTCAATCCTTGGGTAAAGTGGGATCGTATTGCTGCTCCAAAGTCTTGTGGTGGGTGGGGGCTTAAAAATATTTTCCATTTCTCTACAGCATTGGCTGCAAAATGTGGTTGGAGATTAATCAACACAGGTGGTTTCTGGGCTCGGGTCATGCTTCACAAATATATTTTGCCAGACTCAATTGAGGACTGGATTCGCTCTCCCAACAAATCATTCACAGGTGGTTCTTGCATTTGGAAAGTTGTTGTTGCCTCCTTCCCAATCATTGAACAGCATTTGGTTTGGGATGTTGGAAACAGGCGGAGGGTGAGGATTGGGAGGGATCCATGGGTTGGATGTGATGATCAACATTTACTTTCGGATGGGACAGTTGCAGCTATGAACCTGAAAGGTTTTCACTATCTTTATCAACTTGCAAATTTGGAAAATATGTGGATGGGAAGCCCAGTTTGGAGATCAGCTAATTTTTTCGATTTGGGAGGGGATATGGAGATTGAGTTGGGAGGATATCTGCAAGCCCTTGGACTGGATCATATTTTCTTAAACAATCAAGAAAATGAGTTGGTCTGGGATGGTGACCCCTCAGGCCGCTATACACCCAAAGGCGGTTATCTCTGGATCAGTGAGGAACGTGTGCCCCAGGTTCCGTTATGGTGGTGGAGTAAACTGTGGAGACTCCACTGCCCACATAAAACACGTATCTTTATGTGGTGTGTTTTGGCAAATAGTGTTCCGACCTGGGACTTCCTCCAGAAAAGAAGTCTGCACGGGCCTGGACAATGCTATCTTTGCTATCAATGGGAAGAGACGGTGGAACACTTATTCCTTTTCTGCTCATTTATGATGGAAGTGTGGAATATTGTCTCCAGGATTTTAAAGGTTGCATTCCATTGGACATGGACTTCGATGGAAGATGCATGGAATCGTTGGTATCATAACCCCAGATACAACTCTTATAGGGCTTTACCTCTATTAGTCATTTGGGGAGTGTGGCTTTCCCGCAATAAAAGATTGTTCTCTGATAAGGATGGCTTACCAGCACAAACAGCAGTTAACTACTGTGGGATCTATTTGTCTTATCATCATCTTAAAACTCCCACTCCTCCACGAGATATTCAACCGCTAATTATTGACTCCTCGCAGCCTTGGGGCTTCTTCGATGGAGCCTGTCAAAATGATATATGTGGGGGAGGGGCTCTTCTATATCTATCCAATGTTCACTTCTTTGTATTGACTCTGGGACTGGGGAGGGGGAGCAACAACTGGGCGGAAGTCTTAAGCCTAAGATACCTTCTTTCTTTTGCTTTATATCGGGGTCTAAGGAATTTTTTCTGTTTATGGCGACTCTTTAAATGTTATAAAATGGGTTGCTGGTACTCAACTGTGCAACAATCGAAGGATAACACCAGTTTTGGAACATATTCAAAATGCCTCACTCTCCTTTGAAAATTTTAATTGCAGGCATATATTTCGAGAAAACAACACAGAAGCGGACCGGGCCTCGAAAGAGGGGCTGCTTCTGGGGATAGGATTCTGGAAAGTTCGAGAATTTGTGGATGGGGAGGGCAAGGACCTCTTCCACCAACCGTTCATAGAATGAAGAACTTCTCAGCCGGAATTTTTTGGCATAAAATTTTGTTAATTACCAGCCTCGATGGCAGTATAGGCCACGGATCATATTTACAGCTTGTATTTTCCATGGTTCAAACTTGACTATTTTTTTGTATTTTAGATGTTATTACCCACGTGGTGGGAACATCTGGTATCACAACATCCAATTCTATGACTGTTTATGACTATTAGCTCTCTTAAGACACTCTATCAGAGTGCAGATGATCAATGTAATTTCGTACTCGAAAGATGAAATGAAATTGCGCTTTTTTTTTCAGGGAAAAAAAAACTAAACTATATAAGTCTTCATCATATATAGAAAAAATTAACAAAATATTTCAAACCAAAACAGGGTTGAAATTCATCCCAATCCAATGAGTTGAAGGCATGCTCTTGGTCTCATTCAGGGGAAAAACAAAAGAAACCAATTTCCATGCAAATTTAAGAGACCAACAGAATCAAGCAAGCAACATATTATTTGAGAAGCAACACCAAGACAAGTTGGCAAATGTAATTAACATGTCTTTGCCACTTGTAGAAAACCATCAAATTATACTGCGAGTAGAGACAAATTGAATTCCATTCTGAAACAATGGGTGGAAGGAATTCGTCAACGAAAACCACAACACTTACCACTCCTAGACAAATAACACAAATCATTTAGCGAACCCTTTCCAAAATAGGCCAAGTGCATGCCTCTACTTGAGTGAAAAAAAACAACAGAACAATAAACACAAATAACCACCAAACATTTCTCATTTCCAAGCTAGGTGAATTCATGGTGTAAATTCCCAGTTTGGTAAACCATGTAAACCACACTGAGGCACAACCCTTGAACAAAGACCATAATCGACATTGAATATTGCATGCACAGAACACTAAACAACGCTAGTTTTTCTCCCAAACCAAATACGAAAACCACAACCTCATTGCATGCTTTCCAAAGGAACAAAATAACTCAACACATAAGAAAAATGAATGCAACCAGTAGGAACTACAAAACAACCACATATTAATGTGTTTTGGCGTGACCCACATGCATCAACACATAGAAATGCTTTAAAAACTTGGTATTTATTGAGTTGCAAGAGAACAAGGGCATTACTAAAACTATCCATTGCCATCCCACCATTAACACCCTCATCGTAGCAATAGAACCCCACTATTAGTGATTGTCTTAGAGAGCAGAGTGAAGAATGCAAACAAGAATCCACGCAATGTCATTCACCTTAAAAGGATCCAACATCATTTCCATGCAATAAAACTCCCATCTTGAGCAACCATTCCAGAGAGTGCAAGGGCAAATGCAAGCAAGAGTAACACAACAACACGAAGAGGGAAAACATGCACAAGATCGAATGCAAGTAAGAGGGCAACAACCCAAGGAGAAGATGAAGCTCTCCAAAAACACCAAGCTTTGCACCTTGAACCAAGATGAATGAGAGTTGCAACATTAAACCCAATCACCAAACCCTAGTAACCACTTAATTGTTAACCATCAAAACATCTAATTCTATTATTTATATATTTTTAAAAAAATTGCCACAACAAAAATTCATTGCAAAGTAGTCTCAGAAGTCTCAGAACTTGAAACCTTAATTCAAAAAACCAGTATTCTTTAAACTTTACAGTAAACCCATCACAAAATTCGCAGTAAACCTAACACTATTCACTGTAATTTAATTTGTTTACAAGCCATCAATAGTCATAGAGCGAATACACATAAAGCAACCGGTGGGGTGAACAGACAAGAAAAAAAGAAGCCCACAACAACATTCCCAAAATCTAAATGGTGTGTTGAAAAACACAAGCGAATGAAGCCAGCGAGATTGAAGTCCTACTAGAGGGTTCCTCCAACAATGCATCCTCCATCAAATAGTCGAGCGGCGAGCACCTCCACTCCAACCAGACGACCAACTGTTAAAATTGCAGATTATGTACATTTTATCACATATAACAACCTTGAAGCAAGAACATGTAAACAATTGCACTGTAAAATTTAAATTCAAACTGATTTAAAACATAATTTTCATCTCTTTCAACTTAATGCTCCATTTAGTCACTGCATTAATGTTGGTCCTCGAGAATCATCAAATACTAAGTTCAGAAAAATAAAATAAATGAACTATAGTAAAATAAACATGAACTGCATTAAAGAATTAAAACAACCATTTGGGTTCAACTTATACTCAGATAGTTTTGATCTTGTCACTGAAAGGACAAGTCAAACTAGATAAACCATATACGTATCTTTAAGAGAGAGAAGGTTCAGGTAGAATAAAACAGACCTCAAGTTCTTCAATTAAAATGACAGTAGTAAGAAAGACACACAGGTGCTGCAGACTACAAAGGTCAAGCACGTAAGCAAACACTCACTCAGAGTTCAATTATAGTGATGACTGTTGAATGCGAGAGTCAATCAAATGCTACAGCCAAAATAAATAAACCATGAGACAGTCACATGCTACAGTCAGAATAGACAATCAAATGCTACAGCCATGTGAAGGAGAGACAGCCGTGAAGTAAAACCCCCATGGAGATATAGCCGTGAAGGATAACGCCGTGAAGACAGCCGAGAAATCTAAATGGGAGCAGACTTTACAAGCTACGGCCAGAGTAGAAAAGCTATATCAAAAATAGAAAAGCCATTAGAGCAACAGCAACCCGTAAAGATAAACCCGTGACAGGGATACCGATAAGAGAAAGCCGTGGAGTGAAATCCACATGCTACTGCCGAGATAGAAATGCTATATCAAAAATAGAAAAAGCCATGAGAGTAACAGCAACCCGTAAAGATAAACCCGTGACAAGGATACCGAGAATAGAAAGCCGTGGAGTGAAATCCACATGCTACAGCCGAGATAGAAATGTTATATCAAAAATAGAAAAGCCATGAGAGTAACAGCAACCCGTAAAGATAAACCCGAGAGAGTAAAATCGTGAAGGCAGATCCGTGAGAATGAAACCGTGAAGGCAGATGAAATCCGCGAGGGCAAAGCCGTGAAGGAAACCTGAGAGAGTAAAATCGTGAAGGCAGATCCGTGAGAATGAAACCGTGAAGGCAGATCGAAATAAAAAAAAATGTTGAATGCTGAGACAACCTAAAACAACAAATCTTGAGATAAACCGTGAGACAGTCTGCCCAACACAATTGATGCGATTAGCGATTAAGCTCACGATATATTTTTTTTGTTTAATTTGAGTTAAGCTTTTATATAGTTTTAGATTTAGAAATCTTAGGAATAAAATAATAATAAAAACTTAGGATTAAAAAAAAAAAAAGGAATAAATAAATAATAAATAAAATAAAAGTAGGGACCAATGATCCAAGGGATTTAAATAAATAAAAGTAAGACTTTAAAATAAAATAATAAAATAATTAATAAACTCATAAAGTCTTTATTAATAAAATCATAAAGATTTTATTAATAAGACTAAAATAAATATTTAATGAATTTATCATAAAGTGAAAAACCAAAAGTCCAACATAAAGTAAAAAGACCAAAAACATAAGTGGGACAAGGCCCTATAACAAAACATAATAATACATGGTCCAATGGTCTTTAACAAATTCCATAAAGTAGGAATCATCAGGGTCAAGTGAGCACATGAGTGAGAGTGCTAGAACCAAGTAAGAGAATGACCATGAGTCAACAACCACAAGACCAAGGTGGGCAAGCAATCAAATAGGACCATCAAGACCAAAAACTTTTCTCTCTCTTAAGATACATAGTTTATATATTTTTGGCATCACTGTATAAGGGAGAAGATCCAAACGGATGGTGCAATCCTTTTGTCCTTAACGCTGCTCCTAATGGTTAGGTACTAGAGACATCGCCAAGGGGTGGCCAGTCCCTTGAGAAGCAACCTAGCAATAACCGATTAAGAGAGGGGACAACAATATCTTCCATTCTCAATGAATGGCTTTCAGCTCAAGGCTGAACCTCAGTCCTAGACTGGGACATGTTGATCAACCATCTGGTCCATGACCAGGATCTCCATTCTCCCAGAGAATGGTCCTCAGCCTCAAGCTGAGCATTCAATCCTAGGTTGAATGTTGATCAACCATCTGCAGGACCTAGGAAGTCTTTGTCTCAACCTGCAGGATCTGCTTGGTCATCATGACCAAGAAACCGTCTGGTTCTAGACCAGAATACCCTAGAGACAAATAGGGGCCCTAGCCACATGCTAGGGACTTTGCCATGGCATCAATCTGCTTGGTCCTAGACCAAGAACCCCAGGAGACAGTTGGGGGCCCTAGGGTACCTTCTAGGGTCTTACACATTACTCTGCCTGGTTGACTTGACCAGGAACCCTAGTTAACTGACTAGGGTACCATTCTCTCTGAGAATGGGTCTCACAGCTGCACTAAAAAATAACACCAACAACCTACAGACAACACCAAAACGACATCAGTGGGGCGCAATAACAATCCTCCTGAAAAATCTGTGACTGAGCAAAGGGAAAGGAGAGTTATCACCTCCATAGGCGTCGTCCTGCTCCCCACCATCTTAGGCAAACCATCCATCGAAATTTGAACCCAACACCTACCACCACAACGTTGAACAAGCACGGAAATAAACCACGACACAATGGAAAGACCAACCAAGGTGCTCACCCAACTAGCAAGAAGACACGCAAATAAACCACGACACAATCGCATTAAGGAAACCAGGTGTATGGCCATAACCCAGAGTGAGGACAGGGAAAAGGTTATGTTATCACACAACTTGTAGTTGCCCCTAAAGATGATCCTATACAACACATTAAAGGAGATAGGAAACTAAAGAGGTGACCTAAGAGGGCCTCGATCCTTAGACGGATTGGTTGTCATGCCTATCGAGGCACTCTTCGCTTTATGCTATCCAAGCCTTAGATAGCAATGGGGGAGACCCGGATCTACTCCCGACAGGAGAGATCTAACCAATACACCAGATCAAACTAGCAAGCTAGAGTACGTAAGGTATAAGGTATGATAAACCCTAGATCTATGGATGAAGTCACAAGGTGAGTTAAGTTTGGATCAAGAGGCTTAAAGGATGTAAATGTTGACCCAATATGAAAGTACAAGTGACTTATGAGTATGGAAGCTAGATCTAGGATCAAGGCACTAGCAAATGAGAAAGATTTATTCTAACTTGGGAAATGTGTCCAAGGTAGAAGGGTTAAAATCAAGATGACGCTATCAAGTACCTTTAGATAAGACTTGGTGAAGGATATGACAATGTCTTAACTCACAAGTCAAAACAGGCATCAAACAACTCAGAAAAATGGCTAAGTCTGGGAGTGCGCTAGGGTAGCAGAACAGTGCCTAGGGAATTGGGCAAGATGGAGTCCACCAAGGGTGACGCCCTTGAGAACCCACTTTGGGCTAGGCTTAAAAAGAAAAACCCAGAAATATTTCGCCAAGATTCCAAATTAAATGAGCCAGGTAATTTTTCTGAAAAATAAAGAAAAAAAAAAAAAAGTAGCTTAGGGTTTGTAGAAGTAGCAGCAGACTAATGGAATAAATAAATAACTTAAGAAAAACAATGGTACTTACCTCCTGTGACTTGCAGATGCCAAGTGCAATGATCTTCCGACCCCCTCGAAGCAATTCCAAGTTGATTTGACAGTCTCCAAGATGAAATCGATTTGCCTCCAACAGCTAGTGCACCCCCCTTCCTCCAGATGGTAATCTCAATGACAATTGATTTACAAAAAGGAAAGTAAATGGTGCAAGAAGAATCAGATAGCATAAATATTGATCAAAGATACAATATAGACAACTCCCTGATTATTTTACTCATCCAGTGAAGAGATCCGAAGAAACCCCATGAAATCCTCCAATGAAGTCGCCCTCCTGCAGAGCGCACACTAAGCCAAACCGTCTAGCATGGATATCTCATCAAATAACAAGGATGTGACAAACTATTAGAGCTACAATCAAGCACAAGAACAATCTATAACAAAGGCACAAGATTTTTCCCAAAATAATTCTTTATTGCCAGAGATCCAGAGCCAAAAGTCCCCTTTACAATGAGGGGGGTCTCTTCTTTAAATAGGAATGAGAGAGACCAAAACCCTAACCACTTTTTGAATGAGTGGTTGAGATTAAAAGATACAACAATACTAATCAATGGCTAAGATGAGACAGAACAATAATACATGGATCACTCTAAGAGAGGGGGACGTGTTTCCTCAATGACGCCCTAGGGTCATGTTTCCTCAATGACGCCCTAGGGGGGACGTATAACATGATATGACTAGGAAACACAACATAATAATTTGTTGGGGGGGCTAGGAGATACTATCTTCCTTAGACTAATGCCCCAACTACATCAAAACAATATAACATGAATAAGTGATAAAAATCACCACGACATTTTGTCCCAATAATACAATATAAAACCCCCAAATAACAACCCCAAGGACATGTGGACCCCACTGAAGCTGTAGACTGTGCCTGAAGGTGTGGGATGCATCACAACCAGCATAGATCCATCCTAAACCCGTATCTACCAAGCACCGAGAGGGATCAAATTTCTTGAGGTGTATTTCTTTTTTTAAATTTAAACTCGAGAAATTTGATCTCTCTTGATTGATAGATCCGGGTTTAAGTTTTAAGTTTTTATTTTATAAACGAACATCTATTTTTTAATTACTTTTCATAATATTTTATTTTATGAACCAACATGGATTTTTTTTTAAATACTTTCCATAATTTTTTATTTTATGAGCCGACATGAATTTTTTTAATTGTTTTGTTACATCACAAACATAACGTTACATCACACACGTTACAATATCTCCCCCATACTGGGCTGTAGAGCACCTCATTTCACTCGGTGCAATTTTATGAGCCGACATGAATTTTTTTTTTTTTTTTGTTACATCACACACGTTACAACATCTCCCCCATACTGGGTTGTAGAGCACCTCGTTTCACTCGATGCAATAACTCTCTGATCAAACCTCATGCCATTTCCTTGCCTCATTTGCCCAAATAGATTTCCTCATTGACCATTTCTCCATTTTTATTGTTGGAATATCACTTGTAAAATAATAAAATGCCTGTAGCTCTCTGCCAGGTGCCCCGAGCACCAATCTGACTGCACCAAAATATCTGGGAGCATGGTAATATGGTAATAACAAGTGGTTGGACCCCATACTCCCTCTGTAGCGCCCTAGGAGAACCAAAATAATCTCAAAAGTGTTGAACAAGCCATTTTATATGGCAAATATGCAATAAAGTGATAATCTGACCATAAATTCATCTGTAAGTGCCTGAAACTGAAAACTGAGCATCCCAATGAACTCAGAAGGTGCAAATTTAGTAAGGATGAGTACTCATACAACATGTGACCACTTGGATAATCATCTGTAAGCTCAACCATGCCCGGACAATAAAAATAATGGTTTGTAAATAATAATAATAATAATAATAAAAATCCATCAAACCATCACATGAAACCTGTGTCTGATGCATGGAACCATCAAATGGGCACCATAGGACCACAAATAATCAATCTCGAACATCATTGATCTAACTCATCCTCGATCCTACGGTTGACTTGGTCAAACTGAGTTGACCAGGTCAAAACTGATCAAAATAATGACCCAGGCTCAAACCGATTGACGCTGCAAGTGCAAATAGACAATTTATACTCCTTTAAATATTTCAATAGCAAAACTAAAACATGAAGTGGCATTATACTGGCGATTAAGCAAATAATTCATCAAATATAAGTCTAGATTAAAGCAATCAATTACTAAGAAAAAGACCCTCAAGTGCATACTCATTTTATGGATGTGACCATTTTGCCAAAAATGGGTGAAGGTGAAAAGACAAGGCTAGGACAAGGGGATGACTTTACAACTTCAACACTGTGACACTTTGGATAAAGGGAAAGGGAAAACCACCTACGCATATGTTGGACAAAAAACACACAAGGAATGGCGGTGTCTCACAAATGGAATAAGTTGTTTAGAGAAGTGCCCATTCAACTTTAACAAATGTCTACAACTCACATCCAAGCTTGAAACTGACTCCGTGAGGATCTTTTCTAGAACCACTGTGACTAGGAGCACAGTTAACCGTAACTTGAGATTCTAGGGGACACTTAGAATTAGTTGTCCCTTACTCCATCTCACATCCCAACTCGTAGACTCCATGAGGAATTAATCATTACATTTCAATCATGGCCAACAATCTTTAGATTTAACATACATTTAACCACTGCTTTTTAGGCCTTATGACCCTTAGGATTTTGCATGTGTCTAGAAGCACAAGTAATTGCAGCTTTCATCTGGGGTGCTTTACATTTCATTTCATAGCCCTCATCATTTTGCTTAAAAGGACAGTTTTACTTTATATTCATTATGGGCTTGCATTTGAGAAGATAGAACAATGAATCACATAATGCATGTAATGATGGTAGAACAATTTGCTTCAAGTCTTAGTTGACACAACTTAGGCAACTAGGGGGAATCATCCACAATCAAGACCAACATCGAGGGCAGCCGATTGGAGAGGTCAAGGTTTCAGAAACCAACTTACCTAAGCTCAGGGACCAACACCAGCGGGTTCTCCTGGCCCAGCAGGATCAAGGCTTTGGCAAGTTCTGTTGCACAACTTAGAGCCGAGACACATAATAACAGGGAGTCTATCCAACATAGAAGCATAAGTGGGGAAGTCCTTAATATCACAAGCTGAAGTGTAAGTCAGGTCACAACCAAGAACGGATGATCACGGATGGACAGGGAAAGTGACAAGTGATGCCATAACTGGTGGGAATGACCAAGTCCATACTACTAAGAGAGTGAGACCAATGAGTATACACGAAATTCTAATTCCAAGTAATAGAATCACTTATATTCTAAACAGTCAACCAATAACCACACACACACACACACACACACACACACATATATATATATCGCCAGATCATGACCACTAAATACCCAGTCAAGCTACCAAGATAAGTAAAAGAGCACTATATAGCTATCCAATGCACAACCATATACCCATTGGGTCATATACCTGTATCCACCATCTTAACCATCCACTGTCACTGGAACATTGCTGCTGCATAACTCTGGGCACTATCACACTGCTCTGTATGGAAGAAAATGGCCACCTCAGTCATCAAATCTGGGGTCATGAGGTTCAGTCCTGGCATAAGGCTAGAAATGTATGCTCTAGGTCTGCTGAAAATATGAGTGGTCATAGAATAGCTGCTCATTATTTGTCGATCTCATGCACGTCATAGTAAAAGGACTGGCTCATAAAAGTACTGCAATCTGGTCTGAAGACATGGTAGCCCCGGCTACCATGAATGTGATAACAAGTTCAATACGTGCATGCGTAGGCGCAAGGGTGCACCATAACCAGGGGGTGGACGCTCACCCATCAGACCCACTCAGAATTGCACACGGATGAGAGTAGGCTTGGGAGAAGGCGGAAATGGGCGTCCAAAATGAGGCGTCATAAATTCAGGGTTGGTGGCTCATCTACCCAAGAAATGGCAGCGTCCAAGGCGACGACGTCGTACGCCATGTGGTTTTAGTGACGTGGTAAGGGAGGGCACACCACTACTAGTGTCCCTCCCCTAGTATGGCGGCATTTTATTTTCAAATACACACGACAACCGCAGCAGGTTTTAGGGTTTTACAAATCCAATTTCAATCTCTCAATCTGCTCACCCCAACAACCATGGCAGCCACTATGATGACAAAGACAAGTCTTTCCATATGAAAGAAGAGTTTAGCTGCCCATACCATTCATCAACACTCCTTCCATATTTTCAATGCCATTGCAGGCATGTGCATTAACATTCTGTGAGACCAACAGGCTTCAAGAAGTAGTGGACACCTTTGACCGTCGATGAAATCCATCCCCACTTTCATCACCTGTAATATTTTATTCAGTATCCTAGACCACCGGTATCGACATGAATCAGCATTGTCTGTTTGCACTCTTATGATCAAAGCAGAAATTGCCAAGATCTAATAACTTTGAGCGTTATCATTTCCACTGTGAAAGAATTAGATTGAATTATGCATTCAAAGTGTTTGAAGGAAAAGAAGCACATAGCTATATTCCAAATGTCGTAGCCTTCAGTACCCTTATCAAAGGGCTTTGCATGGTGGGCAGGATGGAAGATGCTGTCAAACTTTTCAATCAAATGGTGAGCAAATGACAAGCTCCTAATTTTCTTACATATAATACCCTAACAGATGGGCTCTGCAAAGAGAGGGAAAACCCATGATGCATTCGGGTTGATATATGTTATGCTGCAAAAGGGTCATGAGCCTGACACAATCACATTTACAACCCTCCTGGATCAACTATGCAAAGAAGGTAAGCTCCAAGAGGCCAAGAAACTACTGTATCAGATGTTAAAAAGAAGGGCATAAACCCAACGCATTTACTGCTTTGATTGATGGTCTTTGCAAAGAAGGCAAGTTGGACAAAATTTCCAGTGGATGAAATTCAGGCTAATGAAGGACCTTCCAATATTGACAATTTAAAACTTGCCAAAAGATATCTCAAGCTTTTAGAGATAATAATACAAGGATAAATTAGTAGTCACAGCATTTTTACATACACACAATGATCACGGCAGGTTTTAGGGGTCCTTGACAGATGAAGAACTTCATAACACTCATCAAATTCCAAAAGCTCTGGTCACAACAATCAGGAAGAAATTATCTGCTGCATAGTTGGTGGATAACCTGAACAGACAATGTTAGCTTGTCTTATACACCCAGTTGACAGAATAGGCAAGTTATTCACATTTAAACCAGCGGAGTCTGTCAGCCCTGCAAAAAAGCAAAAGCCTGCTTTTCTTCTTGAAGTGGAATGCTATGCATCTATTCCTAAATTTTTAACGCCAGAAGGCTGCTGATGAGCTGCTGAAGTAGAAGAGCATTCTATAGATGTTCCTCAAACAGATTCAACCGCCAAGTCTGAAGAGCATTCTATCTCATGATCACAGGCTGGAATATCAATTGGCAAAAGAGATTGACTGACTGAAACTCAAGTGCCCTGTGGAATGATTAAGTTTGCAGGTTGGTCCAAAATTGCAGATACATAATGAGTGAAGAAAGGGTGTGTTGTGCCCCGACTCTTTAATCACATAATCCAAACAGAGATGAAGGGACGATAGAATAGTACAATGTTTATGGCAAGAAAAGGAAGGACTATTCAGTATACCTACATAAACTGTAATGTGAACAAACACATCAATTGTTCAGTCTAACATTAAGCCAGGTTAATGATATAAAGCTTATGTAGCCAGATAAAAAGTAAAATTTCAGTTTCACCTCCAAATTCTGTCTTTAAGTGGTATCTTCATTTCAGGTATTCAGACCCTTATTCTGCTCAAGGAGTCATTGTTCCTTAAGCCCTGAAGTTGACCTATTCTCAGTTAAAGTACATCCATCCTTCTGTTAGTAATTACACTTGCTTAGCAAAGGAAGCATGCATCATTGGGAACTGCACATTTAAGGTGAAATGTTTGTTTCATGGTTTGGTCTGACGATTAATGTGACCAGGGACTAAAACATCCAAAACAAAGTGACTGTACCCATCATCACATATTAGAACAAATTTCCAAGCTGCAGATAAATATGAACTCTGCATTTTATATCTCAGACATGTTGCAAGAGTGCATACAAAGTAGTTTTAAATGTGCCACTAAGAATCTTATCACAAACAAATGAATATTTAACTAGGTGAAAAAAAAGGCCCAGGGGTTAGCAACTTAGCTCAACTGGTTGTCTTCAATATTGCTGGGATTTGGCTAGTCTGTTCCAACAAGTGCCTGGTTCGAATCCCCCTAGGTGAGGCACACTAGTCTACACTGAGGTTATGTAGAAATGTCGTCAATGTACGTGGGGAAGCATGTTAGGATATTTTAATACTCATCCTTGTCCTACCTAGCATTATTTCATTTTCCTAGTAGTTGATGATGTCATTTGCCCCCTAGTGGTGTGCAGATGTCATCCAGGATCCATCTACCACCTTCTTAGCCCTGCATGCATCATTTTAGGACCACTTCAGTCAGTTCCCTATTTTATAGGAACCTACTGAGTGTTCCAGTGCAGTCCACCTAAGTTAGCTGACTCTTGTGGGGAGTTGGAGCTCCGGATGCCACTGATTGTGGTCTCATGCGCCCATTTTTTATTGACATGCATGACAAACTCACTAGTGCGCCCTCCTTAGTCAGTTAACTGATTGTGACTTCAGTTAGTTGAGTTTAGGTTCAGTTCAGTTGAGTTTGAGTCTTCCGGAGCACTCCAGTGATGACAATTCCTATGCTAGACCAACTGAGGTTCAACTTCTCCTGTGTGATTCGAATTCTCTCCATTGTAACATCATTGTTCATTATACTGTTTATTGGATCATGTGACATTATTCTGCTCCTATCTGAGTTCTGCTGCATAATTATTCTTCTGCTCTTTTTTACTGCAGTTTTCACTCTTATTCAACTTTTCTGCTCATTCTTTCTTTGTGAGGTATCCTCAGCTCTTAGATCTGTTGTGACTTAGAATTTCACAAAGCATCCCTTGGGTTTCCCTGAAGGTTTCATTGGGGGGAAAAGTAGGAGAAAAGAAGTAAAAAAACCCATTACAAGTCATCCACATAAAATGTGTAGAAACAAAGGATCTATGCAACAAGGTAAAAGATAATAGACCTTAAACATTATCAACCCCAAAGCAAGATCAAGCATGAATGATTTACTTCCAATTTGATAAAGAAAAATTAAAGCAGAACAGGACAGAAGAAACAAGCAAAATCTTACAGATAAGGGTAAACCAAGAGGATTAAGGACACAGTTTGGTGTGGGAATGATCTTCTCCTCAGGATCATGGTATGCATGTATCATGACAAATTTGCAGTGGCCTGCCCTTCAAGTAGAACTAACATTCTAATTGGCCAGGCTTTTAAAGGGACATACTTTCCCTCTAGGTTCTGCTTGATGGAAATTGAAATGCTGAAGGTCCTATGCTTGGGCATCCAGGTGGAAAAGGAGAAAAACCCTCAATTCCAGAAGCCATTGAATACATTTGGGGTGTGGACCTGTACACTAAACCAGCCCCTATTGCTTCTTGCTGACCATCTGGAGATAAAATTGAACCCACCTGCCCTTGCTACAAATGAAAATACTTTGACTCCAAAAAAGCAATGGTCTCTAAACGATGTCCTCTCCAACTGGAACAAATACCCGTGATAGTAAATGAAGGTGATTGCTACAAGATCAAAGAAGACAGATCAAGATGATAGTTGTTCTTAGCTGTTACAATTTGGACAGCAGAGACTAGATATTCAAGTATTTGAAGATGTCTATTAAAAAAAATCACTCTAACTAATACGTACCATGACAATCATTACTACTCAATAGATCTAGAGTCTGGAAAATATGTAATAAATTACTCCACACAGCCTCTAACTAACAGTAAGAAAAAGAAGGCGCACCAAAGCAAGCGGCAACAAATCTCAGTTCAAGACATAAAGTCAGGTTAATCCATTTCATAGACAAACAAAAGATACAAGTATCTTTACATCATTCAACTTATTCCTTATTGCCAGAAGTACCAATAAAGAAGAGTATGGATATGTTTAATTGCTTTGCCAAGAGAAAAAAGAAACTCCATACCATTCTCAAAACAAAATAAAGATCATGCAATAGCCAACTAGCATGAGCAATTAGAGAGAAAAAGTACTTCAGCTGGAAACCAACACTATTCCTCAGGAAGGGATCAATGATGCAAGACTAGAAGGCCCTTGCCAATGACGGCTTTGAGAAAAAGACACCCCTTGACATTGGCCATGTTGGCAAACCTCCTACATAGGGTTGGGGGCAAGGAATTGCTGGAGAACGTACAGATTTGAAAACTGACGACCCAGACATTGGAACTAATGTTACCAACTGGTTGTGGATGATGGAATTTACAAGTGGCACCATATTGTCACTGTCCTGTTCTCAAATAGTGTGTGCAGTCCTTTACATTCTGCACACAGTAAATAATAACAAGGGTGAGATTACATCAGCTAAATATCCCTTTTAGAGATCCCATAGTACTACACAATCAAAATTCAAATCAAAAGATAGCACAAATGATCCGGGTAAAGGAAGCTGTGGATGTCAGAAAACCAGGTCCTGCACAAGTGAGTATTGTTTAGAAATAATATTAATGAATTCTGTTGGGATATATTTCCCATGCCATTGATAAGTGAGGTGGCATTTCTAATCAAAACTGTGAGCAAGTAACTTATGTTTTGGGCCAAAAAACAACAGCAATATCAGAAAGGAAAATATTATCATTACAATATAAATGGTGTTCACTTAAGATGCCCACAAAGAAGACTGACTACAAACTGGGCATAGTAGATCGCCTAAGACATTTATAGATGCCCATCCTATGCTTGTTTCTGTCTCTTGGACAATTAAACCATAGTTACCCAGATCACGAATCAAACTTGTGATTTGCTGAGTTTGACTCTGATGGGACCCTAAATGATTTTTTAGGATCTTCCCAAGTCAAACTCAGTTTGACCGAGTTTAACTTGGTCAACACACTTTGACTCACAATTAATCGTGAGTCGAACCGAGTTTGACTCAGGAAGGTCCTCAAAAAATCATTTCGGGTCCCATCAGAGTCACAGTTTGACCAAGTTAGACTCACTCAATTTAACCTCTGCTGGACACATGTTAAAATATGCATATATCTTTATATTTTGTACTTGCTGAGTTTTTTATTCCTGATCCAATTCAAACTCTTGGCTCTTTGGCCTGACCAAGTTTTTGCCAATTCCGAGTCTGGTGACTGAATTAAATTGTAGCACCAAATTTGCAAGTTCCCATCTTCAAATAATAATACCCAATCTTCAAATAATACTACACAAGACAATTCAAGAAGATGACAATGAAAGATGAGACAAAGGATTAAATAAATGTACAATAAGACAGCACCATAGAATATGAAGAACAGAACATGAAAGAAATCTAGAAATTATATCTTTCTCTATATCGGCATTTTCCAATTTCAAGCAAGATAAGAATGCGCCCAATTCAAAAATTCCTTTAAACATTGTAAATAACCGTAGAGACCATAATATAATAAAAACGACCGATATTTGATGGAAAATACAATGTCTTTCATGTTGCTGAAACCATTTTTTTATTATAAAACCCTCCATACAATTAAGAAAATATCCTTGATAAGAATGATATAAGGTAAAAAAGCAGCATTGGTTTTCACTTTATATTAAGTCAGCAGATCAGTACCCGGCCTTCAATTTGACTTAAAACTTTTAGTATACTCGCTTTTATTTCTTATAACGGCTGCAGACTGGCATTCACATTAAACAAATCAGAAATTTCATATTTTTACCCCAAAGAAAAAATCAAAGAAATAATTCCCCTTACCCTCCCACACTTAAGCGTTCAGAGTGAGGAAGCTGGTACCTTCCTATCATCCACAGATTTCCCCCCTCTTCCATAGGTTACCAAATGGAGAGAGGCAGTATTAACCTCTGCTGCAGGGAAGCGCCCCCCACCCCCTCGCTTCCGCTCCCGAAGCTCACTCCCAAAATGCTCCCAGTTTTGGGAGCGCACTCCCAAGGTACTCCCTACCTCTCCTATACTAAAAGCTCCTATACTAAGTTGATCATTTGATGACAATGTTATGTTACCTCCCTTCTTTGCCAAGCTCCTATAAAAGTTGTTATGGTTGACCATTTGATGAAAATGTTATAGTTATAACTACTAGATGATTGATGTTATATGGTTTAATCCATGTTTTCTATAGCTAATTCAACATCCTACATGTTTTTTAGATATAAATCCATCAAAATATATTTATATATAAAAAGCGCTCCCAAAACGGGAGCTTTTGAAAATTTCGCTTTTCACTCCGCTCCCCACTCCCAACAGCATAGGTATTAACTGCCAGCTGCTTATTGCAGCTGGTAACCCCATAGGACTCGGTGGGAATGGATTCTGCAACCTCCTTGGGCATTCCGCCTGTGCAGAAAGGGTTGAACCAACCAACCTATCACTTTCGGCTTATCCCGAATAATATTATAAATATAAAATAAACAATGAGCTACACTAATTTTGAGATCCCTAAGCTATTACAGTCAAAGTTCCCCTAGCGTCACCATTGAGGGCTGTGGAAATAAAACATCACAGGACTGCAAAACATAACTCTGGTTCATACAGTGGACAAACCCCACGGTGCTTACTTCCAGCAGTGACTGTTATTAACACAGTCTCATGACAAACACAGTCTCATAACACACTAACCGACTAGTAGATAGCAGCAAATTTTAGTATTCTAATCATGTGTCCTGAAAGAAGCGAGGCTTAGTGTCAGCTTTTCACATTGGCCACACACAGGATGTTTAACTAATTGATCTTAACAGTCCCTGAGAAATGTTCACAGTAAAGTTTTCACTTTTGATCATTGGGTACTGCCATTCAAGTTTCTTATATGCATACAACTGATTAGGAAATGGCTCTAATCAAAATTCAAATTAGGAATAAAGCAAAAGAAGCAAAAAGGCAGAAGTACCTACTTTTAATTTGAAGGATGTTTAATCAACAGGCTCATGTCAGAGCTACAAAGTCCACTGCACATGCAGTTAGGTTCACCGAGCCTTTATGGATAAGGTCCAGACTCCATTCTCTGCCTCCATACTTTCATGTTGTTGTTGCAGACTAATTTCCCATATAGCCTCTGCAGCACATAGTATCCATACAATCAGACTACTTTCAATGCGATAACATCAATCCTAGTGAGGCAAAGCACCGTGTCATGCTTTCAGACAATCAGATCCGCCATGTTGCCAGGTCCCTCCACCTATGGTATTATGTCCTATTACATCAAGTCTAAATTAATTAATTACATGGCATCAGTACAAGTGGCTGTTGATGTTGAATTTTCAAACCACCACCAGAACCCATCTGAAACCCACACTTATATCACTTCAGACTGTTCAGTTAACATAAAGAGAAAAAGATTTGGTACAAATCAGTGAATGCCTTTGACAGCTGATCAGATCAACCATCTATTGTACTATACCTGAAAATTCCCATATGCAATTCAGCGATAGCAACTCATGACTAGACCAAGCCCACTTCATCGATTGTCACCCTTAAAAAAGACTTCATCGTATTCTTATCTGGCCATTGGTAAGTCCTATAGTAGTAGGTACTATTACTAAGTGTCCATCTATTTTACCTGTGACTGTTGGAAGCAATTTACTAAATACTAACCTTCATACAACACTCCCTCAGAACCACTTCAGACAGACCATTCAATTAAGGTAAACTGCAGCAAAGTTAGTCATTTTGTACAGTATTTTGGAAGCCTTAACAGTCTTTGCAACCTCACCATCACTAACAGCACATCAGATCAATCCCCTAATTCACTACACCTACGACTTGCAAGGTGCACTTTATAAATGACAACTCACTAACCATTTAGCAAACCAATTCCAGGTTATATCTGTGAGCAGTATCTTTGTAATTTACCTGTGGCACTTCATCCATTCCAGATGCATACGGACTGCCGGCCAGGCCAAACCCATTGCATTTATTTAGAGTGTGCAGCCCACTAAACACAAAATCAAATGCATTTTCATATAAACCTGGTGAACACTTCTGCAAATTCTACTTAGATCACTTCATCAAGCTCGGACACCAAACTTACGTCAGATAGCTTGCCTAGTGTATTATTACCAAAATCACCCCTGCACTTCATCAATTGCAATCGACTCACTATTATTGAATCTTGCCAGGTGTGTTTCAGCAAATATATTTATAGAGGCCATTGTTTACTGCTGCATATGTCAGTGTTGGTGTCAAACCTTTTTAAGGTCTCATACAAAAATCCATTGGCTTCAATTCCTTGCATGGTCCATCCATGAGGTTGTTATGTGTAATCATAGTAGGGACATTCGCGCCATCTTTCATCAATGTATTGTATGTGACAATATCAGGGCTCAGACGCTGCTCTGGCATCTCATAGAAGATCAGTTGAGCTTTATCTGTCCTACGATGCATGCTATTAATGTATTGTAGTTAGCTAGGTCAGCCCTGCAACCTTTCTCCAACATCTCTTTAAGGAGCTCCCATGCCTTCTCCACGTTACCAGCCTTGCAAAACCCATTCATAAGTGTACTGCATGTGATTTCATCAGGGTGATTGACTTTTTGTACCATAACATCTAACAACAGGAGAGCTTCTTGAAGCTTGCTGTCTTTGCAAAGACCATCAAAAAGAACAGTGCATGTGTTAACATTAGGATTGAACCACATCTCTCAAAGCACTTCGGTGGTCTCCTGTCATTGCTCTTCCTTACAGAAACCATCAATAAGCGCACCGAGCGTGACAACATTAGGGCATGTATTTTTGTTGGGCATTTCATTTAAGAGCTTCGTAGCCTCATCCAATTTGCCTTGTCTACAGAAACCATCAATAAGTACATTGTATGTGACAACATCAGGGTGTATATTTTTGTTGGGCATTTCATAGAAGAGCTTCCTAGCCTCGTCCAACTTACCTCCCTTACACAAACCATCAATAAGTACATTGTATGTGAAAACATCGGGGCAAATGTTTTGGTTTGGCATTTCATAGAAGAGCTCCCTAGCCTCGTCCAACTTACCTTCCTTACAGAAACCATGAATAAGCACATTGTATGTGACAACATCAGCACATATGTTTTTGTTAGGCATTTCATAGAAGAGCTTCCTCGCCTCGTCCAACTTGCCCTTCTTACAGAAACCATTAATAAGTGCACTGTATGTAACAACATTGGGGCATATATTTTTGTTGGACATTTCATAGAAAAGCTTATTAGCTTCGTCCAACTTACCTTCCTTACATAAACCATCAATAAGCACACTGTATGTGACAACATTAGGATAGATTTTCTTGTTGGATATTTCGCAGAAAAGCTCCATACCCTCGTCCAACTTGCCTTTTTTGCAAAGACCATCAATCAAAGCAGTAAATGTAAAAACATCGGGCTTGTGCCCTTCTTTTAACATCTCATACAGTAGTCTCTTGGCCTCTTGGAGATTACCTTCTTTGCATAGACGATCCAAAAGAGTGTTAAATGTTATTACGTCAGGTACGTGGCCCTTTTGCAGCATAACTGCTAACAACCCGAACGCCTCCTGGGTTTTCCCTGTCTTGCAGAGCCCATATATCAGGGTATTATACGTAAAAAGATTGGGAGTCTGTTGTTTACTCGCCATTTGATTGAAAAGTTTGACAGCATCCTTCATTCTGCCCTTCCTGCAAAGCCCTTTGATAAGGGTACTGAATATTATGACATCTGGAATATACCCATCTGTTTCCATTCCTTCAAACACTTTGAATGCACGATCCATTTTACCAATTTGACAATAACAGTTGATAACAATGCTCAAAGTTATCACATCCGGAGCAATGTCTGCTTCAATCATAAGTCTGTAAACAGACAATGCTGAATCATGTCGATTCCGTCGGACTAGACTACTTAGCAAAAGATTGCAGGTGTTGAGAGTGGGGATGAATTTAGGTTTTGCTAAAAGCAGATGCTTGAAGGTGTCCACTGCCTCTTGAAGCCTGTTGGACTGACAGAATGCTTTTATGCGCATGCCTGGAGTGGCATGCAAAGTGTGGAAGGAATCTTGAGGAATGGTTTGGACAACAGAATTACTCTTTCGTATGAAATACATTGTCTTCCACATCGCCACCCTGAGGTGGGGTGAACAGAATCAGATTGAAATTGAAATTGCTTGCTATAACATCTGTTCCCTAAAACCCTAACACCTGCTCTGTGAAACCCTGAAACCTGTTGTGTTATTGAGGGGATTGTTAAATTTTCAATTTTCCCGTGATAATTTCAAGTATCAATTCGATAAAGCGATAATTACGTTCAATAGATATCTTTTTCTATTTTATTCAATGGTTCATTTCATTTCAGATTTTCTTTTAGTTTGGGCTTTATTCGCAGTAGTCTCATCTTTACATCTTTTGACATTTTGTGGCTTGGTTGAAATTTTTAAAAATAATGTGTCAAAAGAATTTAAAATTTTATGATATATTAACATAAATTAAATAAAATAATAGTTAATTATATTTAATAATAAAATTAATTATACATATTTATATAAATAGCGCATAGCCTAAAGTGCGAAGATATCAATTTTTTTCATTGGATTCAACTTCGCAGAATATGGATTCTATGGGTTTTTTAAGGACACTAAATCCATTTCTAGATTCAAAATCATTATTGGAACAACACAAAATTTAAATTTCTTGAAAAAAAAACATTGGATAAACTCGTCGAGAAGTTGATTTGGTCGCATGTTTAGACTTCTTCTATAAAATTGTATTAATATATGTTTTTTAAAACAATTAAATATCCTCAAATAAACAGGTGAGAATGCTTGAATAAAGTTAGGCTTGATTATATTTTGTTATTTCTTATTATATTTATAAAATTGAATAGTATTTAAGATAAAAACTTTATAAGTCAAATCCCGCTAGCTCATTCGGTTAAGGTGTGGGTCTCGTCAGCAAGGCGACCTAGGTTCAATTCCTCTTAGGGGTGAACTAGTTGGTGTTGTGGGGAAAAATGCACCTATAGTTCAGGGGAGAAACTACCAACTTACGGTGATAAAGATAGACTTACAAGCATTCTGCAAGTGCAACAAATAAATGAAGAGATTAGGGTTTAGAGATGTAGGCACCTCATTCAGAAAGTTGATCCTAGCTTTGCCTCCCTTGCTCTTCAATGCTTATCCAGTGTCGCAATGCCCAGACCTGCAAAACAACTTGATACCTTTCTCAAACACATTTGACTACATATATAAGACTGATATTCATAATAGAAGAAGACATCAGATTATAAACAAACTGTAATCAAATCTAATACACATTAATAGTTCATATTTGGAAAGAGAAGAACGTCTGATCTTTATTGATGAATGAAAGTAAGTACATAAAGTTATACCTTCCTTCAAGCTTGGCACTTCACGAAACCTAGATTCAAGGTCTCCTGCTTCTATTCTCCAAGGATTCCAGCCTCTAATCAACTGTGCTAGGGTTTACTAGAAACTAAGCACAAGAGAGGGGGATGAGGGTCTCCATTCCTCCAGCATAACTTTGTAATTGGGCTTAGTCCTCTCACATGACCTTTCTAGAGAGGGGGATGAGGGTCTCCATTCCTCCAGCATAACTTTGTAATTGGGCTTAGTCCTCTCACATGAACTTTCTACCCTCCTTATATAGTCAATGAGGAAGAGGAAAAGAAGTTATAACCGCTCAAGAGGTTTCCCAACCAACTTAACTTACTCGAATTTTGAGATTTTGACCAAAACAGGGGTGTACGCTACTCTATAGTAGACAAAGTCGCGTACACACGCTACTATTTCAACAGTGGAGTCACGCTCAGTAGGGTATACACGCTACTATCATGCCTGTGTACCAGCGCTCATGTTAAAAAATGGCCAAAAACAGGCTTTTCTGCTCATTTTCAGGAGATGGTTTGGTCTGGAAAAATGTTCCTAAGGGTCATATACATCAAATGGGTCAAGAGTGAGGTAATTTCAACCATTTTTAGTGTCCCAAATGACTCCTCCATCCACAAATGTCCTGTTGTGTGACTGAACTTGATCTCAAGAAGTGTCGTCATGCGACCAAGGGAAGCAAGTGTCGTCACGGACGGAGAGGTGTCATTTCAAGCTATAACGGTTGGGAGGAGACACCCCAAAATCCAACTAAGTTTATGGTTGGTGTTTTCCAAGCTGGGTGCAATCCTCGGGTGATTTTGATGGATTAGATGTCCCTGGGTCATGGTTTTTCGAACCAAAGGCCACTCCCGTCAGGTGAAGGAGTCTCAAGGAAACCAAAAGAAAGAGATAAAAATATTTTAATTTTAAAATCATATTTAAGCCGGAGGCGTTTTCTCAATGAGAAAAAATATTTTCTTGCACTGTAGCTAGATTCCTGGTCTCTTCAATGAATAAATCAGTGCCACATACCTCACCATGATCCGTCAATTTGGGATTTGGGTTTCAGGTGTCTCTAGATTCAGATTTTTAGGTTTTATGTCACATGTTTTCTGTCACTCCGCATCGTTTCCCATTCCAAGTCCTGGCTTCTCTCCGTTGACATTACAAGCTTTAAATTTAGTCTTTGTTTGCACAGATTTGACTTCAAATTGTCTTCGATCAAATCCAACAAGTTGTTCGGTTGAGGTTGTATTTTCGACATATGAAGCCTTTGTGAAAATTGGGGTTTTTCTATGTTATTTTGAAGTTTTTGTCTATTGACAGATTTTAATCTACGTTCCTCTCCAGTCCAACCATTTGCTATGAAATCCGCGTAATTACGGCTTCCTCTGTGTATAAGAGTTATGAGTTCGAATCTTTATCGGCTCGATGTTTGTTTTGGTTTGGATTGGTAGGTAAGTGGAAACGTCGGTGACTAAAGGGGTTATCATTCATTTCACAAATTTTCATTGGCCTTTTATGGGTACCGTAGTTCCATCCCTGCTTCACGAAAAATCTATTTAGCTATCGAAACAACAAAACCAATGACAAAAGTTTACCAAGATACCCCACTAGCCAAAAGACCCCGCTTGGTTTTGTTTGTCAAGGATCCATATTTATGTCCAGCATGCAAAGTGACTTTCTTCCTTTGATTTTAATTGCACTTTATGTGGGTTTTCGCTTTGATAGTCATGGTTGCTGGTGATCTCGAAGATTTGTCCCAATCCAATTTCTGGAGAGTTTGAAATGGGGAAGCTCAGAAAGCTCCAAACATTAGATGTCAGTGGATGTTGTGAGATACAAAGGTTGTCGGGTTTAGAACATTTGACTTCTTTGGAGATGTTGAATGTTAGGGGATATGAGAAGCTACAAAGCATACCAAGGTTGGGGCAACTTAGAAAGCTCCAAACATTTGATGTCAATGGATTGCATGAGAGACAAATGTTGCTAGGTTTGGAACATTCGACATTTTTTGAGACATTAGATGTTATGGGATGCGAGAAGCTGTAGTGCATATCGATATACAAGCAATTGATATCTCAGAGCTCATGGCAGTAGCAGCAACACATCATCCTAGGAAAGAATATTTTAGCAAGACATCGTCGACATACAAGCAATTGATATCTCAGAGCTCATGGCAGTAGCAGCAACACATCATCCTAGGAAAGAATATTTTAGCAAGACATCGACAATGTCACAACAAGTTGTAGATGGCAGAATAGAGACATATTTGAATTACTCCTTGCTTTAAGGTAGAGGGGAAAATAGGGTGCCCTCTGGCATTACAGAGCAAGAGAAAGACCTGATTGGTAGATGGAAAGTGTGTTGGAATGACATCGAGGGAAATGACCTGGTTTAAGTTTGGGAATTTCAGCCAAGGTACTTGTTGTCCGCCGAGATGCACACCAGTAGCATAAATCTTTCAAAAGTTGTCTCTTCACTACAAGTGAGAGAAGTGTGGCCTCGGGGGCAAGCAATGAGCTAGGTACTGTCACCTAAATCCCAGCTCCTCCGTTTAGGCTAACTCCTAACGAAGCCAAGGGGGGTAGTCCCTACAAAGATTCAACTATGGCTCAATGTTTTTTAAGTGTTTTTTAATTGTGTGGTGATGCGGATGGGTGTTGTTTAGGAGTTTTTTGATGATGAAAGACCCACATCTTATAATAAACACAAATAAAAAGCAATCCACGTTGCGAAAAAAGATTTAGCAGTATATAAAGACTTATAAATTGTAGCATCCGCAGATAGATAAATTTCAATGAACAAATGTTTCAACTTAAATTTAAAGCATCCAAATATAAAAGACCAGTGTCTTATCCATTGGGTGAAGGAGTCAAATAATTGAATGTAGTGCTGGGGGATGTTGAATATGTAGTCTTAGTAACTGTTTGTGAGAACGTTGTGCAAATTATCTTGGTAAATTCAAAGTTTTAATGGTCTTGATTATTAGGCTAAGAACAACAAGGTAATCAAGAGACCGAAAAAGTACACCTTTAAGTGGATCCCTTCTGATGGTATGTCAAGACTGTCCAGATTTCGTAGGGTAAGTGTTCAATGGCTTGACCACCCTGATGTCTGACAACGGTATGTTTCTTGGCCCCACCAGGTTTAGGATCTTTTGCCTCCCACTTAAAAGTTTCTCGAAATAATGCCGACACGTTGGTTGGGGTAAAGTTTTATTAAGTTATCACTTGTGAGATTAACAAGTCCAACACCTTTCTGAGTACTAGCCCAACCCTTTCAGGTAGGCAGAGCATACGGATGTTGGATAACAACCAAGATAAATTAATTAATGGGGTGTGAGTTGAAATTTTTATTATTACTGAAGCACACAGTTCAACTCTCCGACAGAGAGCGCTCTTAACTTAGTCTTAAGACCAAAGTTCAAGAGACTTGTTTGATTGAAATGCCTAATGCAAAGGAAATGCAAAATCTAGTATGCTCTCCGATAGGGAGTGCTCTTGACTTGGGTTATTTCAAGTTCAAGAGGCTTTGTTCATTGTTAAAATAGAAGCAAATTGTAAGCATGAACGCATGTGATAGCTCAATAAGATGGGAAAATAAAAGACAAAGATATCACTTGCAAAAATGAACAACTAGCATTCTACAACAAAATGAAATCAAACTATTCAGCCAAGACTAAATTAATCTAAGAAAAAAAGACAAGTGGGATCAACCTCTGAACAAGGATGACCACTAGAACCACCAGTCCTTGAGAAATTTCAACTAGTTGAGTTTTGACAAGGAGTCTAATGGGGAAAGAGAAGTAACCACAAAGCGATGTGGCCCTGCCCCTGGGATGAAATCCCAATGATACTATCTCAAGTCAAGACTTGGAAGAGAACTAATCTAAGTACAAAAATGAAATTTAATCTAAGAATTGAAAATGAAACTAAAACTAACAATGCATCAAAACACTCTTCCCCAAATGGGAAGAAAGAACCAAAGTGTGGGAGGCCTTATCCCACCTTGCATTTTTATTAATCGATTACAAATGCCTTGGGAATGAAACCCTTGTACCCTTGTAAGGTCTTTTGAGAGAAAATGAAACTTGGAAAACTAATGAGAGAAACTCTTATGAGTTTGTACAAAGGATAACAATTTGTTTCAAATTACATTCATGGTTTTGATCATCCTTATGGTTTCTTGAAGTCTTGCTTTGTTTAGATCTCCTTGTTCCAAAAGTTTTCAAGCTCTTTTCACTTTCAAAATACCTACAACAAAGTCCAATCTCAAGGCACCCTTTAGTATTAGTAGACAAATCAAAGAAACCTAGATCTAGAAGCAAAACAAAAGAAACTATGAGATCTAAATGCAAAAGTCACCTTTTCAAGATGCAAAATTTTACTTATTTGAAATGAGATGCAATAATAACATGGAAAAACCAACCAAAATGTAACTAGAATGAAACTAGACTTAAGTCAAATGCTAAGTGAATGAGATCTAAAATGCAAATGCTACTAACAATGACTTAGAAGCAAGATCTATTTATGAAATGCAAAACTAACAAACTAGAAATACTAGATCTAAAAAATGCAAAGCATGAGACTTAACAATGCCTAACTACAACCCTTTAAAGCATGAAACTATTAAAAATGGAAAGAAGCTAACCACTAACTCTTAATCAAAATATGCCACTAACCAATGCTAGCTTTTAACAACTTTTTAAAGTGTTTTATGTGTTGTTTTTAGGACCTTTTGAGGATGGACGAGAGGAGTGTTTCGGGACAACGAATGAGGAAAGAAGGAGCATCAAACAAAGATGAAAAGGAGCAGCTGAAAAGTTGTCCAAATAGTAGGCTAATGGAGCAGCAAACAGAGATGAAAAGGATGCTCCAACAGTGGGCTAAAAGCAGCCCAAATAGTGGGTGAAGGGTGCCCAAAAAGACAAGGAAAAAGAAAGCTTGCAAAAGAAGGAAAACGAGTGCAAGAGAAATGGGGAAGAAAAAGAGATGGGACGAGAGCTATAAGAAGAGATCTAAGGGGTTGGACGAATGCAAGAGATGGAGAAAAGAGAAGTGGGATGAGACTAGGATGAATATATGGAAGAAAAGGGCTTAGCATGACAAAGAAACAAGGAATCAAAGAGAAAACAAGATAGCTAGAAGATGGAAGCTAGGGTAACCAAGGTAATTGTTTAAAAAGTTTTTGTTGCTTGATGGAGGAAGAGGCAAGTCTCTTCTACTATGTTCCTTCTCTTGAAACGAGGAGAAACTTTGAAGACCTGCAAAAGATGTTGATTAGGTGCCGAAAACCACTGCTAAGCAAAGAATGACTTAATCTCTAAGCCTTTCTCCACCTTGGGAAACCCCTGCAAAAACCTTGTTATGGCATACACAAATAATGAACAAAATACTTCTAATCAAAGCTAGAACATAGATTGAATATAGAATTTGCATTAAAACAAAGACAAAGTGAAAGAGATATCACCAATAGTGTGAAGAACACCCCAAATACTCCAGCATAGACCTCCAAAGTCTCAACTTTATTCAATACTTTAAACAAATCTTACAACAAGAATTTGGCAGAGTGTTCATGCTCAAAATCCCCATCATAAGAGAGCTCCAAGAGCCTCTCTTTATACAAAACTAAGAAGTAAATAACCTAAAACGAAATGGCATAAAGGGAGCCAAACAAATCGAATTTTCCAATGAGAGGAGACCACACAAGCGTGATTGGAGAGTTAACATGGAGTTGGAAGGTGGGAGGGGAGTGATGTGGCCTCCACATGGGCAAGGCTCCCTCCCTTCTTCATAGAGATCATCACCAAACCAACGAATGAGTGCCACCTTACCAAAGTCATGAGCATGCAAGAGGGGCGTGAACTCACACCAGAAGAAGCCAAATCGTTGATTGAAGAGAAATTTATGTGATAGATAAAGCTTGGAGTGTGAATGGTAGGTGGAGATGAGTTGGAGCCCCACTCCCAACGCCTTCAACTTAGAGCAAAACGCCCACCAATTACTCGCATGGTGATGGCCCACGCTTATCCCTCACGTCATTCATATTTAATAAATTGGGATTTCCAAACTTTATATAACATATGCTTTAATCCTTATATGAAGTCGTACACTGTTATCGGACAATCCACTCGAGCGGACGCAAGGCGGATCTCCCTAGATCAATGTGAGTCTAGAACAAATAGAACAGACTACAAGTGCATTTCCTAGATCTACTTAAGGACCAAGTACTAGATGTCTTACCTTTTTACTATGCAATCCTTTCTCCCGAATGTTGATCCACATCCCACGGTCATCAGATCCAAGCTGCAAGACCTGTCAAGACAAAAAACAAGAGAAACCAGTAAAAGACATCTATACAATAAGCGATCTAAGTAAACAGTTAAGCAGGTAAACTACACAATATCATTGCACATAAGAACAATATTGGTGGAAAGCATTTGTATTACTGCAAATATAGTACATGATAGAGATATCGAACTACAACCAAGACTTAATGCAGTAGCCCTTCTCCGACCAAGCCAGTTGCCATATCCTTCCAAGGAAGTATGAGTTCTCCAATGGGTGAATGGAGGTGTCTTGAGAGAGATTTCACCAGCATGTAGATACCATAGTCTTCCTCTCTTTGGGATGGGAGTGAGCTTCACTTATATAGGACTAAATGGATAGGGTATGGATAGGATAGGTTGAGAGATGGTAGGAGAGGCTTAAGGGATCTCTCCAAAGATCTAGGAACCGAGTGCCATCTCTTCCAAGAGGTAAGGGATAGGGTCCTAAGTCAGCAAGCTTCGACATGGACCTCGAAGAAGCTATTTTTGCCACTTAACTGACTTCGTCGCACCCTGTAGTGGAGCAAGATGCAACGTCGCATGTTGCTAGTGTGCAACCTGCATCGACACTTCAAAACCGAGCACAATTGGGTACAAATCCTCCCAGGATGATTACTTAGTCCAGGTATCTTCAGGGGTGTATACACTGAATCTTATGATGAGTAGATTTTGGGTGTAACAGAATGCCCCCCAAAGCATGAAGCTATCGAAGATAGACAGGTGAAGTGCTTTGATAGAAGTAATGGCAATAGACTCATCGAACGAAGGACACTGCTACAGTACAACTGACTCTGAACTGACAATCTCATATGAAGTACAACATGGCTGCCGACCAATACATTGCAGATCCATGGTAGTAATGACCGAATGAACACAATCATAGCTACTAGACACAAGAGTAGATCCATGATGAGATGATAACACAGCCACGACCAATACAAAAGTGGATCCGTGTAATATGACTCAATACAAACTCCATCGCAACCTGCGTGAAACATGACTCCCCAGGGTCTTCAAGCTGAACCCACAATGATACGAATCTATCCATGTGATTACAAATGTCTTGACGTCGAACATGGTAGAAACCACTTGATTACCGGTCATTGATGTAAACCGTTAACAAGTGCGAGGGAGATCACCATTGATGTCAATGATTCCCAAGGTATCACAGTACATCTCATCAAGCGTGAATAAATGAATTGAAGTCGAACGCGAGATGAAATCTTTCAATCAAGAGTCAATGATGTAAACGCATGATGAAAGCAAGGTAGCCTGCCATTGAGGTATGCAGGGCCAAGGTACTTGATTGGTTTCTAGTTTCGATCCTCGGATGATGAGTTGAATTCGACAAGGACGAATCCATCGAAGGAGGGCCATGATGAATCCCCCATCAATCGACACGAAACACAACAAAAGATGTGTAGAGTGGATCGGATGGTACAGTAACATGCAAGACTGACTCAGAGTAAACCGATATGGTGACGGGTACACTTGACTGCAGATGACAAATGATGTTCTTGAACATGGGCATGGCATGACTTGGCAGTATTGACATGACGAGTGCGACACAAATTCTCAAAGCGACTGATGATGGAAGCTTTTCTTTGAATGACTCAAAGGAGTAATAATACTCAGGAAATAAGTGGAACTCGAGGATGTCCCCGCTTTATCAGACAATCCACTCAAGCGGATGCGAGCCGGATCTCCCTAGCTCAATGTGAGTCTAGAACAAATAGAACATACTACAAGTGCATTTCCTAGATATACTTAAGGACCAAGTACTAGATGTCTTACCTTTTTACTACGCAATCCTTTCTCCCGAATGTTGATCCACGTCCCACGGTCATCAGATCCAAGCTGCAAGACCTATCAAGACAAGAAACAAGAGAAACCAGTAAAAGACATCTATAGAATAAGCGATCTAAGTAAAAAGTTAAGCAGGTAAACTACACAATATCATTGCACATAAGAACAATATTGGTGGAAAGCATTTGTATTACTGCAAATAGAGGAGTACATGATAGAGATATAGAACTACAACCAAGACTTAACGCAGTAGCCCTTCTCCGACCAAGCCAATTGCCATATCCTTCCAAGGAAGTATGAGTTCTCCAATGGGTGAATGGAGGTGTCTTGAGAGAGATTTCACCAGCATGTAGATACCATAGTCTTCCTCCCTTTGGGATGGGAGTGAGCTTCACTTATATAGGACTAAGTGGGTAGGGTATGGATAAGATAGGTTGAGAGATGGTATAGAGAGATAGGGGATCCTCCCAAAGAGTTAGGGGTCGAGTACCAACTCCCCTAGAGGTCAGGGATAAGCCCCTAAATGAGCAAGTTTCGAGAAGGATCTCGAATAAGCTATTTTTGCCCATTAACAAACCTCGTCGCACCCTACAGTGGAGCAAGACGCGACGTCGCATGTTGCTAGTGTGCAACCTGCGATGACCTCTCAAAAGTTTATACAACTGAGTACAAATCCTCTCAGATGAAAATACTTAGTCCAGGTGACTTTAGGGATGTATACACTGAATCTGATGATGAGTAGATTTTGGGTGTAACAGAATGCCCCCCAAAGCATGAAGTTGTTTAAGGATGTACAGGTGAAGTGCTTTGAAAGAAGTAATAGCAATAGGCTTGATGGACGAAGGACACTGCTGCAGTACAACTGACTCTGAACTGACAATCTCATATGAAGTACAGCATGTCTGCCGACCAATACATTGCAGATCCATGGTAGTAATGACCGACTGAACACAATCATGGCTACTAGACACAAGCGTAGATCCATGATGAGATGATAACACAGCCACGACCAATACAAAAGTGGATCCGTGTTATATGACTCAATACAAACTCCATCGCAACCTGGGTAAAACATGACTCCCCAGGGTCTTCAAGCTGAACCCGCAATGATACGGATCTATCCATGTGATTACAAATGTCTTGACATCGAACATGGTAGAAACCACTTGATTACCGGCCATTGATGTAAACCGTTAACAAGTGCGAGGGAGATCACCATTGATGTCAATGATTCCTAAGGTATCATAGTACATATCATCAAGCATGAATGAATGAGTTGAATTCGAACGCAAGATGACATCTTTCAATCAAGAGTCAATGATGTAAACTCATGATGAAAGCGAGGTAACCTGCCATTGAGGCATGCAGGGCCAAGGTACTTGACTGGTTTCTAGATTCAATACTCGCATGATGTGCTGAAGTCGACAAGGATGAATCCGTTGAAGGAGGGCCATGATGAATCCCCCATCAATCGACATGAAACATGACAAAAGATGTGTAGAGTGGATCGGATGGTACAATAACATGTAAGACTGACTCAAAGTAACAACGGCATGACGACGTGTGTACTGACTGTAAATGATAGATAGTGAACGTGTTCTTGAACATGGGCATGGCATGACTCGGCAGTATTGACATAATGAGAATGACGCAAACTTCTAATGCAACTGATGATGGAAGCTTTCTTCGAATGACTCAGAGGAGTAATAGGACTTGGAAAGTAAGCGGGGCTCATAGACAAATAGATGACCCAAGTACTATATGTGAATGCAGATGAGTGCCATGTTCAAGAACGACTATATATTTCCAGTAAGGTATGTAACACAAACACTTTCATTTTTCCCCATCATGAATGATGAGTGCCTCATGTGTTTTTTATGAGCTTGATGAGGGTAACCAGATGCTCGGTATAGCTCATCTCATAGATGAGTCCAATCCCAAATATTTTTCGAACCTAGGATAGGAGGGGTTCGTCCCATGATGGGCCCTTCGATGTGAAAATTTAACAAGTCCATAGAAGGTAAACTTGGTCATCATTTCATGTTTAGAGAGTCTGAAAAGAACTAAAGAAGACTCCAACGGTCCTTTTTCGTAAAGTTAGCCTCATCGCCCGAAAAAGGGAAAAACAACGCGGGAGAGGACTCTTCCAGTCATGATTGGCTGGAGTATACCTTTTTCGTTATTAGTGCGTCCTAGTCCGAAACAGGGGTAAACTATCACCAGGAAGACGACCATTCAAATACTTTAACAAGCGTGAACGTGACAAGTTCGCTTGGAAATCTTTTCCTATTTAGGGAGTCTGAAAAGAGCTTAAAAAGGACTCCATGAACAAACTTTGTCATGGTTGATGACCGAGTACGACAAAGGAAAAAAGTAAACTCGGCACAGTTCCTTTTCTGTAAATAGTCTAGCAATGCTGGATAAAGTGATAAATCTATACTCGGTAGACACACCTTTTTAACTCAAAATTTTAACGAGCACGAGAATGGTATCAAAAGCACTCAGAATCTTTTTCATGTTTGGACCAGAGCACAAAAAAGTAAAAACTAAGCTCAAACCACTTTTCATGTTTCAACCAGAGCACGAAAAAAGTGAAAAGTAAGCTCAAATATTATCTTACTGTTTTTAACGAGCTCGAAGATAGGTTGGAAGAATGTTCATGATGTATGTTTCATTTTTTAACGAGCTTGTAACAGAAAAATGAACTATGCTCGGGATAATTTTCATGGTTTAATGAGCTTGAAACCAAAAAAGGAAAGTATGCTCGAAAATGTTCCCAATGGTGAACTTCTTCCCGTCATGAAATCCAAAGGTTGGTACATGCCCCCAGCATGATTGCTAGAAGTAAGTGACTTAGCTCCAACGTGGTGTGGAGAGGCGATCGAGTTGACTTCAACGTAACTTCCAGAGGTTGAATACATGCCCCCAAGCTTCATTTCATCCGCCTAAGGCATAGGCGGGTGAAAAGAAGGTTCAGGTACTAAGTCTACGAGGAGACTCGACTCAAAGGGAAAGGATATGTTTCATTTTTTAACGAGCTTGACACAAGATTGGAACTCTGCTCGCGGGAACCTATTTCATTTTTTAACGAGCTTGACATAGAAAGGGGACTATGCTCATGGTTAAGGCCCATTGACAGGTTCCTTCCCAACATGATGCAGAGGTTGGTAAATGCCCCCAGCATGATTGCTAGCGGCTTAACATCATAGTGTTCCCTCAGCATGATTGCTGACGGTATGACATATGGTATGCCCCCCAAGCTTCATTTCGTCTGAAAAATGCTGCTTGCTAACCCAACTACCGACCTGGCTACTAATATGAAAATGTTCACCGAGGGGGGGGAACAAGAATCAGATGAAATGAAGGTTCAAGTTCTAACTCTAGCGAGAGACACGAACTGAAGGGAGGGAGATCTATTTCATTTTTACACAAGCTTGAAATAGACAATAACTATGCTTGAGGGGGGCCATCTTATTTTTTAACGAGCTTGAAATGGAATAAAACTATGCTCGAGGGGTCTATTTCATTTTTTAATGAGCTTAAAATAGAATAAAACTATGCTCTAGTGGACTGGTTTCATTTTTATGCAAGCTTGAAACCAAAGGTAAACTATGCTAGAGTGGTCGGTTTCATTTTTTAACGAGCTTGAAACATAACATAAACTATGCTCGTACCCCCCATCCTTAGGGGGAAGAAACCACTAAAACATGCGAAACATTCAGGGAGGTCTGATGACTGGCATTCATGCGATGAGTGGGTGTCACGAAGGAAAGCTGATCGATGGTCACAATATTCCCATGATGAGGAAAATACATCACTCGAAAGAGCATGGACACAACAACTTTCATAGCATAGACATAATCATGTCCAAGGAGTAGATTGAAATCTAAAGGACCTTGGACAACCATGACATCAACATAAACAATTTTACCTCTCAATGTGACAGGTAACTGCGGGAGAATCCCTAAAGGTCCAATAGGCCTTCTATTAAAAGCCAAAATCTGGTCAGTCACTAGCACAATCTAAGGGGAACCTATAGCTTGCCAAGCAGTTGAGGATAAAATACTAACAGAAACTCCCTCATCAACTATAGTATGAAAGATTTCTTTATCGAAAACTCCTACAGATATTTGAAAAGGAATACTCGAAGGAAGACGAGATTCTGTTAGACCATTCCAATCAAAGAAAATGACCTCAGTACTTGGGGGGGGTCCTGTAGGAATGGGCAGGGTTTCCCCTGGCCCAGGACATTCTGAACTGACTAGGAAAACATCAGCGGTTTCCAATTCACTCTCACTTGGAAGATAAGAATGAGACGAAGATTGTGTCATGGTGACTGCTTCAGTCTGGACTTTCTCCAATGAAAGAGCGGGATCGAGTGGAGATGAGATCGACTCGATCACTTCACTCTCCGAAGGAAGAGTGGGATCGATTTCAGATGGAACTGAATCGATCACTTGGTCAACCAGCGGGGGGTCGAGGGACAACTTACTATCGCTTGTTGGAAGCACCTGTTGAGAACTAGTAATATCTTCCAACCACCGTGAAGCTTCATTCATGCTTGGACAAAGGAAAGTACGGTGCATATCCTTGCATATCAAGCAGGGATATAGGACTTTACCCTTCCGACCCTTCACCAACAGGTCATTGGTCGTGGGAGTGTCATCAACATGATGGTCAGAGGTTGACGATACAAGCGGTTTGGGGTTTTTAGACCACACTTCTGACACACGGGAAAGACCGGGACAATTCTTGAGAAGGTGATCACCCTTGCAAAGTTTGTCCTCCAATGGGTGACTGGAGGTGTCTTGAGAGATATTTCACCAGCATGTAGATACCATAGTCTTCCTCCCTTTGGGATGGGAGTGAGATTCACTTATATAGGACTAAGTGGATAGGGTATGGATAAGATAGGTTGAGAGATGGTAGGAGAGAGATAGGGGACCTCCTAAAGAGTTAGGGGTCGAGTACCAGCTCCCCTAGAGGTCAAGGATAAGCCCCTAAATGATCAAGTTTCGAGAAGGATCTCGAATAAGCTATTTTTTTCCATTAACAGACCTCGTCGCACCCTGCAGTGGAGCAAGACGCGACGTCGCATGTTGCTAGTGTGCAACCTGCGACGACCTCTCAAAAGTTTATACAACTGAGTACAAATCCTCCCAGATGAAAATACTTAGTTCAAGTGACTTTAGGGATGTATACACTGAATCTGATGATGAGTAGATTTTGGGTGTAACATACACCTCATAAAAACAACTTTCAACCTTTTCCAAAGTTAAAAATTGATTTTTTGACTTTTTATTTATTTTTGTCACTTAGTGAATTTTGTCATTTTTGGCCACCAAATGCCAAAATAATGAAAAACTGCTCCCAAAGGCGACATAATCGCCCGAAACCCTAGAAAAGTTGGCGCTAGGGTAAAGATGACGCTCTGAGCGTCAAAACGAGCTTCCCCATGCCAAAATCCGCCTTCGGATGAGGTTTTTATCACTTTTTGAAAATTTTTAATTAAACCATTATAAATTGGTCTAATTTATGAAAAAAAATTATTCTTCTTGGAATCCAACGAAACTCCTAGGGGACCTAGTGCATGTTCATACGACTCAATCGAGATGGCTAACACGTAAAAAATCCTAGACACAAGACTCTAATAACCACCTTAGGTTTTGACCACCATGGGAAATACTCCAGCTTTGGAGGGTTGAGTGAAAAACTCAGGGATTATATGCCACTGATAAGTAGCGCATAATTCCCAAGGAAAAAACACTCTAGAGTATCCCCCAAATGGCTAAACCTACCAATAGCCGAGTCTTTTATGAAAGGACCCCGTTTAGACCAACTTTTTACATTTTCCCCATGGGGGTATGAACATGCAGTTATTACAAATGGGGCAAAATTGCCCTGAAAATGACTTCTAAACTTCTGAACACAGATGATGAACATGAATCATGTTCAATAAATTGGCAGCTCACAAGAAACTCAACTAAGAGAAAGACCTGATTGGTAGATGGAAAGTGTGTTGGAATGACATCGAGGGAAATGAATTGGTTGAAGTTTGGGAATTTCAGCCAAGGTACTTCGCATACATTTGATTGTTTGTTTGGTGCTTGTCTTTGACACTTCTTTCATAATTTTTTAGTAGGAGGCTGTTTGAACTTTGAAGAGTTACATGTTTCTATTATTTTTCACCATGCCTAAACTCTTCTTTTGTATTGGGAAATTGTTGACGTCTAAATTTGCATTCAAATTATTTAGGCAAGTAATTCATTCACAATGAAGCAACACTATTATAAATATTGTCTATTAGTTTTGAAACAAGCTTTATCAATTCGGGTGATCAGATGCATGATAATTTACCTTGCTCACATATAACAACAACAATTATTCCCAAATAAGCATTAAAAGGACATTTCTATATATGATGGATGCTATTACAAACTCCACCTTTCTTATTCGCACTACATGGACCTCATTGTTAAGGTAACAATGTTACCATGATTTTTTTAGGCATTGTTATCATTATGAAATATAGTCATAGTTTAATTCTTCGTTTGATTCTTATTAGTGCCATATGACCCTGTACACAGGTTAATAATGATTGAAGCAGAGACTACACACTTCCAGAAGTAGTCATTGTACAAAATCAACCGTCAGTTCTTGGAGTTGGTGTATAGCCTCCATTTGCACCATATATGTATCCAGGAAATCATTGTGTATATGTTGTACATCCACCAAAACCAACTGGTGTTACTGGACCTATATCACAAACAACAAGATCATTGTTTCAAGGAACTGCACCAAATCAAATGTACATGAACTCACCTACTCAACATGCCACGCCTTTAGGAACAACTTGGCAAGCTCACTTGTCAGTTCCACCTTATTCTTCTGCTACGTATCTCCCAGGTGGTCCTCCCATTAAAAATCTAGGACCTTATGCAGCCCTACGAGTTCAGGCATGCCACCACTTTCCAGTCAGAGTACTCATGGTGGCCCAACTTTTTCATCAGTAACATAGATCGGGTTGAAGGCGGAAATGGGGAAAACATACAAGAGAGTATTGATCTAGTTGTTATTCTTGTTGTGGCCTTCCCTTACAGTGGTGGCATTGTTGGTTTCCTTCGGCTATTATCTCTACTTCAAGAACAAAATCAAGAAGAGGTTCAACACTGAAAATATGTTCCATGTATTTTATGGGATTCCATGTTTGTGCATGAAGTTTATGTTATGTGTTCATTTTCTTCAGCCTTCAAACAAGCAAGGGAGGTTCTTTCCACAACTTGGGTGGGGCAGGGTGATCTATTGATTCTTTCTTTCACGTGTTTGTGTATAATGGTGCATTGTATAGAAAATATTTGTGTGTGATGTTGCATTGGTTGCTTTGAATATTTAATCAACTCTTGTGTTTGTGAGTAATGGTGCATTGGATTCCTTGAATATGTATTATGGGCACTAGCATAGGTCATCAACTCTTGTGTTGTTGTGTAATGGTGCATTCAATATGGGAATTGGATTGGTGTACAATCTCTTTCACTATATTTTTTCACATCGGAAAAAAGACAACTTTATATTAAGCAAAGTTGTGTCAAAATATACATCGAAGCAATAGAGAAGCGAGGTCTTTTGTATATCCCAATAATGATAAGTCCAAAATTATCTCCTTACAAAAGATGTCTCAATAAAAGGATTTAGTTTCACATAGATTCAAAAACAGCTAAGAGCTAATGAAGCAAACCTCTTTAACATCAAAAACATTTAGAAATCCAACACCGCTACCTATCAAAAAAACTATTAACTAAGATAGCTAACCTTTATAAAAAATATAGATGTTGTCCGAAGAGACAAGGACTCCATCTCTAAATTTTTCAGTAGATAACTTGCCATCCATTAATCCAATAGCCTTCTTTGAGAGCAGATCTGCATCACCATTAACTCCCTGTAGATATGGTTGAAATTAATATTATCAAAAGTTGAGATCAAACTTTTTACTTTGGAAATCTTGTGCTCCAACAATAGAGAGCACAATGAAGATGATCCAATTGCGCAATTAATAATCCATTGTGAATCACCAACTACATGTAATGAAGTGATACCCCTTCTTTTTGCAAACCATAACAAACACCATAAAGCAAGGAGTTTAACTCTAGTGTTAGTTCCTTTGTCGGCTTTAAAGGATAAAAAGAACACTTGATTCCTATCCATCTTGAAGAGCATACCAACCCCGCACAACCCACACTGCTCTGCTCCATCGAACAGAGGGAAACAAAAGTCTGGTTCTGAAACAAGTGTTCTCCTCGAATTCCTCAAAGTGATATTTTTATGATAATCACAGAATAAAGAAGAAACCTTAATACTGACCAACAAAGAGCTAGGCTTGATATTTTGAAAAATATAGGCATTTCTTGCCTTCCAAGTTTCCCAAATGGTAAAAAAACCAAATTTTTATACCTTCTTTAATGAGAAAACCATTTTTTCATGTTGTCTTCAAATAATTCGAGATCCCAGGAGAATTGCAGATTAAAGGAATTGCACAGATCAGTCCATGTATATTGAAAGAAAGAACACCTACCAAATATATGATCCACCGACTCATATTTAGAATAGCATAAAAAACACTTACCCGGACCAATTAGCCCCCTCTTTTGTAGATTTTGGCAGGTTAAGGTTTTATTCTGAAAACATAACCATACAAAACATTTTCTCTTTAATGGTAGATGTTCATGCCAAATTTTCTTAGTCCGCCAACTAGCATCCGCTTCCAACTCGGACTCCAAAATGAAATTGTATGCCAACCAAGCATTGACATAACCTTCATTTCTGTTATATGCCCAGACCAATTTGTCTTCGTTTGAATTCAGATTAATGCCAACTTGATATAACAGATTCACAAACGAGTCCCATTCAGTAGCAAAAGTAATCCTCGGCTCTAAATTTCACGTAGAACACCATGTAACCAAACCATCATTCTGAAACATCGCCACCTGTTTAAGAACAAACAAATTTTTGTTGTGCAACTCCTCTATTAATCCATGCGATAACATAAATCCATCATTCAAACCGATCATAGGATCCAGCCCCAAATAAATTTGTGTTCCTCTACCGACAACCCAACTGATAGCTTGGTTTATAATAGGAAAGGACTTAACCAAGCTATGCCATGCATAAGAACCATAGGTTTCTTTCTTGACATGGGATCGAAACCAATACATTGTAGGAAGTCTTTTTAAATACTTGGATTTCACCAATTTTCCCCATAAGCCATTATTGAAAATACTCCTCCACAAGATTTTTGCACATAAAGCTCTGTTGAAACAACCCAAGTTCTTGATACCCCACCCCCCCATATGCTTAGGCTTAGATAAGCAATCCTAAGAAGCCAGATGAAATTTAGAAGTATTTAATTTACCTGCCCAAAGAAACTAATTTTTTTTCCTTATGATCACTGTAATCACTGCATTTGGAATAATAAACAAAGAGAGCCAAAAGACTTTAATACTTTGCAAAACTGAATTAACCAAAACAAGGTGTCCACCCAACGACAACCATCTAAACGACCAAGAAACAATTTTTTTTCTGAACTTTTTAATAAGCCAGCTCCAATCACTTATTTTGTACCCATTTGGTTTCAAAAAATAACCAAAGTACTTAATACCTTCCTCTAACTTAGACATCTTATAAGGAAACAAAGAGCCAATCTGATTCACTATAAGAGGGCCCTTACAATAATGAATAAAATTTGATTCGAGAGCACTAACTTCCATACTTGAAGCGTCAGGGAAAGTGGAAACACAAAATCGTTCATTATATTTTAAGTTAGTAGTGGTAACACAAAAACATTCACTAAGTTATACTTATTGACTAACAAAGGTATTTCTTCTAAATGCCTTATTTGCATGCATAATAATACATATATGTGTGGCCTAGTATAATACATGTGTGGTATACGACTCATTTATGTATGCTATTGAAGTAAATTCTAGATTGCAAATTGATGCACATAATCTAAAATTTTGTATATTTTCATTTCGTATTGGTTTTTGAGATTCTACGAGCCTTCATCAATGATATAATGATGATATAGTTGTTTCATACATGGCTCTTATAGATAAAAGGGGGGCGGCAATGAATATTTTATAAAGTTAATTGCATAATGTTTTAGTGTTTTAAGAATGATTTTGGATCACATGGACACTTGGTCTTTGACTAATGTATGTCACTTATGTGCTTTAACTAACTCAAAGTTTTTTTTCCATATTCAGTTTTGGCTACCATCGTTCCAAAACTGAATATGGAAAACAGGCTACCATCGTTCCCACATTCCATGCTGCAACGAGAAAACATAGAGTGCCAAATAATGCAGAGAGGGGAAGGTTGAGTGAGGACGAGGCCGTCACCCTGCTCCTTGAAATAGATGTTGCAACCCATGTCACCTGCCCGCATTGAAGTCTCGCATGCGAGACAGGTGGAGTCAGGTTGGGAGTGCCGTTGAGAGTGCCATAGGGATTCGTGAGGAGATTTCAGGTAGATATGGACGCAGACATGGAGAATGTCCGACTTCGAAGTGGCCCAATGAAACATAAGGTGGAGTTTAAGAGTGCTTGGTGATCTAGGGTGACCCATGGGACTATGGAACCCATTCATTTGCAAAGTGTTGTCCATTTCTAGCCACAAGACCATGGTTTAACCCAACTCCGGTATTTGCCACGGAGTCAGCATGTTGATTGTTGTTTCTCAGGATGTGATAGAGGGAGATAGATCTTAGGTCTTTAATCTTGAGGAAGAAGTGGAAGTGGTACTTGGAGGAGGTTTACGGATGTTTTTAGCTAAGGCCCTTGCTTCTTTAATCACAAGGAGGGAGTCACCTATTGGTAGGCGGTTTGGTAAGGAAGAATGAAAACATCGTTGATGCTGCGACACGTCAAAAGAGGTCGCGGAAGGCAGAAAGATGGATTATTTTATGCATTTTTGGGTCAATTGTACCGTAGTTGGACCATATGTGATGTAATTTTGAGTCATTTGTACTGCGATATGTGGGTTTTTGGGTCATTGGGACCACGTCGGTTAGATTTTGGGTCATTTATCCAAAGTGTCGGTTAGGAAGTTGTTAGTAAGTGGACAAGCATTGTAAAGGTGGAAGCCTATTTATAGTCATAGAGTCATATGTGTTGAAAACCTTGATCGGGAGTTTGAGCTGAGATGCGTTTGTAGTTGTGATCAAGAGTTATCTGCGAGGTCTGTGTTTTTGCAGAGATATTGTCTCAGGGTTTTACAAAAGTAATATGACATGATGAAACTATTTGGTGAAATTCCCTGTGTATCTTTTATGGTAGTGCATGTTGCGATTCATGAATTATGCTATGTTTTCTCGCTGCAGTTAATACCTTAATGTTATATTTATTGCGATGAATGTTTCTCTTAAATAAATGTTATGAATACAATGTTGTTGAAGTTAAATGCATATATCTATCTTTGAATGTCGCGATAAGTTAAGTAATCGGTGCTGCAACCATCCTCCTTCATTCAATGGAAACATGGTTCCGTCCACTCTCCCTTGAACGCCTCGGGTGAGACCTCATCTGCTCCGCAGGTGTTGCTGGACGGGGTAAAACCTGTCCGGGCCGGTGCTCAGGGAGATCGCGGTGGGTTGGTGTCGGTTGGGTTTGAGTCAACAAATGGTTCTATTGCTGGGACCGTGTGTGAAGTGAAAGGAGGATATGTTGTGGCATCCGACGCAACCGAAAATACAGAGCTAGTTTGATAAGAAGTTGCAGGAGTTTGCTGAAGAAGAAAGCCGGAACACTCGACTGACAGTAGATCAGTGGGTGGACAGATATATTCACGACGGTCCGCACGAATGGTTTTTCTGTGAATTCCCGGTCCTTTTGTTCGAGTGGCTGGCGAAGTTGACATTTTAGAAGAGGAACCACCAAGGTGGTGAGCCGACGAATTGGACCCCGAAGTTGATCTAAGAACTACATGAGGTCGACAACAAAGCATCATGAGATGTGGAAGTGTGGCTGCATAGCATCTTGGAAGGATATATCATGGAATTCGCGGTTGATACGTAGAAGTCCTATAGTGAAGCTGAAAGATATTTCTTCTGCGAACCTCGGGGAAGGTTTCTGTTGTCGCTTCGACTGTCCATTAAGATGCTTATTTGCGAGAAGGGTATATTGAAGATGCATATAGATCAGTAAAAATCCTGGTGGGAAGAGGCTGTGGGTATCGCGACAGCTGGGGGGCGGTACATGGACTGATAAGGGGTAGATGGGTGCAGGTCATGAAGGGACTGCGAGTGAAGCCAAGGAAGAGAGTGGTATTACAAGGGGAGGAGCGAGGTTTCGACATGAAAAGAGGCAGAGGATAGGAGAAGGTCCTGTTGCGATCGAACCGCAAGTTTGCGAAGGAAGACCACACGGGACGAAGCGACCTAATAGTCCGGACAAGGACGCACAGGCTACGCCCAGGATAGAGGCAGGACCAAACCCCAGCAGCAACATACCCACACCTCCGCTCACTATCTGTCAACCAGAGAAGCACCACTTCAACTCCACCGGGTCAACAAAACTTAATTACTAGTAGTTCAGTGACTGCAGGAAGAAAGCCCAGGATGGCGAGCGAGGATGCTAAGTTGCCACTGTTCCATGGAGATGGGAAAGACAATCCTAAACAATATTGGTTCTTATGTGAGGCAGTATGGACCATAAAATAGATTACCGATGATAATGCTAAGAAAGGACAGTTAGCAACAACTCTGCGAGGTCATGCATTAGATTGGTGTATGAAGTTTGTTCTAGTCCCTACAGGAGCTCCGGAGAAGACACTAGACGACATCAGGGATGGTTTAATTGCAAAATTCAGAAAACCCAAGTCTGAAGCACAATATATCACAGAATTGAAGGATATTAAGCAATATCCCAATGAGACGGTGTGGGATTTTGATCAGCGGTTTAAGACGCTGATAGCAAAGGTTAGTTTTGATATGAGCGTTGTCCAACACAAAGAGTGGTTCATCGCGGAACTACTCCCGCACATTCGACTGCCACTAATGCAGCAAAACATCTCGACGCCCAGTGAAGCTCTAGAGATTGCGATACAGTTGGAAGCATCGTCGATTGGGGAAAATGCAGTTGGGATGTCGCAGATACAGACGCAGCTGGCTAACTTGGCCATACATCTACAAGATCTGAAGAAGGGCAAGGAGCAATGCGAAGAAGTATGGTGTACGCGATGTCGAGGGGAAGGACATACTAAGGACAATTGCCCTGACTTCCGCAACTACTTGGTTTCGGGAGCACCCAACCCGTTGAATGGTGGTGGCATGCCATGGTGTCACGTTTGTCAAGTATTTGGGAACCGCCATGAGGAGTGCCCATACATGCAGAAGATGGTCACCAAATCGATGAATCTATACTACACTTTCAGTAAATCGGTGGGACATGGTGACAAAGATTGCTGGGCATTTGGGTTGATTCATGAGAGAATGTACGAAGCATTCTACGTAAAGAATGACCAGCGTGTCGTACGACAACCGCAACCGCAGCTGCAGGTAGCCCAGCCACTACCTCAACCGCAGGTACAGTTTGTACTGCAGCAACAACCACAACAGTTTGTGCCGCAATATGCTCCGATGCAAATGGCTCCACAGCAACCACAATACGTTCAGCAACCGCAGTATGCGCAGTAAGGGCAGAACATGCAACCAGCTTCGATGCAGCAGCAGTACAACCAACCGCAGTACCAACAGCAGGGTGGATTTCGTGGAGGATTTTGGGGTGGATGCGGTGGAGGATTTGGTCGCGGAGGAGGACGAGGAGGTCGCAAACCTATACAGTGCTATCATTGTGCGGTATGGGGACACTATCAGCACGACTGCCCACTATTGCAGACCTAGTGTACATTTTGCTTTGTTACAGACCACACAGTGGAGAACTACCCACAGTTGATTGCACGATGGCAGGCAAGGAATGTTCCACAGTTACAGAATCATAACCAGGCACAACAGCCAGTATAGAATCAGGTGCAGCAACCGGTGCAGAATCAGAACCAACGTCCAATTCAGAATGCTAATCAAAATGTGAACCAACAAGGGAATCCGGCACCAAATTAGAATCAGGGTCCAAATGTTGCGACAATTTCTGCGGAGCCAAGAGCACAAGATGTGGCTATCGCAGTCATTACAAGGGGAGGCGCAGCAACAGGAGGGGACATTCGATTGGCTGGGTAGAAGAAGGTATCATTTGACATTGAGTCCGAGCGTGATACGTTCTTTCGGGCACGTCATGCAATGGACCAGGATCATGGTAAAACTGTCATCTGCGACATGCCCCCCATTTTTTATACTACTTCCGAGGCAGGACCATCAGTGCAGTCGGGAACCTTGCAGGAGTTTCTTGAGAGCTGCTTATTGTTGGCAAGGGATCCTGCTGCTCTGGCCGAGATTGAAGGGTTGTTGCAGCGTCCATCTAGGGGACGACAAGAGTCCACGGTAAACTCTTTACGGCGGCGGAAGACAGGTAAGGAGATGCGAATGAATATCCAAATATGGGATTATGACGTTGATTCAGTCATTTTGGATCTTGGTTCGGATGTCAACATCTTAACCAAACATACATAGGAGAAAATGGGGAGCCCCCCATTGAGCTGGTCTCTTGTACAACTCCGGTTAGCTAATCATGCTAAAGTGATGCCGATTGGGAGAGTCCCACGTTTGGTGGTGGACATTGAGGGCATGAAGACCTATGCTGACTTCAATGTCATCGAAGTGGTTAAAGGAGGAAGTTCGTATCCCACGTTGCTGGGGATCGGATGGGATAACAACAGTGGAGCGGTAATCAACTTCAAGTGACGGATGATGAATTTCGAAAATCGCTATCTTAGAGCCATAGCCCCGTTGGATCCGGCTGAAGGACGCCGATACATTGAGCTAGTGAAGGATGAAGATCCCAGTGGATGGGACCATGCATTCAACATTTTTGAAGACTATATTCATCCAATTGCCAACGGTGAGTTGGGATGGCGCAGTGAGAGCTCTGCGTCTTTCGACTCTGATGATGCGTTAGAACACTGGCATAACCGCTTGCATGAGGTGTCGCTCCGTAAATGTGGGTTAATCATGCAATCACTATGTCGCGTCGTGACTGAAACAGTTACATTACCATTATATGAAGGGCTTCTTGGCTTGACTAACTTTTTGACAGAGTTTGAGGAAAGAGTTTCAGAACCATAGCGATTGCTGGCATTGGACGAAGCACTGAAGGTTGCTCGAGCATGCTGGTGGGAAACACACAAGGCATCAATTGATGGATGGTCGAAATGCAGAAGATTGATGACGGTTCGCTTCGGCGATACCGAGGTCTACCATGTAGGGAAATATGATGGTCAAAACGACCCTGGAGGCCATTTGATGGAGTGTCAGACATTATGGGCATCGCGACCAAGAGACGAGTAGGTCTATGCATTTATCCATACCTTGGAATAAATGCCGCGGTCATGGTATACTGCAACCAAATTACAGGGAGAAATCACTACTTGGTTGGAGTTGACAATATGTTTTACTCATACATTTAGTTTTGCTGATCCAAGCCTGGATGTCCATAACGCTCTGTAGATCATCCGCGATGTGGTTCTAAAGGTTGTTCCCGTGGCGTACTCGGTAGATCCGCATACGCACTGCCAGATGCAATCCATAATGGAATGTTATAATATCACTGGTGGGCCTGAAGATGGTGATGATCTGCAGAATGTCAATATCCCAGAGTCTGAAGGAAGTTGCGATGTGGTACCGCCTGATGCGCCAAGTGATCCGTTTAGTCAACACTTGAAGCTTCGCAAGATCAATATTGGGACGGAGGCCACTCCCAAGTTCATGAATGTTGGGGATTATTGGGATGACAAGATGATGGGAAAGGTGACCGACTTGTTGCATGAATTCCAGGACCTTTTTCCTACGAATTTTTTTGAGATGAAAGGTATTTTGGGTGATTTAGGTGAGATGAAGATTCCCTTGAAACCAGATGCTAAACCGATCAATCAGCGACCCTATCGGATAAATCCGCGACATAAGGAGAAGGTCAAGGCAGAACTTGATCGCATGTTGGATGCTGGTATCATTGAACCGGTTGAAGAGTCATAGTGGATTAGTCCTATGGTGGTACAGGACAAGAAGATTGGTGAGGTACGCACATGTGTCGACTTGCGGAAGTTGAATGATGCCTGCTTGCATGATCCCTTTCCGACCCTGTTTACTGATGAAGTACTTGAAGGAGTAGGTGGTCAAGAGATGTATTCTTTCACGGATGGGTTCTTGGGTTATCATCAGATCCGCATTGCAAAGGAAGACCGCCACAAGACGACTTTTGTGACAGAATGGGGATGTTTTCAGTATATCGTGATGCTGTTTGGGTTGAAGAATGCACCTGCGATATTTTCGCGGGTTGTCGTTGCTGCATTCAAGGATTTCATCCAGAAGTTCTTGCAGGTATACATGGATGATTGGACAGTCTATGGTTTGATCCGTGATCATCTGGCCAATCTGCAATTGATGATGGAGCGTTGTCGACTGCATCAGATATTGCTGAATTTGAAGAAGTGCATTTTTTGCACGTCGTTTGGGATATTTCTTGGCCACATTTTGTGCAAACAAGGATTGTTAGTTGATCCAACAAAGATTGCACTTATTTTGAGCTTGAAACCACCAACCACTGTTAAACAGTTGAGGGCGACTTTGGGGCATACTGGGTATTATCGCAAGTTCATCAGGGGATATGCAGCGATCACTGCCCCTATGGAGAAGCTATTGAAGAAAGATGCAGTATTTCAATGGAGCATTGAATGTCAGGATAGTTTTGAGTAGCTAAAGGCTAAGATGGCTTCGGCACCGATCTTAGTATTTCCGGACTGGAGTAAGGAATTCCATGTCCATGTTGATGCTTCGTTGATTGCACTCGGTGTGGTGATAGTGTAGCCTGGAGAGGGGGATCTTGATCACCCTATTGCTTTCGCCAATCGAAAACTGTCATCCGCAGAAAGGAACTATACCACTACCGAGAGGGAAGGCTTGGCGATGGTCTACGCGCTGCAGAAGTTCCGACACTACTTATTGGGTGGACATTTTAAGATGTTCACAGATCACTCTACATTGAAATACCTGGTCAATAAGCCTGTGTTGGGGGGGAAGATATGCCGCTGGCTACTTCTCCTTTAGGAGTTTGATTTTGAAGTAATTGTGAAGCCAGGGCAGTTGAATGCTAGCCCTAATCATCTATCGTGGATCGAAATAGGAGAGGAGCCAACTAACATTGAAGACGGGTTGCCTGTTGCGCAACTATTTAAAGTGGAAGCAGCCGATGGCTATTTTGAAGAAATTATTCAGTTTCTGGCGATAGGTACTGCACCAGAAGAGTTCACCACTAGTCAGAAGAAGCAGTTGGTAGTCAAAGTTGCAGACTTCCAGCTCATCGCAAGAGAGTTATACAAGATGGGTGCAGATGAAATATTGCGACGGTGTGTCTTGCCACATGAGCAAGCGCAGATCTTGGCAGAGGAACATCGAGGAGTAGCCGGAGGGCACTATGGCGGTCGGGCGACTGCCAGGAAGGTGCTTCGTGTGGGGCTTTGGTGGCCCACGTTGCATAATGATGCAACAGACTATGCGTGGTCCTGCGATGTTTGTCAGATAACCGGGAAGCCACCCGGGAGGGATGAGATGCCACTGATGCCTCAACTAACACTACAACCATTTGACAAATGGGAGGTGGATTTTGTGGGACCAATCAATCCACCGGGGAAGCGCACTGGGGTAAGATACATCATCACGGCGACAGATTATTTGACAAGATGGGCGGAGGCGGCACCAGTTTTTGATTGTTCCACGGCCATGGCAGCGCGGTTCTTGTTTGACAACATTATCACTCGCTTCGGCTGCCCCAAGATATTGCTGAGTGATCAAGGCAGCCACTTTCTCAATCGCACCATCAGCGCATTGACGAAGGAACTGTAGATACAACATAAGAAGAGTACATCATATCATCCGCAGGCAAATGGCACAGTGGAAGCTTTCAATAAGATATTGGAGCATGCGCTGACAAAGGTGTACAATGCACACCACGATGACTTGGATCTGAAAATCCCAGCAGTATTGTGGGACTATCGCACCACATGTAAAAGGTTGATGGGTCAGACACCGTTCAAGTTAGTGTATGGACAAGAAGCGATTATGCCAATGGAGTACATCGTTCTGATTCTGCGCATAACGACAGTGACATATATGGATGAAGCAACGGCATTGGAAGAACGTCTAGCGCAATTAGTCCAGCTGGAGGAAGATTGCTTTATTACAGGATTCCACCAGGGGGTGGAGAAGGATCGCCAAAAGGCGTGACATGATCGCCACATAAAAAACAAATAGTTTCAGCAGGGTGACTTAGTGTTGTTGTATGACAGCAAGTTTTTGAAACATCTAGGAAAATTATAGATTCATTGGCTTGGTCTGTATCGCATCAATAGCATCACTTCAAGAGCCGTAGTATAGTTGCAACAGTCAGACGGAGCGATGCTCCCGAAGTTGATTAATGGTAGCAGGTTGAAGCCCTATCGGTCGGGCTTGGAAGAGCACGATGCTTGAGTCGCATCGAAAAAAAAAATGCAGGTTGATCTGTGGCAGGATGGCACACCGATAGAGATAAGAATGCGTAGGCAGGGAGGCCTGTGCCGTAAGTTAGGAGCGGTCCGCGACAGTGGCAGCGTTGCAACCGGGTCAAATCAGTAATAAATGCCAAAAGTAGAGACAGTTAATTAACAGAGCAGGTTCGCATGATGGGCATTACTGGCGGATCCGACCGATCGACTGACAGGATCGATGGTGGATTTGCGTCATTAATACAGAATTTTGGTCGAGTTAATGCTGGATTTAGTAGCCCGCACGGGTGTGGCTCATTGGCGGTTCAATTGTTATGAAGTCACAGTTGTAAATGGAGGTCACGAGTTCAAATCACACCCGGCTTTACCCGTGTCCCATGCTTGCGGGGTGTGTGGGGCACCTGGGGGTATAGTGGTAGCGGGATTGGATCCTTGGACCCCGTGTCATGCGAGTACCAACCCAGTCTCCAGTTGTCGATTCCCCTAGTTACAAAAGAAAAAAAAATGTCGGATTTAGTAATGATTACGCAGGATTGGGTTGGACATTATAAGAACGGGTCGAAGTTGGTCGGAAGGCACCGAGAATTCAGTTGTTAAGTGTGCTTGTGAAGTGCTGCCGAGTATCATTGTTGCCTACTGAGTGCAGTTGTGAGCTGGGCAAGGTTCGATTGAACTTGCAGAGTGTCGTTGCTGAGCATTGAGTAGGTCTGATAAATACGTTGGTGATCATTTGAGAACGTCGTGTGAGGTATGCTGGAAACCGTTGAGATTAGCAGTGAAGTAGAGTCCCCCTTCATCCCGGTTGCCGTTGAAGAAGAAGTCGAGTTTGCGGGAGAAGTCAATCTTGAGGCAGAAGTTGCAAACATGTCGGTTGGAGCATCAGTGATTGCTAAGAAGCGTCGGGGAGGTGAGCATTCTGAGTCGCCGCATAGCAAGCGTCAACTTCGGTCCTCCATTACTATGGCGGGGGAAGCTCAAGGGGAAGCAGGGCCATCCAGCCGCCTAGTTGATGAGTCCGTCGCATGGGAAGGACTCTCAACCACTGATATCCCGGGGCATGTCCCCCCCAGTTGACCTGGGGTACCCTCCCGGAAGGTGCAAAGGAATCAAAAGTACGCACTGAAGATGCCAACGCTCCCTGCTGGGATGGAGTGCTCTATTGATATTGCGCTGGCGTTGATGCGTCTGAAATACGACGACCATGACATGGTGGCATAAAAGGAGATTGCATCGGCCCCTTATCATCCAGGATCACAATTGAGCGGTAAACCAGTTCCGCGTGATTGGGCGCAGGGTTTGAAATAGGCAGGCCTACTAGGCCTTATCAATATGCCCCATTTTGGACGACTACCAGAGGTCAATGCATGTGTAAAGCAGCTGCTGGCCTACTTTCACGGCGGTACGTTGTGGCTAGATGAAGCAATTCTTGTCATGGTGCACTTGGTCGCAGAGATTACTGGGTTGCCCAAGGATGGGGTCGACCCGTCGTAGTATTTCAGAGGAAAGGAGAATGACAAAAAGCTGACCGCGCAGTTGGTCGAGCGCTATGCCTTGGAGAAGGATGGCCATGGGTACCGCACTAACAACATCAACGATAAGGTGGTGCTCATCGGCACTAAGATACTTTCCTACAAAGTGGTATGGGGTGGTCGACCCAATCAGTGTAATTCGAGAATTATGGCGTGTGCCGAGCAGTGTGCGGCCGGAGTGCAGATGAACTGGTTGTTGTTTCTATTAAATCAGTTGGCAGAGGATGCTGTGGTGGTTCAAGCAGGTAAGGGCTCATTCACATATAGTTGGCTTCTGCTATTAATTGCATTTGTGGCCTGGAAGGAGCTTGACGTGTACTAGGGTATGGAGATTGACGTCGTGCAAGAGCGTCGCGGTGCGTGTTATCAAAACCTGTGGTTTGCTCGAGAAGAAGAATGAAATAGGGAATATAAATTGCTATTCTGGTTATACTGGGAGATGCTCTGCGCGGTTGTGACGAAGGTGCCCCGATTGTCCGAAGAAACTGCCGCACAGTTTAAGCCGGTCATGGTGTTTGCAATTCAACCGCATGCAATTTATGTACAAGCCCGCCGTGACCCAGATAGGCAATGGTTGTTGACACCATATAAGGTGACGACGGTGGACTTAGAGGCTATTGTGAACGACTGGCCAGAGGCGTGGCATGAACCCATGGGGTTGGCAAAAATTGATGCTGGAGAATCAGCGGAAGGTCCAGATGAACGCATATCGGCGCAGGACCAGCACAGTCATCATGACTCAGATCGAGAATCCATAAAGACACCAACAGACGACGACAGTGACCGGGCCCTCGAAGAAAACATAACAAAAGGGCACTAGGACCCTACGACAATCAGTGGGCTGCCCCTGTTGACGGAAGCGCAGTTGGGCCGACTCATAAAAGCAATCGCTGATGCATCCACCGCAGCGGCTCACAAGATGACAATGCAGACAGATGAAGGATTCCATGCGCTCACTGCTCATATGGCCTCTTTGTATGATATGGTTTCATGGAAGGTACCTGACGAAGCAGTGGTCCCACAAGTTGGCACAATCAGCACCGAGCCGTGGGTCAGGAATGTGGAGATTCCCCTGACTGCGATTATGACCGACGATACCACTCTCAGGACCATGCTGCAGTAGTTTGAGGAGTTGTCAGTAAACATTAATGCGTTGTCTTCTCCAGCATTGGTGTCCATCCAAGCAGTTGTTAGTCGAGAATTGGTGGATAGAGAACGTGATGCACGGAGTCAGCTCATACGGTTGTAGGAGGTGGATGCAGTGATCTGCAAGGAAATTGAGGATATCAAAGGGAAGGCCGCGATAGCATGGGAGGTGGTTGACGAGCTGAAGGAGACGCTGGAGAATCTCCGGGCCGAGAAGGCTACTGAGATCACAGAACTGAAAAAGGAGCAGGATCGGCTGACAATGGAAAAAATGGCTTTATGGGCCACTCAAGCGCGGTTGGAGGCAGCCATCGAGGAATCCTATAACCATGTCTTCGAGCCTATTGCAGAGTTAGAGCCAGTCGCGCGAGCACAGAAACTGGGGGATGTTATCGCCCAACTACGGGAGGACAATGCGGCATTAACCCATGCTTTGAAGCCAACCACACCACAGAAGGAGGTTGAGGAACGAAAGAATGGCATTGAAGAAGTCGTAACTCAGCTGGCCGAGTTAGAGCAGGAGGCGACAAGGATCACTGCGGAGACTGCGTTGTTCTGGGGCAACATCGTCCAGGATGAGCCGTTGGAACAATTGACCAAGCAACGACGAGAGGCAGAAGAGCAGCTGGCTACACTAAAGACCGCCATGCGAAAGAAAGAATCGCAGCATCGTTGATGCTGCGACACGTCAGAAGAGGTCGCGAAAGGCATAAAGCTGGATTATTTTATGCATTTTTGGGTCAATTGTACCGTAGTTTGCGGGTTTTGGGTCAGTTGGACCATATGTGATGTAATTTTGAGTCATTTGTACCGCGGTATGCGGGTTTTTGGGTCATTGGGACCGCGTCGGTTAGATTTTGGGTCATTTGTCCAAAGTGTAGGTTAGGAAGTTGTTAGTAAGTGGACAAGCATTGTAAAGGCAGAAGCCTATTTATAGTCATAGAGTCATATGTGTTGAAAACCTTGATCGGGAGTTTGAGCTGAGATGCGTCTGTAGTTGTGATCAAGAGTTATCTGCGAGGTCTGTGTTTTTGCAGAGATATTGTATCAGGGTTTTACAGAAGTAATATGACATGACAAAACTATTTGGTGAAATTCCCTATGTATCTTTTATGGTAATGCATGTTGCGATTCATGAATGATGCTATGTTTTCTTGCTGCAGTTAATACCTTAATGCTATATTTGTCGCGATGAATGTTTCTCTTGAATAAATGCTATGAATACAATGTTGCTGAAGTTAAATGCATATATCTATCTTTGAATGTTGCGATAAGTTAAGTAATCGGTGATGCAACAATCCTCCTTCATTTGGCGAAAACATGGTTCCGTCCACTCTCCCTTGAACGCCTCAGGTGAGACCTCATCTGCTCTGCAGGTGTTGCTGGACGAGGTAAAACCTCCTGTTTGGGCTGGTGCTCAGGGAGATCGTGGTGGGTTGGTGTCGACAGCGATGGGAACCCCTGTCGACTGGGTTTGAGTCAACATTACCAATAGCTACTAGGTCTTGAGCGTTATTTTCCTTAGCTATATCAATCCCTTTGATCAGGGCAAGCCACTCCGTATCGTTATTCGTCTGCCTTCCAATCCCCCACGCGTAGTTAATCAGCTTGTTTCCTTGGGAGTTTAGAAGAACTCCCCCCGCATCTGCCAACCCAAAAAATTAAAATAAAATTTAATGACTGAAAATGTAATAAATATTTTTCAAATAGTAATTTTTTTTTTGTAATTTAGATCTTACATTATATCTTCACAAAACTTACATATGCATACAAGGAAACTGAGCCTCCCAAAAGGAGAAAACTACTTAGGTAAATAGTTAAAAAACTTTAACAAAAATACTGATGACAGTCCCCAAAAAACTTTATAACTGCCACTATTGGGCCCCATACGAAAAGACTGGTAGAGTCCAACATTCTTCCATATTGACTATCCAAGACACATACAAAAAACTACAAACAAAAACTACTGAAATAACTTAGGAGAGATAAACCATGCTGAACCATCTAAGTGCAGGGAAGTCGTCGCAACTAAAGCTACTTCAAGGAGCTGGGATCCAGGCATCATTGATGCTGCGGGGGCTCTTCATTAGCCTGGCCAGGGACCAGAGCTTCATGCTTGTCACTTCCAGTAGGGGGCACCGTGGGCTTAACCTCCTTCGTATTGTCCATTGCCAGATGATTTTCTTCCTCCTTGATCTCGGGCACGCTGGTTGCATGGTTATTCACCATAGTTTGGATAGGCTTGTCCTCCACCATCGCTTCCTGGGTAGAATTTTCCACCTTGGGCTCCACGACCACCGCGAGAAGTGAATATGGGAGGTGGAAGAGCTCTGCTATGTCTGCACACCACTCTATCATCACCTGAACCCGATGACCAAGATCATGCATTCTAGCTTACGCATCTTCATCCATGTCACATATGTCATTTCTAATGTCTAGCAGCATGTCCGTCATGGAGGCAAAGTACCAAGCTATGCCATCACCACTTGTCTCCTTACGAGAACGACCTCGCCGACTTGGGGCTCGATGATGCTCATGCACCATCATCGATTCTCCACCACCACCTTCACACCAGAACACGAGTTGTAGACCAGCACTCAAGGCGCTCGGAGAAAGGAAACTATCGCCAGAGTTTGGGAAGTTGGGGGATAAAGGCCTAAATGGATCCCTCCTGCCCTTAACAAGTGACCTGAATGCCATCACCTCAAGTTCTCTCTCCTCCATTAACGCACATTGAATGATTTAGGCGGTGTTGTACGTGCCGACGCTCAGGAGTGGAAGGCATTGAATGTCTTACAGAGCCCGACGCCACCTCCAAATCACCTGCCGTCTCTTTTCAATAACGCTTGTGACCCACCTTAATGCCACCCCATCTGAGATTTCAACTAATAATTATAGAAAATGTGATAAATAGTAATTATGAAAAATGTTATATCATTATATCATTATTTTTGAATAGAATAGTATAAAGGCTCCACCATTTTTTTTCAACCACCTTTTTTACTATTTAAAATTTTTATTGCTAAATTGCTAGTCAAAAACTTAAAATTTTGACAACTTAGTCTAAATATTCTAAGTTTTCAAATTTTCAAATCTTATAATTACATATATTAGCCATAGAAATTACATAATCTAAATGGCATCGGGTATTCTAGGATATTAGATTTATTTATAAATTCAAAAACACAATTTGGAAAATCCATAACATAAAATAAATAAGCTAATCCTAAAAATTAAATATCTTTCATTGCAAAATTAATTCTCCAATTAAAATAATATTGTTTCAATGAAACTTTCGATGAAAAATTAGTTTCAGTGACACTTCCGATTAAAATCTAATTGCAAAGATGAAAACGATAGTATTTCAGCCAAACTTTCGATGGAAAACTGATTCGAAAGGTGAAAAGAACACTATCTCATTGAACTTTCGATGGAAAATTTTAAGCGAAAGGTGATTAAAAATGGTGACGTGATTATGTATCCACCCTCACAAGTATTGCCAGCGTCGAATCGTCCGCATCGATTCTTAGACAGCGGCGAAAAAAATCATGCAAATATTGCCAACATCGATTATCGCCAGTCACCAATTGCGACATCAAACAACAGCATCAGAGAAAAACACAGAGGCCGAGAAAGATGCAACTATCGCCTTCAACACAAAATAAAAACTGATACTTTGGGCCCTTTAACAACATCCACGAATATGGCGCATACCACATTAATACTCCCTTTGTGATCGTGCTGAATAATTGGCAATTATCGATCATTTCCCGTTGTTCAGCAATTGCAAACGCAGGGCTGTGCACGCTATGTCGATGATGTTGAGGGGATATTCTGTTACCAATCTTTCCATGGATTGGACCACAAACCAAACCTTGAGATTGGTTCCCCGGGATTCGACCCTCTGCAGCAAGAGGATGTTTGAAGGCCCTTCAGCAATGAGTAACCGGATCCCCATTTTGCTTCCCCAGAAGGTACCGTTTCCGTCTACCAGAGGAAGAGCCGTGGCTTCCCTCGGTCAAACAGAGAAGAAGAGCGACGAATACAACAGGGCAATGCAGCGCCAGATGAGAAACCCATATGAATATCATCACGACCTAGGTTCGAAAACGCGACCTGCTTCTCGTTGAATCCGAATTGTTATTGTTTCAGGCTAAAGCTGGTCCTGTGGATTTGCAGGAATGAATTACACTCGCATTACGCCCAATTTGATTGTGGGTTCTCAGCCTCAGAAAGCGGAAGACATTGACAGGCTTAAAGAGGAAGAGGGAGTGACTGCTATCTTGAACTTACAGCAGGATAAAGACATTGAATACTGGGGGATGGATCTGGGTTCCATAGTTAAGCGGTGCCAGGAGTTGGGTATTCGGCATATGAGGAGACCTGTGAGTATCAATCCATTACTTGATCGATTTTATTTTATTTTTAATATAATTTGAAAGGCAGGGTCTTCATGCAACCTGGAAGGTTTGTGGGATTACAAGATCAAAAGAAGCACTTCCTACTTCCTTTAAAATACTGCTTGTTTTGAATAAATATTTAATGACAGATGGTGCCGTCTTTAATCCCAGAAGAAGATGAAAAAAACATTTTCTTTAATTTGGGGTCAAGACTCTAATAAATGCCAATTGGGCGCTGGTTCACCGTTGAGGTTGAGGGAGTGTTAAGCCATCCACAACGGTGTTTGTGTTTTGGATAAATATTTAATGACAGATGGTGCCCCTCAAAGCTCAGAAGAAGAAAAAAACATTTTCATTAATCTAGGGTCAAGACTCTACCAAATGCCAAATAAGCGTTGGTTCACGGTCGGGGTTGAGAGAGTGTTAAGCCATCCACCAGGGTGTTTTTCTCTGTGCTATGCCTGCATGAGTTCCAAAAGGACCAGGCTGAATCATATGTCTCTTATGCCTAGTATCTATGCTGAAGGCAGTCTGCTGATTGTGGTGAAACAATTATTATTATCATAATATTTTGATAAATGCTTCATAATTTTTTTTAATACACAGAATGGAAGTATATGCATTTTTATAAAAAAGACTGGAAACGGCCACCACTAGCTGAGGTCACAAGGCAAAAACACTTCGCCAAAAAAAAAATGGCCATGCGAGGCATCCAGAAATAAAGAGTCATGACAGTGCATAGTGCCCAGGACCGAAAGCAATAGACACAAGTAAATAGGCCAGCTCGATAGAGTGAAGGGGTAGATCAAGAAGCTGATGGAACAAAACCTGCGGCAGGAGGGGGGTTTTTGTCTCAAGGAGGCCCCTATCCATCTGGCATCAACCATGGGCTCAAGATCAGTCACAATGGGCTCCGATCCGTTGTTTCGCTGCATGGGCTTATCAGGATGCTCGGGTTCAGAGTCCAGATATGGCCAGAGGGACAGTCAGAAACTTATTGCACTAGGGGACCTGGTGCAACGATTATTGGCAGCAAACTAATGCTCATTAAGAATGTTGAACATGGAATTTGCTATCTACCTTTACATAATTTGTTGAAAAATGGAGAGTGTAATGTGCTTATCCCTATCCTTGGACTGAGGCACCGATATCTTCTGATACCATTTCCTTTTCCTAAATGTGGCATGCTCAACCTCCAACCAGAAACAGGGTGCTTACTTTTTGCACCACCTCAACGTCTCAAAACTCTCCTATGCTTTTTGTTTGTCCACTAACTGATAACACTATCTGATGCTGGAGATTTGCAATTACAAGGCCGTTCACACGATTGCCAGCAATTACATCCTAAAAACTCAGGCATATTCCGACTTCAGTAGGTCAACTTTAAATGGCCATGACTTGTTTTTTTTGGAAAAACTAAATTCCAATGTATGAAAGTGAATCTCTTGGAATGAAGTTTCTGATGGATCTGAAGTTTCTCATTGTTTGCATGCAGCATTTCTGAAAGTAAACTGATAGATTTTTCCTTCTTTTAATGGATTTTTATTCCAACCAGTTGTATTCTTTTATGCAGAAGAAAAATAACTCTTACAACACACTCTTATTACAACAGAAAGTGAGATGAAAGCCCTCAAACACAATAGTGAATTCCAGCAGGAGAGATATTCATATGATCCATAGCTGAAAACATGAGAAACCGTAGCCAATAATGCTATTATTTTTTGTAAATAACAGATACAAAGCTTTTAACATAGAAATACTTATCTTCATAGAAGGGACCAATTGCAGAGGGACTAATTCTCCTCCCAGTTGTAGGTGTCCAAAAGTCTTCACCCCCAAGCTGACGGCCAAGATGTGGCAAGAGAAATCTCTCAACAACAACAACAATATGGCAACTAGTTTCCAAATAGAGGGGCAATAGAACATGGCTATATACCACATAGATTTACATATAAGGAATAATATAGAGTTGGAGAGAGAAAAAGAAAGAAATAATAAAATAATATAATATTATTAATGTCCACAAATGACCAAGTAATATGTCAATAGAGAAAAGGTCTTGGAGTAAGACCTAAATCTTCTTTTGATTGGCTAAGAGCTTGTCTTCCTTGGATGTAAGGAAACAGGTTAACGGTCTAAGATCCAGAGGCATCTTGTAGGAGTGGAAGTCTGCACCCTTATGGACCACCAGCGGGTTATTTTAGGTGGTGTGGTTTTCCTTGAATAATTGTGATGAGTCAACTCGCATTTGTGGATAGCATCCAGTGATGGCTGTCTTCACTGCCAGTTTGACATCTGAGTTATGATAGGTTTTGCCGTCCTTGAAAAAAATATGTCGATGGGACTAGAGATTACAATCCGCCACTAAATGTTGGGAGTGTCTAGAGTACTTCTAAAGCTAAAATGTAATCAAAATACAAGAGATATAAATAACACTAAATGAAAGAGAAGCACAAGAGCCAAGGAAACCTATGAGATGTGAGTCCCTAGCCCCACATCAACATCACAAGTAGAAATAAGAGTAGATGAAGAGGAGGGAGAAGAGGCCTTCCACTTGTTCTGTTAGTACTAGGGTGTGGAGGCTCTTCCTGTACACATTTAGGTACTTTTCCATTTCAATCGACACCATTTCTTGCTTCTCCTGATGGATTTTAATCATCTTGTGCTTCTTTTGAAGCATTTTCAGCATCTCCCACCTCTTGTGCAACCTGCATAACACGAGATAACAATTGCTTGTCACCATATACATGTCCTTCTTGCAGTTCAACTGATTTTCTATTGTCAAACCAACAACCACCTTCCATTTTTGAGATAGAAATAGCCTGATTTAGATATAGTTTTTTTTATCTATTATCACATCCCTTCTCACAACAGCACAGTTTGTACAAGGATCCATAACCAATAACCATATATGCTTTTTCTTAGTCAAAGTAGCAAACAAACAATGTTGTTCTACACCTGGCATCAGATCTACCTTTTTTTTTCCCTTTATTCTGAACTACCACATAAGGAATAGAATCAAATATGTTAAAGGGACTTACCTTTTTAGTTTTTTGTCTTTCAAACCAAGTCTCGTGAAGTGTGACACCTTTCACTTTTTCTGTTGGAGCACATAAAATGTTGTGTATTGCCTTTAACCAGTATTTATTTGGATGTCACTTTCCTTGCAAACATACTCTTTGCCATTTTATAACGAATCTGCTTCTTCTTTTAAAGCCAGTTGTTTGTCCTTGATTTCCTTCATTCTTAAAAAAAAAGAAAATCCATTCACTATAGACTCCTGTAACACCCTCAGTTTTGACTTGGAATGTATTTAATCAAAATTATGTAAATGGTGTAAATATGCTAGTATGGATTCCTAGTGCGGAGCTCAAGGTCAAGGTCCAACTAGTGAATGACTAGGCATGTGTGACTGTAATGTAAATATTTTAATTTGGACCGTATGGTTGGCTTGTCATGTTAACTTGAAAGTTATGTAAATATTATGTTGGAAAACTAAAATAAATGGTCCAAGATGGCTGTGTAAAGAGCACTAAAGCGGCTATGATTCCATTAGAGGGGGAGAGGAAAGGGGGCCTATGGGAGACTAAATCCTTTGTTTCCAAATGTCAACTTTAGAACTCATCCAATTGGTGCCATGTAGTGTTATCAAAACCCAACCGGTTTTGACAAAACTAGCCGGTCTGAATTGGTGACCAAAACTGGAAATGGCTGGTTTCGTACGGGACCGGTTGATTCTATACGGGATCGGCCTCCTTGTTCAAAACCAACTGGTTCCGTATAGGCCATACATGGGCATGATTTTTTTCTTTCTTAAAATGCCCCAAAAAATATGTGGGGGGGGGAACTAACCCTAGGCTCATACTAATGCTATATAAAGGTAGAGAACAAAGGTAAACCCTAGACTTAGTCTTCATCGACAATATTAAATGGAATATTAAATTCTTAAAGTAAAAGGATCAAAAATGAAAGATAAGGAAACTATCAAAAATGAAAGATAAGGAAACTATCACTTTTACTTAAATTTTTAACATTACCTTTAATTGTTTCAGGATGTTTGAGAGTGGTTCCAACCTCATTGGACTTTGAATGCAAAAAGTAGAATTTTTGATCCCATTCAAAATTCAATAGGCTTAACAGTTTTAAGGATTTTAGGATAGCAATGTTTCCACTGGATTCTATCATGTATGAGGGTATGGGATTGACATTTAATTAATCACATCAATCCCTCTATGTACCTTGATGGTTGGTGGTGCTGATTGTTTATATTGATGTTGGTGGCCTCATAATTAATTTTTGAAGAATCCCTAGTTTATAGCCTATTTATTAATGTACTTTAGTTCAAATATGGATTGCACTTGGTGATAATTTGCTTGTATGCACTCTTGCTATATATGAGAAACTTTGCATATTTGTGTATAATGGTTTGAATTCTGATGGATGCACATGAATATATATATATATTCAAATTTTGAATATTTTATGTATAATTTGGTTGATCGGTTTTGTGGTCCGTTTTTTATTTTGGTTTTTGTTCGGTTTTGGTTCCTGAGGTCGATTGGTTTGATCGCTGGTCGGATCTGATAACTATGCTTCCATGTGCTTTAAATAGGCCAATTACCTCCTTTTGACTATTAAATCCAATCATTGAATGCATGTGTGAGGTTGGTGGGAAAAGTCACCTCATGTAGTTATTGAAGCATGGAGGTGAATGCACTTATGTAACAGTTCTGTCAAATGTCAGAAGTTGGTTCTGCAGTTGTCAGAAGTCCTTTTTTTCTATGGTTAGAAGTTATGTCAATTGTCTTTTCACCATCATCTCATATCCTTTGGAGTCAACACTCATTCTATCATTCTCCCATGTAGATCTACATCACGTAGAGCTTCTTATTGTTGTTCATGACCATTACCAGACTGTTTATAACCTAGAAATTCGAATCTAGAGACAGAGCTACAGATTTGAAGGGAAAATAGATGGCTGTAGGTGAGCATAGAGGTTGGGCAAGCTAGGAACCTTTACCCGTTGAGTTTTGCTACTCATAGATGCTTGAGAAGCCATGAATTAACATTACAGGAGGTTCTCCAATAACATACAACAGATTGGACTCATTGTACACATTGATAAACATTGTAAGGGTTGGATTTCCTGATGGAATTGTGGATCAATGAAGGGGAATGCCTTCCTTGTGTTGTGTGGGGTAGTTGGAAGGAGTGCCATGGCTGTGATGGCTGAGTGAAACCCCTGTAGAGCTCTGGATGAGCATTTGGCTAAGCATAGAGAGCAAAATGGGCTGTGGGCTGAGAGAGAGAAGTCTATAGGTGTTTCCTTTGCCTTGGTGGCCTCATAACCCAGCTTGGGGGTGGTCTCTCAACATAAAGAGTATATGTTGGATAGAGTGCCTATGGTTGGGTGGAAAATCCCTCTTACACAACCAATTGCTTGGATCTTCTTTGTTTAAATATAAGTATTCCCTTGTATTTGAATGTTTAGTGTTTTTATTTGATGCTTGTGATGATTATGCTTATATATGCATGCTATGCGTGTGTGAATAGAGTTTATTTCTACTATGTATTTTTATTATGCATCTGCACACACATTTTAGATGTTATGAATTCGTAATATGGCTATGGGATGAAATTTAGAAGCCCAAAATTCGTTCATGCCTCCCTCTATTGGTCGGATTGATGGATGGGGGCGTAACAACTCCTCTCCCCATTATCCATTTGAATAACCTTTATCCTTGTACCAACTTCATCTTCAACTGTAACCTTATATTTCTTAAATACACAATGCTTTTGACTTTTCCTTTAGAAAATAAATCCACACTTTTTATGAAAAATCATTAGCAAAAAATATTACATCCTTGGCACTTGCCAATAATGGTGTATTTATTGGATTGCATATCTCTGCATGTACAAGCTCCAACACTCTAGTTGCTTTCCAAGTTTTTCCCCTGTCAAAAACCTCCTTGTGCTGTTTAGACAAACATGCAACACACACCCCTTCCTCCACCTGAAGAGAGGGTAGACCACTGTCCATCTCTAGCCTACTTAAACACAAAAGATACTGAAAATCAAGTTGTCCATTACTTTGATGAAAAAGCCAATTGACATTGAACATCACCTAGAAATCCGTTAGTGCCACAACTTGCAATGTTGTGATTGCCACATCCTGAAATCTGTACAACCCATGCTTCTCCACTCATAAAACAATAATCATCTCACTCCTTTTGTGTTTCACTCAACATTTGCTTGCTTGTAATAAGACTTCAATATTTGGAATTTTTTTTGTATTTTGGCTGATAGAAAGACATTTTATATTTAAATGAGGAATATAAAGGACATCATAAATATAATCTTCTTGCCACTTGTCAATTTTAGCTGTAAATCTGCACGCCCTTCCACCACCTAAAACAAATGTTTTTGCCCTACACCTCGCCTTGACAAAATAAACACACCAATCCATCCTATTTGTCATATGCTTTCAAAGACCTAAATCAAAATACCAACCATCCACCTCAAGCACAAAATTTCATTTTTTTTGGACAAGATGCTTCCTAAAATCAGTGTGTGAAAAATCTGCCCTTACCTATTATGGGAGTATTACAATGGAATGCAGCTGATTTACTACACTCTAGAGAAGCCATAAGTGGGGGTATTTATTTCGACAAATTCACCTAGGGCTTGCATTTGGATCCAACCGCATGAAATGCTCTACTTTTATGAGCAACATAGCCCATGAGGGGCGAAATGTGTCTCTAGGGTATTTTTAACCTTGGTGGGGGGTTGTGAAATACCCCTGCTTTATCAACTAACCAAGACCCCAGTGAGAAGCCCAAAAACATTTGCTTGTTTCCACTTTTTGTATTAATGACCATTGAACGAGAATTTGATAATGTTCTATTTTGTAGGCTTGCTCTATTTTTTTGTTTTGAAAAATACATCATACATATACATGATAATATTACAAACAAGAAGTCAACATAATGGAAGGGTATATGCAATGGAACTTATATCCTCTTCCTCAAAACTATTAATGAGAAATAAAATCTGAATAAGTTACTGCATCTAAGGCTTTGGCATCTTGTTCAACAAGGCCCCTTTGGTCAACAACTGGTAACATACCTCATTGCACCGCATGGTAGAACACGCAGACAAAGAGCTGACCTCATGTTAAAAAATGGACCTGCAACAGATCTTCTAGAGGGAAAACAGAGCATAAATTCTGAGGCACTGCGAAATCCCAATGAAAGAGGATATGACCAAGTAACTGCAATCACCTAATAGTGCCACCCACCAATGAATTTTTCCCTATAGGAGAATTGCATATTGATCTTGGACATACTTGCAGCCTTGCTTTGCGAACTGAAAATCCTAGAAGATATGCTTCACCGTCTTAGAATGTTGGCAAACAGGGCAAAGACCATAATGAGCCATACAAAAACTTGCAGCTTATAGGAAAGCCAAATAGGCCTTGAACAATATGAAGCCGATGAACCCACCTATCCCTTGAAAGATACCAACATGCATTGAGAACAAGTGCTACTGCATGCCTTTGATGCAAAGTGGAATATCCTCTTGGAATCATCTTGCTGCAAAGGGCTACTAAAGCTCCACCCCAGATCCCTCTAAAATGGTCCCAGCATCACAACATTCATTTGAAGGTGTCCTCCTGAGGGATTAGTTTGACAAGCTCTGTGATAGATGGTTTGTCTTAGGGGAGCAAACCATAATAACATGCCAAGTATGCCAATCTTTCTAGGAACGTGCCATTGAATCCCATAGGTCCTGCCAAAAGAAAATGCCCTTCTTACTCAAACGATATGCTTGGAAGCATGACATTTGTGCAATATAGTTACCCTACAATCTCTAGCTCCAAATAGGCATCTCAGCCAATCCGATCTTGCTCTACTGCCCTCCATATTCCACCTGACCAATCCTGCCATCATCTTTCAAGTTGACCAAATACTCCTAAAGATTAACGAACTAGAGACCTGGAATAGGTGGGGGGAAGAGATAATGTCTCACAACTCAAAAACTCTCCACACCTTGCCAACATGTTGTACTGTCACCGATCGATGTTGAAATAAAACCTGCCGAAGAGCATTCCCCTCCAAGGACTGCACCACCCACTTGGCAACCATAATGCTTCCTTGGATAGCAACATCAATCAACCCAAGCCTCCCTCCCCCATCATTGGGCATGATACATGCATCCCATGGGATCAATGGAATACTCCTCTCCCCACCATACTTTGACCACAAGTAGGATGTGAAGATTTGCTCTAAATAACTAAATTGAGCTTGACTTGACAACCAACAAGATACATAATAGATGTGGGAGGCCTGAACAATCCCCCCTACCATTTTCAGCTTCCCAACAAATGCAAGTTCCTTATACTGCTAGAAATGAAGTATACTCTGCAGCCACTGAAGACACTAGTTTCACATAACAATTGGCGAAAGCCCCACTCCAAAAGGTATGCTAAGATACCTGATAATGACCCCCAAATTCCAATCAAACTTAAGTCCAAGCTGTTGGAAGCCATCCAGGTGCACTGTCCAATCCAACCAACAAAAATTCTGACGTCTGCTCACTAACTACTGCACTTGATGCTATACAGAAAAGATCTAAACATCCATGAGTGCCATCTACAGTGCCCTGGTCTGTCTGCACAGAGAGAAGGAAGTTGTCTACAAAATGGTTAACAACCATATTTGACCCATAAGGAAGTGTGATGCCCCGCACCTGCCTTGAAGATGAGCAACCTCCAAAGAAAACATTCACTATCAAGACATATAGATAAGGGGCCAAGGGGCACCCTTGTCAAATGGAACAATGCAACATAATCCCGAGGGTCAGAGAATTATTAACAAACAAACACTTAAGCATTAAAAAATAGAGTGTTCACCATAGTCACATACGTTAGTCCAACTCCAAACCCAAACATGACAGCATCTCTACAATGAAGGACCAATCAATCCAATCCTAAGCCTTGTCAAGGTCTATTTTTAGGAAAAGAGACTGTTGACTAGACTCTCAGGCCCACTCCATGACATCCCATGTCGAGATCACTATATCCAGAATAAACCGCCCCTGCAAGAAACCTGTCTGTTCTCGATGGACTAATTTACTCTGTTCTTGACGGACTACTTCCTTGGTCATCGAGTAAATATGAAGAGCCATTGCTCTTACCATTATTTTGTAGGCAACACTGAGTGTTACTCCTCATGTGATTTTCATCACAACACTTGTGATTTTTATCACAAGGACTGAGCTTGCAGGAGGACTCATTTGATGGAAGGGGGTACATTTGAGCTTTGGCTTAGAGATGCTACTCTCTTTTGATTGATGTGATGCCTTGGTTGTTGTTAGTAGCTGTTGGATGAGCTAGCATGTTCCTAATAGGTGATATCTAGATAAAGTAGTGCACTCCCCTTCTTTGACAGTGTTGGCATGTTTGAAGTATTTTGCATAGCATTGATACATTTGGTGCATGAGATGGAGTAAGAGCCCATTAACTTAGGGTCCCCCTAAGTTTCAAATGTTAATAATTGCTCCTTGGGTTAATTATAAGATTAAAGAATACATTGCCATGGTTTCTAAGGTTCTGTTGTGATAATAATTTGTTGATGGAGGTGGAGCACCCTAGCACTATGACGTCATATTACCGATAATGTGCGCTTGGGAATGATTGACAGTACTATCTTTGAGGGCGCCTTTACATATTGATCCTTTTCATATGGTCCAAACAAGATATTTTATGTGTGCATTGGGGGTCAGATGTCTCCTAGTGTGAATGCCCTAGGCTGTTGGGTGTTTTCTAACACATCATTCACATCAGCATGATTTGTTTCACAACTGTTGCTGGAGCACTAGCTTTATTGCACACATTTTGAAGATGATTTGAGGTTAATTTGACCTTGTTTTGACCATTTGGAGTCCTAGTGTTGGAGCACCCTCCTTCTTGGCACACATGTTGAGGCATGCAGACATAAGTGGGCACATCTTTCTAGGGCGCACCTCCTTGGATTAGGTGTGATGATTTGGCATATGGAGAGATATAATATGATTTGTTGATGAGGAGTGTAACCACCTTTGCACACTTCTCAAGGTCGCCATACTCTAGTGCTCATGGTATTTGGAAAACAACACATGGTTTTGCAAATCAGTTGATGGTTTTGGCCCATTGCACATTCTTCTAAGATGAGTTGGTTATTAAGCTGATGGATCCAACAACCTTAGCACAATTCTCAAGGGCACACTCCTTATGTTGGTTACTTGGCTTGGTCAAAGAGGTTATCATGGCACACTCTTCAAGGGCACTAGAATCTTATATCATTTTGCTTGGTCAGGGCTGTTATTCATGCACATGCTTCAAGGGTTGTTAACTCTTTATTCCTTGCACACCTGTGGGAGTGTGTTACACATGGGAAATAATACTATGGACGTAGTTGTGGAGTTCCCTCGCTTCATGGGGTTTGTTGGAGCCCCACGTGACATTATTGAAGGCCTGTGCACTTATTTTGAGGAGCAGCCCTCCTACACTCTTGTTTCTCTCACATGTGAAGTTGGTTAAAGGAATGCCCTAAATTTATGGGGTTTCTTGGAGTCACACGTGCCTCCAAAAGGATTTTGTTGCACTTTTATGGGGGATGTCCACATGGAAGATATTATTTTATTGCTTGATGGAGTTTCTCTTGGTCAAACCCAAATTCATCCACCACTCGTAGCCTTTTTTACATGTGGGGAATCTCTGCTTGAAGGGCACACATGTGGAGGACTTGTTTATCACTGGTCAAAGGTTGTTACATAGTCAATCCCTCATATGAAGGATGCGCCCTAGCTCCTTGGGCTATTTTTGGAGGTGATTACTAACTAACTCCATTATTTATTGATTGTTGAATTTTCTCACGGAGTTAGTTACATGAGAAAATTATATTGTTTTCCTTGGAGATGATGATTATATATTGTTTCTTCTAGGAGAGGAAAGTGGATCTCAACAACTCATTGTTATTGTTAGTAAGGAGTTTGTTGAGGAGGTGTGATATTCTATTGTATTCGTTGGAGAAACACTGGATCTAAGAAAACAGATGATTATTTTATTGTAAAGGAAGTTGAGCTAGACTCCATATGGAGAGTAGCTATTCCTCATTCATTTTATGGTTGGATTTTGTGGGAGAACTCCTCTCTTTAGCATCATTGAATATCTTGTGTAGGTTAATGGAAAGCTAAGGGTTTCAATCTAAAGTGTGGTTTCATCTATTTTCCATTTTGATAAATTGTCATTTGCTGGAAATTACATAAATTAAATCTGCTGTAATAGCGACCTTGAGTAGGTTACCAACTATTTTAAGGAAGAAAGATTTATCAAGGTATTCTTGCTTGAACTTTCGTGCTGTTTTAATCTCCAATTTTGGAGGTATTGTGTCATATCGTTTCAGTGAAAGGTTGCATAATGTCCTCTAACTTGGAGTAAAACACACTTTATTTACTTAACATGTGCATAAATGGAGTACACCCTAAAGGACCCATATAACTTTTGTTTCCAACAAATAACATTTATCATGAATAGGTGAAAAATGTATGTTGTAAGAACACTTCTCACTGTCCCCACTCATCCATTTTAGTCCTCTTGACTCTCTTAATGACTCCATTTGCCCAACATTGATAGGCATTGGTCTCGGTCCTTCCATCACCTCTATATTTCCTATTAGGCTATACTATAACAACTATGTTTTGTTAGAGCTAACTCTGTACTTCACCTTGAGCTTCCATTGCCTAGATTTAGCAATCCTATCTTGGGGACACCCCCCTTGTGTTATTGGAGAACTAGCCTAAAGTGAGAAGAGGGTAGTGTGGTGACATTGGCTCCCCTCTTGAGTTGTCTATTGTCTTGCACTACTTTTTGGACTTTCTATCTTATGTGAAAGGTACATCAGTAACATTGAGCAGGGTAATAGGCCTCCAACCCCCATTGGTATCCCTAGTGTTCTTCGAAATAAGCTTGATAAGGTCTTGGTTAAGAGATTCTATCAACACTTTGAAAGGAAGGGCTTTGATTGCCAAACAACAAAAGTTCTCCCCTATTGTCTCCCACATGGCTTTGTAGAACTTGCAAGGAAGACCATCCAAACTCGACAACTTCCCATTCGTCATGGAATTAAGAGTTGCAAAAAGATCCTCTTTCGAGAAGTCCTCCAATCTATCACTGTCTCCATTAGAAACCTTCTGTGAGGCAATCTTGTAACATGCATTCCTAGGATCCACCACATGGTTTGTCAAAGCATATGGGAAAAAAGTATTTAGAAAGTGTAATCCAAACATGCCTTTGACCTCTATTGGATCCTTTGCCAGAGACCCATCTGCTCTATGTAAACCATGAACCCTATCAACCACCACTTTCCTTTTTAGAGAATCAAAGTAAAATTTGGAACCATTATCCCCTTGCTAAATCTACTGCAACTTGGAGCAGACCTGGCCCCTTGGCATTGTACTCCCCCCCTTATGAACCACTATCTCCAACTTTTGCAACATCCTTTTGAAGGGCCACATTGTGGAGATCTTCCTTGAGGAACATGTAGACTTCTTCAAGCTTGAGTCGGGCATCCCACATATCCTTTCTTCTTTTGTGGGCCATCATCCTCCCTCACTCTCTCTTAAACTTGTTGGAGAAGGGAAGTACTTGAATCGATGGAGATGATCTATGGAGATAGCCATGGACTAGAGTAGCTGAGAGACCTTTGAAAACCAACAACGACTATGCCTAAAGGAGATGGTTGAGGAAATAGCTTTTAATGACCAAAGTACAAGGTAGGGGTAACAGATCCCCCCTTACGATTTGGACCCTTTGGAGGAATGAGACCCATTGAAAGATCGCAAATGGACCTTGAACTCACCTTGAATAATGGGTTGAGAAATAGTGTGCTTGCCTCTAATGATGTGCTTGAGGAGGGGGGTTTGGACCCTCTTAGTGCTAGCCTATTCAATTTGGAGCAAGTTCAACCCCTAGAGTTCAGAACCGTAAAGGACTATAGGTCTAATACTAGTGTCTAGAAGGTGAATCTTGGACGAAATGTCTTGAAAGTGGTTATGGAAGCACTGGGGCTCAAGAAGGGAAAGGGATCGTGGCCCTTATTGAGTTGAGGCTGGAGGGCCCGTTGTAATCTAAAATAAGGTCTTGTGAACTAACCCTCCAAATAGGTGTATGCTATAGTGATGTCTATCTCTTCCCCCCAAAGTAGAAATGGTACTCGAATAAAACACTCTTCGACATGTTGAAGATGATAATCTTGGTTTTACCTAGGTTATTAGTCAATTGTTGAAGATCACAAAATATGGAGAGGGCATCAATCTGTGGCTATAGAGACTCAATTGAAGGTGCCAAGAGGATCAAGTCATTAACAAATAGAAGCAAGGAAATTCACACATGGTGTAGAAGGAAACCATCTCCATCTTGTATGTGCTCTCGGAGAAAGGACTCCAGCTCATCCCTGTAAATCCAAAGAGAGTCGATGAAAGGGGTCACCCCTTTTGGACCCCAATGGTGCTATGGATAAAATATGAAATGTCGTCGGTTGTGCAAAGGTGACCTAAGACCTACTTATAAACTTTCATGATGGTAATTAGTGGGGTATTTGAGATACCAATGTCTTGGAACCTCTAGAACAATGCCTCTCTCAGAACTATGTCAAATACCTTCCAAAATTCAACAAAGCAACATAAGACTTTTGATTCTCGAAGAACGATGATGAGCCTCCTTGAGAATGGTCTTGAGTGTGAAAATATGATCAATACTTTTGGCACTATGGGTGGAAACTGGTTGGCCTATCCCTTAGCCATGAGATGATGCTATTAATTTTTAGTGCAGCTGCGAGACCCATTCTCAGAGAGAATGGTACCCTAGTCAGTTAACTAGGGTTCCTGGTCAAGTTAACCAGGTAGAGTAAAGAGTAAGACCCTAGAAGGTACCCTAGGGCCCCCAGCTGTCTCTTGGGGTTCTTGGTCGGGGACCAAGCAGGTTGATGCCATGGAAAAGTCCCTAGCATGTGGCTGGGGCCCCTATTTGTCTCTAGGGTATTCTGGTCTGGGACCAGACAATTTCTTGGTCATGAGGACCAAGCAGATTCTGCAGGTTGAGACAGAGACACCTGGTCTAGGACCAGGCAGATTCTTGGTCAAGGACCAAGTAGGTCCTACAGATGGTTGATCAACATTCAGTCTGGGACTGAAAGCTCAACTCGAGGCTGATGACCATTCTCCGAGAGAATGGAGGACTTGGTCAAGGACCAGAGGTTGATCAGCATGACTCAATCTGGGGCTGAAGCTCAGCTTTGGGATGAGAGCCATTCCTTGAGAATGGAGGTTTGTCAGTTACCAAGATGGTGTGTGATGTCCTCTTCTCCTAGGTCCTCTAGATGGTTGAGTTAGATGGTCTTCTCAAGGGACTGGCCACCCCTTGATGAAGCCACTAACATTTGACCTTAGGAGCAGTCTAGAGGACCACATGATCACATCATCCGTGTGGATCCTTCCTTATATAGTGATGATGAACTTGCAGGTTATATGGAACATTCGTACATTTGAGAGAGAGATGACTGGTTGTACTTTCCCTACCTTGGTTGATTTACTTTGGTCCTTACACCTTGTTGATTATTTGTCTTGTGGTACCTTGTCTTTGACTTATGGTTAATAGGGTCATTTACCCACTTTAAGTTGTACCACCTTTGATGTTTTTGATCTTATGGGTTCTATGGTTGTTTGACCACATTTAAGGTTTAGTTTGGTCATTGTACCCTCACCTATTTATTTGTGTGACCCTAGTACCCACCTAAGACATTCTACTTTATTTTTATTATTTCTATCTTTTATTTTATTTATTTTTATCTTCTATTTTATTTATTTTTATCTTAAGTGGTAACTTCCTAATTTGATGGATTCATAACTTAATTATTATTTTGATCTTTCTAGATAGTTTTTGATCCTATATAAGGACCTATCTTTTATTATCTTTTAAACACACATCACAGTTTTTATAATTTCTGCTCCTTGACGTCGTAAGAGTGTACTGCTGGTTTTTGTTGAGGCCGTCCACTTGGCTGAAGTCTTCTTCACATCTGATCTGTTCAAGGGTTATCTGTTGCTGGCATTAGAGACAAGGCCGTATTCATTTTTGTTATGTTCTAGTTGAGCCATGAAGGGTCTGTTTGGGATTCTTTTCTTTTGCTGAGGTTTGGCTGAAGTCCACCCTGCCCATTGTGGCTTGCTTGGTGCTCGTCTTGCCTAGTGTGAGGTCCGATCTACCTAGAAGAGTTCTGGTTTGCTATCCGTCTGCTTACTATGTTTTTGAAATAGGTCTGGTTCACTCGTTTGAAAAGGCCGAGACCCTAGACCTGTTTTTTGTGCACCGATCTATTTGTTTGAAGGAGGACTCTACCCTATATCCGTTTTCTTCTCACTTGTGATGGCCGCAAGACCTTAGGGTCTGTTCCAATTATTGGTAGCATGCTTGTGAAGACTGTGAAGCCATAGGGTTTGATCTAACCCTGCTATGTGTGCACCTGTAGAGGACGTGAGCTGTTTTGGTCTAGGCCTGTTTGTTGACAGTCCATTTATTGTTTATGCTGAGACTTGTTTTTTCTTTTGTCCAGATCTGTTTCTTGAGTTTTGTGCTATGATTTTTCCTTTTTGGTTTGTCTTTGAGCTTAAGTTTAATTGTGATCTGTTTTACTGTGGTACTTGGAGTTCAGGACTTTGTTATTGAGTCTTGTACTGTGTCTTAACCATCATTGATAATCCCTATTTGTTTGTTCTACACCTTTCATCTCTCTCTCTCTGGTTTGTACTAACCCTATAATAGGGTCACTTGGTTCCTACAGTCGACTGGCCTCTAAGAGGCATAGTTTTTTCTGAAAGTAACATTTCTGAGTATATTACAGGAAGTGTTTCACACCCAGGTAAGTATCTTCACCTATCTAATTTCTTGTCAATTAAACAAGTTTATTATTACATGTTACTGAAGATTACTTTAACACGGTGACCATCTGGTAATGTTAAAGGTGAGAAGTTGTGTTACCTCACCTTTTGACATGGGTCGTCACTTAAATGTTTCATGGTTGCTCTAAGGGTTCCTGTAATAAGTACTACTCTCAGCCTATGAAGAAATCAGCAAAGATACAGACTTGGACAACCCTGGAACCAACACAAATTTGGAGCGGGTCCTGGGTTATTTTGGAGTTGTTTTGAAAGAAATAGAACCTGCAGAGATGATGTTTAAAAGCAGTCAACAAACGAGTAAAGTTTGACATATAGTGTGCCTAGGAAAGCCATCGAACAGTGTTTTAATTCCTGGCCTCCAAATCAGAAGTAAGTGATCTAGCTGACAATGCATACAAATCTGGCAAACCATGTAACTGACTGTGGCACACGTTAGATCGTTGATGGTCTATGACCCTATTGTAAAATTTCAGTCAAACAAAGGCCAGTGCAACAGGTGGGAGAGCCAAATATAAGTTCATGACAAAGGCACAACACCTTCGCCATTCTCTGATGCAGGATCCAATAGTAATAAATATGATTCAGACCTTGTCAAACCCTACACAAAAAAGGCAATTTGAAGCACAGTTGGCCCAGCTTAAGAATGATCTTTCTCTAAAGCATGTTTTGGACGAATTTCCAAAGGGGGGATCTCCTGCAATGATAAAGTATTGGAATGATCCGGTGGTGCTCAGTAAACTTGGGCAGCTCAGGAGATATGCCAGTTCCCAAGCAGTTTGCTAAAATAAAAGAGAAGATTCTTTGAAACAAAGATTCAATCATCGGTCCATTTGCAGACTCAATCTGTCGGTGAAAGAAGAATTTGGTGAAGCAGTGCCGGAGGCAGACGAAGTTTTCAAACTTAGCTAATAAAGTTATTGACATTGTAGTAAAGCTCACACTTACTCAAGACAGATCTGTGGAGCTAGAAAGGAAATATTATAATAACGGAAGCGAATAATTGACTGGAATCTGGCCAATATACTGAAAAAAATTTAGTGCTACTTGTCGCTGCTTCAGCTATCAGTCCCAAGGATCTTCACCGTCAAACTTTGGCATCAACGCAATAACACACAGTTACGCCGGGCTATATCCTCGTATCACGCCGAGTACAGGGTTAAGGCCCCATCGAGCTAGATCGCTGACTTTCATTTGCAGTCGTTGGCGTTTCACTTGAACTCGGGTCTATATTAGCAGCCGATTAGAAGGAGAAACGAGGCAGCCATTCACGGGTTTTCTCATTGATACATGGAGTTTTGGCGCACTTATCCACTCTGACAACAAATCTTTTATGTGGATTATCCATTTACACAAACTTGCGTGGGGCTCTCCTTTAATCTCGTGATGGCCGACTTTCGTCTCCAGTTCGTTATTGACGCCAGGAGAAAACCACGAATTCTGCGCCCACAACTCAGTATTGGCGAATTTTTCACATGGCAGACCCACCATTCTATCGGTTGGATGACTCTTGCTGTGTATGAAAGCTAGAAGTTAAACACGCTCATACTTATAAGTCCAGGCTCTAATTCAGTGGTGGAAATGGCGGCCAGCTAGCAACGATTTAGGCGACAGCTTGGAGGTAACTCCATTGTTACGCGGAGATGAGGAGCGACGCCTATCCACCTTGTTTATCATCGAATTGACACTTGTGTGCTCAGACCCATTTTTTAGTAGCTGCCGGTTGCATCTTTGACAAAGTTTACGTTTGGGCTCTGTTTGGTTACGTAAGTGTTGGAACCACCTAACTAAAACAGGAGTTCCACTTAAAAAAGTGAATGATCATGTATTCGTTGAAATCTCACTTTTTATTATTATTTTATTCTTCCATTATTTCATTCTTTTCAAAATAATTCAGAGCCTTTTTGGCCTATAAAGAGACCAGCTCTCTCTATTGTAAGGATGGAAAAACTTTGGGAGTTTCTCTTCCCATAAGCTTAATGAAAAATATCATGGGCCTCTTTGGATAAACTCAGAACTCTCTCTCTCTCTTTGTATGCCATTTCTCTTTGTTGGCCATCTTTCATTTTGTTTGAGGCAATACCTCTCTTAGTTCATTTCTTTCGATTCTTAAGCTAGGATCATATAAACGGAGGGCTAACAATCTAGCATAGCTTTATTTGACCCATGCTTTTCTCTTAAGTTTTGCGGCTTTCAGGTATTCTCAAATGCAAGAGCTCTTAGTTGGTCACTACATTCACCTGGCAGCAAGGCCCATTTGAGCTCTCTTTTGACTCCATTTGCCCCTCTAATATACTGGCACTGGCCTTTCTTCGAGGACTGATCCTCCCATCTTTCCCATCACATTTTCAAAATACATCTTTTGTTACATTCATTTCTTTGAGGCAGCCTCTTCATTTCACCTTGCCCGTTTACTGTACCTGCCTTAGCGATCCTATCTTAGGGATACCCCCCCTAGAGTTGGAGAAGAGCCAACCTGAAGCGAAGAGGAGAGGAGTGTGGTGACATTGGCCTCTCTCTTGAGAGAGTTGTCATCCAGCTAGTGTGTTACATTTTGGGCTTCAACACATGCATACCATTTTGGGAGACAACATCTTTGGCGCCGTTGCCGAGGACAAATCTTTTTGTTCCTGGACGACCTTAATTTTTTCTAGTTTGTTTTACCTTTTTTGATAGATTTCATATCTATTTGGCGACTCCACTGCCCTTTTTAGTTTTCTTTTTTGGTAGATTTTTAGTCAAATCACTCTCATAAATTAGACTTGAATCCACCTGGCGACTCCACTGTCAGTAAACCCCTCAAGGTATTCAACTAGAAGGAATTCTGAAGGTTTACTCAATTTCATCCCCGAGCCTGAAAAGGTTTACAGGAGGAGATTGAATAAACTTAATTCTCGTAGGATCCTTGAAGAGCTTGGATCTCAGTCCATTTCTGACATCCATAGTCTTTTTGAAGAAACTAACTTAGAAAATTTTGAAAACAATAATAATTGTTTTTCCGATACAATGGGTGATTTCTATTCTCCCCTCAACATTACTCAGATAGCAGGTCAACCACATGACATCCCAGACAAAGCTATCGACAAACTTCCCATTTTTACTGGCACTGATGCCATTACTGCTGCGTAACATCTCAAAGCCTTCTCAAAATGTACAAGTGGCTATGTCAGAGATCCTGCTCCCAAGCATGATGATGTATACATGAAGCTGTTTGCTTTGTCCTTAGATGGGGATGCTGGTGATTGGTTCATCGGCTTACCAAACAACTCTTTTGCAACCTTGACTGATTTCAAAACTGCTTTCACCAACAAGTATGGTGAGAAAAAGGAGCCCCGACATCAACTTGCTGCTCTAACAAACATCAAAAGAAGTGAGATGGAAACCATGGAGGAGTTCAATAAGAAATTTACCGACTTATCCAATGCAATCCCTACAGATTACAAGCCAACTCCACACACTATACTGGTTTACTACATTGAAGCTTTAAGTAGAGAGATGCGGTATGAACTTAGGGATAAAGAGCCAGCCACTTTGTTAGAAGCATGGACAATGGTAACTAAGATAGATAAAAACATGCAGTCTTCTGGTAAATCAAATTTGCCTGGTTATTCAAGAGCTCAAACTCCATTAAAATCAACTGAGCCTAAAGATAAAGATCCTTTATCTGCTATGAAGGATTCATACGAAAAAAAGATGATGGATATGTGTGAGGATGGAAAAGGCTGAACAAAAACATGTAGTCCAAATGAAGGAAGTGCAAAATAAAATCATAAACATAGAAAGAGCACATGTCCAGCATGTTCAACAAATCCAACAGACTTAGCCGATTCAAAGAAACTACCCTCCCAAAAACAATTGGCAGAAAAAAGCTCCCAACAATGAAAAGAGGCCTCCAAGTCAATAGAGGCTGCTAACACAAATGAGGTATATATCCCATTCTGTAGAGCTTGCAAAGATTTCCATGAGGAATTCGCTTGCTATTTTGCAAACTATGTACAAGAGCATGGTTTTCCTAAGGGGGAGGGTACCAGTGATCCAACATCAAGCGAGCCTGAGTACATAAATGCTGTAGGAGACATCCGCAACGTTCCCAGAGAAAATTGGAAACACGCCGAGAAATCAAATCATGAGCCAGACAATATGACTAGAAACTATGGAGAAAGACCATCCAATGAACAGCTCCACCATATGCAGAGATTTAAAGGGGTTAGATACCAACGAAGATCAAATCCTGCACCTACCATGCAACCTCCAAAGGTAATTATTCCAACTGAATCAACTGACTCTAGTAGATTAAATTTTGATTGGAATAATTGGTTCAATACTACTAAGGTAACTATACTCATAAATGAGCTCTATAAAATTCCTGGTCAAAAGGAAAAGCTGTTGAAAACACTGGAAGCACCCATTCCTGCATGTACTATCAAACCCAGTCCACCTACTCCTCTCACCCCTTAGACCCCTAAGAAGGTCACTTTTTCGGACAATGTGGAAAAGCCTTCAACCGGCTGTGACACAACTTATGAGGACCCTCCTATAATCCTGCATACTAGGGAAACAAGAAAAGAAGCTCACCCCCCTTTCTATATATCATTGATGATAGGTGACCTTTTTCTACACAATTGTATGCTGGATTTGGGATCTGGTGCAAGTCTGATGACCAAAAGAGTTATGCAACAGCTTAACTTAAGAACCACCAGGCCCTACCAAAATGTGTGTGCCATGGATTCTAGACCAGTTAAGGTTGAAGGGATGATAGAAAACGTACTTGTTAGATAGGCCATGTATGCAGACATCCATATTTCCATGGATATCCTTGTCATATATGTACCAGATAGGTGGGGTATGCTGCTCTCTAGAAAGTGAGGTGCAACTTTGGGTGGCTCTATACAGCTAGATTGGTCTTATGCAACAATTCCAGCTTCCAAAGATTCACTTGTAAAATTGCACACTGAAAAGGAAAGGAGATACGATGTTGAAAATCCTGAGAGAGAGACCATCAAATGAATTTGTGTGCAATACTGGTGAAATAGGAACTTATCAAATCAACTCCACCTTTTTAGATCCAATTCATAAAGAGGTTAAAAGTGAAGAAACAAATAAGCTATGGAAAATGAACTTTGATGGAGTGTGCTCTAGAGTAGGAAAAGGGGCTGGGGTTGTCATCACTTCACCAGAGGGTAAGATTTTCAACTTTGCTTTTAGATTAGAGTTTGAAGCAACTAATTATGTGGCAGAATATGAGGCACTTCTACTAGGCATAGAGATTGCCAAGGACATGGGAATCAAACTGCTAACTATAAAAGGGGATTCAAATTGAATTGTCCAACAGATTAAAGGTCAGTTTGCATGCAAATGCCAGAGACTTAAAAAGTACCGAAATGCAATCTGGGACACAATGGAATTCTTTGATGCCCTTAATATAGAAGCAATCCCTCGAGACCAGAATAGTGCCGTGGACAGACTTGCAGTTTCAGCCTCAACACTTCAACCTTTAGATGAAATGTTAGAAGGACATTGCCCTTTGGAAATAAACTTCAGACCTTCCATTCCTGATAATATAGAACATTGCCAAGTTTTCAGAGATGATGAACAGATACTAAAGTTCATAAATAACATTGATGAGTTCTTAAATTATAAACCAAATGATCAAGAGGAAGGCAAAATTTATCAAGATGAGGGTAACCACTCAAATCTTGTTCCACAAGGTTTTGTTGCCTTGGAAAATGTTTTTGACAGACAGGATAGGAGAAAGAATAATGTGGACCAGATGAAACCAGGTGAGTACATTGAAATCAACATTGGAACGGAAAAAGAACCAAAAATACTGAAAATTGGAAAAGGTATCTCTGATGAAGAAAGAAATGACCTTATAAACTTACTAAGAGAATTTAGGGATATATTTGCCTTCACCTATGATGAGCTCAAAGCATATAGGGAAGATGTCTTTCAACACACCATTCCTTTAAAACCCGAATGTCAAAAGGGCAAACCTTTCCGGCAAAAGATGAGACAGATAAATCCTAAACTAGCTTCTATTGTCAAACAGGAGTTAGAAAAGATGTTGGCGGCAGGCATTATAGCACCTACTCAACATACTTCGTGGTCCTCCAACTTAGTGGTAGTCAGAAAGAAGAATGGTAGCTTAAGAATATGTATAGATTTCATAAATCTAAACGTAGCATGTCAAAAAGACAATTACCCCCTTCCAAATATGGAGACCCTCCTCCAACGGGTCACCGGATCAAGCATGATGTCAATGCTGGATGGCTTTTCGGGTTACAATCAGGTAGTCATCAAGGAAGAAGATAGACACAAAACTGCTTTTACAACCCCTTGGGAAACTTTCGAATATCTAAGAATTCCTTTTGGCCTTACAAATGTTGGGGCTACTTTCCAAAGGGCCATGGATTATGCCTTCAAGGAATTGGTAGGCAAAATCATTGAAATCTACCAAGATGACTTGACTGTTTTTTCAAAAGAAAGATCTAGCCATATTGGTCACCTTAGGAAGGTATTTGAAAGATGCAGAGAGTATGGGATTTCTTTAAATCTGGTAAAATCAGTCACATTGTTAACAAAGACGGGGTCAAGGTTGATCCTGAAAGAGTTGAAGCTATCCAGAAAATTCCCCTTCCTAGAAATGTTAAAGGTCTCCAAACTTTCAACTTGGTCACCTTGGTTCTAAGGGCTATCTTCTTCAAGCCATCAACTTTCTCCTTGATTTTTGTCATTGATTGCTAGTCTTTTCTTCCAAACCATAGTTCTCTGCTTTCTCCTTGTCTAAAGCTCTTCTCCATCCACTAGATCCCCATTTCTTCCATTTACCCATCTCTTTACACTAGCTGCTGTCCTACCTTTACTGTTGCCCATACCATCTTTCATCTCTGTCCATTACTTTGCTTTTTGCAGCTGTCTTTGTCCTCCATTGGCAGTCTCTTTCCCTCATTGCTTTGGCTGCCCATTTTCTCTATGTGTTGGCTGTCCCATCACTAGCATTACAACCCTCTTTCACTGCTGCTCTTCCTTCTCTTTGGCTGCCCCATCCTCTTACTCTTGGACTGTCCCATCACTGTCATTACAGCCCTCTTTCACTGCTGCTTTCCCTCCTCTTTGGCTGCCCCATCCTCTTACTTTTGGACTGTCCCATTTCCCATTTGTTAGCAGCCACTTCTTCTTGTTCATTCATACACAAAAAACAAACAAAACATTAAAGTGTTGTTAGAAGTTAGCTTTAGTTTGGTTGCATAGTTTGTTAAGGGTTTAGTTGTTAGTCTCTTTTGCATTTTTGTTAATAGTTAGATTTCTTTATTGAAAAGTTGATAGCATAGACATTTTAAGTTTCATTATGGAAGTACATTTCATCTTTAGTGCTTAAAATCTAGTTGCATTTAGTCTCTTATTTGTAAAACTTAGATCAAGTTTTCAAGATTGATTTTGTTTTCTATACTAATGCTAATGGGTGCATGAGTCTTTTTTGATTTTTGTTTATTGCAAGTTTTGAAATAAAAAACACTTGGAGATATCCCAAAGAAGAAGAGCAATATACCAGAAGAAGATCCAAAACAAACGATGATGATGTTAACCAAGAAGATCTAGAATTTTCAATCTCCTTTAGTAAAAGAAGTCATAAGACTCTTTGTTCCAAGTACTTTCCATTTTCAGTTTCTCATTTTGGTTGAAATTCTCCAATACTTGTAATCTGTTAAATAAAAGGTTAAGTGGAGGAGTCTTCCACTTTTTTGGGTTTTCTTCCCCATTTGGGGAAGAGTGTTGTGGTTGCTTAACTTAGATCTTTTATTTCTATATGCTTTAGATTAGCTTAGCATTTCATTTCTGTAACTCTCTTCCAAGTTTTGACCAGAGCAAGCTAACTTTGGGATTGCATCCCAAGGGCCACATAGCTTTGTGGTAGCTTCTCGTTCCCCCGTTAGCCTCCTTGCCGAAGTTTCAGCTAGCTGGAAAGTCTCAAGGAATAGCGGTACCAGTGATCGACCTTGTTTGGAGGAAGATCCCACCTTAGATTAAATATTGTTTGGTAGAATACTAAGTCTTGCCTTCAGTTATTTTTATGCATCTCAAGTATCTTGTTATCATTTCTTTAGTTTCAGTAATTTAAGTTTCATTTTTGTTCTTCAGTACACAATTGCTCTCGGTTTCATAAAATGAACAAAGCCTCTTGAACTTGGCCAAATCGAAGTCAAGAGCACTCTCTGTCGGAGAGCATCTTAGTTATTTGCATTTCCTTGCATTAGGCATTTTAGATTAATTAAAGTCTCTTGAACTTTGGTCTTAAGACTAAGTCAAGAGCGCTCTCTATCGGAGAGTTGAATTGTGCTCTTTAATAATAAAATATTTCAACTCACACCCCCTCTTTAATTAATTTAGTTTGGTCGACTATCCAACACCTGTATGCTTTGCCAACCTGAAAAGGTTGGGCTAGTACTCAGAAAGGTGTTGGACTTGCTAATTCTACAAGTGATAATCTAAATAAAATATTACCCCAACAAAGCTAACCGGCGTTAAATATTGAGGTTGCTTCCTGAAACAAGTGGTGCCGAGAATCCATTGGTCAGACTTGGGGGCGGTTCAAACATTGGACACCTATCCTCTTGAATCTGGATGCTCTCGACCTATCATCTAAGAGGTTGCCAGTATCTTTCCTGGTTGGTTTTTACTTTTGATATCCTTAGTCTTAGCCTAATAAACTAGATCACTAAAACATTCAATAAACCAAGATTAATTCGCAGGACGATCTCACGGACATCACCACTTTGAACTCTTGTATCAAGCAACCCAAGCACTCAAGACTATTTTTGACTCCATAAGGCACTGGTCCTTGACATCATTTTATTTGCTTATTATTTATCTAGAGCATTTATATTTCTATGGTTGTCTTGCTTTAAATTTATCAAAGTGCTTGTTTCTCAAATCTCTTATCGCAACGTGGATTGCTTCGTTATCTTGTGTTTATTTCAATTTTTAAAGCTGTGATCTCTCATCATCGAAAAACTCCTAAACAACACTCATCCGCATCACCCCATACAAAAAACACTTAAAACACATAAGAGCCATAGTAAACTCTTTGTAGGGACTACCCCCCTTGGCTTCGTTAGGAGTTAACCTAAACGGAGGAGCTGGGATTTAGGTGACAATACCTAGCTCATTGCTTGCCCCCAAGGCCACACTTCTCCCCACTTCCAGTGAGGGAGACAGCTTTCGAAAGATTTCTGCTGCTGGTGTGCAATCTGGTGGACAACAAGTTGAAAGAGATGAAAATTATGTTTTACTAGAGTTACTACTATACTATTTCATTTTCTGGTACTAGTTGTTAAATGATTTGTTACTGTTGTACTAGTTAGCTTCAGATGTATTTTTTTTGTATTAAAGTATATTGATTTTTACTCTTCTGCATAAAACCCTAATTCTATTGAAAAATTAACAGATGGCTCTCTAGCTCATTAGAAAGCCATGAGTGGAGCAATATAGCGTTGATCTTGGAGAAGGTATGGTTAATCATGATGCTTTGGTAGTTATTTGGATCCGAGATGGTCCTCAATTTAAGAATCTATTGGATGATATGCTAGCCCATGCTTGGTGGAAGCTAGTTTAGAGGAAATAGACGAATCGACATGTGGATCGAGGAAGTGAATACCACCATGCTTGAGGAATTTGGTTTGCAAGCATTCTTCATCTGTTACCCTAGTCATGGTCATGACTTTGGCTGCTCTTTTGATGTTACTCTAGGAGAAGATATTACAAGGGGGAGGGAAGTGATACAAGTAGGGGCTTGTGTCAAGGCATCATAAAAGGAGACTGTGTGGGATAACATGGCTTGAGGGTTTAAGTCGAGGGGGAGGGGATTATGGTTGGTGAAAAGGGTGTGTAAAAATGCTTTAATGAGAGTGGTCAAGGGCCTAACAGATCTTATGATGCCTTAAAGATTGGAAAGCCCGTTTTTTTATGGTGGAGGAAGATGATAAGACTTCCAAAGGTGAGGATAGGAAAAGGGGATGTGGGTGAAGGCGAAGCAGAGGTGTCTATGGTGAGAATTGCACTCTTCATCAAACCAACGGTTCATGGGGAAAGAGCCAAGGGAGCGGGGGCATGAGGGTGTTGCTTGGTGATATGTGGGTAAGAATTGAGAGTAGCATCCAAAATAGTTGTGGAGAGAATCTCATATTTGGTAGAGGTTGTCTTGAGGGATGGAAAAATGGGGAGAGAAAGGAGAAGCTGGTGAAGGCGAGAAGTGCAAGACTAGTGAATCCCTTGTTGAGGAGGATAGTTGTGCAGGAGATGCTTGCAAATGGTGGGGTAGGGGGGGTTGGGGGTGGATGAAGTTTTGATGAGGAAAGTGAGTAGTGCATGCTTTGCCAAGGGGAGGGGGGATACTGAGAAGTGACATATAAGGGGGAGGAGCTCTTGATTAGCCATGAGATAGTCAACCACATTGGTCCCACTTCTCTGTGGGATGCACATGAGACCACTAGAGTTTGGGTAACATTGAAGACCATTCAAAAGCAACAAATCATGTGCTCACCAAGATAAAGAAGTTGTCTTCCATAAGTTGTAAGTGCCTTGATGCCTTCTTCTGAAATCCTTTGAAGCCCCACTATGTCCATGTCAATCCTTTGAAGGCTGAGTGCATCCTCTGATATGTTGTAAAGTGGGATTTGTAGGGATCTAGTACATATATTGAAGTCGCCCAAGAGAATAATAACTCCCATTGCAGGTTAGTGAGATATGTTTGCATAAAGGTTGATAAAGGGATCCCCATCAAAATCATCATGGGTAGCAAAATGTGAGGACACTAGGGGGAAGTAGTAGGGATCCAACTAGAGAGGATAAAATCCAAGTTGGAAAAATTGACAAAAATATTTAAGGCATTCTCTCTCAAGCAAATGTAATTGAAGATCAAGCACAAATGTTAGAGCATGTCATTTTACTTGCAAATAAGCTTGATGATAAAGGTGTGGAGATCGAAGAAAAACATCAAATATAGAACCATCTTGACATCCTCATTATCAAGAAAGTTGGCAAGAAAGACAAGAAGATCGACCATAATTATCAAGGAAGAAGATTGTAAAATCAATGATATTCATGGAATAAGGCACCAAGGAACAATTATGCGACAAGATATAATCAAAGACCAACAACTACTACAAATTAGAGAAACTACAACAATGCAGGGAATCAAAGTAGAGGAAACTCTCAAGGATTGTCACTGAAAATAATTGAATATGGATGGATGGATCATCATCAGTGGCAGCAAGAAAGCAAGAACATAAGAAATCCTGTTATTTGGTTTCATCACTTTTAAAACATTTAACCACAAAGCTCTTTGAAAGAGGGTACTGTGGAATGCCTTTAATGGGGCTATATATGTGGGCAATGTATATGTGAAGGTTATATATGTGGGGTAAGTGTATATGTAAATGGCAGATTGGCCATATAGCGGGCTTCTATGGGCAATATGTGTGGATGTGTGTATGTGTATATAGTCTTTATTGTAAACATGGACATATGATTTGGATATACAGATGTACTTGGCCTATTTGAAGGAGTTCTTCTAATTTATAAGAAGTTATTTTGTAACTCATCATTATTATCACTTTGGACGCTGTGCTCCATGCTCATTTTTAATATATTTATTGTTTATATAAGTTATATATTCACTGGAGATTTTTTTCTCTGAATTCCATTGTTGTTGAATTTGAACACATACACGAACCACCTGACTTAGTCTCCAATGCCCTTTCTTTCTAGCCACATCAGACTGACACAGTATTAGAAACTAGACAGGCTAGGGATCAAACACACAACCTACCCCTGGCTGGTGGGCAGGTTGCTCTACCACTGGGTTTCAGTGTGGCAACAGGGATTTTGTTTCAAACACTTTATTAGTTTATTATAAGAAGAAACAAGGACAACTATGGGGATTTTATGTAACTTGGTCCATACCCCATACCACTGTCACATAACAGTCCATCTCCACTGCCATGGAACATGATTTCAACAAAGATAAAATTGGAAAATTATTTTAAACCTATTTTGGAAGTTCAAAAGTAGAATGATTGTGTCCAAAGTGTAACTCTGTTTCTCTGCTATCAGAGTTCACAAAACTTGCAGTTTTCTCAATGTAACTTTTGATAAATGTCTTGACCTTCATTTAAGTTTTTCTTAACTTGTGAAATAATTGGACAAGCACTGGCTACAAGCATATTCATGGTATTAGTGTGGATTGCTTCACCATTGAAGTGGATTGATGTCTCCAACAATTTTTTAGTTTAGTACAATGTGAAATGATTACTAAATTGGGAATCTATGCAACTCAGTCCATACCCCATACCACTGCCATATTCTCTGTCATCAAACATACAAACTGGCCAATGGGAACTCAAACTTAGATACATGTATGTTTATCTGTTAAGAGTGTGGATGCTTCTGCGTCACAATACAGGACAATGAATGCTTATTCCTGACACTGCACTTAGGTTGCTATTTTTTACATTAGTTGGAAAATCTAACTTTTTCCACTATATATTTTCAGTTTTTTTTTTGATTCATAAACACAACAGCTCATTAGTGCCTGGTTTCAACCAAGATGAAAACTGGAAAATTTACAGACAATGGAGTTCAATATAGTGTTCAATGTCATAGTGCAAATCTCTGTTTCTATGCTATTAGGGGTCTGAAAACTTGCATTATTCTAATTGTAATTCTTGATAAATGTCTTGGCCTTCATATAAAAGGTTTTTTCTTGACTTATGAGAGAATCAGACAAGTACTGGCTCCAAGTGTATACATAATTCTCCTATGAGAAATTATTATGGGAAAAGCTATGTTTCTGATTAATGCAGGAAGAAAATTGACTACTTGGACACTGGAGAGTAATACACGCTTACCAACTGTAATGGAAAACTTCAAGTTAAGAATGGTCAGAAAATGAATTATAATTTGGACCTTGTATGGGAAATGTAGGAATAAATGCATTCTGCTGATTTGGTGTGGTCAGAAAATGATTTAGAATTTGGACCTTGCATGGAAAATGTGGGAAGAAATGCACTCTGCTGATTTAGTTTTTTCACAACAGTTTCACTTTTGAAGCATTATTTGAACTAGTTTTCTCACAACAGTTCCAAACCATTATTTAAACAAGTAACGGAAAAATTATATGTTATCAACATTGTCATTATGATGACTTATAATTAAAATTGTGCACTTTATGTGGGATTTTAGATTCTCCATATTTAGGTGGATTATTGCGATCAATGAAAATTTTGACCATTGTAACAAATCATACCCCAGAGTTTCTTATTTCCCAAGCATCATCATCAGATGAACACTTATGACTATTGCTCTGTTCAATATTTATTTGGCTTAGCTCATGATCATGATTAGCCGTTAACCATTTCTGGCTAATTCTCTTCAACTCCATATTCAGGCCCGAGATTTTGACCCAGATTCTTTGAGAAAGGAGTTACCAAAGGCAGTTTCTTCCTTAGATTGGGCCATCTCGCAAGGGGGCACTGTGTATGTCCACTGCACAGCAGGGTTGGGAAGGGCACCGGCTGTAGCAATTGCTTACCTTTTCTGGTTCTGTGATATGGATGTAAGATGTCCTCCAAACTTTCTATTTTTCTTGGTTTCAATCATATGTAATTTTATTTCGATTTTTAATTTGTATCCTTGTTATGCAGTTGAACAAGGCATATGATATGGTGACATCAAAGAGACCTTGTGGACCAAAGAGAAATGCAATTAGAGGTGCCACGTATGATCTGGCAAAAAATGATCCGTGGAAGGCATCCTTCGAGAGTCTTCCTGATTATGCTTTCACAGGTGTTGCAGATTGGGAAAGGAAGCTAATTCAAGACAGAGTCCACGGCCTTCGTTGATGATAGAATTTCATAAATATGAAAGGCCTAAAAAATTTGTTTCCAAGCAGGTAGAAAGTTGAAACAGGTTTAAAGTGACAGCAAGCATGCTTGATATTGTAACGGTAGGGTATTTATTTGTTTGCAATGGTCTGTATCTGGATTTTTACTCAGTTTCACAACTGGCACAGGAGCAGATCTAAAGATAAGAGAAAACAAGGTTTGATGTGGATCTAACCCTCATAATATTATTTCAAAGAATTAGCTCTGAATGATGTCATTCTTGATCTGTATATGGCCAAGATAAGACAATGTCATACAGCTGGGTATACATTGTGTATCTGTAGATGGAGGTATAAATTGTGATTCTGATAGGATACAATATCCAAGAAATGTCCATATTGGATGAGAATAAATAAATAGTTGGTAAACTATTGATTGGACGAATAAGTACATCCAGCCATATAAATAACATGTACGGTCCTCCATAAAGGAGTCGCAACTATAACTATTATAGGTAACCATTAATTATTGATATGAATATCTTCATTGTCTGCACTCTTGAAACGGTCATCTCTCTTTTGGTTTTTGAAGTATAGACAAACATGTGATGTGTTTTAGCTATATATCTTATAGCTCAGATTGAATATGAAGTACATACAAACATGTGATGTGTTTTGGTTATATATTTTATAGCTAAGATTGGATCTGATTGTTGTTGGAACCTTTAGCAGTATTGAGAGGGTGGGGCGGGGGGGGTGGTTAATCAATATTGTATACTTTTTACAATTTTTAGCACTTTAAGCACACATCATTAATACATAACATTTTAACATTCACATAAAGCCATGCACAATACACAAAAAGTTTATGTGGAAACCCAAACGGGAGAAAACCACAAAAGATGTTCTTTTATAATTCTTTCATGACAATATCGGGGTCCTACTTGAGAGGGACACCATCCCTATTGGAAGCACCAACTTACAAGACTGTAGGCACCAACCCATCACAACAAGCACCTACTTGCTAATTGCAGGCACCAATTTGCCAAGGACACCAATCCTTGCTACAAGCGCCAACTTGTAGAACCGTGGGCTCCAACCTGCACTGCAAACACCCACTTGCTAATTGCAGGCACCAATCTGCCAAGGACACCTATCCTTGCTACAAGCGCCAACTTGTAGAACCGTGGGCACCGACCTGCACTGCAAGCATCCACTTGCTGATAAAGAAGGCACCAACCACGCACCAACCTTCAATGTAAGCACCAACTTACAATGAGGACTTCAATCCTCACCCTAGCTCCACCTTGCCACCCTTATCTAAGTAAGAGTATCAACTTGTCACTGTCACTTAAACATCACCTTCATAACTTGTTTCTTCTTCATCTTCAGTTATTGTAGATCCTTTCCCGATGATCTCTACATCCTCTTTGGGGTTTTGACACACATTGTAACATACCCTTTTTGCTGAAAAAACATTTTATATTGGAAACATTATGTTAACTTTTATTGTAAAGTTTTATATTGGACAAGTGTCCAAGGATGACTGTAATTGCACAATATTTTATTATTTAATAAATTAAATAGGAGACAAACACCTGAGGGGACTGTTGAAAGAGTGATCACTGACCCACTAAGTGGAATGAAATATGGGGTAGAAGACAATGGACAAGTGGCAACATCATGATGCAACTAATTAGTTGTTGGTATGGGACAACTCCCTTGAAATGTGGTCATAGTGCCCTGGAAGGTGGGATTAGAGCTTGAGGCTCATTTATTCAAAATTGACCACTAAAGACCTAGGCAGTCTATATAAGAGCCATCAAATTATGAACCGAGGTTCATCATTTTTCCTGACGAGGAAATTTACCTTGGGGTTTTGCTGTGCTTGCACCCAAGAGATTTGATGAGGTGATATGTTGAGTTTTTGATCATGGTGTAAGTCTGCCTATTATACTACTGAGTGCAGAAGTTATATTGCTGAGTGCAGAAGGCATATTTTGAGTGCAGAAGATATATTGCTGAGTGCAGAAGGCATATTTTGAGTGCATAAGTTACACTGCTGAGTGCAGAAGTTATTTTACTGAGTGCAGAAGTTATTTTACTGAGTGCCTTGCTTCTACACAGATTTCATCTACTTAGTGGTTCAGTAAGCAGGCTCGGGGGTCCAAAGGAAGCAAGTAGTTTTGGCTGCTTCTTCTAGAAAAAGTTGGGAGGAACAGGTCTCCTTGGGTGTTTGTCGGCCCTATCTTCATTTACAGGTTCTACTTGTCTTTCAAATTTTAAGTAGTTAAAGTTTCTATCTGCAATTATTGATTTACTGTTTTCAAGGATATTATTAAACAAATGTATTTATTTTGTTTTTTGATCTAATTAGTATTATGTATAGTAATGATTATGTAATATGAATTGAATAAAATGTTTTTCTACATTTTTTCCCATGCTAATGGATCTGCATCGTACTCTAGTATAGAGAAGACATTGAGGTAGATAAATCGATAGGCAGATTGCCAGATGAATGAGAAGACCAATACTATTGTATTTTACTAGTTTTCCTACCATTAATATTCTGTATCAAATAACATAATTCCATGTCTTTCTCTCATCATTATTTTTCATTAGTTAAATGTTTCAGGTTCATTGTATTGCTTTCATCAAGATGCAGTGAACTTAACAGCTGTAAAAACATTTATTTTCTAAGTATACAGTACTGTTATCCCTTGCTGTTAGCAAGTATAATTATCATGAAAATAAATAGTTTTTCATATCTAAGTAGAGAAATTATCTTTTTGTTATACAATATTTAGGAAATCATAAACAACTGCAATTTTAATAGCATCAACAAGCATTACATTATTTTCCCTTTTCAACAATGCATAATTGTTTAAGTATTAATCTTCATGCGCAGTTCTCATTTCTGTTATACTATCTATTTATTTAAAACAAAGAATCATTATGTTAAACTACCCAAACAGAGATTTTTGTTTACCAAACCTTAGAAGCATCAAAACCTAACTCTCAGATTTCTAGCTTAGTTAAGGTTCAAAAATTATCATTCAACCACAGAATATGGATCAAATTACAATCTCATTACACAGTTACGATTAGAAGACATTGACTCTCGGCCAATACTTAAAAATCAACAAAAAAGAATAACAACGAGAAGCCCACGACTCCATGCAATTAGACACAAAAATGATTATCTTTTACATTTTTAAAAGACTGGAATCAAGGGCATCTCATTAGTATCATGAGTCTACATTATCACTTTCAATTGAAAAACTATTACACAGTAAACCCTACACTTAGCTGCTGTAGATTTCGACTTTGCGAAACTAAACATTTAAATGCCATAACAGTTGAACAATCCCGAGAACCCACTTAAGGGTTTAAACATTTTAATACAGATCCAAACCCCTAGCCATCGAGCTTTACTTAAATACAATAGTGGCAGAACTTTAAAAACGTCAAATGCATACAAACCAGAGCCCAGTTGAATAGTAGGATATTATAACTTAACTCTTAAAAGTTATAATTTTAACTTAACTTAACTCTTATTATAATATAGTAGGATAATTTTAACTTAACTCTTAAAAGTTATCTTTCCCATTATAATATCATTTTATTACTAAAATACTTACTATTTTTTTTATATCTCTTTAAAATTTTCGTTGACTTCTTTTTCCCAATTATAATATCTTTTATACTTATTTTATTTTTAATATATTTTTTAAATTTTATTAAAAGTCTTTGGAAAAAAACTCTATATTATTTTTATTATAAAAAAATTAGAAAGTTCTATATTGTTTTTATTATAAAAAAAATTAGAAAGTTTAAACTATGCAAATTTATGATAAAATTAACATAAAATTGATATGTTTTTTAATAATATTAATATTTTAGTTTTATTATACATCAATAATTATAATTTTTTTTTCAAAAGAAAAAAAATCATATTATTGTTATTTAAAACTGAATCAAATAGTATATGATGATTCATGAGGTTCCTTGACTCACTAGAGAGCAGAATTAAACTGGATATTGTAAAAAAAAACTTCCTGGAATATTACAATAATTTCTCAAAGACAATATGAGAATTTCATCATTCTCCCAAAAAAATAAAAAACTTTCAACTATTAGAAACTTATCCCTTCTAGATCAAAAAGCAGTCCAAAATATGGCTTAGTCAAAGAACTTCACTGATCCCTTATCAAAACATAAGCGATCAATAATTTCCTCCCAAAACAAATAACCAACTTCTTTTTTCATTGCATCTTTTGAAAGCTTATCTACATTGTTGTTGTGCTGCCTATATATATGTTCAAAGAAGATGGTTTTGAAAAAATCAAGGTATACTTTCAAATCAACAATTATAATTGTTATAAACAATAAGAAGACAATAAGTATAAACTAAAGATATTTTTAAAATGTTTTTTTTTAAAATTAATTATTTTAAATAATTATATAATATAAACCTTTAATATTATAATTTTGTTTTTTATTTTAAAAAATATATTTTTAATAATAAATTAGATATTATTAATAAATTTAATTAAAATAATTAAATAATATTATATATATTATTTTAAAATTAAATTTATATTTTAAATATGAAGAAGACAATAAGTATAAACTAGAGATATTTTTAAAATGTTTTTTTTTTATAATTATTTATTTTAAATAATTATATAATATAAACATTTAATATTATAATTTTGTTTTTTATTTAAAATAAAATATATTTTTAATAATAAATTATATATTATTAATAAATTTAATTAAAATAATTAAATAATATTATATATATTATTTTAAAATTAAATTTATATTTTAAAAATTTCATATGCATAAGTTTGAAGCACTGAACTACATTTTAATGAACAAAATCGACATATGTTTTAAATTTAATTATTGAACATGATTCTAAATGTTTGTTAAAATCAATTATACTTTATGAGATTTTAAAAATGTAAAGAATTATTTAGTTTGTTTTAAAATTTCATTAAAATTGAAATTTATAATGAAAAATTAAAAAAAGATTAAATTTGTTTTTATTTTAAATTGGAATATCAGTTGTTCTCTGTTTTGTTGCGTTTGGAGCGCTGGGTATTGTCTCCGCAGGTACTGAATGTTTCAAAAAATATATGCAGTGATTGTGTATACGTTTGCTTTACACGGGAGATAATTTATATGTTTTGTTTTGCTTAATGTTCCAGATTTTGCAAATACACATGCTATGGGCATCAACCTATGAATCTGCAATCTTGCACATTCACATGACGTCTGAGATCTGGGATTCAATTTATAAATCTTGAATCTGAGTCAATGCCGTTTATTCAATGCATCTAAGTGTAAGAGTTGATCAATCCGTATAAAGCCAATCCTAAAGAGTGGAACTAGTGAGCGTTATATATATTGAACGTTTATATGAAGATGGAAGAGTTTGAGTTATTCTCAGAAATTCAATTAGTACAATTTTGGGGGCACAATCAATAAGCCTTTGTAAAGAAGGTCTAATCTTTGTTTGTTCTTATTTATGGGTGTCTGTTTTTGTAACATGCAATTCTAAATAATTTAATTTCTTAGATTTTATAAGGATTAGACAAATCTTATTCTATTAAGTAATATGTTAATGTTGTTACATTCATTTTTATGTTTAAAATTGTAGTTTTAGATTTTATTAAAATAGAAATAAGGAAATAAGATATATGGAAGTAAAATATGTTAATGTTGTTATGCTCATTTTTATGTTTAAAATTGTAGTTTTAGATTTTATTAAAATAGAAATAAGGAAATAAGATATATGGAATTAAATTAGAGACAACAAATACAGGGTGTTTTATAATCTAGTATTGGGGAGATGTTATAATGCTTAAAGAATTGTAACTTTATGTAACATGAAAAAACAAAAGTAAAATTAAAAATACAAATGATGTCAACTTAAATAAAAATAATATATTTTAATTTTGTTTTAAAGTTACTTATATTAAACACTGAGAAAAATAAAATAACTCAAGATATAAATTATTTCTTAATATATAAAAAATTAAAATAAAATAAAAATTACACTATAAAATATCTTTACATTTTCAAATTGCACTTTCTTAATTTGTTGATATCCCACTACAAGTTCTCTCATGTTTTCCCCTTCCTAAAAACTTCAACAACAACGAAACAATTAAAATTCTCAAAGAAATTGCCAACACTCCTATGGGTTGATATAGACACTTATGGTCACCCACATCCTATCTTTAGTTCATGGATCTTATCAATAAGTTTCTCTTTTAACTTGTTCATAATTTTTAATGGAAGTACAATGCTTACAAACTTTTTCTTAAGTATTATCTCTCTAGCTATTTAAATGTACTATTCTAATATATTCTAATAATTATTGTAGATCAAATTCGTACCCAAACTTACTTCTTGCTATGAGGGAATATTATTTTTAATGTATAAGTTTGATGTGATATGTTTCACTTCTTTTAACAAAGCATTATTGGTTCTCTTTTATTTTATGAAAAAAGTTATTTCTTTCTCTCACAATTAATAATAAGGATTCATAAGTATTCATAAACATCAATTCACACATATCAAAGGGTATTACATGGAGTTTATTCTCACGAATAAAATCAACATTTATGACAAAATTAACATAACAACTTATTTTTTTTATTGGAATAGGTCATGAGAAACTTTAAGATATTTCTCCTCATTTTGAAGATGATACCCAAGGTAAACTATAGACCTTGGTTATTGATAACAACTTATTTTTCTCAACATAACATATTTATTTCCCACCATACCTATGAACATGGTTTTAGATATTTATATGTTTCTGGCTCAACTTTACCATTGGATTAATTTCCATTAAATACCACCATTAATCACATGAATTATTAAATGTTGTAAAAATTAAATCAATGCATTAAAAACTACCATCAATCACTTTGGTTGTTACAACACGTGTAATTATAAAAGTAGTCTCTAATAAAGTTTAACTATGTAAAAAGTTTGAAGGTACTTTATATTTTTATTATTTATTAATATTAATCTTTAATATTTGCAATTTCATTAATTCAAGATTATTCTTACATAATTTTACATAATTTTAGGCTAAAAAACAATCCAGTCAAAATATTTAAATTTAATTATTTTATTAATATGTTGATCGTTTTTGTCTAATTGACACTATTTAACATGTAAAGGAGCATAAGTATAACCAAATTCACAAAATATGCACCATCATATTTCTCTTAATTTTCGACCAAACCATTTGCAGATTTAGCGTCTAACTCAATAAAGAAGACTCATTCTCAACTGATTCAACGCAAAAGCTATTCCATAAATTCTCAACTAATTACCCAATCTTACTCTCCTCAGGGTTTCAGACAATACGGTGATTAACAGATCCCAATACTTCTATCTTCAGGTCACTTATTTATCCTTTTTTATGATTTATAGAATGACTGAGTAAGATTATTAATTTAGATATAGAAAAAATATAATAATAAAAATTAAAATAATTTTGATAGAGTATTTTAAAATGTGATTATGTTTTGGATTCTATAAAAATTTAAATATCAGTATAAATCCATCTTAAACCCAGATTTATATTGATTTTAAATTTTAAATTATGAATTAATATAATTTTTTTAATTATTTTTTAGTTTTGATAAGTTATGAGTAGATATGAGAATGTTACATTACTTAAAGTGTCAAATGTGACATCTATCCCATACTGGGTTGGAAGCAACCTAACTGCTCTTAGTGCAAAAATTTAAGAAAAACATCAACATAATTATAATGAGTTAAAAAAATTCAATATTGTAAAGAAACACTGTGAAGAATATATATATAAAATACAATTTAAAATTGACATAAATGTTAACCTTCTTTTCAATGAGCTCACTTATGCATACAACAACCCATGCCAAACACAATATAGTAATGTCTGATAATGTTAGTGTTCATGATGAGAAAATTAATGTTTCATGGATGGTTTCAAGGAGCCTTAAACTGAATGTTGCCTGCCTTCCTAACAGAGTCCATTGAACTTGATCCTCTTGCAACCTATTTGGCCTTTTTTTTGGGTGAGAGTTTCCAATTAAAGGTTATTTTCCAATTAATCATTAGAGAAAGTTTGATGTCTATAATGAGTTTTTTAAAGAAAATTATAAAATAATAGTGGAAATAATAAAATAATATTACATATCTTATCATGATGTGATGATGATGTTATCATCACGTTTTTTTTAATGTATTTCTTGTTTTTGGGGCAGCAGGGAAATTTGAGTGAATATACATGGAGATAAGTTGAAAATACTAGTTGAAGAAGTAGTTTTTTCACTTTGACCTTTTTACCTTTCTACCAAAAAATGGCGATTCATCCCCATGATTGACATCATCACCTTAAATTCTATTGGCAATTCATCCCCTGGTTAACATCATCACGTTGAAGTAGTGTTTTTTGTTCTCCACATTATCACCTCAGCCCTGCCAAATACATATTCACTAAAACATATAACATATATACAGTGCATGAATCAATTAATGTTAACCTCCATTGAACTATGAATTTGCAGCTATTTTTAAAGCATAAATTTGCTCATCTTCCAGAAACACAGAGTCCATAAAATGATTAAGATTCCTTAATCTTTAATCCCGAAGATGAACAAGGTTTCATGTAGCTTCAACTTCATAGCTCAGTAAAAATCCAAAAAATCACAAAGTACCATTATATTTGCTCTGCTAAGAACAAGGTTTCTGCTCGAAAAATCACTTCAAATTCACACCGCAGTGAAAATCCAAAAAATCATAAAGTACAATTAAATTTGGTATGCTATGAATACGTTAATGCTTCATCGATTGTTTCAAGCCTCCTTAATTTGAATGCTGCCTTCTTAACAGAGACCCTGAGCCCTAATCCTCCTGCAACATTGTCGGGCTTTTCTTTTGGACGGGGAATCGGGATTTTCCAGTAATTATATTGGCAGCCTGTTGATCTGATGGCCGAATTAGCTCTGTCCAACATAGCAGCCATGTCGGAGACCGACAGCATGTATTGCAATTTACTGAGTGGAAGGAGAAAATAGAGCTGACCCAACTCCAATTCCTCTTCTGGATTAACAGCCACCATGTAACGATCAATGTACAGAGAATCCGAATCGCAGAGGAAGTGGCCCGGATTTTGTCGAATAATTTCTTCTGCTTTGGTCTGCTCCCGAAACTCGATCACAGTGCCATCTGAGAATATTACTTTTGCTGTCTGGCAGCCGCATTCAATTGTGGAAGACATAGAGCTGCAGCTACCCATAATGATTAAAGGACCTCAGCACTTCGATGAATGTGGAAGCTCGCATATAACCTGGATATGGATTCCTTTATTGATTGGATTTGTGGAAGCTTGAAGCTTTAATGAAGAGATGAACTGTACAGTACAGCTGACGTTAGTGAAACTGTCAGTCATTTCTGACCTGCGGTTGGCTTGCCCACAGTCTTGGTCAATCTGACGTTGGAACCAAAATATTAGATTAGAACAGATTATTAAACCTCAGATTAAACAAATAAAATATTCGTCAATGTATACCAAGCACTGGAAATAGCTAGAATCTTATCATCTCCACTCTTGAAACGGTCGTATGACGTATGAAATGTTATCACACGTTTTTAAAATAAAATTGTTGTATTTTGTTAGTGATTATATAGAGTTTTATATTCAATGCATTCGGTGCATGATTTAATTATGATGATACATTGATACATGGCTGCTAAACGTTAGGAGTGTACTACGTCCTATTAGACTTTGTTTTTCATAACGTGCTTTTCCCATAAAGGTGATATACTTTTTGTGTGATTTGGCCAAAAGAGAGGTTTAGTTATTCTTTGCACATCTCATCTCTTGTATGTTTCTTTTCTTACACTAAAACGAAGGCTAATTTGATTTAAATTTAGATTTAGCCAAAGAAGGGGAGTGTGATAATGGTTGTTGGGATTTAGATAATTTTTACATAGAGATGATTGATGGATTATTTATAGGATGGATGGACAGATAATGGAGTTTCTGAAGTCTTCTAAATGTATAGATGTAGGTTCCCACCTTAACTTTCTTAATTAGGAGAATAAGCTGTCATTTAATGTATTCAAGGTCATCTGTATTAAATAAGACCCACACGGTAGTCTAATGCCAAATCAATAAATCCAAGTGGCCTCCCTATAGAAGGTCCACTAATTTGTGGTGAAAGCAACATTAATGGAGACCCATAAGTGATTAGGATTTTGGTCAATTAGAAACTATATATATATATATATGATTCCTCTCGATTGGTATAACTAAAACATACACTTTGTATATATAATTGAGAGAATACATTTTAGTTATACCAATCAAGAAGAATCCAATTTTTGAGGTGTAATTTTTTTATTTAAAGTTTTTACACCTTATTTTACCTTACAACATTTTTTTCACAGTGAATTGTAAACCACCTCACTACTCTAAGTACCAAAAAACTATTTTTAATTATGTTAAATTCACCAAGAGTTATAATTGACATTCTTATCCTCATGAAGAATTATATTTCTTTCTTATGTTTGCACTCAGTGAATTCAATGACTAATATAAGAAAGTAATTGGATTGAATTATTGTACCTCACTAGATTCATCGTCGCCATTTATGTTCTCGTCACATGGATCGCTAGACATAATATTACAAGGAAGTCTACCAATATAGCTCTCAAATTAGAACTGAAAAGGGAATACAAAAAATGAGGGAGTCCAGTTTAAAACCCTTCCAAGGAGCAGCACATCAACAACTCAAAATGCCATTTCTGGACTAAATTTCACCATTGTGAATCATCTCCATGGCAGAGGGTAGGGATTAGCATGAAATCGAAGATCTTTTAGGTCCTAATGGGACCAAATTCTGCTTGAAACGGTCAATTGTATGTTGAGTTCCGAGGTGTCATAGTCATGGTTGGCAATCAAAAGGTGAAGATTGTGAAAAACAAGCCCAAAAATGCAAACTGATTTTGTAAGCCATCATTGTTCATCTTTTGTGTTAAAAATGGACAATTTGAAACATTTAATCTTTCTAGAGTCTTGAAAAATTCACCATAAAGAATTATAATTTACACTCATAAGATACTCACCATTAGCTAGTTCAAAGATTTTGATAAATCATCTTTATGTGTATTAGTGAGATAACTAAGAACCCTAATATTTGTGTAAACATTCAAGGAAACAAATGTATGGTTGTTCCTCTTCATAATAACAATGTGATTGTTGTTGGTATTGGTGAGAAAGGGTTGTATAAAATTGTTGACCTAGAGAGAGTGAAGGCACATGCACTAGCTATTGTAGAAAATACCAGTGTACTTTGGTATGAAAGGTATGGACATCTAAGTTATCAGTGTTTATCTGTACATAGTAAGACTAATATGGTGAATGGTCTTCCGTCCATTCAAGAATGTCAAAATGTATGTATAGGTTGTCAAATGGTAAAACAGCCTAGGGGTGTTCCCATGAAGATGGGTAACACTTTTTGGCAAGCCACGAGGGAATATTTCCCCAAACAATAGCTCGATCGGGGTAATTTAATCCCTCAATCGATCTTTCAAGGGCTTAAACAAGCCCTCGATCGAGGGATTTGTTAACATAAAAAAATATAAAACACCCAAGAAATCCCTCGATCGAGGTATTCAAAAAATAGTTAAAGCCATCAATCGAGGTATTTTAAGACCTCAATCAAGATAATAATTCGATCGAGGGCTTTAAAAACAAGTTGCTCATTTTTCTACACATTTAATTTTTCTGGCCTCTTTGAAGGGAATTTTAAAAGTATTTATATGATCAAACAAAAATGCATTTCAAGCTAACCAATTTCCTACAGGACAAGTATTGGAATTCCCCTCTTCTCCTTAAGATCCTTCGTTTGAAACCATACAAAGAGACAATTTTCTATATTGTCCCCATCCCAAGAATCATTCGAATATAAAAAATCTATTGTATTTCCTTCCATAATTTTACTCAATAGTTAAGTGAGAATTACTCTCTTCATTATTACTACAGAGAACAAAAATACTTGGCCTTGAACTTGTCTCCTTTGAAATAATTTCCAACTGAGAACTCTATTGTATAAGGCTAACAACATATCTATGATTGATTTTTTTGGAATCTTCACTTTCCAAATTTTAATCCACCTCTATGTGGGTTCATGTCCCTCCTTAGTTATTAGGTCTTTGTATCCTATCCTTGTTGTATACTTTCCCCCAATATTATTCATTGACCAACCAAAACAATCAACCTCCATTTTGTGTTGGAATATTCTCACCATCATTTTTGTATTTTGCATGCCTACATGCATCCAATCATCTGCATGCATTTGCATGCATCCAGTCATTAGTATGACAGTCTCCCAACACCTAGTCCTTATTTTGCAGTCCCCAGGAGCCTGTTTCTGCTCAATTCTATCCCTCCTAGCCATTGATGTGCCCTTGTTTTCATCACTGGAGAACATGTGCGCCTTCTTCCACCTATTTAGGAGTTCCTTCAGTTAGTTAATTAGTTGATGACTCAGTTCCTTGATTCAGGGGATGATTAATTAGTTAACTGACTGAAGCACTTAGATAGGCACCTACTGAGACTAGTTTGAGCTCCACTGACTACTGACAGCTCCTCATGCGCCCACATTGGAGTCTCCTTCCCTACATCAGTGCCCATGCACTGAGTTAGACTCAGTTAGAATCATTTAACTGACTAGTTGACCTTTATGACCACTACCACTGGTTTGGATGATGTCTCCAATGATATCCAAGCCAACCATTGAGGATGATTCGAATGACCTCTTGGTTAATTCGAATTCACTTGATAGTTATTGTATTGTATTCATTTTTTCACAGTGCCAGCTCACAGCTGATGTATGATTATACTACTATTCTCCATTTTCTGTGTTCATGAGTGATTATTGACTACATTCTTCTCTTCTTCTCTGCAATTCTTGAGTGAGTTTGTGTGAGGTTTGTTTCAGCTGTGAGATCTTCCTGCAAATTATCACAGTTTGAACTTTAACTAACTTTTTCTTCGTTCTTGTAGGTAAGACTTCTATATAATAAACTTGATGCCAAATGTATTTAGATGTCCTATCTACAACTTAGAGTTAGCTTGAAAATCTAATTTTGTTAATTTTTATATGGTTGTAGAAGATCTAATTAATTGATGTTAGATTACATGTTAAAATCTTGTTCAGATCTGTTTACATTCATGCTTGCATTTACCTTGCTTAGCATGTGCATATGGAAAATGATATCTATAACAAGTTGCATTGTCTTTAAGAAGGCTAATTGTTTTATTAAAGTGGCTTGTTGGCATAATAGAAGACAACCTTAGATAACCTTATTCCGCTGTGCATTTACCTTGATTCATCCTTCCCTTAGGTTTCCTCGTGACCTTGGCCTTGGTTTTAGGGCTGGGGACATGACAGAGTGGTATCAAGATACTAGTCCTTGACATAGTAACTACAGGCATCAAGCTATAAAAGCATATTCCAACCATTAACATTGACTTTTTACAATCATCAAGACATATGCATTGCTATTATAGAGGCCAAGTCTCACCCAATGATGACACATAGGACTATCATGTCCTTGCTAATCAAGTCAAATTGAGCCACATAACACCATTCATTTATCAATCATGCCTTTACACAAGAATGATGGCCATCAAGCATTATTATAGGATTAAGGACTAGACTAGCATGCCACATAAGCATTGTTTCTATAGGATTATCATGGCTATATATGCTTTATTATACATTCATAACCACTAGAACATCACCAATTATCATATACACCCATGATGCACATTGCCTTCATAGTAATATCATAACTTAAATGCATTTACGATGATGTACACCTATTCACATGATCATAAGATAGATACAAAGTGTATGCATGTACAACATAACTACATAAGCACATACTTACGTAACCATAAGCATACCCATAACCTGTATGGACAATATGTATAACTGTCAAGTACATCACAACAACATGATCACATGCTAATGCATACAACATTAATCATTTTACCAACCCATACAGTCTTGCAGATACCAAGCGGGGAAAAACCAACTACTTATATAAAATCATCAAGTGTAAGAACTACATATACATTCTAACAAGTCTGTTAATGCATCAAGATCACAACTTAAGAACAATTGACTAAATAAGGGCAACCAGGTGTCCAAGTTCCATGTTCCACCCAGCCCGCGTAGGCACTCATATGACCTATACTCTTTCTGTCGTGAGGCCACCCTCGAGCTTGGAAATGGTTTCACTAGGACCAAGGGAGGATATAGAATTATTCCCAAGAATTCTTCACATCAACCGGACACCAAGTCCATAGCCATCCCATGCTAAGAAACACAAGGATCTACTTGGTGTTGATCCTTCATAGGTAGAGTACTTAATCCTACTTAATATGCATATATATGATAAGGGAAGCAATCCATTCCCAATCAACTTATCATTCCAACAAACATAGTTAACACCAATTCCATTAGCTTACCAAGAATTAATAACATACTCTATCTCATGAGGGTCAAGCCCTTATCTCACGCAAGGGACTTAACAACAAAAGCAACATGTATGACAATTCACCCATAGCCAACCAAATCATAGACATATGTCCATGCATACATATGCATTCAAGCACAGGAAAAGGGCCAAGCCCTCTCTCCAACATTAATATATCTAAGAGATACTACACATGATACATATACATGCAATTACCCATCCATCCAACACATATTACATATGTATGCAATTACTTACACACACATGACATACATTACAAGTATATAATAAAAGTATCAAGATAAGACAATGATAAGGCTGCACCGTTTATCCACTATCATATGCATCTCATTATCAATCCACATGTATATTAGACATGCATATGCATTCCATCCAACTAAAGATGAGCATAATCTCCCGCAAACCATGCCAACACAATTAATTGTAGAAAACAATCATTCCAAGACAACACTGAGAAGAATAGGCCCTTCACCACCATACATATACAATATTTATATATGCAAGGGCAAATAGATCATTATCACAATATATATAAAATTAATACCATCTTGTATATATATACACTATACATTATATATTCATACATTACCTATTACATATTTATATTATATACTACACTAATCATACCATAACTATTATTATCATTTACATTATACTATATCACATATATTACTATCTCATATAAGTACACACTCTTATCATATATAACTACACACATGCACACAATACACATATACTATATACACTCCAAGAACTCAATTAAAGAGGGATTCATCCTTACTATTGTTGCAACATCAAGCACAAGTACAACACGATAACAAACCAACTATGGAGGGAGACACCCTCACCACTTGTCATATCCAATCAATTAAACCATTAAGGGATGTGTAGTGCGACAGAGCCCTCTCAACAATCAACTATTCAACAAACAAATCATTAAATAATGCAAAGAATCCAAAGCCCTCCAAATCTATTGCCATCAACAATAATAATATAAGTATATACATACAGGCAGTGAAGCCCTTAGATGCATGTTTCAAGAGCAATAGGGTATGTACCTATACAATATTTAAGTAATATATATGCATGATTATATATACACAACTACATATACATTACACAATAATACAATATCATAACATTATACGATATATTACATATCAATACGTGCATATATATAATATATATATTTAACAATATACATAGTACTCATTTACAATTATAAATATATATTATTATATTTATACCACTCTTTTGACAAGTGGCCCAAAATATACAAGGAGAAGGATCTATAATAATTAAATGAAACATGCCACATCTATTGAAAATAAAAATAAAAGAAAAATGGAACCACCAATAAGACAAGTGGCCTATTTCTCCAAAATAGACAAGGAGTTACTCACATACATTGAAAATAAAAATAAAAAAGGAAAATGGAACCACCATTAAGACAAGTGACCTATTTCCCAAAAAATAAACAAGGAGTTACTCACATACATTGAAAATAAAAATAAAAACGAAAATGGAACCCAAAAATAGAGAAGGGATTACTCATCAATGTAACCATTGCCATCCAAGTGGCATAAATAGGCCTATAAAAGCATACCATCAATAGAAATAAAAAAATCCATCTAGGGTATAAATGCCACTTAATAATTATTCTCTTAATTAATAATAATAAAACTATATTATCTTAATAACTTAGCATTAAATTAATATCTTAATAACTTAGCATTAAATTAATACTGATAATAGTACATATTATTTTCCCTCTAGAAAATAATAAGATACATGTCATTAAATTAATAATCACAAATTATTTACTTATCAATTAATAATCATATTGCTTACTTATCATTAAGATAATAACTTATATCTATTATAGCAGCCACATATTATTAACCCATTCTTACTATATATTATACACGCATTAAGCACACATTAGATGTGAGAAGGTCTTCACTGCTTCATTTGGGGTTTAAAAATTGTATTTCAATAACCACACTGCATGTTTATTCATTGACTGGCATAACTGGAGACTGCAATGTGGACGTCATTGTCAATCACTGTTAGCACAATAAAACTCTTCCATTTCATAAGGGAGGTCAAACTTCTTTCACAACACATTCCAAAAATAGAGTTATAAAACGGTAGAAGGCTGAACATCCGCAGAGTTGAAACCTAGCTCTGATACCACTATGTCATGTCCCCGACCCCAAAACCAAGGCCAAGGTCACCAAGAAGCCCAAGGGAAGGATGAATAAAGGTAAATGCACATCAGAATAAGGATATCTAAGGCTAGGCCATCATGTCAACAAGCAATTTAATAAAACAATCAACCTTCTTAAAGACAATGCAACTTATGATACGTATCATTTTCCATATGCACATGCTACGCAAGGTAAATGCAAGCATGGATGTAAACATATCTGAAAAATATTTTAACATGTAATCTAACATCAATTAATCAGATCTTCTACATTCATATAAACATTAACAAAATCAAATTTCCAAGCTAACTCTAACAATATAAATAAAAGATCTACAAGCTACCACAATCAACCATATTGCCAAAGCTAGAAATTAGATCTACTGACTGCCACTGACAACCATATTAAGATAAGTACAAATAGATGTGAGGTCTTCCATATATAGCCATATAGATGATAATAACATAAGATCTCATGGCTGTCACCTACATCCATACAAACCATGAGAAAAAATTGGATCCAAGAGCACAAGTACATTAGAATATTGTAAATAAGCACATAATAAAATATTCATCACTAAATACCAACCATAGCCATATCCACATGAACAAAATCATACATGAAAAGTATCATATACAACCATATAAAATCATATCTCATGGATATCACGTACAACCATACCATCCATAAGCAATTCAGATATATAAACACATATATATTTTGAAAATGCAGTAAGCAAATATAATAAGAAATACTCATCTCAATAATGAGCAATTAGCTTCAACATGACAACGTTCCACCCTGCCATAGAAATTCCATGCTCATGCATCTTTCAACATGACATTCATCCCTGAGCTGAGGCCATATATCCACAAGAGAGGTACTGCCAAACCAACAGGCGTGGTGCGCTCATCCCAACAATACTGGGAACATTGCCACACAAAAATAACTGTATCTCAGTCATACAGAAAGCTTTGTAAGTGAAAAAAAAAGTATTCCTTACTGTAAACGATGTTACAGAAGCAATTTAATAGGTCTCACAACCCAAAAATTATCAGAAACATTTGAACCAGAAGGTATGGCTGCGCCCTTCTCAACGCCAGGAGAAAACCCTGCCACACCAAAATGACCATATATTAGTCATACAAAAACCTTTTTCAATGAAACAAAAAGTGTTCCTTAATGGAAAAATCACTCCAGATTCAATGTTATAGTCATAATGACCCATACATTCTCATAAATAGGCTAAATAGAACATATGGTTTCACCCTTCATAGAAAACCCAAGCTACAACCTGAGAAATCTCAACACCTTCCCTCACCACTTACTTCCTCTGCATCTTCACTACCTAGTGCAATGGGATTCCCTTGGGATATCACCATCCACCATCGCGCTTCACGTGCAAGACTAAATCAGAGACAAGTAATGGTCCTTTTCACACTGTCATAAACCACAACTACACCTTTCTCCATCTAAACTTCCCCTTCCATATACACTAACTAGTGCAATGGGTTTCCCTTCACCAAATAGGTCGCTCAAGATATCACCATCCACCATCAAGCTTCATCTGCAGATATTCAGACAGGTACAAGCAATGGGATAAGGACTCATGTTATATTCTGCACAATCAATCTTCAATCCCCACTACAGTGTCTTCGAGCCTCATTACACGACCTTCAATATTATGCAATACAATGCATATCCTCCTCGAGAGCATGCATTTCCAAAACAAGAGGCAATTCTATTGAATTGGAGAGCTCAGAGAGAGAAAAAAGAAGAATGAAAGAGAGCCCCTTTCCAATCCTTCTATAACCATTAGAATCCCCAAGGAAGTAACTCCAATTCCAAGAGAGGTGACTCAAATTTACTAGGGGTTACTCAATTCATGAGAGGGAGGTTACAATTAGAGATTTCCTTTCCCAGAATAGCAAAAGGTGAAATAGAGAGGGGGGTTACACTTTTTCAAGGAGTGTAGGCTAAAAATAGCCAGTGAGGGCATACTAGCACATGACAAGCATCACAAGAAGCTTGGAATAGCCAAGGAGGGTGCACTAGCCAAGTAAGCCCCACTAAACATCAAATAGGGTGTAATAGTACCTCCATAAACCAAAATAATAAAAAATAGGGTCCAAAGAGTAATTTTAGGGAGAGCAACAACTCCTAGTCCCCAACCCTCTCACATGTGGAGTCCAGGCCCCCCCATTCTCATTAGTTGTCCACGTTTAGATAGTTATTTAATTAAACAACAACAACAACAATAATAATGTCCAAAGTTCATAGTCCTGGTACCTAGTTCCCAATAATAAATTAAATAATAGCCTAGTTTGGGGATTAACAATCGGGGTATTACATGTTTGCATCCTATCCTTGTTGTATACTTGCCTCCAATATTATTCATTGATCAACCAAAACAATCAACCTCTAGTTTGAGATTTAACTAACCTTTTCTTCGTTCCTCTAGGTAATATTTATATATAATAAGCTACCTAACTTCGAATCCTAATGCTACTGTATACAACCAAACTTGATGCCAAATGTATGTATATGTCTTATATACAACTTGATTCAAAGGGAAGTATCCCTGATCTTGCAAGTATTGTACCAATTCCTCAGTTAGGAAGATATTATTACCACATCCCAAAATAACGTCGCTCCTGATACGAACCTGTATTCCATTTCCAACCTACTAAAATTTGCGAATGATTGGGAATGCAGAGGCTAGTACCTTCAAGTGATTCAAAACATTTTTAATACTCTTTCTATATATCCTTATCCAATCCAATAGAGACCTTGGAGATAGGTATTTCTTGGCAATTATTCTTTTCCGCATAATCTCTTTGCTTATGAGATTCCAAAGGATTTTGGATGCCAAAGCTGAGTCAAAATGGTGAATCGTTTTAGTGACATTGACTGCCTTTATGTTTTGGATGAGCCAATTTTTTCCATTTAACAAGATGATAACCCCCTTGATTTGAATTGTCCTTCCAAATAAATTTGTAACAATTTTTTCGAACACTTTACGATATACCCTTATGGATATATGTGCCAGGGAATGCCATTAAACTAGTATTGCCTCCAATACTGATTTTACCAGTGTCAATATCCCACCCCTTGGAAACCACCTATTACACTAAAAAATGACCTTTTAAATTTTCCTAAAAGCCATTACCAACCTTGTTTTAAGAAACCATTTGGTTTCATACTGAAGCCCATATATTTGAGTCAAGATTCCAAGTCTAGGTTTGGAAATGGGAAAACGGGTCTCATAGCTTGTCGCGTGTCACTCATAGCATTAAAAATCATCAAAGACTTATGCTAATTAATTTCAATGCTCGTGGATTTGCAAAATATTTGTCTCTTATCCTTGAGCTTATGAACTTCATCCATAGTTCCATTTGTGAAGAGTAGAACATCATCAACAAACAAAAGATGAGTAAGAAATTCAACTCCATCAACATTTACCCCTTTGATAACTCTAGTTCTCTTAGCCTTTTGTATGGATCTACTAATCCCTTCCGCCACCAGTAAAAAAAAATTGGGGGACAAAGGAAACCCCTGCCTTAGTCTTCTTGAAGGAGTGAAAAGTGATGAAGCAAAACCATTTATAAGTACAACAAAGGATATAGAACATACACAAGCCATAATCTAATTAACCACTGACAAGTTACAAATCAATATGTATCAACATAAGCCTTAAGTAAAGCCAACAAATCCTCTCATTTGCCTTTAAGAGGTATATTTTCACCATCGTGGATGTCATGTTTTTTAATCTAATTGAATGTAGTCCTTTTATTGTGTTGTACCAATTTCTTTATGAATCTGTTTACCCTTTGAAAAGCCAAATTGGTCTAGAGAGATAGCCTTTGAAATAATTATTTTTAATAAGATTGTGAGGATCTTAGCAATTATATTATATATACAATTATAGAGATGAATAGGACAAAAGTCATCGTATGAATCAGGGTTGTCAATTTTAGGGATAACAGAAATGAAGCTAGAGTTGAAATATCTTGACACTTTACTTATAATTCTAACCTTCTCCACCACCCTTAGTAAATTGTCACCAATTAAATCAAAGAATTAGTAATATTCAACTATACACCCATTAGGGCCTAAAGTCTTGTCTTTTTTGTAGTAATATTCAACTATCCACCCATTAGGGCCTCAAGTCTTGTCTTTTTTGTAGTAATATTCAACTATACACCCATTAGGGCCTAAAGTCTTGTCTTTTTTGAAACATGTTAGAGCAGACAAGATCTACTCATGTGTTAATTTTTTCAAGGATTTATCTATTTCCATTATTAGAAACCACTCTTGGAAAGAAATTTGAAACCTTAATAATATCTGTTATGTTTGTTCCCAATATTTTTTTATAAATCCTCCCAAAGTCTATTACACTTTGATAAACCATGTCCATGAAATTTCTAATAGAGTTCCCTTCTTCATTCACCATCTCCCAAATTGTATTGGTGTTTTTCTAATGGCTGTCCAAATGTTGATTTTTTTTGTATTCTCATCACTTAACTATAGTCAATAAGTTTGACTTTTCCATCTCCAATTAGCATCTCTATCATCCAAAAGTTCCCCTTTCCTATTCTTCAATTGTTAAAGTCTAATTAGTTAGATGCTTCCTCAAAACACCAGTAGTATTATTCTTGAACATCTCTCCTAGTTCCTCCTCGATTTCCTTGAGTTATTTGTCTTTATTTGTGAACCCTTCACCTACCCACACAACCACCTTCTCTTTAACTTCCTTTAAAGAACTTACAAATTGTGCATTTGTTGAGACTGGTAAATTTTCACTGTAGCACCTCTAGGTGGTCATCGCCAACTCCTGGAAATCCTCTTCCAAGAGACAATTTGATTTATAAATATAAAAGGACTCCTTGGCCTCTATTTATTTATTTCAAATTATAAAAAGATTAAACTATGTCCAGACAATATGCCATCCTCTGTCAAGGATCTTTTTCGATCCTTCTATTACAATATCGTGGCTTAGACTAGGAACCTGTCTTGTTGTTTTGACAACGCTTACCATCGCCTATTATTCCACCACAATGGCTTGATGGAAATTAGCTCCACATCTACTAGACTATCACTTTCAATGCGATCAATAAAGAACTTTGACAACCTATCCACACAATGTAAATCACACCACATCTCCAATATATTCAAAGTAAAACTCAAATTGCCACCAATAATCATTCTAACTTCCTTGATATCCTCTAAATAGAATACCCTCTCCCAAAATATATTTTTGTCCTTGTAAGGTCGATACACATTTAGAACAATACAAGACTTGCCCATGATTTTACTATAAAGTTTCACGTGCAGACTTAAAAATGCAACAAAATAATTGATTAGGGTTAAATTTGTGTTCCATCCTATAATTTAACCCCTACAAAGTCCTATAAATCAGTGAGGGTAAACTCCTAGTCCTTATAACACTTCTTTAGAAAATCCATGAAGACAATCCCGCTACCCATAGTTTATTGTAGTAAATACATTTGGCTTCTCTACGTCAACTATTCTAGCTAGGGCTATCCCAAATCCTTAATATTGGCAAACAATATCTTCATGTCAAACCTCCTTTGAGAGGTTTTATTGCTCTAAGTACCCTAGCAATGGGTCTTTGTCGACCCTGTTTAATTTCTTTAATTACATTAACTTAGGTGCATGATTTAAATAATATTTTCCTCCAACTTGAGATGGGCTCGGGTCCTTGTTTTAGCTATAAACGTCCCTCCAATATCTATCTTCATAGGTTGTAGATCATATCGTCCTTTACCACAATATTCTTCACATGTGAAAGGCTCTCTCTTAAGATCAAAACCTCTCTATCTAGATTGTCGAGACTAGCCTTCCCTAGTAATGAACTACTAGAATATAATTTAGTATTAGAACTAGGCATGTCGCCCTTACTTTTGTTGCCCCCACCGAGACCCCAATATCCTTCTTTTTCCTAGAATAGGAACTAAGTAATTTTGAACACACAACCAGAGTTAATGGCCAATTATCCTTTGAGATAGTATTTTCATGATCATAAATAGTAAGATGGTTAAGATCATAGGTCAAAATAAACTTTCCACTATTATCCAAATCCTCATGTGTGGGTTGAGAAACTTTGGTGTTGTCAATGACCTCTTGAACAAGATGTGACTCAACGACATTAGAAACTTGAATTGAAAAATTAGGTCGGATCGAAGAAACCTTAGAGCTAATGTGAACTAGAGGTCGTATCCCAAAAAATGTATCGATAATAGTGATGTCCCAAAACTTTTGAACCTCTTCAACACCTCTTTCTTGAAAGTCACCACCCTCTACCTTCTTCACAATACCACCATTTTGTCACATCCCCTCCCATCATACTAGTGCAATGGAGAGGATCGTGATACTAAAACCGGGCATCTAGCCCCATGAACTTTTAAGTCTGTACTAATTGATAAAAATACATATACATGTGCATGTTATAGAAACACAACAGAATTAAAAATCATGTTTAATATCTAACATACATTCAAACATTTCTGTGACAGCCATTAAATAAAGACATTGCAGAATTTATAAAAGAGAGTACTTATCTTATAACAAAGTAGTCCCAAGCAACCAGCTATGCATCTGCAACGTTCCACCCAACCATAGGCCAGTTGTGCTTATCAACCTCTTGATACAATTGCCACCCCCGAGCTGGGCATGATTTCTACAAGGAACCAGGGAACAGCAGACTCACACATAGCCAAGCATACACCAAGATGAGCCAAGCCAATCTATAATTGGGTTTATCAGGCTGCTAGGAAATGGGAAGGGAGAATTGCTAAGCTAGTGAGCTCAAGCACAGAGCCAAGGGTACCTCTACAAGATCTATCTAGCTTGGCACCCACAATGCCTACACACCCCACTCAAGGAAGTATTCCCTTCACCAATGCACAGTCCCTCAGGCCATACCTTCCAATCTAGAGTGTCTAAGGTGTGCATAGAAGAGTATCCAACCCTCTTGATCTTCTTGAGAGGTAATCCCCCCCCCCCCCCACTAGGTTTATCAAGCCAATTCTGTCCACTACCACTCCAAATCTCTTGCTCACAGATTCAAACCAAAACAAGGATGCACATAACAATAGAACCACAATTATTGGGCATGATAAAACGTTTTTACAGTGAGATGCCCAAAGATGGGGTTTCTACCAGTCCAGAAAAACGTGGGAAGACCCAAAAACGAAATGGCAATTGGGGATTCAACCTTGGAGAGCAAAAACCGTTTTCAGAAAAACACCCATGGGTAGTTTGGGGCAAAAATGACCTCTATAAACCCCCAAAATGTGACTCCCTTTCTCCCAGCTGCTGTGCAACACAAAAACGATCTCCCAGCTATGAAAAATGCAGGAAATTGGTGAAAAACGTGATGAAGGAAAGACCCAGTAGTTCAGACTACGTGAGAGAGGAAAGACTATGGGTTTTGAATGGCTTTGGGCACCATTTCATGGGTGTTTTCTTGCCCAAGGAGACAAAATACGATTTCCCAGGTTGATGGCTTGCCCATATACGAAATTGGCTGCCATACCTCTTCATTCCCAAGGCATTAACTGCCTCAACCAATTTCTGGAAGAATTAAATGATTGGGTCCATAACCCAAAATGGGTAGTTGGTGGTTTATGGGTTTTCTCATTGACACATGGATTAACACCATTGGCTCAAGGGTTTGAATAATTTCCTTCTCTATTCCTTGTAGAATCATGCCCCCATCTCTTTGTTGCATTGCATAGCTAGTTGTGGGTTTTTCATTAAAATTCGTATTTACATGATGTCTTAATTTACATTGTGCCTATCTAGCACAAGAACCATAGGCATCTATTTTTAGTTTCCGATACATAAAACGCTAAATCAATGGTGGGGCCTTGGACTTGAGCTCCTCACCATGATTAAATAACAATATTTACATCATTTACGATTTAATGCGAAGGGGGTCAAAATGGGGACGTGACACATTTCCTTTGGTGGTCTTTGAGTTTCAACTTTTGTCTCCACCTCAATAGGGATTGTGAATAACTTGTTCCTCTAGACAAAAGTTTTGAAGGGTAAAGGGTAGTCATTTTATAGGTGTCCATATTGATGGCATTTTATACAATGAAAAGGCACATTGGAGTAGTCCAAGGAGACAATAAAAACCCTTTCACCACAACCAGTCTCCAGGATTTTGAAAATACCATCCTTAATGCTGATCTCCACTAGTGCATGTGATATCGACTATCTACAATTTGATTTATAAGCATAGTCCACCTCGGTCGTTCTTCTAAGCCTATTTCCCATAGCTATAATACATTCACATTAGCAGATTTGGGAATTTTACCTATGTGGTTATGGTTGTAACTACCTCAAATTTAGAATCGAAACAAGGGTGCCATGGATTTAGATTTAAATAACCTGAACCCTAGAACCAATTACCACCAAGAATCAAATTCACATCCTCTTCAGATCGAAACATGAAACTGATACATCCATGCAATAACATGCTAATAGATGGGCCGAAGTCGATGACCAAAGCCCATTTGTTCTACATTCAGGTATCTAAAATTTCATTAGTTGTCTTCCTTCCATTCAATTTTCCCAGTATAGGGCAAGATCTTGTCTATACCCTAATATCTTCTCTAACAACAAGTCTTTCCCCAATGCTCCTTCCTCAAAACTCTTTTCCTTCTGCACTGGTTCAGATTAGGGCCTTAGCACCAAGGTCCTTTCCAGTGGTTGTGTTACCTCTGATTATACAACCCATATCAAGTTTGTGCCGATTAAATCCCTTACCACCAAACCCATTCTCCTTTTCTATCGAATCCTCCTTTAAAAGCACATCTTTAGAAACCCTTAGATGATGAGAAGATGAGTCTTTTGCATTCCTCTATAACAACAAAAATTATAGGGTTTTAAAAATGAGCAAAGGATCATTTTCCTTGCCATAACAGATTTTGAGGTCAACTACTTCACCTACAACAAACAAGGATCAAGAACTTGTCAATAGTATTCGACGTTCACTACTCTTGTTGAAACCCTTCAAATGTTCGTTTCAACGCGTAGGGTTTTCACCCTAACCTTTCATCCAAACTTTTCATGAGCATTACCACCATTTAGACTTAATAAATGTGAAAACTACTAGGACCATGGCCTTCCACAGAGAGAAAGCATTTAAATATTCAAAATTAATCCACCAATCAAGTATATTCTTTAATCCATCTTACGGTAGCCTCACATTTTCATAATCAAACTACTTAAATCCAAATCTGTTTCTACATTTTTGGATCTCATTCAATTCAAATATCTTGGTAGAGTTGCACTCAAGCTTATTTCTAGAGGAGATTCGAAGTTAAACACGTGACCCCATATTGAGTCTGGTAAGTCTCGTAAGTCTTCACCTTTACTAAGTCACAAATTATTGATATATCTTGCTTGCATGTTATTTATATACCCTTGGGCTATAGTAACAATCCGAGAATCAATTCCCATGATTAAAACAAATTAAGAGTTTAAGAAAAATCTAATTCCTTTTACCTCTTATTATTAGTTGCAAAGTCGGTAACCATTTCCATCTCACTTAGATTTTACATACATCATAGAATCCGGTCTTAGATTTAGATTAAAGATATAGATATAAATTTAGATTAAAATATAGATATATACGTCACATGTTTGTCGTGGCTCCAAAGAAGACATTCATCCGGCTTCAAACACGGAGTTAGTATATCCACATTCAAGCAACGTTCGTGCATAACGCCACACCTCTTTACGAAAAACAGCGTATGAAAACATTTCAGATAACATTTTCAAGGCCGGGGTTGATAAGATTCCAGTCATCTTTATTATTTTAAAGCTATATGATATTCATAAACAATTATTTCTCTGTGTTTAAGCTATAATTTAATTCTGTTATTTAGATCAAATTGCCTGCTGTAATCTTTGTCACATGTATCATCTGGCGTCAACCTGTGTGCAAGCTGCCACCTATAGTAAGAGCAAACCGCACGTCAGACATGGCTGACAGTTTCAATATTTATGTGACCTGTACTGTAATGGTCGTCTCCTTTATAAAACATACTAGCACACTGCATCCATTGAAACCCACATATAATCATCATTTATGCTGAGAGCTTTCAAATTCATATAGTAGCACATATCCATTGGAATCTTTCAAATTCATCAAAGTGTCAAGGTCCTTTAATCATAATATGGGCAGCTGCAGCTCCATGTCTTCCAGAATTCAATGCCAAACAACAAAAGTAATATTTTCAGATGGCAGTCTGAGAGAATTTGGGGAGCAGATCAAAGCAAAAGAGATTATTCTACAAAATCCAGACCACTTCCTCTGCGATTCGGATTCTCTATACATTGATCAATACATGGTGCCTGTTAATCCAGAGGAGGAATTGGAGATGGGTCAGCTATATTTTCTCCTTCCACTGTGTAAACTGCAATATGTGCTATCGGTGTCCGACATGGCTGCAATTCTGAAGAGAGCTAATTCGGCTATCAGTTCAACAGGCTGCCAATATAACTGGAAAATCCCGGCTCCCCGACCAAAAGAAAAGGCCGACTGGGTTGCAGGAGGATCAGGGCCCATAGGCTCTGCTGTTAGGAAGACAGTATTCAGTTTAAGTCGGCTTGAAACCATCCCTGAAACATTAACGTCATCATCATGAACATAAGCAGATTTTCTTTTATTTGTAACTAGCTGTCAAGGGCCACTGTTTGTGTAAACTCAGAATTGGTCTCCGTTAAGTTGATGTTAACATTTATTTTAATCTGTATTTTTAATTAATCTGTTTTATATATGTTTTAATCTGTTTTACATAGGTTTTGCAGGTTTAGGAATGGTCTAAATCATCTTAGAATTTGGGGTAGATTAGCATCTATGCTTTGCTTAGATTGTATGAGGATGAGACAAATGTAATGTCCAGATTGATTTTATAGCAATCCTTCCAAATTCGAAATAAACAATTAAGAAAAAAAAAATATAAAAAATAACTGATAATTGATGATGCATAGATAACTTGTAGCTAATGCATGTATAACTCTTAATTGATGCATGCGTAATCATTTAAATAGAAAAAGGCAAGAACAAGTAAGATATAACTTATTTCTGGCATTTAACTTATGGCCTAACATGAATGTTCACCAACCACAAATTAAGTGGCTTTGCTAATTATATTTAATTTTAGAATCTTGTTCAAGTATCTTTTAAACCATAAAGAAAAGATAAAAAAATTTAAAGAAATCTAAACATACTGATGTGTTAGTAAGTTTTTAGTTGAAAAATCCCAACGTTTTTCTAAAACAAATCCGAATTTTAAAAACTCAATGCGCCCATATTCTGCTAATTTAAACACTGATATTTAAATTTTTAAGAATTTATGCAGCCGGACTCTACCCAGATAAGTTCAACATGAACATAGAAAGAAGTGGGATCTGTCAATCTCGTATGACTGGATAACTGTATTGTATAGAATACTGACGAGATGACGAGACAGGACGTGATGGGTAATTAATCCAGAATTTGTGACATAGCTTTTGCATTGAATCAGCTGAGAATGAGTGTTGGTAACAGAAAATTTTTGGGTGAGGTATAGTTTCATTCTTTTTCTTTATTTTTTGGAATTTTGATGATTTAGATAGTCTTAAAATGGGCCAAAATCTTAGGAACACAGTTCCATACCATAGTTCCATAGTAAATGGGATGAAACTAAGATTTCACTGAAAAAAAGAGCGATTTGAATGCCAGTTATCCCAAACCGAGAAGGAACCTCGACTTAGACCCTAAATCTGCAAATGAAATAAAAAATAAAGTGAAGTACAAATGGTGCATAGGTTCTGCATATTTTGTAAATTAGGTTACCAACAAGACAAAGTGGAAAGCAACTGGCTGTGAGAGACTCTCATTTCTTCCATTAATAGGCAGTGACAAAGTGGAAAAACTAATAAACATTCCAGTTGTCAAGAGACTTTCAGAGTAATTTTCCTCCATTCATTTATTGTGTGTCCAATTTCATTTTCATATATGGTTAACTTTGTCAAATAAGTTTGATCTTTTGCATCATTTAAACTTTTTACATTTTCTGCAATTTGTTTTGAGAATTTAATCTTTTTGCATTTTATGTAAGTTGTTTTTCATTTTTCCTAAAATCATGTTTATGCTTTGTTTTAATCATAGTAGTGTGTTATATATATTTTTTACATATTTATTAATTAAATGAATAGTTTAAAGATGAGATAATTTGGATTTTTTTAATTATTTTTATTTAAAATCTGATCAAAATTATTAAAATTATAAATATAAAATATAAAAGATATAACAATTTTTTTGAAAATCCAAACTAAATTCTGATTTTTTAAAGTATTTTATTCTATATTATGTATGAATTCCTTATTTTAAATAATAATTAAATGTATAAGTTTTTGTTTCCCAAAACCCTAATCCTGAAAACTTAACATAAGAATATCTACCAATGCAAAATGGTTTATGGCTGGTGTGAAAGTTGAATTGTATTAATAATCTCAATCTTCAATAATATATGTGATCCTAATAGAGTATGCTTGTTATATTGGTGTTTATTATAAATGCAAATTATTATAGCTATTTTTATTTTAAATATGTTGTAGTGGAAGATCAAGATATGTATAAGTTATAGTTTTAATGGATTTAATAGTTAAGATCATGTGTTTGTTCATTAAAAACTATTGGAAATGAATACTTTCATAAACCAAATTAAATAATTAATAAAATTGTAAAAAATTGAATCCACTAATGACTTGAATTTATATAAGCCAAACATGATTAATGTTATATTTTTATTTGACAATAATTAATCACATATTAACCCCACCTTAATCCCCACCTTAATGAAGAACTTAGTGAAATATTGTTGAGATATGTTAAATATTTTTGAAATACTAATTATGGATTATTTTATATTACCATTACCTCTACTCAAACAAATACATCTCACATTTGATCGATATGATTGATGAGAGCTCCAAGAAGTGAACAAGGAAAACAACCGGAAAACAACCGATTCGCAGATCAAGGAAGGACTCAGGGTTTCACGTAGCTGATCGGACTAATCATTACAGGGATGGTCAGTACATAGGGGAGGGGCGTAGCCCCTCCTCAAGTAACAGATGCAAAACATTATCATGAAGTTTCTCCCTCGAAGGGTAAGGAGGCGGGGATCGAAGGAGAGGGATATACAGGACCTGTGGCAAATCCTAAACCTGCGCAAGGGTTTCCCAACCAAGGATCTTGTATCCCAAAATCGGCCAGTATCCTAGCCATTCCAGTAAATCCAACTCTGATCAAGGAAAAAATACAACATATGACAAATCACGCCCTTATTGGTAAATTTATCGGCATCTCGCCTTCAGAAAAAGTTCTCATATGGTGGATTAACTCTACATGGAAACCAAAGGGCCATTTCGACCTCCTACTTGGATCAAAGAGTGTCTTCACAGTGGTCTTCTTACATATTGAAGACATGGAGAGGATCTTTGAAGGTGGACCTTATTTCTATTATTCTGCAGGTTTATATCTAAGAATCTGGCAGGATCATTTTAATCCAGACAGGGAAGACTTATCTATTGCCCCGGTCTGGATACGGCTTTACTCTCTACCTACTGAATACTGGGATCCATAAATCTTGAAAGCAATCGAAGGTGCTTTGGGCCATTTTGTGAAGACCTCAGACCTCACTAAGCAAGGAAGGTATGTCTCTTATGCCAGACTCCGCGTTTACATGAATACTTCTAAAGACATCCCTGAGGGGATTAACCTTACCTGGGAAGACTCATAATGGTTCCAAACCCTAAATTATGAGCATATCCCCTTTAGATGCCGCCGTTGCCATACTCATGGACATCTGGTTTGAGATTTCCCTTTAACCCTACAAGCTGAGCTACCTACTAATAAAAGCAACGAGACTTTGGACTCAGAAGGTTTTATTAAGGTAACCAGTAGGAAAAGAACCGACCGAAAGCATATTGGTCCAAATCCAAGTAAAAAATCTAGTACTTCAAATAGTTTTGCAATACTAGAACAAAACCCTTCGAAGCTGCTGACCCCCCTGAGGTACAGAAGCTATAGCCCCAAGGTGTAGACCCGCCAACCCAGGAAATAAGGAAAACAACTAAGATACACTCCACTCCTGAGCACCCACCCAAAGGTGAAAAAATGGAAGAGGATGTGGATGACTTGGAAATGGGAGATTTGGATTTAGACATTATAGAAGAAGCTTGTAAGAAAAAGGAGGTTCACTCTATACCTTCCAAGCAACTTCAACTCTTAACATAGGCAATTTTAAAGGTCAAACCCACTCCTGGCCTGGGAATAAGACCCTTAAAACTAAAATAGACCAAACGAAAACATAAAGAAGGAGGTCTGAAGAGAGGAAGGAAGACCAATAGAGAACGAATTGGGGAAGTGGGGGATCAGTTAGTAGACTCAGGACAATATCCTACTATTCAAGAAGCTCTACTCTCTGTCAGATATCTTGCATGATGAAGATTCTATCCTGGAACATCAGAGGGACTAATGGTCCTAAAAAAACAAAATGCTTAAAAAAAGATCTTGAAGGAGAAACCCTCTATTGTCTTCTTACAAGAAACAAAGTGCTCTGAAAACCAACTAGTAGTTAAAACAAGGAATTTATGGCAAAATTGTAAAATAATGGCGATAGATGCTATTGGACATGCTGGAGGTTTGGCAATCCTTTGGGATCCCAACCAGGTGTCTTTGAACAACTTTATATCGACGACCTTCAGTCTCTCAACACAATTTCACATCCTTGGCACAAATGCTCATGGCATTGTTACAAATGTGTATGGCCCTAGCAGTTATCTAGAAAAATGTAACTTCATTACAAGTCTTATCAGTTTGAGAAGGGATTTTGAAGGTCTACATTGGATCATAGGAGTATATTTTAGTCTGATCTGATCCATTTTGGAAAAAAAGGAGGTAGAAGAGTTCTTACTCAAGAAAGTACCCTTTTCAATGATTTCATTGAATCGAAGAACATGGTAGACATTGGTTTGGATAGCGGGGAGTTTACTTGGAATAAGAGAAGAGGAGGGGATCATCATGTAGCAGTGCATCTTGACAAGTTCCTAATCTCAGAAAGTATTATGCTTTTTGGCGGGGCTTTGACCTCTCGTCCTCTTGCCTCAGCAGGGTTGGATCATTGGCCGATTACTCTGATATGGAGTAACATTGGGACCAGAATGACCAATCCTTTCCGTTTTGAGCACTTCTGGCTTACTCATAAGGATTTCCATGCTCAAATGGAGAAGTGGTGACAAACAATTACCCTTCCTAAAAGTACTAAGATGTACCAATTTCAACATAAATTGAAGTTGTTAAAACATAATTTGAAGATCTGGAATAAAGAGGTCTTTGGTAATATAATGCTTGCAAAGATTAAGTTAGAACACCAAATGGAAATAATCCAGGAAACCATTATGGAGAAGAGACTTACTGATGAGCTTTACTCTAAGGAAAAGGTTGTCTCTGAACAACTCCATGAACGAGAAAAACAAGAAGAAATACTCTGGAAACAAAAGTCGCGGAATCAGTGGTTAAAGGATGGGGATAGAAATACAAAGTTCTTTCACCGCGCTACTATTCAACACAAGCACCAAAATCAAATCAATAATTTGAAAACTCACACTGGTTGTTTAAATTGTTGATACCCATGAAGATATTGAGAAGGAGATGATCCTCCATTTCAAGTCTGTCCTTACTGAACCTCATATTGATAGAACTGAGGCCATCAGGGAGATCAAAAGTATTATCCCTATATTGGTCACCACAGAGCAAAATGAGATGCTCATATGAGCTATCGATCTTCAGGAAGTGGAGGGAGCAATCAACCAAATGAAGGATGGTAAATCTCCTGGCCCTGATGGTTTCACGACAAATTTCTTCCACCACTTTTGGGATTTGATCAAGATTGAAGTCTGGGAGGTTGTGGAGGAGTCTAGGAAAATGAGGGGAGTTCTCCCAACACTCAATTCCACTTTTCTAACTATGATTCCCAAAATACCAATGGTGGAGAGCCCTGAGATGTTCCGACCTATTGACCTATGTAACATCATTTACAAAATCATCATGAAGGTCCTGGTAAATCGCCTCAAACCTCTCCTTCGTACCTTAATATCTCCTGAACAATCAAGGTTTGTGGAGGGAAGACAAATTTTAGATGGCATTATCTTAGCCCGTGAAGTTCTCCACTCTCTCCGGGTTACTAAAAAAGTTGGTATGATGCTGAAACTGGATTTGTCTAAAGCTTATGATAAACTTAACTGGAAATTTATGAAAGAAGTTATGAGCTCCTTTGGTTTTGGAGATGTTTGGATAAGTTGGATAGCAAATATGACTTCTTCATCTTTCTTCTCTATCCTTATTAATGGAACCCCTTCCGTAATTTTCAAACCTTCGAGGGGAATTCGGCAGGGAGATCCCCTATTCCCTTTTATTTTTGTCCTAATGACTGAAGGCATGGGTCGTCTTATCTCTCATATGTTGAATCAAGGGAAGATCAAAGGTCTCCGGTTTCCTCCCTATGAAAAAGCCTTGACCCATCAACAATTTGTAGACGACACCTTCTCATGGGGAATTCATCGGTTCAGGAAGCGAGACAACTCAAGAAGGGTTTAAACATTTTTATCAAAGCCTCTGGAGTAACCATAAATGAGGACATCTCTGGTGTTCTTTTTAAAAACTCCTCCCATTATTCAAAGGAGCATACTTTTGATCTTGGGTTTCAAACAGAGCTCCCTTCATACCAAATACCTTGGTGCACCTTTATTTGATTCAGTTTTGAAAAATATTTCCTGGGAAGATCTCCTCAATAAAATAAAGGAGAAACAATCGAGCTGGACATTGAGGTCTTTAAATTTACCTGGCAGATTGGTTCTGGTCAAATCTTTGTTACAGGCTATGCTGTTGTATCTTTTCTCAGTATTGGTTGCTCCAAAGTCCGTGATGAAGGAAATACACAGTATTTAACGTTCCTTTCTATGGGGAGGTACAAATGATCATCAGAAATGGCCGCTAGTCAACTGGGATACTCTGTGTAAACCTAAGACATATGGTGGGATGGAACTTAGGGACCATGAGAGACTAAGCATTATGTGTGGGGAAAATTTTTGGTGGTGATGGATCACTTATACGAATGAACCGTGGGAAAATTTTTGGTGCAAAAAGTATGCACTTAATACTCATTAACAAGACCTTATCCGAGTTAATGGACCTGAGAAGGGATCACACATTTGGAAATTGGCAAGGGCGGGGAATTTTTTAATACAAAAGCATAGCTTCTGGTAGGTTCGGGAGGGCTCATCGGCCAACCTATGGAATGACTCTTGGAAACAAGAGCCAAGTATTCAAAATCTTATGACCAACCCACCTGTTCCTTATCCCCTACATGATCACAATTGGAGGACTGTCCAACACTACTGGAAGGGGGAGCATGAGGGCAGAGGCTTCAGGAAGTGGAAACTAGTAGATTGGTGGTGGGACAATTATGGTATGGTTGAAGGGGATTGGATTTACGAACATCTTAGCAACCGACTAGCTGATAAAAATTCAGGAGGGGCCTGATATAATCCGTTGGGGCTACTCCCGTAAAGGAATGTTTAGTATTAAGGAAGCTTACTTCTTGCAGAAGGATTATGAGGAACAACCCATGGGCCGTGAATGGAAGCAACTCTGGGCTGCCAAATTATGGCCCAAAATCACATTGTTCCTTTGGTTGGTCTTAAAAGGCCGAATTCTCACCTGGGATAACATCATAAAAAGGGGCTTTGAGGGACCTTCATACTGTTTTTTGTGTGGTGAAAGTCACGCTGAAAAAATCATCCATCTCATAGACATGTGCAAATTTACTTCTGAACTCTGGGATAAAGGTGCTATGAGCTTTCGTCTGACGGACAAAGTCCACTCAGACCCTATCGCTTCCATCAAACAATGGAGGGATGAACCCTTCAAGGGAAGAATTCCTAATCGGGTTTGGCAGCTATTTCCAGGCTCTCTTCTGGGAGGTTTGGAAGGAACGTAACCGACAGATTTTTACAGGTAAACATCCGACTAGACAGTTAGTTTGGAATCAAAATAAAAAAGGAATTCATGAGACTCTTAAGTTATCAATATGGACGGAACAAGATTTACTTATTTCAGACGCAAAGAGGCTTCTTTTGCGTACCTGGGAATTATGACTCTCCCACCTACATTGACAACTTTCAACGTCATCTATGCTCTCCTGCTAGTCCGATTGAATGGACCCCACCGCCTCCAAGATGGCTCAAGCTGAATTTCGACGGGGCGTCAAAAGGAAACTTGAGAAAAGCTGGTTATGGAGGAGCCTTCCGTGACGAACATGGTAAGGTGACTGGTATTTTCTATGGTTACCTGGGGATGTAGATGAATAACGTGGCTAAGATTGAAGCTCTACTATAGGTATTGTGCATGGCAGGTCATCGTGGTTACAACAGACTGCAAGTGGAAGGTGATTCAAAGTTGGTGCTCTAGCTCGCGATCAATTTGTGTAATGGATCCCATGCGGTAAAGGTGGCGCCCTCCTTTCGTCTGGCTTGGCGTACCCACTGTATTGGGGAAATCATATCCACGTTAAATGCTGTCACCTTCCACCACGTTAGACATCATGCTAACACCTTGGCGGACCGTCTCGCTAACCAAGGCATAACTTGTAATATGGACGATTGGGAAGGACCATTGCATGACATGCCTGATGACCAGTGCCATACTAATTATATACAGATTGAAGGTGTCAAAATGCGAACCAAGGATCACTCTTCCGGCCCGGGATCTCAAATCTGAGTGACGTGATGTCTCTACCTGATACCTCCACGTTACGGTTTGGACAGGTGGCTCCTAAACCGTGAGGCTCTTTAAATTGCATACGATTTTTCCTTCCTCTCGCCTAGTTAATGAGCATTATTATAGGAGGTTGGGGGTGTGCGAAGATGGTGTCCATTCCGTCTCCCACGATCCAACTGCGTGAGACCATTAAGGGTTTTAATTTACTGAGGATTATCAAGGACAAATCTGATAACAGACAAGCCAGGGTCATGATGGTCGACATTTTGTCTCTAAGCACGTTTATCCCTTTAAATTTCCATCTTTTGTGCATGTTTAGCTATCTCTTCCATCGATCTTTGTTGCTTCCTTCGTCCCTCTTCTGTCTTTTGATCCTCTGTGGCCTGTCAATGGGAGGAAGGAAGAAGAGAGTATGCCGCGTCGAGGAAGACCGTGCAGGGGAGGTCTCCAGGACCAAGGTGTTCTGAGTCAAGACCAATGGAACGTGACTACAACGGTGGTTTTCTTTCGACGTATGTTCCCACTGGAAATTCAGAATGATATTGAGGAATTGGAGGAGAATATCTGGCTGCGTGTAGGGGAGGAGGAACCTCCGTCGGAGGTTATTGTACTGGATGATTGGATCCAGGACCCCAGGAACACCCGGGGTAGAATGGCCCTCTACAAACGCGTCGTGGTTATTTTCTGGATCACCAAGACTCTGATTGCTCAGTCAATGGAGGCACATGTCGATGTCCTCTCGTGTTCGCAAAGTTTCAAGGATCATGATGAGAGGTTCTCAAACCATGATGAAGACTCTCGCTTCATGCACATGAAGCTTGATGCCATTGCTGAACATCTGGGCATCTCCTTTTTTACTAAACCGAAGGTGTCAGCTCCGCCCAAAGTTATCATTCTAAGCAACTAGCCAATGACGACCGCAACTCCTCAGGTTTCTATCAAGGATGACGGTCCTGGTCCTTCTGTTTAAGTCTTCTGGGTCCTTTGATGTGTCTGGGTGGGTTTTCGGTTGTACTCTGTTATTTTAAAAGTTGTCTGTTTCCAGCCTGTTCGGGATTAATATCGAGTCTGTATAGTCTGTTAGGAATCTTTTTGTGGAAAAAGGGGAACACTGTTATGCACTGTTGTGAAAGTTTTTTCCAGGTCCTTACTGTGACTTTTTGGAGGATAAGCAAGACTATTTACTCTGTTCAAGATGATAAGTCTAGTAGAAGCGTCTGTTTTGCTCTTGGGGGTAGTTATGTCTCTGCAATACAAGATGACAAGAATCCGATTGTAATCCTTTTCAGTATATAATAGAAAGTTTCCCTGTTTTGCTTAAAAAAAAAAAAATACATCTCACATTTATTAATATCATAATGGATAGATAAGGTTAGTTGTATTCTAAAGTTATAGGATATTGATTTTTTCCATCTTTTCAAAATAAGAGAAACCAAGATTTTTGTAGCAAGAATTATTTTGATTTATTACTTTGCAATTGAGATAATTTAGGAGATGAATCCATTCTTAAAAAAAAAACTAAAATACAATTTTAACAAATATTTGTAAGGATGAATTCATTTCTACAGTAAAAATAATATCCAAAATACAATTTCAATAAATATTTTATGATACAATAGAAAACCAAAAAATATCAAAATTTAGAATCATTTCCTTTATAAAACAATGATAACTATACACATTTTATTTAATTTTTTTTTTACTTTATATCTTTATTAAAATTAATTCCATTTAACCAATGTTATAATCTAAAACATCACACCCTATTATAATCTAAAACATCACACTCTATCATACTTCACTTTAAAATAGTAGCTTACAGTGTGGAAGTTGCGTCAACACTAGATCCCACATTAGTGGGCCAAATACATGGGTCTTTAGAATTTGTGATATTGTTTGGGGTATGGAGTATTCTAGTTTATAACTATAATTACCAAGAGTTAAACTAGTTTAATACATAAGTATTATACACATACTATTTTTAAATTTTAATATGTAAAATAATTACCGAGAGTTAAACTAGTTAAATACATGAGTACTATACACATACTATTTTTAAATTTTAACATGTAAAATAATTACCAAGAGTTAAACTAGTTAAATACATGAGTACTATACACATACTATTTTTAAATTTTAACATGTAAAATAATTATAAGAAGGATAATTTTTTTAATAAATGAGTCAAATAAAATTAGTTAAATATATGAATAATAAGTTTTACACATACCATTTTAAATTTTAATATGTAAAATAATTATAAGGACAAATTTTTTAATGATCGAGTCAAATTCACAATTGCAAAAATGAAGAATTAAACATTATTCACACATCAAGATGAATAGACTAATACTTTGAATATACATTAAAAATGTGGAAAACAATACAATCATATTTATAGATATTATATTACAACATATATGATGTGTTTTAATAAAACTTAATCATACACTTTTTTATAAAATTTCAATATGTAATACTTAAAAGAGAAGCAATTAAAAGATAGAGGGTAATCCCTTTTAGGATATTTAGACACTTAGGAGTTAGTTAAGATCAACTTGTTATAATATATCCGTTAGGAATTTAGTGTGTTTCTTTAGTATGCATTAGTATGCATTTGTAAATATCTAATCCGACGGTCACGATATGTTCTAGACATAGAGTGATCCGACAGTTCAACTTCTCTTAGATAATAACTACCTTTGATCCATGGTTTAACACCCGATTGGTCCATGATATCTATTTAAAGAGCATGGAGGGTCACTTGATAGTTGATCGATTATGAGAAGCTCATTTGTAACTTTCTTTCTTTTGCATAATAAACTGCCTCAAGTAGCTATTTGGTTGGGGCCGTGGAGTGTTTCCCTTTCGAGGGTTTAAACCACGTGAAAACATCAGTGTGTTGATCTGTGATCTATTTGTGTTAGCGACTGCTCTAGGTGTTCGGTCTTTTGGAATTATCCTGTGTAGTTGAACATGGTATCATAGCCTTTATGAAGAACCGCTTCCGTTGGTGATCTAGATCTTGAATCAGTGTTGTCGAAGCTGTGAAAGGGTTTCTGGTTCTGAAATTTCTGTGCATTTTTGGGCTATGAGAGGTGTTTCATTCTGTCCAGAACGCCGTTTCCAGTGGGGAACATTTTTCATTTCATCGAAAAAGGCTTCTGTTTGCCCAAGATAGTTGCATTTCATCAAATCTAGAGGTATATTATTACAATTTGACCTTTTTTTTTATTTAAAATAATTTTCTCATTTTCTTTTCAGATCTAGTATTTTTTTAGTTTCGGGTTGTTGCCTTCTCTTTTTGAGTATGCTCTTTTCCTTGCACCTTGTGCGATCTCGACAAATCAGAAACACAAGGAAAAATGTTTTTTTTTACTACATATGCTTTTTGTCGTGCACTTCGTGCGATCGCGGAAAATAAGAATCAATGAGAAAACATATACAGTTCGGGAAAGATAACGAGGTCTAACCCCAAATTCGAGGCATATTATTTTTTGTTGTTGTTTTTGTTTCGGTTTATGTGAAGCGATTTGCAGGAAAAAAGGTCTTTTTTTTGGCAAGCAAGAAGTTCGAGACAAAAGAGTAAAAAAAAACCTACGTCCTTTTCATCTTTTATGTACCTTTTAATATTATCTCACTTGGTTAAAAGTTGCTATATCTAATAAGAGGTCTTGAGTTCAAGTCTTCTTTTTAGTTAGTTTTCTAAAAATTGCATGTAATATTTAAAGTAACATTATTGTAAAAGTGAAACTCGACTTATTTTACCGAAGTGGTTCACATAAAGCAACATTATTGTAAAGTGAGTTTAAAATGTTAAGCTTGGGAAGAGGGGGGGTCCTTCCTCCTTTTTTTTTTTTTTTTTTTTTTTTTTTTTTTTTTTTTTTTTTTTTTTTTCCCAGTCAGGTCAATCCTTTTCCCACCTCGTATCTATTGGGGTTACCTGCAACCATTTTTTCAATCAAGAATAACTTCCTCATCCCGAGTTAGTTTTCAGTGTCGTTTTTTTGAAACAACCTGATTTTTCGAGATCTTTGCATCCAGATCGTTGGTTTCTATTTTTACCACCTTAATATTACAATATGGCCTCCCCATGTGATATTCTACTTACTAGTTCCAACTATTTCTCATGGAAATATCGTATGGAATATGCCATACGAAGTAGGGGACTTTACCGAATTACCTCAGGGAAAGAAACAAAGCCCACTAATGCTGATAAGAAAATAAAATGGGCCAATAAATGTGATGAAGTCCGTGAATTGATTGGGACAAAAATCTCTATTGATTTACGATTCCACATATCTGGAATTGATGAAACGGATCAAGCTTGGGAAAAATTGGAATCTGTGTTTGGTAAACACAAAGAGATTCGAGGTAAACAACTAGAAAATAAGTTGATTTCCTTAAATCCAACTGGTTTTTCATGCATCCAAGATTATCTATCTAAGTACAAAACTCTTAGACTCTTATGTGCATAATGCAAAATTAAAAGAGAAGACAAGCAATGCATTTACCATATTCTTTCCAAACTTGGACCTGCATATTTTGTTTTTGTATCTACATTTTACTCCATGAAAGAATCGTTGGATCCAACTAGCTATAAAAAGCCTACTCTTGAATCCTTTTATTATTCTTTGATTAAAGAGAAAGATAAGCTTATACATCTTGGAATGATTAGCAATGCAGATACACTTGGAAAAACCTTGCTGGCACAACAGAAAGAGAAGTCCAGGCATCCAAAGAAGAAAAATCTTCGCAATAACAAGCCAAACAAGGGTCCCAAACCCTCTCAGGCAGCTTATTCTTCAAAAAATGACAAAGGAAACACACCAAAAGGTAAGAAGTCTAAGCGTCATTGCAACTTTTGCGGGAAAGATAATCATGATGAATCTAAATGTTTCAAGAATATGACAGCCTTGGAAGCAACAATGAAGAAGCATCACATAAGCCTTGATTCGTGTTTAGAATATTCATCTCACGGACATGCACTTTGTTCTTATGGTTTTTCCTATAAAGCATATTCTTCTTCTACTTCGAATGAGTGGCTCATTGATTCTGGAACATCTTATCATATGGCTAAGGATAAAGCCATATTTTTTACTATACATGAATGTAACACCAAACAAATATTTGTTGGTGATGATAGATCTCTTAGTGTTGTAGGATCTGGAACAACTTCGGTAGATAATGGATAGTTTAGTGATGCACTATGTGTTCCAAGAATTTCCTGCAATTTGTTGTCATTCTTCTGGTGGAGGTAAAAATGTAACGTTTACACCTCACCAATTTGTAATCAAGGATTTTAAAGATCCTAAGTATGTCCTAGCCATTGGAATTGTTGATGATATTACCAGGTTGTACAAGTTTAACAACTTTGGGTCATCACCTTTTCCCTCAGTTTTTGTTGCTCATAGTGATGACTTGAGAAAACTTTGGCATGAGCGATTTGGTCACTTAAATTATTTCTCATTGCAACAACTATGTAAAGAAAATATGGTGATGAGTCTTCCAATGGTATCTTGCAAGGATGGTGTTTATTCTAGTTGTGTACTTAGAAAACATCACCGAGACAGTTTTGACAAACGTGCCTCTTGGCACGCCTTGGCCCCCTTGGAGCTTGTGCATAGTGACTTGTGTGGTCTTCTTCCATTTGCTTCCTTTTCTGGTTTCAAATATTTCTTAACTTTCATTGATGATTACTCTAGGCGCACTTGGGTTTATTTCCTAAAACTTCAGAGTGAAGTATTTAACATGTTCTTGGCCTACAAGGCCCTTGTTGAAAAAGAATATGGTCATCGAATTCTTAAGTTAAGATATGATAACGGGGGAGAATATGTTAACAACAAGTTCACTACTTTCTGCACTAAACAATGAATCCAACAACAACACATTGTTCCATATACACCACAACAAAATGGTGTAGCTGAATAGAAGAACCACACTTTAAAAGAAATGGCTAATCGTATGCTTCAAGCTAAGGGACTAAGCCTTCAATTTTGGGTTAAAGCCATAAATTGTACAAATTACATAGTTAATCACACCCCCACTAAAGATTTACAAGATATCACACCGAAAGAAGCATAAAGTAAAATTAAACCAGATGTAAGTCACTTATGTGTGTTTGGTATTGAAGCAAGGGCTCATATTCCGGATGAAAAACGAAAAGCATTGCATCCTAAAAGTGAAAAGTGCATATTTGTTGGATATTCTGAAAATGTAAAAGGTTATAAACTTCTTCAGCCACATTCTCATGATATAATAATTAGAAGAGATGTAAAATTTGATGAAAATATATTGTCCTGCGAGCCTAACTCAATGTTTGTGCCATTTTTGGCCTACGATCCTAATTTGGTGCTTGTGCCTTCTTCTACTACCCACTTCCTTGATAACATTCCAATTCTAGTTTTTGATGATGACATTGAGGATAGAAATCCACCTCCACTTGCTCATTTTCCTTCAGCACAACCATTTCCTCTATGGGTCTGTTCAACATGTGAAGCAGCTGGTGATCTTGCCGGTGATCCTAGAGATCAACGACGAACACTTTCTCAGTTCCAGCGAGCATCTTCTCTTTTGGCTCAAGTTTCAGAGAATCATGATCTAGAGACTTTTGCAGAAGCTTCAGGAAATCTATATTGGGATGCAACTATGGATGAAGAATATCGTTCCTTAATGGCGAATGATACTTGGGATCTTGTCCCTCTTCCGAAAGGACAAAAACTTATCAGATGTAAATGGGTCTACAGAACTAAGTATGCCTCCGATGGAAGTATTGAAAGGATTAAGGCAAGGTTAGTTGCCAAAGGTTTTTCCCAAGTTGAAGGAATTGACTAAAATGAAACCTTTGCCCCTGTCGTCAAAATGAACTCCATTCGCCTTGTTCTTTCCCTTGCAACCTTACATAAATGGAAGGTCCATCAAATGTATGTCAAGTCTGCCTTCTTGCATCGAGACTTGTAGGAGGAAATTTACATGGAACAACCTCCTGGATATGTTCTGAATGACTCTAGTCTAGTATGTCACCTTAAGAAATCCCTATATGGCCTTAAGCAAGCTCCTCGATCCTAGTATGCCAAAATGGATAACTTTCTCCTTGATACTGGTTTTTCTAGATGCCATTCTGATCCCAATGTTTATACGAAGAAAGTAGGAAACAATCTCATCATCCTTGTTCTTTATGTTGATGATATTATTCTTACTGGTAGCGACCCTAAGATTTTAGCCCATGCGCAATCCAGTCTTAAGCAAAAATTTGAAATGACAGAATTAGGACATTTGCATTATTTTCATGGCCTCAAATTCTTGCAAACCAAAGATGGAATCTTTCTTTCTCAGTCTAAGTATGCTTGTGACCTTCTTCATTGCTGTCACATGGAAGATTATAAACCATCCCCCTCTCCTTTCCAGTCCGGAGTCAAACTTTGTGCCACTTTTACTTCACCCGAAGTTGATGCCACCCTGTATTGTTAGCTTGTTGGTAGTCTCTTATACTTGAATCATACCCATCTTGATGTTTCCTTTGTATTTGGTCATGTTTCCCATTATATGCAAACGCCTCATGAAAGTCACTGGAAAGCAACAAAAATAATACTTTGATATATTCGGGGTACAATTCAGTTGGGGATTCATTACAGTTTAAGGGGGACTCCTTTTTTGGTTGGTTTCACTGATTCAAATTGGGCTGGCGATCTTGATGATCAGAAGTCTACTGCATGTTATGTCTTCAATCTTGGTTCCGGATCTATCACTTGGGCTTGTAATAAACAACAAGATCTTGCTCTTTCTTCAGCAGAAGCAGAGTATCGTGTAACAATTAACGCCAGTCAAGAAGCTTTATGGATTCGAGAGATCCTTTCAGAGTTTGGATTTCAACAACAGCATCCGACTCCCCTTTGGTGCGACAATCAAAGTGCCATCAAGCTCGCCAAAGATCCAGTTCAACATCAACGAAGCAAAAACATTGAGCGGGCCTACAAATGTTCAAGTTGCAGACATATTCACCAAATCTCTTACAGAAGTGAAGTTTTTAAAACTTCGATCTATGTTAAGAGTTCAGGAACTTGTCATTAATAGGGGATAGGCTCTAATGCCTCATTTCTTCTCCTAATAGTGTCACTTTTGTAAATCCAATCCTATCCCAAGTTGTTCTTAAGGGGGGATGTTAGGATATTTAAACACTTAGGAGTTAGTTAATATCAATTTGTTATAATATATCTATTAGGAAAAGTGTGTTTCTTTAGTGTGCATTAGTATACATTTGTAAATATCTAATCCGACGGTCACTATATGTTCTAGACATAGAGTGATCCGACGGTTCAACTTCTCTTAGATCATAACTACCTTTGATCGGTGACTTAACACCCGATTGGTCCATGATATCTATTTAAAGAGCATGGAGGGTCACTTGCTAGTTGATCGATTATGAGAAGCTCATTTGTAACTTGCTTTCTTTTGCATAATAAACTGCCTCAAGCAGTTATTTGCCCAGGGCCATGGAGTGTTTTCCTTTCGAAGGTTTAAACCACGTGAAAACATCGATGTGTTGATCTATGATTTGTTTGTGTGAGCGACTTCTCTAGGTGTTCGGTCTTTTGGAATTATCCTGTGTAGTCGAACAATCCCTATCTAAAGTCGTGTTTTTTTTCAAAGTATTTCTATATAGATTCTAAGAAACCGTAATCAAGTCATGCATAATTGTTAATAAAACTATATATCCAATTTAAAAATACCTCATATACTTATTATACAGAGTAATGGATATAAATATTCTAACCATTTTTTTAACACACTTAAATATGAAAACCACAAAACTTAATATACATTAATATTCATGAGTATCTTCTATCTGAGAACGAGGTTACACACAATACCATAATACACCACCATCTTAATTGTACACTTATATGAAAGCCACAAAACATAATGTACATTAATATTCTTGAATATCCTCACCACCATCTTAATTGTACACTTATATGAAAGCCACAAAACATAATGTACATTAATATTCTTGAATATCCTCTATCTAAAAAGAAGATTACAAACAATACCATAATACACAACCATCAAACAATGCATATGCTTATGGTTATATCCTACATATGCATATGTATTTGCAAACTGTGTATCCAATTATAAATTAGAAAGTTTATTTTGCTCTGCACTTTATTATATTTTAAAAATAAGTTAGGAACATAATGAATAGGAATACACTTTACCTAGCTTGGGGTTTTACGAGGAAGAATAGAAATGTGAATCGTTGGAAGGCTAAATGGTTCAACTTGAAATCGATTCCATGAACATGCTATAAAAAGTTGGACAAAGTGCCTTGATTAGAAGTATATGAAATACAAGTGACGATGCTGGTAGTGTTAAGGTGGTAGTAACGATGTTCTATAGACAAAAACTTCCCAAAAGAGTGACAAAGACTGTAACCATATTTATATTTTGATGGCAAAGGTTATAATAGTATAAATTAATCAATGATATATTCAAATAGGGAGTAGGCTTTAGCTCTTGCCCCACTAGTGGAGAACTTGAACTTTTAGTGGAAAACTTGAACTTTTACAATTCAAATAAGTTGGATAAGGTTCATATCTTTACTAAATGAATTTTATTAATATGGAATTTGAATTTTTAAAAGTTAAATATGTTAGAAATTTGTAAAAATAGTTTCAAGTTTTACTCCAAGAACAAATTTATAAAAAATTTTAAACTTAAAATAAAAATAGTTTTTAATTTTAGTTTAAAACCAGATTTGTAATGAAATTAAAACCTTTTAATATCCAATAATAATTGTTTTATCAGATTTATATTATTATAAATCTTATTTAAAAAAATACATTTATGAAAAAAACTCCTAAACTCTGCCTTGTCCTGTGCATCATCATAGTCATCACATTCCTTATGTTTCTAAGGAGAATTTATGTAATGCCACCCATCCCAAACCCTTTCAGAACTTACTTTTGTTTTTGTGTTTTTCAGAACTTTCTTTTTATGAACATTTTTCATTTGAAAAGATTGTAGGTATGCATATATGCTGTATAAAGATTGTCTGTATGCATATATACTATATGAACAAAGTAAGGAACTATAGAGATTAGATATTGGGCTTGTCTAAATGATATATTCACACAAGGAATAAGTATATGTCTAAATGATATATTCACACAAGGAATAAGTATATGTAAATTTACAAATCTCTATCTCGTTCTGGGATCTTGCAAATATCTAACCAAACAAGTGGTGAATTCATTTAAGAACTCAAATTTTATCATCTTGGACTCCAAATTGTTTGTTCTTCCTACAGGTGGTTTTCCCACAGATTTTATTGTTTGTTCTTCCTACAGGTGGTTTTCCCACAGATTTTATTGTTTGTTCTTCCTACAGGTGGTTTTCCCACAGTTTCTATCATCATGGACGCCAAATTGTTTTCCCACAGTTTCTAGCTGACGTTGGAGGCCAAGGCCAAATTCATATTCAAAGATGAGAAACGATATTTAGATTCGTAATACAACTGTAGTGGGCCTTAAATTACAGAGTAGACAATGATATCATTCAATTATGAATAATATCCTGAAGCTTTTAAAATTACATATTCCTGGAATCTTAATAAAATGTCATCACACATTCTTCCATGACCTTTGAATATTAGATAAATATGCCTGTCAGCAACGTGCATACCATCCATTCTAAGCGTTTTAAGTGTCTATATACATGTCAATATATATACTGTCATTGTTATTGATGTCGAGTACGATAAATTTTGATATTCGGGTACTTTAAAAAATCATTTGTTATTTTTTTAAATGTAAAAGAGACATCTATTAAATCTTAGAGGAAATTCATGGGATGGAACTCCTTTAAAATTATAAAAATAAAAGAAAATAATTTATTTGATGTATATTTATGATTATGTAAGGTAAATATTAACTAAGTAGTATAAGTTAGAGATTGTAAAAGTGAAAATTATGGAAAAACCATAAAAATTACTTAGGGATATGGGGAAATGTTTCATTCCATGAATTTTTAGGAATTGTCCAGTGATTTGTTTCATGATGGAGCTTGTGAGAATTTGTTCTTATTTTAGCAATGTTGTTTTTCTTCTTTATTCTAGTTAAGATAGATCTAGAGATACTTTTGATCATCTAGATTGAGGTCTATCACCTCCTTATAATATCTTCATTTTCTCTTATGCATTAATTCTTTATCACACCATAACTTCTCCTTAAATTTAGATGTAATAATACTTTTAATATTATCACTATTTTGTAGAGTGACCTCTTCCACGACTCCTTGATGATTTAGCCCAGTCATGCATGGGCATTCAACCCCAAGATCGACTGACGCTGACAGGTGATGAGAAGGTGACTGGAAGGGGGACATAGACTGTCTAGGTGAAGAAAAAGGGTGAGTGCATAGCCCAAACAATCGCTCGAAGATGAGCGATCGATAGAGAGAATCGATGAGGATTGGTCGAGTTAGAGGCCATGAAGGAAGAAGGCATGTGGTCAAGGCCACGAAGATGAAGGGATCCTTATGCAAGAAGGAAGGGGCAGTGGGCTCAGATGGTGAGTGAATGGCCAAGCAAATACTTTAGTCGAAGGACCAAGTTGCATTGGAGTTGAGGCTAGTCGGAAGACTAGGTGAGTTGGTGGCGGAGCCGACGTCGGTGATGCCACCTACATTGAAGTGGTTGAAGGTGATTCTGAGTTGATTCGTTGAGTTGGTGAGATAGATATGAGAAGTCGAAATTGATGCCGACATGAATAGAAGAAGATTGGCCAAAGGAATGGTCTAGTGGCATAGAATCCAACCAAGTTGTGGTCGAGGTAAGAACCAGTTGAGCACTAGTGAGGGAGAAGTGGAGTAGTCGACAAGGGAAAAGGTCGACGCAGCATGAAGGAGTTTGAGTTGCAGTCAAGGCAGAGACCAACTTTGGTTATTCAAGAACAAAGAAGAGACCAGTCATTGGACGAACGCGACTGAAGGGAAGGAAATGAGAGCATAATTCACCGTAGAAGTGTTGACAAGGGGATGGTCAACGTAGTAGGCTAGTTTCTAGCCAACAAGTCAGAGTGTAGTTTGGTTGAAGGGAATGCTGACGAAAGATGAGAAGATGAGTTAGAGTGGTCGATGACAGGTTGAGACGATAGATGCAGAGGCAGTTGGAGCAGACTGACTGGTGGGTGAAGGGAGGTCTAGTTTGAGGTTGACCTAGGTGACATAAAATTTGGTAGATTGGGACGACAGAAGGAAGACAAAAGAAGGAATGTCGCAGTAGGCCATTGATAAAGGAGTAGACTAGTTCAAGTCGTGACTCGACCGATGAGATAGCCGAGAAGCAGAGGCACATCGCAGAGTATTTGCGGCATTTAATAAAACAATAATGGCGGTTGTTGAGGATGCTAAATGGTATTGCGTGCCGAGGAGAATTCCAGAGGAAGCTAGAGGCTTCTAGAAGCTGCTTGAGCGGGAAAATAATGCGGCAGAGAATTTGTATAAATAGAGGTCAAGGCAGAAGGAGGGGCGCTCTCGGACCCTTAGAATTTTAATCAGTTTCCTCCATGAAGTGGAGATGATTTGTTCTACAGTCGATAGATTGAATTTCAATGTAATGGAATAAGCTGATTGAGCCATAAGGGAATTCACCCTTGTTGTAAACCAACTGATGTAATTTCTATCTGTTATTAATATAAACCATAATCCTTGGCATTCCATCTTGTGTGTTCACTGTGTGCGTTAGTTGAGCAGGAGAGTTGTGTGACTCTGAACAACAAGCTGGTCGTCAACATGACTCACCCTGCATCACCCAGACATGGCATCTTTATGCCAACCTTTCTTGAACTGTATGTTGTTTTGGCTAGAGTAGGAAGCAATCTCAGGAAGGTTGTTGACTCCTATGTTGTTTATCTTGTTCTTGTACATTAGGTACCTAGTCATAGCCATGCTTTGAATAGTGTGGAGAATCACTTCTCTGAGGAGGATATGTTATAAATCTCTTTTTGATTTGTTCTATCATTGTCCACGATTCTCTAAAAAGGTAGACTCGGATTTTGTAGAAGGATCTTTAGTTGTAGAAGGTAATCTTTGGTTATGATTTTGAGTTTAAATGTTTAAAATGATTATTTGTAATTTGGTTTAAAATGATTTTGAGTTTAAATGTTTAAAATGATGATTTGCAATTCTTACATACAAATTAGGTTGGATAATTAGGGTTTAAAATGTTCTCATGTTTAGGTTGGACAATTAGGGTTTAAAATGTTCTCCTAAACATGTTATGGAAAGTCTCTTCAATTATATGAAGTAAGAAAAAAACACTTTAATATGCGAAGTCTAATTCATTGTGACTTTAACATGTGAAGTCTAATTCATTGTGACTAGCTTGACTAAAGTTTTATTGTATAAAGTGGTGTATGTATATTGCATAGTGATAGGTTATTAGAACTTGGTGCTAGTTAGAATTAGAATTGTCAAGCTTTATTGCATAAAGTGGTGTATGTATATTGCATAGTGATAGGTTATTAGAACTTGGTGCTAGTTAGAATTAGAATTGTTTAAATGTAGTTTAAAATTTTTCAGTCACATATCTAAATATTTTTAAATTGCCAAGCTATTCAAATAATGAAGGAGTTCGAAATTAGTTATATTTATATAAATATGTTTTACAATGTAGTCAATTTACATTTATAGATAACATATACTTGGTTTTATATTTTTATAATATTTATTGTTTTGAAGCTAAAATGTACTTAGTTTTAAATTTATTATTATTATTATAATATTTATATTTTAATAGAGTACATATACCACATCATTGTTAGAGATTAACATATCTCACCCACTTGGTCTCTCTTAGTGTAATACAGATTTAACTCTTTTTATTAAAATATTAAAGATTAATTTAAAAAAAACACTTGCAAATTGAAATACTCAAATTATGATTAATTTGTTTTTAACTTGTAAACCATATGATTGACCAAATGATACTTTTGAAATGAAACATCAAACAAATTTAATCCTCTTCCAATGAATTATTACATTTTACTTTTCAAATTTCCTTATAGTAATTATTATATTTATTAAATATAAATTATGGTTAGATAGAGATTATATATGGATTGTAAAATTATTTTATTGTAGTTATTATATTTTGTTGGAAATAGGTGACAACCAGTTCTTTGGGTGAGTGTGTAACTATTTAATTGAATAATCAAATTAATTTTCATGTTTGAATAATAAAAGAATCGATACCATTGCTAATTTGCTACGCGGATGTTTCCCTCTCAAGGGTTTTACCACGTAAATCTATGTGTACGTTTTTAATGTGTTTGCCATTATTTGCTATCTCATTTAATTTCTTCTGCTGCATTGGCTGCTTGATCCAACAAGTGGTATCAGAGCGAGGTAGGAGGCCACATAGAACGAGAATGCTGAGAAACATTATCGTGTTGTCTATCAACTAAAGATAATGAAAATTAGTTTTTCCATGGGTATAAAGCTTCGTGAGGAGCGAAAAATTCTGTAGTAAGAACGAGGTGAAAATTAAAAGTTTTTGCCGGTCCAACAAGGAGAGAGGCGCGGAAATCTATTTTATGTTGAAAAGGCTATTTCATATCATATTACTTTTGGTTAAAGCATGAAAATGTATGTTTTATTTTGGGTTTTATTATATATCTTTTTAATGGTTCACGTGGATATGGTATAAGGTGGATTGCGACACACACACACACACACATATTATATATGTTTTTTCATTATATAAAAGACGGATCTTATAAAGTGGATTAAGATGGAAGTCATAAGGTGAAGTTTTTTTTTTTTTATATATTTTGTTATTCGAATTTTTTTTATCCATTTGTTTATTGGGAATTTAAACTATTTAGTTTGTAAATCCACTATTTTGAAAAAGGATTTTGGTCTTTTAAGTCTTGATCCAGTTTCTTGAGAAAATGGCAAAAACACAGAGTGTTAAATTTGAAATTGAGAAGTTTAATGGGAGCAATAATTTCAATTTATGGAAGGTCAAGATGCGGGATATGCTCGTGCAACAAGGAGTGTAAAAGGAACTGGCAGGAAAGATAAATAAACCCATGGATATATCAGTTGAAGACTGGGAGGAGATGGATGAAAGAGCTCTCAGTGATATTCTTCTGTGATTGGATGACGATTTTTTATTTAACATCGTGTCTGAAACTACAGCAGTAGGTCTCTGGACAAAATTGGAAATCCTATACATGAATAAATCCTTAACGAATAAAATCCTCCTGAAGCGACAGTTATTTACCTTGCGTACATGAAAGAAGGTACAAAAATTTCAGATCATTTGAATACATTCAATACTCTTACTTGTCAGTTGGCTAGCATGGATGATAACATTCAATCTGAAGACAAGGCGATTTTACTGTTGTGCTCTCCACCCGAGTCTTGGGTACATTTTGTAACCTCTACCAGTTTAAGTTCTACTGAGTCTATTACCTTTGATGATGTTGTGGGAGCCTTGATTTTTGAGGAAACTCGAAAGAAATCTAGTCTTGAAACCTCGACATCAGAAGTAATGGTGGCTAGAGGAAGAACCAGTGAAAGATGACAACATTCGAGGGGCACATCAAGATCAAAGTCGAAGGGAAAAAATAGTAAATTGAAGTGTTGGTATTGCAATAAAACATGACACCTTAAGAAATATTGCTGGAAACAGAAGGAAGCATCTAAGGAGGAGGACTCTTCAAAGAAGGAAAAAATAGCCAAAAAGGATTTAGGTATGATCGATGAGGTATTATCTATATCTACTGTCTCACAATACCATTATGATTGGTTAATTGATTCTGGAGCATCCCATCACATGTGTCTTCATAGAAATTGGTATTCCACATACCAATCTATAGATGACGGGGTGGTTTATATGGGAAATAATGTTTCATGTAAGACTATTGGGATAGGGAGTATCAAAATAAAAATGTATGATGGGACTGTTAGGACTCTAACATATGTAAGGCATGTACCTGAACTTAGGAAGAACTTAATATCAATGGGAGTTCTAGATGCTATCGGTTAGAAATTTACAGTTCTAGGTGGAGTTATTAAGATATCGAAAGGTATCTTGGTTGTCATGAAGGAAAATAGAGTTGGGAACCTATATAAACTTCAAGGGAGGACGAAAATCGATCATGCAATAGTAGCATCAGTTGATGTAGTAAACTCCACTCGTTTATGGTGTCAACGATTAGGTCATATGAGCGAAAAAGGAATGAAGGTACTTGCTGATCGAAAGTTGCTTTCTAATTTAAAATCTATAGATTTGAAGTTTTGTGAGCATTGTATTTATGGTAAACAAGCTAGAAAAAAATTTAAAGATGGCAAACACGCCAGTAAAGGTATCCTAGACTATATTCAGTTTGATATATGGGGTCCATCTCCTAAAATTTCTTATGGTGGATCATCATATTTCGTTAGTTTTATAGATGATTACTCGAGGAAACTATGAATCTACTTATTAAAGAGAAAAACTGATGTTTTTGATATATCTAAGCAGTTTAGAGATTTGGTTGAAAAGAGCACTGGAAGGTTCATTAAATGTCTTAGAACAAATAATGGAACCAGATTTACTTCTAAGGAGTTTGATAATTTTTGCAAGAGGGATGGGATTGAGAGACATAAAACCATTGTTTACACTCCGCAGCAGAACGATGCTGTTGAACGCATGAACATGAATCATTTTGAAAGAGCAAGGAGTAAGCTTAGTAATGCAAAGTTGCAGCAGGAATTGTGGGGAGACGCATTGCTTATAGCTTGTTACCTAGTCAACTGATCACCATCAACAACAATTGACTGCAAAATTCCAGAAGAGGTATGGACAGGTCCCATGTGATTATTCTAACCTTAGAGTATTTGGTTGTGAAGCTTATGCACTTATTCCAAAAAATCAACATTCCAAACTAGATCCTAAATCAAGCAAATTGATCTTTGTTGGATATGGTGATGGTATTAAGGGATATAGATTGTGGAATCCTACTGCCCATAGAATCATCATAAACATAGATGTAATATTTGATTAACTTTCTCTCTCAAATTTAGATGTAAGTAATGATTTGAAATAGGATAATGTACCACAGTTACAACAAATTCAGTTTGATACTCAATTATCTACGAGGAGGAATCATGATGATGTCCATGAGGAGAATATTCATGAGGACACTCCTTAGGAGGATGAACATACATAAACATATCAAGAAATAGAGGAAATGCCACAACAAACTCTACGAAGATCTACAAGCGACATAACTTTTCCAAAGATGTATGATGATTTTGTCACATCTGTTGCTTTAATTTCTAATGAAGGAGAACCTAACAGTTATCATGAAGCATTAGAAGTGTCTGACAGTGACAAATGGAAACTTGCAATGAAAGAAGAAATTGATTCTTTGGCAAAGAAAAAAACATGGGATCTTGTGGAACTTCCTGAGAGTAGGAAAGTGGTTGGCTGCAAATGGGTGTACAAATTGAAGAAAGGAGCTGATGACATTGTTCTGAAGTACAAGGCCAGACTGGTTGCAAAAGGGTTTTTATCAAAAAGCAGGTATTGAATTTCATGAGATTTTTTCACTAGTACGAAACTTGTTTCTATCATAATTCTATTGGCACTAGTTTCCTTATATGATTTGGAGTTACAACAGCTAAATGTCAAGACAACTTTCTTACATGGAGATTTAGATGAGGAAATTTTTATGGAACAACCATAAGGGTTCGTTCAGAATTGAAACAAGAGGTTTGTTTGAAAGTTCAGGAAATCATTGTACGGCATGAAGCAGTCTCCCAAGCAATGGTACAAGCAGTTTGATTCTTTCACGATGAGCCAAAATTTTACCAGAAGTGAGTATGATCATCGTGTGTACTTTAAAAAGTTGGAAAATGACATGTTCATTATTTTGGTATTATATGTTGATGATATGCTTATCGCAAGCAAAAGCATGTTTGAAATCAGTAGGTTAAAGGATCAGTTGGCTAGGACGTTTGATATGAAGGATCTAGGAGCAACAAATCAGATCTTGGGGATGTAGTTACATAGAGATAGAAAAAATGGCAAGTTGTGGTTGTCACAAAAGAAGTATGTGGAGAAAATACTTCAGAGATTCGGTATGAATAAGGAGAAACCAATTAATATCCCTTTAGCTTCTCATTTCAAGCTTTCTTCAGGTTTGAGTCCTAGTAGTGATGAAGAAAAGCAGTATATGTCTCGTGTACCATATGCTAATGCAATAGGAAGTTTGATGTATGCGATGATAAGTACAAGACCATATATTCACATGCGATTGGTGTTGTTAGTAGATACATGGCAAATCCAGGAAAAGAGCATTGGGCAGCGGTGAAATGGGTGCTTCGGTATCTTAGAGGCATGGGTAATTATTGTGTCAGCTTTGATGGTTGCAGTGATGAAGTTTGTGGTTACGTTGATTTTGATTTTGTAGGTGACTTGGACAAGAGGAGATCCACTTGAGGTTATGTATTTACTCTAGCAGGTGGAGCTATTAGTTGGATGTCAAAGCTTCATAATATTGTTGCTTTGTCCACTACAGAGGCAAAGTATATATCTGCTTCACATACTTGCAAAGAGGGAATTTGGTTAAAAGGTTTGTTGGGTGAGTTAGGAATGTTTTAGACCACTATAGTCAAAGTGCTATTCATTTGGCCAAAAATTCAGCTTATCACAGTAAGACAAAACACATTCCTGTAAAATACCATTTTGTAAGACATGTTGTTGATGAAGGTGGAGTGGTCCTTGAAAAGGTCCACACTCAAAAGAATAGTGCATACATGTTCACAAAACCAGTTACTTTAGAGAAGCTATGGTGGTGCTTAGCTTCGCTCGGCTTGCAGGAAAGGTGATGAATAAAGCAATGAGCAAGGTATCAGGTAAATTGTTGGCAAGGTGGAGATTGTTGGAAATGGGTGACAATTAGTTCTTCAGGTGATTGTGTAACTGAATAACCAAATAAGTCAGTTACGAGTAACTGTGTAAGAAATGTTATTTCTTCTTCTATTCATGTAGAAGGTAAAGTTTTTTTGATGAGAGTCAGCGGAGAAAACGCTGTTGTAACCTTCATGTTTGAATAATAAGAGAACCGATACCATTGCTCCTTGGATGTTTCCCTCTCGAGAGTTTTACCACGTAAATCTATGAGTACATTTTTAATTTGTTTGCCATTATTTGCTATCTCATTTATAATTTCTTCCACTACATATTATTTTACATATTATTTTATACATGGCTGCTTGATCCAACATATTTATGGTTTAATAGAGATTATAAATGGATTGTAAAATTCATGATTAATAAAAATTTAAAGGCTGCATAATTCATCCAAATGGGAATATGGGAAACTCTCTTGTTTGGTAAAAGTGTAAGGATAAAAATTAATTTGGGAGAATGAGTTTGGAAAAAGTATTCATCCAAATGGTAATATGGAAAACTAGTCGGTTATGCTCCTCCACACTGTAAATGGAAGACTAAGTTTGTTAAAAGTATAACATTAAGCATCAATGGGAGAATGAGTTTAGAAAAAGTGTAATGGTTTGATGAAAGTTATATAGTATTTGTTTTTATCCTTATTCCAACCTAGTGGTACTGGTTACATGTTTATTATCTACTTAGATCCAATCATAAATAATTCTTCTTTTCTTGGTCATGTGCGTGAGTGGTTCAGGAAAAAAATCCAATCTACCCGTCAATTATCATGCATGCTTGTGCCATATAAATACTTCCACTTCACATATTCTAATGCACTACTTTTATTACAGAAATTCCGTGCTGAAGCCTATAAATCACACCGCATTTTTCGTCAGTATTTCACCGAAATATTCATGGGTTTGTTTGATAGAAGGATGCATTCGTATTCTTATCGCTTAAGTCATTGAAAGAGGTTTCCTTTCATATAAATGTTAGATTTGAAATATATTTACATAAATGTATCTTACAATGTAGTTAATTCAAATTCGTACTCTACAAGTATTTGGTTAAAAAAATTTATATTTATGTTTTTTGGAGTATATTTTCGTCATTGAAACATTATTTGATACATCTCATCCATTTGGATTATAAAAGGTTTCTCTATACAATAAATCTATCTCATCCACTTGGATTATAAAAAGGTTTCTCTATACAATAAATCTATCCCATGATTAAGAATTTTAAGTCATATAACTTACGTTTCTTTCCTCAGTGCATAATTTTTACTTTAAAATTCGTAATATAAATACCTAACTACATCAACCACTCTACTCTGAACACCATATCCATCTCATTAAATGGTAAAACTTAAATTCTTATTTGTAATTGCAAGTTTTGTATTTATAAAAAACCTTATGATAATTTCCTTTACCTTACATACCTTTGAGTTGTTGACCATTGGTAATTGTTATAATGAGCTCTTTGGTAAACTATGCAAAAAGGTTGATAGTTCTTTTCAACATTAATATCAACAAAATTGAATTATCTTTGATCTATCAATATTGAATTATCCTTATTCTTTAAATGGCTCCTCTTAATTTAAGGTTCTAGGTTCCATTTTTCCTATTATTGCAGCAAACAAGTTCCTAAGTTTTTTGTTCTTGGAGTACTCGATTTTATTAATGTTTCTTAGATGTGGTGGAATGTATGTAGCGATAGGTGCTTTCGTGTCTTCTTTTGAACTTTGATAGATTTTTTGTTTTTATCACAATTTTTTTTCTTGATTGGTTGGTCACCAAGTACATGTGAGTATAGCTGTGGTATCCATCATCATCAAGTTATAGCATGTCTTCTATGTGGGAAGCCTCTAATGCTTCTCCATCTACAAACTTGAAATCCTATAATTGCTTTATATGCATGCCTTTAATGCTTCTCCATCTACAAACTTGAAATCTTATAATTGCTTTATATGCATATGAATTGATGATATTTTTTTTACACATTTGTGAAAGTTATTGTTCTTTTTATATATAAATTTTGAAGTTTGATACTTGTTGCTGTCACTATGATGTTGTATAACTAACACATTCACTTAACTTGTGGCGAGTGGCAGTTGAACACCAATAAGTCACAAGTTAAGTTTCATGAACAAGTCATCTATTACTTGTTCTCTATGTTTAGTTGTAATCACATGCTGTATTTGCCATCTGGACAGTATACTTGTCCCATCCTCCTTCAATCTAGGAGAACCATCGATGGTAGTGCACCCCTAATTCTAAGATATAAACATCTATCAATGTAATGAATCTATATTTTTTATTGGAAAAAGACATTGTTACTTAGTGTAGTTTGCATAGATGGTAGTCCATTCCAAATTCCAATATATAAACACCTATAGATGTAATGAATCTATATTTTTTTATTGGAAAAAGATACTTCGTGTAGTTTAGTTGGTCTTCCCTTATATATCCTCTTCCATTAGTCTCAAAATACCTTTCTTGTATATTTGTTCGGCTGCCCAACATTAAATGTTTAGGTAGCTACTTTGTTTGATGTTGGATCTCAAGCTGCTTAAAATTCAAGAACAAGTTGCTTGAGATCCAACTAAAAACAAAGCAGTCCCTTAAAACCACTTATACTATGAAACGAGAACTCGACACAGTTCTTGTTTTTCTCTCTCCTAATTTTAGTAGGTATTTTTAGCTCCGTTTCAAAAAGGAGTGATGCCAGTATTACACATTTTCATTTCGAGGCATTTTTTGGGACCTTTGAATTATCTTTATCGTAAAAAAAATTTAGTTTCTATTTTCAGGTGCATTTTTAGAAATTTAGCAAAATAACATACATTTTTAAGCAATTTATAATGAAAAACATATACATTTTGCAATTTTTTCTATAAAATACGACATTTTAATGGACAAAATAAGACACTTTTATTGACAAAATTGTAAAAAATTCCAGAAAATATAGACATTTAAAACCATTTTCAATCAATTTTCAGATATGTTTTGTATAAAAATGATACTATTTCATATTATTTTTCGAAAAGTGTTGATTCACATAAATTCAAGAAAAATTATACAAATTATTTGTAAAAAACATATTTCAAACATTATATATAGAAATTTTATTTCTAAAATTAAGTCTGAAAGTCAAAACATTACTAATATATCTTATCAAAATATTGTCAAACTTAGCATTTTTTTCAAAACATGAAACTAATCAACAATATCATGCAGGCCAAATTCATGTCCTCTTCTACTGCATGTTTCCCCCCTCTAACATTATTATAAAATAAATTAAAAAAAACAAATTAAACTAACCTCTAACAACATTATAATAAAAAATTCCTAACAACATTATAATAAAAAATTTAAAGAAAAATTAAAAACAAATCAAACTAACCGCTAACAACATTATAATAAAAAATTTAAAAAAGAATTAAAAACAACTTAAACTAACCTAACAACATTATAAACTAACATTTAAAAAAAAATTTAAAAAAAAAACTAACATTAAAACTAATAGATTTAAACTAATGTTCTTATAATTAAAAAATAAAAATAAAAATAAAACCCAATAAACTAACCTAACATTATAATTAAAAAATAAAACTAATTAACTATATACTAACACTACACAAAATTTAAAAAAACTTAAAAACAAAATAAAAATAACATTATAAAAAATTAAAAATTAAAAAAAAACAAACTATACAAAATTTTAAAATAAATTAAAAACAAAAATAAAAACAGACTAAAACTAATATTATAAAAAATTAAAATTTAAAAAAAAAACAAACTATATATAATAACAAATCAAACTATATAACATTTAAAAACAAATTTAAAAAAAAAAATTAAAAACAATAAAAAAATCAAAATATAAAACATTAAAACAAAATTTTAAAAACAATTAAAAAACCAAACTATACAAAATCTAAAAAAATTTTAAAAATAAAATAATTAAAAAAAAATTTATTCTATACAAAAAAAATAAAAAATAAAAAAAATTAAACACAATTTAAAAAAAAAACTAAACCATGCAATGGTTGGGGAGGTGGGTTGCGGCGAGGGAGAGGGGAGGTGGGCGACGACGGTGGCAGGGGAAGGGGGAGGGCAGTGGAGGGGGAAGGGGAGGAGGTGGCGAAGCTGGGCGGGGGAAGGGAGGAGGAGGTGGAAGGGAGGGGCGGGCATCGAGCCGCTCGCTTGGGCGCCAAAGGGCGGGCCCCGTCGATTCCCGGCATCGAAGGGGCCGCCCCCGTTGATACTCGGCATCGACAGGGGCCGTGAGGGCCGCCCTTTGGCACCCAAGCGAGCGACCTCCCTCGCTTGGGCGCTAAAGGGCAGCCCTCACGGCCCCCGTCGACGCCGGGCATCAATGGGGGCCGCCCTTTGGCGCCCAAGCGAGGGAGGTCACTCGCTTGGACGCCAAAGGGCGGCCCTCGCGGCCCCCTGTCGATGCCGGACATCAACGTTGATGCCTGGCATCAACGTCGATGCCGGGCATCATCGTTGATGCCCGACATCAACGTCGACGTTGATGCTCGGCATCAACGTCGATGTCGGGCATCAACGTCGATGTCGGGCATCATCGTTGATGTCCGGCATCAACGTCGATGTCGGGCATCATCATCGATGCCCGACATCAATGTCGATGCCGGGCATCCATGTCGATGCCCGGCATCAACGTCGATGCCCGGGCATCCACGTCGATGTCCGACATCCACGTTGATGCTCGGCATCGACGGGGGCCGTGAGGGCCGCCCTTTGGTGCCCAAGCGAGGGAGGTCGCTCGCTTGGGCGCCAAAGGGCGTTCCTCACGGTGGTGGGGGAAGGGGAGGGAGGTGGAGGGGGAAGGGGAGGAGGTGGCGGAGCTGGGCGGGGGAAGGGAGGAGGAGGTGGAAGGGAGGGGGAGGGCATCGAGCCATTCGCTTGGGCGCCAAAGGGTGGCCCCCGTCGATGCCCGACATCGACGGGGGCCGCCCCCGTTGATTCCTGGCATCTACAAAGGCTGTGAGGGCCGCCCTTTGGCGCCCAATCGAACGACCTCCCTCGCTTGGGTGCCAAAGGGCAGCCCTCACGGCCCCCATCGATGCCCGACATCGACGTCGATGCCGGGCATCAACGGGGGCCGCCCTTTGGCGCCCAAGTGAGGGAGGTCGCTTGCTTGGGCACCAAAGGGAGGCCCTCGCGGCCCCCCGTAGATGCCCGTCATCGACGTCGATGCCGGGCATCAACGGGGGCGGCCCCCGTCGATGCCCAGCATCGACATCGATGCCGGGCATCAACGTCGATGCCCGGCATCAACGTCGATGCCGGGCATCATCGGGCATCAACGTCGATGCCGGGAATCCACGTTGATGCCGGGCATCCACGTCGATGCCCAGCATCGACGTCGATGTTGGGCATCGACGGGGGCCGTGAGGGCCGCCCTTTGGCGCCCAAGCGAGGGATCGACGTCAATGCCGGGCATCGACGGGGGCCGTGAGGGCCGCTCTTTGGCGCCCAAGCGAGCGAGGTCGCTCGCTTGGGCACCAAATAGCGGCCCTCACGGCCCCCACTGATGCCCGGCATTGACGTCGATGCCGGGGCATCGACGGGGGCCGTGAGGGCTGCCCTTTGGCGCCCAAGTGGGCGGTTCCCTCCCCCTCCTTCTTCCTTCCTGCTCCCCTCCACTTCCCCCTCCCCCCCCCGCCCGCGCCCTCCCACGTCGATGCCGGGCATCGACGGGGGCTGTGAGGGCTGCCCTTTGGCGCCCAAGTGGGCGGTTCCCTCCCCCTCCTTCTTCCTTCCTGCTCCCCTCCACTTCCCCCTCCCCCCCCCGCCCGCGCCCTCCCTTCCACCTCCCCCCGTCGCCCTCCCTTCCACTGCCGCCACCCACCACCACCTCCTCCTCCTCCCTTATCCCTCTGTCGCCCCTCCCCTTCCCCCCTCCTCGCTCCTCCCCCACCGCCCTCCCTTCCACCGCCATCGCCCACCTCCCCGCCATTGCATTGTTTCAATTTTTTTAAAATTTTGTTTAAATTTTTTTTTTTTTTTTTTTAATTTTGTATAGTTTATGTTTTTTTAAATTTTGTTTAAAGTTTGTTTAATTTTGTATAGTTTAATTTTTTTTTAATTATTTTGTTTTTTAATTTATTTTAAAATTTTGTATAGTTTGATTTTTTTATTGTTTTTAAATTTTTGTTATAATTGTTTTTAGGTTTTTGTATAGTTTTTTTAAAATTTTTTATAATGTTAATTTGGTTAGTATATAGATACTTAGTTTATTTTTTAATGTATTTTTAAATTTTTAATTATAATGTTATCTTAGTTTAGTTTGTTTTTAATTTTTTTAAAATTTTTAATTTTTTTAAAATTTTTAATTATAATATTAGTTAAAATTTGTTAGTTTAATTTGTTTTTAATTTCTTTTTTAAAACCCAAAGCTAATATTCGTGGAATAGGGAGCATTCGTGCAAGATGGGAGTGTGTTAAACCAAGCTGTAGATCCCGAAGGAATATGACATCTGAAATGATGGGTATAGATGTAGACTCAGATTGTGCGCCCATTGATAATAGAGAAGAGTATGGGTCATCTACATCTTCATCAAGTCCTTCATCTGCAGAAAATGTAGATTCTGATGGGGTGTCAGAATCCATGGATGAATTTGAAGAAGCAGTGTAGATGCTTTTTATTAGTATGATTTTTGTAATAAAAACTCTAGAGGAGTTTTTGATGATGGGGTGTTAGAATCCATGGATGAATTTGAAGAAGCAGTTTAGATGCTTTTTACTAGTATGATTTTTGTAATTGAAACTCTAGAGGAGTTTTTGAATATTTATATGAACCATTTGTTCTTGTATGGTCTAATATATTATCTCATTATGAATCGCATCATAATTCCTTTGTTTTTATATGGTTATAATGGTGAAATTATTAGAGAAATTTGTTTTTTTGTTTAATATGTAATTTTCCTGAAAGTTGTAATTTATCTCTTCAAGATTTTTTTTTTTTTTTTTTTTTTTTTTTTTTTTTTTTTTTTCAATTTAAGGTTGATTTTAAAGTTTTGTTAAACAACAATATGGGATGTTTAGGCCGTGGCTCTATTTTTTACCCTAAAAAAAATATCAACACTTTTCTATTGGGGGTGTTTTTGGTGTTTTTTTTTGCAAAAATCATCGTTTTTATGGGTAGAGTTCTCGTTCATAGTATATAGTTCTCGTTTCATAGTATAAGTGGTTTTAAACACTCAATGCTGAGCATCATACTAGAGGAGTGATCCTCTTAAACCCTTAGATCACTTCCTCGATGTCCACCATAATCTTCTGTTGCTAGTTGTTACTTGTCAGCTTGTCCACGTATTGAAAAGTGCCTCGAACTTGAAGGCGTTGAGTGCGGCGATGGATCCACCCGGAATTTGTTGGTTTTTATTTTAACTGTTTGCGGCCATGTGAGGGTCCGAGGGTCCGTTGCCTATTGTTTGGAGTGGTCCGTGGCTGTTGTGAAGCACTACCCTCTTGACCCGCCGCTCTAGTGGTCTGTAACAACAGTTTGAATATGATATCAGAATAAGTTACCACGATCTGTATAATGAACATGGGAGTAGGTACGATATTAATTGTATAATAATCTCTCATCTTTATTGACCTTAATATATATTGGAGTTGTTTAAAGATATTTTATTCCATTTCCAAAAAATTCTGGAAAGCATATTCTATTGTAAACTCTAAACTCATATTAAAAAAAATGGTTTCTCAATTCTCTAATTTTTAATGGAGTTTGAAAATTTATTGGTTTATTTTTATTTTGAAGGAGGAGAAATTTGTTTATTTGGTTTCAACAACCCTGTTGAATTTTGCCCAACCCCATGATCATTTGGTGACTTTGCAAATTTACAATGAGGGAGTAGGCTTCAGATCTTGCCTCACTAGTGGAGAATTTAAACTTTTACAATTCAAATAAGTTGTATAAGGTTTACATCTTTTCACTAAATGAACTTCAATAACATAGAATTTGAATTTTTATAATTCAAACATATTGAGAGGATTTACACTTTTGTAGCAGTTCTAAATTTTATTCAAAATCAAACTTATGATGAAATTAAACTTAAAGTAAGAGTAGTTTTAAATTTTACTTTATTTGTAATTGATACGTCTCCTCTCGTCGATCCAACGCAAGGAAGGGAACATGACTACTAAGATCTGGGGCTTTTACATAAACTCAACTCATTTCATTAGTTTCATACGAATAAAACAAATGTGTGTAGATGCAAATCAAAGCAAAAATGCACAACGAAATAAAACATTATCCACACACATTCTATATGCATTCAGCATATCAATAATGATCATCAAATTAAAACATTGTAGAAATAAATACACATAGAGGATACTTATCTTCATTGTGCAATTGTCCCAAGCAACGAGCTATGTCGCTACAACGTTCCACCCAACCATAGGTCTCTGCCCATCCTGTATTCTTTCATTTCTCAGAGACCACCCTCGAGTTGAGCATGATTCTACAAGGAAAAGAGGACACTCAAGCTCATGCACAACCAAATAAACATTTCATCTAAGCCAAGCCAGTCCACAACTGGGTTTATTAGGCTAAATTTGAACCCTCTTCATTTCTGGATGCTTGCACTCAAGCTCAAGCCAAAGAAATGGATACTCATAACCCATACCCCAACATACTCTTTCCACACTCAGCGAGCACAATGGTTGGGCATGGATAAACGATTTTTGAAATGGATTTTCGAAACAGGGTTCCCGTTGGCTCTCCCAATTCGCGGCTCACCCAAAACAAACTATGGGAAGGGGAATTCAACCCCAGGGAGCAAAGCCGATTTCTCCCACAGGTTATGAGCATTTCAAATGGCCAAAACGGCCTCAATGAAACCCCAAATCGAGCTCCCTTCCTCCCAATAGCTTTGCAACACCCAAAACGCCTTCTTCCTAGCTATAAAAACAAGGGAAACCATACAAACGTAGAGGGGAAACGTCCATGTAGCTCCCAAAAACTTGAGAGAGGCAAAACTGGTTGATGGATAATGGCTTGGGGAGCAATTTCATGGCTCCTTTCTTGCCCAAGAAGTCAAACACGATTTTCCATGAAGGGTGGCTTGCCCATACCCGAATTTGGACAGCCATACCTCTCCATTCTCCAAGGCATATACTATTTCAACCAACTCTTGGGAGAAATGAATGATTGGGTACAAAAGTCAACATGAGTAGTTGAGGGTTCATGGGTTCTCTCATTGACACTTGGCTTGACTTGATTGGTTCAAGGGTTTGGATATTTGCCTCCCAATTCCTTGTGAAATCATGCCTCCATCTCTTGTTGCATTGCATAGCTAGTTGTGAGTATTTAATTAAAATGCATAATTACATGATATTTGTAATTCCATTGTGCATGGCTAACAAGTAAACCATATGCATCACTAAACAGATGGTGAGATCTTGGCCTTGAACTCCTCACAACGATTTTATAATAATATTACAGTAATGAAATTATTTAAACCTCTTAATATACAATAAAATTGCTTTGACAAATTTATACCATCATAAATTTTATTAAAAAAAATTAAATTTATACCATTATAAATTTATAAAGAAAAAATTGTTGGTATGCATATATTCTATATAAAGATTATGCTATATAAACAAATTAATAATTATGGAACTATAGTTATAGATTAGATATTAGGCTTATCTAGATGATATGTTCATAATATGTAACTAAATTTCAAGATCTCTATCTCGTTCTGGAATCTTGCAAATATTTAACCAAACAAGTGGTGAATTCATTTAATGATTCAAATTTATGCATATTCATACAGAAACTGATGGAGTAGGCACAGTGGATAGAGTGGCGAAATAACCAGCAAACTACTCCATGTTCATTTCATTAACCAAAAACATGTTTATACACCTCAGGAATTCTGGAATGATCCAGAGATCTAAAAGCATTTAACTTTTTGGGAAAGCTTCACAGCCTTAACTCTACCAACTAATATTCACATGATTACACTGCTCAGTTGGAATTAATTTCCAACAGAAACTTGCATTAACCTGAGATCCAATAGTCTGCGAATAGCACGTTAATGTTTCATGGATGTTTTCACGCCTCCAGCTACAACACTTCTCAACAGAGTTTACTTGCCCTCCTCCACCTGTTATTGGTGTGAAATTTGAAGGATGTTTCTCCTCGTATATTTGTGGGTAGCATCTTAGTAATAAATACACTAATGTATCTAATATATAAGGATTAGAAGAGGGCAACGTTGACACTGAACTAGCGAAATAGTCCAAATATTAAGGACAACCAGCTAACCTATGGGCAGCCTGTTGATCGATGGCTGAATGGGCTCTGCGTAACATCGCAGCCATGTCGGAGACTGATAGCACGTATTGCAGTTTTGGAAGTGGAAGGAGAAAATAGAGCTGACCCATTTCCAATTCCTCTTCTGGATGAATAGCCACCATATAACTATCAATGTACAGAGAATCTGAATCGCAGAGAAAGTGGTGCGGATTTTGTAGAATAATCTCTTCTGCTTTGATGTGTTCTACGAATTCGGTCAGACTGCCATCTGAGAATATTACTTTTGCTGTCTGGCATTCATTTCCGGATGAAATGGAGCTGGAGCTGCTCCCCATTATGATCAAAGGGCCTGAGAACTACTTTGGATTTGTAAGCTCTATGCGCATATAATCAGGTAAACCTAGATCTGGTTTCCTGCGGATGTGTGCTACTAGATTTTTAAAGCGATGACTTGTACACTACAGGCCCTGCGTTATTGAAACAGTAAGCGATCTCTGAGGTGCCGTTGGTTTTTCCTACAGCTGGTTTTCCCCACAGATTTTATCATCTGGACGCCAAATTGTTTGCCCACAGTTTCTAGCTCACGTTGGAGGCCACGGTCAAATTCATATTCTGAGAATATTTAAATTCGTAATACAACTGTAGTGGGCCTTAAATTACAGAATAGACAATGATACCATTCAATTATGAATAATATCATGAAGATTTTAAAATTAAATATTCGTGGAACCTTAATAAAATGTCATATTCTTCCATGACCTTTGAATATTTGGATAAATATGCCTGTCTAGCAACGTGCATACCATCCAGTCTAGGCTGACTATATACATGCAATATATAAACTGTCATGGTTATTCATGTCGAGTAACACCAATTTTGATTTTTGGTTCCTTTACCAATGTAAATTATCATTTGTTTTTCTTTAAAATGTGAAAATATAACTACCCCAATTTTGAGGAAATTTAACATATGAATCTCTTTAAAATTATAAAAATTAAAATAAAATATAAAAATAATAATTATTTAATGTATATTTATGATTTTGTAATTTAAATATATATTAAGTAGTATAAGTAAGGATTGTAAAAAATGAAAATAATGGAAAAATTTATAAAAAATATTCTTGCGGATATAGGGGAAAAAATGTTTCGTCAAGAGCCCAAATATCTTTGAAGCATGGGTACCAATGTGTCACAAAGAACACTGGTATCACAAAGATACAAATTTTTTCATCCCACAATGTTTTAGGAATTGTCCCATTATTTGTTTTCATAATGGAGCTCGTGAGAATTTGTTCTTATTTTGGCAATGTTGATTTTCTTCTTTATGTTAGTTATGATAAATCTAGATACTTTTGATCATCTAGATTAGGTGGATTACCTCATAATATCTTCATTTTCTCTTATGTATTAATTCTTTATCACACCACAACTTCTCCTTAAATTTAGATGTAATAATAGTTTTAATATTATCACTATTTTGTAAAGTGACCTCTTCTTGAGCTCCCCAATTATTTATCCTAGACATGCCATTTTTATGCTAACCTTGCTTAAATTGTATGTTGTATGTTGTTTATTTTGTTCTTGTACATTGTGTGCCTAGTCATAGCCATGCTCTCAATAGGGTAGAGACTCACTTATCTGGGGAGGATATGAGGTGTATTTTTTTAATTTTGAGATTAGATGTTATAAAACGCTTTTTGATTTGCTCTATTATTGTCCAAGGTTTTCTAAAGATGTTGCAACCCCAAACTTCTTCTTATTCCAAAAAAGGTTTGTTGATTTGTAATTGTTTTCAAGTCCATAATAAACTTTCCACCCTCCATTAATATTTTTTTCAATATTATACTTCTACTTAAGCTTGTAATGAAGATAGATTCCAAGATATTTGTATGAACTCACTTCCTCCAAGTTGTTGTTGTCATTTATGAAATTAGCATATAAGTGATCTTTTGAGATTTGATTATCTTAAACTTTTGTTTTGTCAATGTTGATAGTCATACTCATACTAGAGAATGATGATGATATATATATAAGTGATCTTTTGAGATTTGATTATCTTAAACTTTGTTTTGTCAATGTTGATAGTCATAATCATACTAGAGAATGATGATATATATATATATATATGAAAACATTGGTTGTTGTGTGTGTAAACATAGGTATTTATACATATTTACATGTAAATTGATTTTGGTTGCATTCGATTTTGGATGCAGTTGAATATATGATATATATGTCTATAATTATTTTATGCTTTAGATTAAAATATGTAATTACATAATATATATTAGAAATACTCAATGTTCTATTGATAAAAAATCTTTAGAATAGAAAAAACACTTTAGATTTGATCTTTGTATCAAAATAATTATTTTTTTATTCACTTTCCTCTTAAAGTTGGACAAACCTTTCAACTAAACTCTACCATATATGAAACTAGAGTAATGATAATTTTAATGTTAAAGTAATGCAATTTCAACAATGATAAATTGATTGTATAGCCTAATTTCAATTGAATATCTTAAGAAATTAAACTATAATAATGATATTAATACTAGTATAAATTTTAAAATGTTTATATGATATGGTTAATTATATATACCTAATTTTATGTCAAATTGAATATTAAAAAAAAAATTAATAGTCAATATTAAAGAATAATAATATAAATTTTAAAATGTTTATAAGATATGGTTAATTATATATTCCTAATTTTATATAAAATTTAATTTGAAAAAATTAAATAGAGTAGCATCCTTTTCATTCAAAAACATAATTCATATTTACATTTAAGATGAAACATGGTAGCTCAAGTAGTAAAGATGAGAAGTTGTAAACAGGCCATCTGAATGCACTTAGGAATATAGTGATAGTGAAATTGGATCCGTGGAATACATGTCACACAAGTACCATTACAGATTCCTCTAGTAAAAAAAAGAAAAATGAAACATAAATCCTAGTTAAAAAAGAAATATATATTCCTCGCCCTCAAAAACATTCTTGATGAGAAATATATTGGGGGAATCCCTCTTCTTGATGTGTCCTCCTTGAGACTTTCCATCTTTATTTATAGAGGGTCATCTTGGTTATTATTTTGAGTTTGCATGTTTTCATAACTTGGTTTATGATGCTTATGAGTTCTTCTATTTCCTTTTTTAATGTGGTGTTTTTATATGTAACTAATTTAAGTTTCTTTGAAATTATCATTCTTCACTTGTTGCAATGGATCTACCCTTGATATAAGAGTCCTAAGTTTGACAACTTATATTTCTACCCTTGCCACTTGAATTGCATAAATTGTTCTTTTAGGTTCATGGCATATGTATCTAAATACATTAGGGTGAATCCATGAATATGGGTAACACTTTTCAATGAAATGTTGTCCATAACTGTTGCAGATCAATTCCGAGCTGTTATAGATCCATTCTGGAAAATAAATAAATAATAAAAAATTCTATTTTTTCGCCATATCTTATGTGTTTTAACTCTGTTTTCCCTTTCAATTTCACTGACACCCCCTGCAAATCCCCATTCTGCATATTTCATTCCTGAGGAACCTATCCCAAATTCCACTTCCCGAATCCATAAATCCCACATCTGTCTATTTTTAGGGTTTTTCATAACTTCTTCGATTTTCACCCAATCACCTTCAAATTTTTCCACAGTGTTCATTTCCTATTTATGCTTCTTTGTCCCTCTATGAAAATTTTTCTCATTCTTTCACTCCGCTTCTGAAATCCCCATTTTCTGCTTCCCTATCCATCGAAAGTGTCAAGAACGTAGTCAAATCCCAATTACCCATCAAATGTTTTCCCAAATCCAAATTTTCCTTTACTAAAAAAGTTTTTTTTTTCTACCCATTCACAACAAAAAAAACACCTGGTTATGGTTGTCACATGCGTAGGAGCAAAAATCATGGAGGAAGAAATTGCAGCCCTAAAAAACAAACTCCAATATCTGGATGAAAAATTTCTCAGCCTCCACCTTTAGCATTCAACCATGAATAATAAATGACAGCCAGAATATTCTGTAGACACTGGGTTCTTGTCTTCCAACAATTTTCGTTGGCTGAAGCTTGATTTTCCTCGCTTCAATGGTAATGATCCGTTTGGATGGATATAATGGGCATAACAATATTTCCACTTGCATCCCTTTCATTTGGAACATGAAGCTCTCCAATCGTACCGTTGGTACATCAAGGCTCATGAAGAGCCAAAATGGATAGATTTTTGCTAACTCCTTTCGCAACGATTTGGTCCTAGTGCTTTTCACGACTTCACAGGAGCACTCACTAAGCTTTGCCAAATTGGCACTGTGAGAGAGTATCAAACAAAATTTGAGAAAATGGCCAATCACATAGAAGGATTGTCTGATGAATTCTACAAGAGTTGTTTTATCAGTAGTCTCAAGGATGCAATCCGATCAGAGGTTCAAATGTTCTGTCTCCAACACAATGATGAAAGTCCTAGGGTTGTCTAAGTTGGTGGAGGGACAATATCACAGCCCAACAACGCTCCAAATCCATTTTTTGTTCCATTTAGCAATATGGTTTCCCAACAACCTCCCATCATGCCAGCTCCTCGACCAAATCCTATCAAGCATTTTTCTGAAGTAGAGATGCGAACACATAGAGAAAAATGGCTTTGTTATTATTGTGATGCGAAATTCACTCGGGGCCATAGATGTGTTGAGCAAAAGTTCTATCTCTTGGATGTGGATTCTCTGCGTGCCTCTGAACTTGGCGAAGAAGCTCCAGATACAATAGATGATCAGGTCGACATTCAACAGCCGCCTGTTGACCCTCTGTCTCAGGACGACCACCCAGAGATATCTCTCCATTCTTTAGCCGGAGTCACCACCCCACAAACAATGCGGGTCAGGGGTTTACTTCAAGAATCTCCCGCTTACAATAATCATTGATTCTGGTAACACTCATAAAATTCATTGACCCCCATATCTCCAAACAAGTTGATTTGTTTTGTCCATCCTTGCTCCAAATTTGAAGTCGTGATTGCCAATGGGGGCACCTTACCTTGCAAGGGGAAGTGTCACAATGTGCGTGTATCTATGGGATATTATAACCTCTTCTCTGACATGTTTTTCTTGGCCTTAGGATGATGTGATGTGTTTTTGGGAGCTTAATGGCTACGCACAACTTGGCCCCATCTTATGGGATTTTGCTGAACTTTGGATGCAGTTTTCAATCAATGGGAAAAAACACACATTGACGGGCTTACAACCAGGGTCTCTCCGCATCATCATTTCACATCGCATGGAAAAGATCCTTAAGAAGAATTCACATGGTGTCATCGCTCAACTCCATTCCATTCAGATGCACCCATCAATGGTCTCCACTACTCCTTTGGATTTACAACAAATTTTGGATAGATATGCAGGTGTCTTTGGTGAACCAATGGGATTTCCACCTTCAAGAGGCCTTTCTGGTAAGAATTTAGCTGCCTCTCCATATGAGAAGGAAATGATGGCTATTTTTCATGCACTACAGAAGTGGTGACCATACCTATTAGGGAATTATTTAAGCATCAATACTGATCACTAGAGTCTGAAATATTTCTTGGAACAATGGGTCTCCTCCCCAGCACAACATAAATGGGTCAACAAACTCATGGGTTATGACTATGAGATCACTTACAAGATGGGTAAGGGCAATCTGGTGGCGGATGCTCTTTCTCACACATTTGATGACCAAGTTTCTCTTTCATCTATTTCTATGCATGTTACAAATTGGTTGCAATCTGTTCAATAGGGATATGTCAATGAATCCTCATTATCTCAAATCATCCAATGGTTGGCCAACAACCCTCCTGCTGTACCACATTACTCTTGTGATGGTACTTCCTGAGATACAAGGGTCATCTGGTGCTTCCCGAGAGCACAGATCTTCAACAGGTTGTCTTCTATGAACTCGATGCTTCTCCATCAGCATGGCACTTTGGGTTCCTCAAACCATATGAGTGGGCACATCGTAACTTATTTTGGTAGGGAATGCAAAGGAAAATTCAATAGATGGTGGATGAATGTGATTCTTTCCAAATCAAAAATGGTTAACCGACACTCCTTAGGGGATTGCTTGAACCCTTGTCCATCCCTCCACGGATTTGGAAAGATATTTCTATGGAAACTTATCTTCGTTGCTTCACCTCCGAACAACAACCTCAGTGGGTGAAGTGGCTCCCTCTCGCTGAATGGTGGTACAATACTACATCTAAAATGACTCCATATGAAGCCATCTATGGTCAGGAACAACCAGTTCTTCTTCCATACACCCTCAACAGTTCACCAGTTCAGGCAGTTGATACGGTTCTTCGAAACTGCGATCAGATTCTTCCATTTTGCAGGGACAATCTTCACATGGAAAGAATTCGAATGAAACAACAAACCGATCAGAACCGTTCTGAGCACATTTTTCAAGCAGGTGATATGGTTTTTCTTCATCTACAGCCTTCCAAGCAATCCTCCTGAAACTCAAAGGGCATCATAAGCTCGCTCCAAAGTTCTACGGCCCTAGAAGGTTCTTCAGGATATTGGGTCCGTTGCTTATAAATTGGAACTTCCTCCTTCTTCCTGCATTCATCCAATATTTCATGTCTATTGTCTGACGAAAGTTCTTGGCACCAGCATTAGAGGAAAAACTAGTTTACATAACTGGATAATGAAGGATCCATCCTTTTGGAGCTGGAGGCCATCCTCAATAGGCGCACTTGTGAGCTTCTCTCTCGATCTATCACATAGGTATTAATTCAGTGGCACGGAACGCAACTAGAGGATGCTACATGGGAACCACTCCTTCAGAATTCAATGTCAATTTCCACATCTAAAGCTTTGAGGACAAAGTTTTTTCTAAGGAGGAGGGTATTTTAGGAACCCGTGTCAACCCTTCTCTTTACTTTGAACTAGTATATTATTGTTGGACGCATATGCTTTGTAAGTCGTCCCGTAGTATTATATGTTCCATGGTATTGATCCATAGTATTGGACACATATGCTTTGTAATTCATCCGTAGTAATTATATGTTCCATGGTATTGATCCATAGTATTGACGCATATACTTATTATATAAGTACGTGTTGAGGCCAATGAAGGCATCCACGAGTTAATTGTATTGAGCTTTCTCAAAGGAGGTTTCCCCCTCGAAGTGGGATGCGATCAATAAATCTCTTCTGTGTTATGCTATTTCTGTTATATTGTGCATTTTCATCATTTAACTGTTGCATGTTCCTCACACCCACACTAGGTGTAACTAAGAATCTAGTATTAGGTTATGAAAAAGATCCCATTTTTTTTTGTTATTGTGCAATTAGAATAGGTTGGATATATATATCCAAGGAACAACCTTCCACTACATTCCCAATGATTAATGGATGGTAAAGAGGATAAACCATCGGCCGTGATTGTGAAAATCCTCACAGCAGATCTAAGAGATGATGTATCTCACAAGAGAATAATTATGATTAAGCAAGAAAATAGAAGAAGAGTGATACATGCAGTATAATGGGCAACAGAATAATATGGTACAGTAGAACTCAGATAGAAGCAATAATACTTCGGTCATACTAAATTATTAATCACAAATGGACATATAAATAATACAATGCATGAGGAATTCGAATGCCTAAGTGGCAATTCGAATTAGCCTTCATGGAGTGATCAAAGGATCACTGGAGTGTCATCGGAGCACAACTAGGTGTCCTCATGATCATCGGAGCGCAACTGGAAGTCTTCATCATCATCAGTGGAGTCATCAATGCTCAAGTAACTGTCAACCATCAGTCAAACTAACTTGGTAGGTGTAACTGAGTGTAACTCAATGTAACTGAGTGTAACTCAATGTAACTGAGTGTAACTGACTGTAACTGAGTGACAACTGGACTGGTAGGTGAAGAAGGGCGAGTTGCTCCCTAAAATCAAGGAAGAAGGGCGCACTAAGCAACTGGAGGGGCTAAAACTGAATAGTGAGAAGCTCCTGGGGGCTGGCTAACTGAGGGCTAGGTGCTGGACTGATGACTAGGATGCATGCAAACCCTAGAATGCATGCAAACCCCCAAAAAGGTGCATGCATGACTGAAAATGTAAATGATCAAAATACTGGTGGGACTAGGATGGAGTATAGGAATATCCTAACAGTGATGACAGGGCCTAATCCCGAGAGAATCATGAGAGTAGAACCCATGACCTCCCCAACTTTGGGGGAAGAGATCTACGTGTTGGTCATGACCGTTTGAGCTAACCCTTATACATATAATATATATGAGTTGAGTCTTTCTTTAATGGAGATTCGAACAAAGCCAAGGAGTATAAGTTGTTGTCCGCAAAATGCCTGTAAGCTTCCTACACTTCTTTCCTTTCCAAAACGGGTCTAAACTCCTCAATTTAAGGGAAAAAAATAAGCTGCCAGTCTTTACCAGAAAATACTCAATTTGTTATCCTGCTATAATTATAAATAGGAAGGATTAACATGGATTTATCAATAGGAACGCTTATACAACACAACATCAACATAACATAACCGGGCTTACTTCCTATTCAACAAAACATAACCCAACCTACTTCTTCAATAAGACATCACTAGGAAAACTTCACTAAACGTCACACTATTTCTCTTTATATGGCTGCTTAAACTTTATTGCCAGCCATTCAACTCGTCACATACAGGTCAACTATGAACCAGGGGATATATATAATATATATATATATATATATATATATATATGGATAACACTATGATCTAGAACAATATATATAGAAAATACAAGAGGAGTCATCATAAAAACCCCATTCTACACCTTTGTTGGTACTCAATAGACAACATATATTTATGGGTTTGATTTTCCACATACTCTAGGGTATAGTGAAAGCCTCACATACATACATAAGACCATCTTTAGATGAATTTAAACCATATAACTCTATAGTACACCGAGCATAAGACTGAAAGATATCACTGTCATGTATTCCCATGTACTTGGGAATATGGTAGTATTATAAGGGTATGAACCATTCTTTTTAGGCAATATCATGAAAAAATAACCAAATACGGTTATTGATATTGCTACTATTGGAAACCCAATGCTATATTAAAGAGATACAGATCATGATACTTTGTTTCTCATAAGACCTTGCAAAGTAAGAGGATTTGAAAGAGTTGGCATGCAAGGTGAATACCAAAAGGTGGATGAGAAAGAATTGGAGGATATTATAACACATCTACGAATCCTACTTATAATATATTATCTCTTTAGAATATATTATCTTCCCAAAGAAGAGGATAAAAAGAACAACATGATGAAGTCCCATTTAAATATGGAAAACACATTTATAGAGAACATGAGGATTGAGTCCATATGACTTGATCATTCATTATACCAAGAACCTGTGAAATTGTGGTTTCAACTTAAGACCATGTTCAAAATATGTTCACTCATTCTGGAATCTTGCAAATATTTAACCCAATATGTTTACACAAAGAATAACTAAATTTACAGATCTCTATCTCGTTTTGGAATCTTGCAAATTCAAACAAGTGGTGAACTCAAAGTTAATAACTCAAATTTATGCATTTACAAGAAACTTGCATTAACCGGAAACCCAACCCAATAAGCTCTGGAAACACAATTGAATGTTGTTGATGGGAAATTTGAAAAGGATGTTTCTCCTCGTCTATTTGTGGATAGCATATTACTAAATACACTAATGTATCTCCTCGTATAAGGATCAGAAGAGGCCAACGTTGACACTGTCGGAGCCTGATAGCACGTATTAGTTAAGATCCTCAATAAATAATTTTATAATAGTTATATATTTATAATTTTGTTAAAAAAGTGAAGTAGTTTAGTTGCATCTCTGTTTTAAATTCTCATAAATACAAACCCACTTCAAGAACATGCATATCCCTGTACTCCTTTTACAACAATTTTGAAATGACATGCTTCTTTCAAATGATTTTTTCTATGCACATCGACATTAATTTAATAAAAGATGAAATGTAAATCATTTGGATATAGAAATCTTTTACAATCTCAACTGCTATTTCAGTCTCAATTATTGGCATTAAAAGATGAAATCTAAACCATTTACAATTGTTATCTCTTTAAGATGAAAACGAAGAGACCAAGAATCTCTACCAATTTAGAATTTTTAAAAATGGATCTCCATCCTGCTCACAAATTTGGAGAGCCTGTCGACTTAAATATGCAATGTATGTGAAGAGTACAGAGATATAGGGCGATCCTTATCTCGATTGCTGATTCCCTCCAATCCTTATTTCGATAGCTGATTCTCTCCCTTCAACAGACATAGAGAAACGTCAACCTTTGACTTTGCTTCATGCCCGTTGGATAGAAGAAATCAGCAATTGACATAAGCTCAGGCCAGAGATGAACTGGTATATAAAAGAATCTGTGTTAATCTCCAATAAAAACAGGCTCACTTCTGAGTATATGCATACAGTAGTGGCCTTGACAGCTTACAAAAACAGAATTAAGTCTATCAATATTCAGGATAAGCACGTTAATGTTTCCTGGATGGGTTCAAGCCTAAATGCCTTCGTAGCAGATTCCATGGCCTTTGATCCTTCGGCCCAGTCAGGCTTTTCTTGTGGGCTTTTCCAGTTAAACAGGTAGCCTGTTGATCTGATGGCCAAATTAGTTCTGCGCAACATTGAAGCCATGTCGGAAACTGACAGAACGTATTGAAGTTTACGCAGAGGAAGGAGAAAATAGAGTCCACCAAATTCCAATTCCTCCTCTGGATTAACAGCCACCATGAAACGATCAACGTACAAAGAATCCGAATCACAGAGGAAGTGGTCCGGATTTTGGAGAAGGATCTCTCCTGCCCTAATCGGCTTCTCGTATTCTCTGAGGCTGCCATCGAAGAATATTATCACTTTTGCTGTCTGGCAATATTGAGTTGTGGAAGACATGGAGCTGCCCATTATGATTATGATTATAAGACTTTACTCTTGAATTAGAACACCATTGATGAATATATCATGAGTACGCTTTTAGAAATAAATATGACTGGAATCTGATCATTTCGACTTTGAATCGGTCGCCGAATTAATTATTTTTTAAGAAAGCTTTGCGGGCATTAGTTGCATCAATCCATCCGTCTGGTTTTCCCAGCTCAGACTTGATAAACAAGTGACGTGTTTTCGATATATTGAATGTGATTTCAAGAAAAATGAAGGATATAGCTACAGGATTGGATCTGACTGTGTATATATGTGGAAGCCAAGTTGGATTAAGGACGTGAATGGCAACGTGAAAGCTGATCCATTGGTTATCTAAATTAGGAGACTTTTATTTGTTTGACTGTGTATTAAATTATATCAAAGTTTTTGGAATCACTGTATATGTGTTTGACTCTGTATTATTATATCAAAGTTTTTGGAATCATTGTGTATGTGTTTGACTCTGTATTATTATATCGAAGTTTTTGAAATCACTGTGTACAATGTCGAACTTGATTGATACAAGTAAAAGTATCCACAATCAAATTTTATATTATTATTTTTCAATTATAAAATTATAAATCAACTTTCATTTTTATTTTTGAAAGGTGAGTATATTACAATGATTTGTAGTTAACTAGTTGACTTTCAATTTAATTTTAACTTTTTGATATTTGTAATGGTTTGTAGTTTACGTTCAATTAATTTTAAGCTTTTAATATATTGCAATGATTTGTAATTCATTTTCAGTTAATTTTAAAGTTTTGATATATTGCAATGGTTTGTAATTCATTTTCACTTAATTTTAAAGTTTTGATATATTGCAATGGTTTATAATTCATTTTCACTTAATTTTAAAGTTTTGATATATTGTAATAGTTTGTAATTAATTTTTGAATAGGATTAATTTCTTACCCGCTGGTATCTCTTGGTTCATTTGGTTAAACAGAAATAAAATTATATTCGAAAATGGAACACCTCGTCTTTTCTTTACATTTATGAAGATTATCAGAATGATTAAAGAATAGTGCTCGAACTTGGAAAAAAAGAAAGATAAGAAGAACATTTCTTTTACTGTTGATCATAATTCTCTAGTGGCTTTCTTTAATGGGGCAGCTCAACATGGTCTTTGTGCTGTGGGGAGGTGTCATTTTCTTGAATAAGGATCAGTGTCATTTTCCTGAATAAGGATCATTATTTCACCATTTGTTTGGAGGAAGGATGAAATACTAAGGGTGAGATGTTAACTTTATGGTGTGTTACTTACAGTTGCAAACTCCTTTGGTCTACCAGAGATGAAAGTGTTTTGGGACTCATGAGTCACAATTAAATGGGCCCTTGGAGAGTTTGATATAAATGTTATCCAACTTTATCAATGGTGTAACAGAACAAGAGAAAAAATCAATCTCTTTAGAGAGATTAGTTTTGAACATATCTATCGACAAAACAATACTCTTGCAGACAAGTTGTCGAAAGAAGCATTTGCAGGGAAATAAGTTGTTGTCTACTATGAAGAGTTTTTGGAGTCACAGGTTGCTGAGGAAAGGAGCGGGTCAACATTTTTTATTTCTAAAATATTTTGGTCATGATTGCATTAAGACATACACTTATCAGTTTTTGTTGTTTTATGTTGAAATTATGTCATTTTTGTCTAAAATGATAATCAGCTCTGTATCATGAACATAAGTCTCTCTTGAGACTTAATATTTTGTACTATTTGATTTTCAATATGAATACCAATAGTATAGTTTTTTTCGCTGAAAAAAATTGACCATTTTAAATCTATTATCAAATTTCCTTGATTATAACTTAAATTACTTATCATTGCTACTACTTAAGTTACTATAACTTAAGTTTTGCATATTTACTACTCCACGTCAAATTCTAAAATATAAATATCTATATATAAGAGTCATGGAAATTAAACCATTTTTATTTTATAAGTTTTCATAAATTAAGTTTTTATTTCTAATAAAATTTTATTTAAAATATTATTAATTAAAATTATGATAAAGTCATCTTAAAATAATTATTTTCAATAATACTTTAATTATGCTTTTTAATTTATATTCATATAAATACAGTCTGGTTAATGAGATAGATTTATAATATAAATAAAATAATATTTATAAAATTTTAATATTATAATAATAATTTAAAAAATAAAATTCAAATTAAAGTTTAAAATTTTGATTTAAATTAATATTTTTGAATTTCTATATCTAAATTTTATTGATCCTAACGTGTCATTTTAGCCGGGCCATAAATCCTAAGGGTTCATGTAGTATATTTATAACATGTCATTTTAGAGACAAACTCACATTTCGTGTCATTTTAGCCGAGCTTTAAGGAAGAAAACAATTCTTCAAAAAACATTATATAAATAAACAAGTTTTTAATATATTTTTTTCCATTATCACTCTAGTCTATAATATCAACCAAATAGATGTAAAAAAATTATATAAATAAAAAAGGTTTTAAATAATTTTTTTTTCATTATCACTCTCGTCTATAATATCAACCAAATAGATGAAATTTTTAACATTTACATCAATAAATTTTCTGTTATTTTAATTAAGCTTTTTTTTATAAGTAAGATTATATTAAGAGAATAAGCTATGAGTATAAAGATAGATTTATAGGAGCAAATCCTCTTTTCATATCAAGACCTTCTCAAACTAACCATATTGCTAGAGGACTTTGTCTTACTTCTGCTCATAAGATACATTGTCATTCTTCCACAAACATTATAAAATTTTTCCTTAACAAAGACCATCAACCCATAAGAACTAGTATATCTACGACGCTTTCTAAAACCAGTAGTAACTAGAACCATGACTACATCCATCAAAGAGACTAACAGACCACCATGACACAAAAAATAAATAGAACAAAACAACAACACATAGGTGGAACCTTCAAGCACCTGATGGGGCTCCCTTCGTGACTGGGTTTTCTTCATTCGGTATCAAACTCGTGCAACCGACGCCACCCATATCCTTAGGGGAAAACTTGATGACCAACCGATGAACTATAGCATCGATATTCTCATGCATATCTTGAGAATCTGCATGTTGCTCCTTCCAACAGCAGACCGGTTCGGTGTCCCCCTCCTCCTTCAGGCTGCGCTACCACAACACACGGGCTAACATATTCTTCGCAACCCAATATAGCTAAATTGAATGGCCATACAACGAGAGGACAAGAGGCAATGTTTCCTAGGTCATAAGCCTAGTCTTCAAGCTCTTTGGCATCCTCCGCCAGTTGATTCTCATCCAATTTTTCCCAGAGACTAGCCTCCAGGTCCTCCATTTCCCGCTGAACCTCAAACGGGACGTTCAACTTGAAAAAATGGGCTGCCTGAGTAGCCCTCAAGCACGCCCTAGTCATATGACCGCTTCCTTCCCCTTGTTTTCCTTTATCAACACGACGACAACCCAACCCTTCCTCGCCATGATACCCAACACTATGTTAACATCGCCCCTCACTGTAAACCACCAACTAAGATTGGGATGGCTTCTCTAGTAGATACCAAGCAACAAGAAAATTCCGTGGCTATCGGCTTGCCCCTCCCCTGGGATTTTAAACATCTATCCCCACGCATCATAATTATCTCCGACTAAAGGCTCCGCACCTCCATCCAGCCTGACAAATCCATGCATATATCTTCCCCTTGAACCATAGTAATTACCCGCGCACAAAAGATCATGTTGAGAACATTGGTAAAGCACAATCATACCAGACGATACAATAGGCTCTTGTCAACCACCTCCTTCGCCTTAAGAACATTAATTCCAACCCTCCGATTTCCACGCCTCCTCATCATGCACCTTGACGTGGCCACAGGTGGTCGTACCCCACACCACACATCCGAGAAGTTTAATTAATCCTATTGAAAGTTCTATCATTAATAATTAAAATATTATTATTTTTATTAAAATTGATCACACTTTTAAATTGGATGGAACTTAGTCTATTTATTCTAGGTTTTTATTTTTTGGTGGATTTTGGTTGGAATTCAATATTTTTTTAAATAAAATCTAAATTTGGAAGTGTTTAAATTGTGTTTTTGAATCCATAAATATATTTAGTACCCTCAAGTACCCTCACCACACTCAATTTATGCAATTTCCATAGCTAATATATGCGATTCTAAGATTTTGCAGATTTCCAACTAGACTTCTAACAAAACAAGACTAAAAATATACTAAAAAAAAATTAAAAACATAGAATATTTAAACTACACCTTTTAAATTAATTTTTAAACATAAACATAAATGACATGACATATCATATCTAAGTTGATTATGTCTAAATATAAAATGACTTGAGTTTATTTGACAAAATTAAAACTAGAAGTGTGATGTAAAATGAATAAAATTTAGTAAGATTTTTTACCTTTTATTTCATTTAAACTATATTTACAATTGGAGTTGTCTAAAAATTCTGGTTCGGAGAGGGCTTTTCACCAAAATACGATATTTTTTATTTTGCAAAATCTGAATTTCACTGTGTTTTAATGGTGATTTTGATGGTAGAAATGGATTCAACACCATAAAAAACACCGGGGCACCCAACAATTCAGAATTTGAGAGTTGTAACTAGGATTTTAAAAAAATTCTATTGGATTTTTTCAAAATCCTAGAACTTTTAGACTACCCGTTTACAATCTAGAATTTTCACCTTTGCCATTGTTGGTGGGCATTGTATTCCTTATGGTTATGAAAAAAATATGTTTTTTGTAGTAAATTAAATATTGGTGAGCATTATATATATATATATATATATATAAATTAAAAATTAATTTTTAAATAAATTAATAATAATTAAATATTAGTAAAAAATTAATATGGGCTCATAAAATAAAAACCAAATAAAAAGTAACTAAAAAATCTATATGGGCTCATAAAATAAAAATTTAAAACCAAATAAAAAAATTAATAAAAATGTTGGGAACCTAATCCTTGGTGTTAGGATTATCATTATGTAATTTCCCTATTCACATGAGGAGAATAGCAAAAGTCTAAATGAATAGGAAGAGTCACTCGGGAGTCCAAAAGTCCACTTGGGACGTTGAACCCAAGGGACATACTCATTGTATACATTTGCATCTAATTAATGAGAATAGTGTGCATAATGCCTATCATTTCCTGCCTTTGTGTGTTTATACATATTTATCCTTATTGGGTACCTAACAAAAAAAAAATCCATGTTGACTCATAAAATAAAAAAATAAAACCAGCATATATCCATCTTAAACCAAAATCTATCAAGCACGGAGATCCATCTTAAACCTAGATCTATCAAGCACCAAGAGGGATCAAATTTCTTGAGGTGTAAAATTTTTGTGGACATGTAAAAAATTTAAGATTAAAAAAAAATTATACCTCAAGAAATTGGATCCCTCTATATGCTTGATAGATCTAAGTTTAAGATAGATCTATGATAGTTAATAATTATAATATAAAATTTGTAATATAATAATATTTTTTGGACATTTATATAAAATATGATTTGTTTTATGGCACACCATTAACACATTTGGTATTTTATTTGTAAAAATTATTAATAAATAATAAATTATAACTTATCACCCAAAATCCAAAAAACAAATTGTAACTTATATATATATATATATATATATATATATATATATATATATATAAATTATTATTAATGATTTGGAAAATATTTTACTTGTTTCCTAGTCCTCTATGAATAGCTAAATCTAATATGACTGCACATTCATAATTGGTTATCTGAGCTAAGATGGGCATGATTTGAAGTTTCATGAGATCCTTTAAAAACAAGATTTATAGAAGTATGTTAATAAGACTATTAAGTGTATTTTTATTAAATATACTTATTGTTCACTTTATACCTCAAACCATGAGAAAATATCTCCTAGAGTGGATGTTAGAGGATAATTTGTAACCCATAGATTGTACGATAATAATATTTATATTACCTTTTTCATTGGATATAGTTTGGGTGGTTAGGATGAATGATTGTCACCCTTCCTACCCAAGTTCAATTCTTCTAAGAGACATGATGCTCTTATTGAGCCCATATGTAATGATTGAGTGGATTATGTAATTCTGGTCATACCTTGAATTGATGATGCTCTTGTTGAGCCCCTAAGTAATGATTGTGTGGATTATGTAATTTTGGCCATACCTTGATTCCCAGGAATAACATGTGTTGGCATACTTCTTTACATGCATTACAATACAAAAACTTTTAGACTATGCATTATTGATCCATATACCTATATACATATATTTAATACCTCCAATACCAAGTCCCTAATACACATTGGATATTCCAAATGACATTGTTGTTTTCATACTCACTTGTTATTTACCACCAAACTTTGGAATTATGTCTTAGATCTTTATGTTTGATAATTATTTTAACTTTTAGAGTGTGCACAACTAATTTATTAAAATTAAAAATTAAAAACCAAGGGCTTAGTTGCTAATTTGCTATGATTTCCTTGTGGGTGAGCCCAATGCTTCTGAGATACTCAACAACTGATGCCAAACCATCACATTCATGACTTCAAAGTTGAGGCCAACTAGGAAGAATGGATGGAAGATGTTGGTTTTGTTAATATTTTGTTGAGCTTTGATCTTTAAATCTTTTAGATGCAGAGACTTGAAGCAATGAGACAATTCAATCGACGAAATTCATACAACCATAACACAAGATATACCCTGGGGAAAATCCTCAAATTTATGAGAACAAAAACAATTCTTCTCGGTATAATATAATGGATAGCAGAGAATGCTTTCTTTTACAACATAGCAAATTGCTTTCGGAAGATAAGAGTTCACCAAACACTCTTGATGAAGATACATAATCAATAGAGAAGAGAGATAAATAAGATGTGCACCTAGCACAACCATAACAAGCACGAACAATACCCTGCACAAAGAGAAGCGCCTTTCCTTCAATGGAGAAGAGAATTCGCTTCACATTGGATTCATCAATCCCGTATAAAATATTTATACATTTTTCTCTTCTATTTTTAACTTCTAACTTTAGGATGAACTCGCCCTCAAACTGGATGTATTAATCTTGCATGCAGAGGTGCGCCCCACTTCTCATGCAATGCTTTATCTCACCAAGTTGTCACTTAGGATGAACTCGCCTCTTAACTAAAAGCTTGCCCACTTAGTTAGGTGGCTAAATTAAGTGTCGACATGCAAGTGTCACAACTCACGTGCCATATTTTAGTTTTACATAAGTGTCGTCATGCAATAACACTTAGTTAAGTAGATCTTCTTTGTTGTCACTTAGTTAACTCTCTTTAACTGAAGTGTCATCTTTAAGTTTAACTAAAGTGAAAACACTTTAGTTAACTAGTCCTTCTTATTTAACACTTGGTTAACTAAAATCATGTCGATTGATTTACTTGAAGTGACCACTGTGAGTTCTTTAGTTAACTGAGGCATATCTTTAATTGATGCTTTAACTGAAGCATTTATACTTAGTTGAAGCTTTATAACTGAAGCTTTAACAATTCGAGTTCTCTTTAATTACCTGAAGTGTTTGCATGGGAAATTTTGAATTCTCTTGATCTCTATGCTTTATCTTTTACTGCATGGTCAATATGTGCTAACTTTAATTATCCATCACATTAAATTATACTGAGAAGAATTATTGGATGTTGTGATGATATTATATTATTCCATACCAAATGATCATATGCTAAAGTAATTCACTTTAGAGGTGATTAATAGCAACTGGTGATCATGGTTAATAATACATCACACAAGATTAAATTATTTTAACAAGTAAAGCATGACCTTTATACGGAAGGTCCACCTCTATATGGGAGGTCCATCTCATGGATACATTTATATGGAAGTCTCACATGATAATCATGACTTGACACACAAGTCCGAAGTCTTGTACAACAAGCTTCACAACATCATTACTTTGAGCAAGTACCTCTATACAGGAGGAAAACCTTTACATGGAAGGCAATCAAAGTGCTCACCTCTATACGGGAGGATCAATATTGGCTACACAAGATTGGTTTGGAGAATGTCTCCTGATGTTGTATATTTAACACTCCATCTGAGCGAGGGAGGAATTCTCTGCCATACCAAGCTTGTCTCGGAAGTACTTGAACTTTGTCACTGACAGAGGCATTGTTAACACATCTGGCATATTCTCATCAGAAGAAATGTACATAAGTTTCACTATACCTTTCTGGACCATTTATTGGATGAAGTGATACTTCATTTCAATGTGCTTCGACTCGTCATGAAACATTGGGTTTTCGAAAATCTTGATGCAAATCTAATTGTCACACCTAATAACTGTAGGCTCAATATTTTCACTGAACAACCCTGCAAGTAGCTTTCTAATCCACAATTCTTCTCGATAGGAAACACTAGCAGCTATGTATTTTGCTTCGATAGTGCTCTGGACTACGGAGCCCTGTTTCGTACTGGACCAAGATATAATAGCTGATCCTAGTCTATAACAATAGTTGGATGTACTCTTACGGTCCACAATGCTTCCTCCCCAATCCGAGTCTATATAACCGAGTAACACAACTCCTCCACTGGAGGCATATTTGAGTCCATATGAAATTGTACCTCAAAGGTACCTAAGCACATGCTTAGCAGCTGTCCAGTGTCTATGTCTTGGACTAGACATAAATTGACTCAGAATGCTCATAGAAAAACATATATCATGCCTTGAATGTATCAAGTAAATTAGTGAGCCTATAAGCTATCTATACAAAGTGGGATCTATCAGATTTGATCTAGAGCTTGACTCATGAAGTTTCCTCAAATTGGAAACCATCATTGTAGTCATAGATTTGCAATCTATCATGAAAAACCTGCGCAATATATCCACACTGTACTTCCCTTGAGATAGAAAAATTTCATCTTTTCTTTATCAGATCTCAAGGCCAAGAAAGTAGTGCATTAGAGCTAAGTCTTTCATATCGAACTCTGAGGTGAGCTCCATCTTACACCAAGCAATCAGATGTTCCTCTCTGGTGAGAAACAAATCGTCAACATACAGAAGCAATATCAATGATTGCTTATTCACTACTTTAAAGTACAAATTTGGATCAACCGTCACTCTTATAGAAACCCAATTTTTGAAGGTAGCTATCAATTCTGGATTACTAAGACCTGGGGGATTTATTAATCCCATATAAAGATTTCTGTATCTTGCAAACATGGGACTCCTTCCCATGCACCACAAATCCTTCAGGTCGCTGAATATAAACCTCTTCCTCAACCTCACCATTGAGGAAAGTTGTCTTCACATCCATCTAGTGAAGTTTCCATCCTAGAACAGATGCAATTGCAATCATTTCTTGGATTGTGGTGTACCTTTCCACATAGGCAAAGGTATCATCATAATTGATGCCTTCTTTCCGATAGAAACCTCTGGCAACAAATATAGATTTATACTTCTCAATGCTACCATCCATAACATGATTTGTTTTGTAAAGACATCTAGAAGTCACAATGGACTTCCCATCAAGTTTGGTAACAAGCTCCCAAACATCATTCTTCATTATAGAGTTGTACTCTTTTGTCATTGCATCTTTCCAAACTTGTTGCTTTGCAGCTTCTTCATATGAGGATGGTTCTGAATCACTAATGTGACTCATCAGTGCAACATACCCTGAATATATGTCAAGTTGCTTGCGCTCTCTGGATGAGCTTGTTGGTGCTCCATGTTTCTTTGTATTTTGTAAGATGTCTCATAACCAAGAATATATTCTTTTAGCGGGAGGTTCATCAGGTGAAATCTCAACCAGTTCTACCGATTCTTCAAAAGATAGCGAATCTGAGGCATATTCTGGTTTCTCCCTCTCAAAATCTAAAGGGGGAGAATCAGACTCGGGATCATCCATCTCTGAATCACATTGAATCTCTTTCGATCGTTTGAAAGCAGCTTCCTCATGGAAGGTAACATCTCGGTTGAATTCAATGTGTCTCTCACCAGGCACATATGTTTGGTATGCTTTGGATGACTCGCTATAAACCACAAAGGTGCCTTTCTTTCCAGAAGGCTCCATCTTTGTTCTCTTTTCTTTCGATACATGAATGTGTATTGGGCTCCCAAAGATACTCAAGTGTGAGATGTCTGGATTCTCAACAGTAAACACTTATTCTGGTGTCTTCTCATCTAGAATGGCACGCGAGCTTCTATTTTGGATGTACACAGCTGTACGGGTGGCTTTTTCCCATAATGAGGTAGACATATCTTGATCATGCATCATGAATTTTGTAGCCTCACATATGGTTCTATTCTTCCTCTCGGAAACCCCATTTTGTTGAGGGTTGTATGGTACTTTTAACTATATACATATTCCTGCATCATTACATAGCTCATTAAATGCATGTGAATCAAATTCACCTCCATTATCAGAACTTAATGCACGGATGTGATTTTCTTTCTGATTTTCAACTAGGGCTTTAAACTCTTTAAATTTGCTAAGAGTTTCACTTTCAGCCTTCTATAAATAAATCCATGACTTCCTAGAAAAATAATCTATGAACAATATATAATATAAGAAACCACTCAGGGAGGGGGATGAGATGGGACCACATGCATCAAAATGTATTAAATCTAAAAACCCTTTAGATCTAGTAGAATTGCTAGAATTTTTTTTCTTAACATTCTTCCCAAGTGCACAACCTCGACATACACTATCATGCTCAAAATCAAATACGAGCATACCTTTTACCATATTTTGAAGTCATGTTAATGCTTTGTAGTGTAGGTGTCTGGAAGTCTTCAGTTCCATAGATTGCATGGACAGATAGTGTGGTGAATCATAGCTTGAATGTACTTCCCGCGTACCTTGTAGAGTCCTCCCTCTCAAACTCCAATCATAGTAGCAAATTCTAGGTTTTTGTTCTTCGGCCATAAAAGTGCTTTGTTATCCATGAAGATAACTCAAATGCCTTTGTCTTCAAGAACCGAAACTGAAAGCAAGTTCTTCTGAAATCCTGGAACATATAGAATGTCCTCCACATGTATAATATGTTAGAAAAACAGGATCGCAGAGCAATAACAATAAACAGAAATGCAAATATAATCACACATACACATTACAAGAGAGACACAGATATATCGTGGTTCACCCAACTTGGGCTACGTCCACACTGAATTTTCCAGTCCTTATTATTATTACCATCCAGCAAGTCGAAGGGATACAACCTGCAGCACAACCGCTGCACTTCCTCTTCTCTGTTTCACAGTCTCTCTCCTGATCTCAAAGATCTTTACAATGCATAAAACCTAATACATCAACACTAGCCATATTACAATGTCCTTCTTTTATAAGGGAAATACAATGGGAAAATACCACGGGATACCCAAAACCATGGGCCCGCAAAACAGCTGGCGAAAACAGCCCCAAAAATTTTCTTCGGGGGCGTTGCCCTCGAACCCCCATTTCTCGAGGGTGCTGCCCTCGAACCCCCGCCGAGGGACCGCTGGCCCCCGGACCCCCCAGCCAGTGGGGATGGTCCCCCCTGGAACCTCATGGGGGGGCGATGCCCCCCCACACCCCCCCCGCTGGGGTGAGTGTACAGTCCACCTACATATCATATAGAATTGGGGTACAAACATGGCTGATACAATATCATCTATGAGACTAGAAGATCTGGCTCCACAACCAACATAATATCACTGGTTCTTAGCTGGAATGAGGTGGATCCAACTCCTTAGATCGAATAAGTTGAGTTGTCCCCCAACTCTACCATGCACGTGAATTATTTCTCCTTTAGATCAGTGATGGCACTCTTGTAACCAGTCATATGTTTGGATGCACCGCTATAAATCAACCATGTGTCTTCATTTGTGATGACGGATCCCGAAAGGGATGAGATAAGGTAATACTCCCTCCTTGTCTCCTTTTCTTCAGATGCATTCGTTTGAGTGGTTTCATCTTCTATGGTGGTAGAAGCATGAAAATTTTCTTTCCTCTTTTCTTTGCACTCTCTTGAGAAATGGCCTTTCTTCTTGCAATTGAAGCATCTAGCTTTTGACTTGTCAAATCCTTCTTCTTTGGACGATAGAACTTCTTTTGTAAGAAGGGTTTCTTTCCTTTCTTCATTCTTGTCGTGTTAAGCCCTAAATATTGGCACAATACCCCTTATGTAGTGGCACATTACCCCCTTTATTATGGTGCATTACATATTATTGATGTTAGCTTGGGTCTATTAGTTGTTATTGTACCCCTTTGTCTCCTATATATAGGAAGGAGACCTTTTCATTAGAGTCATCATTGTATCTTGTCTTGTCTTATGTACTTAGTACATGGAGTAAGGAGGTTCCTTCCTCGAAGATGATTCTTATTCATCTCATTTATTCATTATTAATGCGTGTATTACTTTCTTTTGGTCTATTTTTGCTATTTTTATGGGATATATGGTACTTGGTTGCATAACATTTGGTATCAGAGCTCTTTCCTCGGGATTGATTTCTTCAAAAAGAGTCATGTTGTAATTTTCACTATAATTTTGTTTCTACAAGGATTCCAAAATTGATATTAAAAACACATCTCCAAAATAGGCCAATCTATTTGTGGTCCAATTTTCAGATACTGAGACTGTACAAGTTCGGATATATTTTCCTCGGAATCTAGGGTTTTTTACTATTCCAAAAACTAGTCTTAAACATGTGTTATGGGGAAAAAGGTCATATATGGGGCATGAAAGATCCAAATTGAGTGAGATCTATTTAATTAGAAATAATAAATACCACAATATTTGTGGTAGGTTTTTCAGACTTAGATCCGAAATATTGGACACGTGGAAGACCATACAAGTTCGCTCTTCTGGAAATACCTAAAATAAGAAGTGTTGGGAGGTTCGCAATAACTTCTTATTGGTACATCATAATTAGGTCATACCTGTGACAATGGAAAAATGACAAATCATGCTACATCATGCCAAATTTTTAGACTTATAGGAGCATAAATTTCAAATTTATCTCAGTTACAAGTCATCCATAAAACAATCTTCCAATCAGGGTTTGAAAAAGGTACGCCATTTTAAATTTGAATAGCTTTGATTAGAAGGATCTAATTCTGGTGAAACCTAGGGTGTGATATCTATTTATATTGTTCAAATGCCACCAAAAGGAAGTGTAAAAACTCACACTCCCCTCAAAGCACCAGAAAGGGAAGACCTATCTTTTCGAGTGTCCCAGTTGGAAGATATGATTAAAGGGATTGTGAAAAAAGTTGATTTAGTTAATTTAGAGGAGAAATTAAATAAAATGGAGGAAAATATGAAAGATTCGGTGAGAACAACTGATTTACTCAATTTAGAGGAGAATTTGAACAATATTTTTAATCTCATACAAAATTCAAGGGATACTCCCCCTACAGGTGATTATGTGTTCTAGGATACTCAGGAGGATAAATATAATTTCTATGTTGAGAAACATTCCATGAATAAGAATATTCCAAGAGAAAAATATTCTAGTAATGGAAGTCATCAGGGATGGTCACCAAAGGGTACCCAACTTCCTAAAATTGACATGAGAAAGTTTGATGGCAATGATCTAATAGCTTGGATATTCCAGATGGAGCAATTCGTTGATCTACACTAGGTGCCAACTTTGCAAAAGGTAACTATTGCATCCTTATATTTGGAGCTTGATCAATTTGTATGGTACCAATGGATTTGTGACTGTAAAAATGACTCTATTATCTCATGGTCCATATTCACAGAAGAATTGATTGCACATTATGGGGATATAAATAACAACACTTTCTTTAGCCACTTGGTAAATCTAAAGCAAAAGGTCCTAGTTACAAAGCACATCAAGTAGTTTCAGAAGCTAAGTCTCAGAGTGAAGAATATTTTAGAAGATAATTTGTTGGATCTCTTTAATGGAACTTTGAAGGATAACATCAAACATGGGGTTCTCCTTTGGGAACCTAAGTCCTTGGAGCATGCATCCAGGGTGGCAAGAAAATTTGAAAATAAAATAATGGCAACAAGGAAACCTACCACTTACAACTATAAAGAAGAAAGTGTGGTCTCAATTCATCCACAACCTACAAAGTTAACACCACAACAACTAGAGGAAAAAATAGAAATAGGTCTTTGTTACATTTGTGATAGAAAATACAATAAGGGCCACAAGTGCACTGAGAAGAAACTATTTTACATATATTGTGAAGCAGAGGAAGAAAATGAACAAGAAGCACCGAAAGAACAAGAACCGTCTCAAGATGAAGAAATATAAGATACTAATTCCGAAAATATTACTCCCACCAGATCCTGTCATGCATTGGCTGGAATTAGCACTCCTCAAACTCTCAATATCGAAGGATATATCAAAAATAAAAAGGTAACAGTGTTGATTGATTGTGGTAGTACTCATAATTTTATTCACTGTAAATTAGCCAAGGTTCTCAATTGCTTTGTATATCAAGCACCAGAGTTTCAAGTAATGATTACAGATGGAGGAACTATTAATTGCTTAGTAAAATGGCATAATATCAATATCACTATGGGGGAATATGTATTGAATAGTCCAATGATTTCTATTTTGATGGTGGGTACTGATGTTGTCTTAGGAGTTCAATGGTTACAGTCATTGGGAACAGTGGCTTTTAATTTTCATAAGCTTTTCATGAAATTTTTATGGGAAGGAAAATAATATGAGTTAAAGGGTATCATAGGGAAACCAAGTAAGGTGATAATCTCTAATGGTATGATAAAATTGATAAAAAAAAGGGGCATCAAGGTGTAATTGCAAAATTATGCTCATTATATGTTCAAACATCTAAGTCTCTTATTTCCCCACATCTCCAAAAGGTGATTGATAAGCATTCCAAGGTATTTGAAGATATTCCAAAATTTCTTCCACTTGTTCCAGATTTTGATCATGTTATTCACTTAATTCTGGGAAGTGTTCCTCCTAACATCAGACCTTACATATCCCCCTATGGACAAAAGAGTGAAATTAAGCGTATGGTTGAAGAAATGTTAGAGGCCGACATAATTAGGCCTAGCCAAATTTCTTACTCTGCACCAGTGGTAATGGTACACAAGCAGGATGGATCATGGCGTATGTGTCTAGATCATAGAGATCTCAACAAGATCACCATTAAAGATAAATTTCCCATTCTTGTCATTGATGAATTGTTAGATGAATTACGTGGAGCATTTTTCTTCACAAAGTTGGATATTCCTTCCGCATATCATCATATTAGAATGAAGGAGGAAGACATTCCAAAAACAACATTAAGAACTCATGAAGGTCATTATGAATTTTTGGTCATGCCATTTGGTCTCACGAATGCACCTTCCATTGGTTTTTTGGGTTATTAGTGTTGGAACATTTAAAAAACCCACTGTGTCATTCTAGACTTGGGATAAATTAATTAATCATTTATGATTAATTCCTGAGTTTTGACTAGGTAAAATAGGCTAGTTTTATCTTTTAGTGGACCACATGCCATCCTAACTCACCAAAACGAATTGAGATGGATTCTGGATAAGATTTCCTTGGATTCTGTCTGATTTTATTCTATTCCTGAATTAGAAAGACACTTTCTTGATTTAGACAGCTTTATCCTGTTTTTTCTGCTTTCTAATGGAAAAGGAAAAGCTAGTTGACTTGGAAACTCTTGCCACTTGACCAATTTGACCTCCAAATCATATCTACTCTCCTAAATCCATCAATACATTCTATTTCCTCACTCATGAGCTTCCATACCATACTTACTAAATTCGTGAGCCTCTAGGACAGTTTTGGAAATTGCTTTTGCCACCTAGGGTTTTTTTTGTCTTTTCTAAGCCTTTTCTTTTTGCTCTTTCCAAATTGCCTCAAAGGAATTCTATTTTCTTCATGGAAGATGTATTATATATTGTTATCCTATCAATGAATAAGATATGGAGTGATTTCCACAATTTATTCTCTTTATTCTTCTTCTCTCATTGTCTAAAATATTCCATGTGAATTTGTCTTATGAATCTAGTTCTTAGCAATTGAAAATCTCACAATTAGAAATGCAATTTGTCCAAAAATTATATAATTGATAACCCCACAAAATTAAAATTTATAAAATTTAGAATAATTAAATTTATATCATCTCTTTATTTTTTATTGGAGAAAAACTTACCTTATTGGAGAGAAAATTCCTTTATTTAGAAGTGTTTTTTCTTTTAACAAAATCAATCTATCTCTCCGTAAAGTGGTGTATTTAAGATTCCAGAAGACTTTAACCCAATGGACAGCTTGAATATGAAGTTGAAAATTTAAAAAATGGGTGAAAGACAAACAAAAGAAAGACGATGAAGAGTACATGAGTATTGAAGAGGATTTTATCAAATAATGAGGACTCCATGCTGAATGAAGATGCAAAATTGGTATTGAAGGAATTAGAGAATAAAAAATCACTTTTGTTAAATCAAGAGGAAATAGATTGGAGACTGAAGAGTCGTGCCCTTTGGGTTGCACTCGGTGATAACAAAACCACATTCTTTCATAATTATGCCTACTATAGAAGAAATACTAATTCAATTTGGGAAATGCTTGATGATAATGGAAATATGGTTAAATCTCAGGAGGGTCTTAAAAGGATGGCTAAAAGTTACTTCAATCATTATTTCAAAGACCCGGGAACATGTAAGATTGATGCTCAATTGAAAGTGATTGGTCACTTTCCCTATTTCTTCAGCCCTGAAGATGGTGAAGAGATTGGTAAGCATGTATCCCTGAATGAGATAGTAGGAAATATTAAACAATTTTCCAAGGAGAAGAGTCTAGGTCCAGATGGTTGGACAATGGAACTCTTTCTCTCTTTCTTTGACTTGATGGGAAATGATCTATTAGCCATGATTGGACAATAAATATTGGAAGGTTATATTTTAGGTGCTCTGAACTCTACTTTTCTTATACTTATTCCTAAGTGTAATCATCCAAGATCTTTTAATGATTTCAGACCAATTGCTTTGTGCAATCTTGCATATAAAATCATTACAAAGATTATATCTAACAAGATCAAACCCTTCCTTTTCATATTTATGTCAAATGAACAATTTGGTTTCCTAAATGATAGACAAATCCTAGATACTGTTAGTATCACTCAAGAGGTGGTTCACTCTATTAATCTTAAATATTTGGAGGTTATTATGTTGAAGATGGATTTAGTGAAGGCCTATTATCGAGTGGATTGGGGGTATTTGAGGCTTCTCCTATTCAAATCGGTCTCCCTTTATTAGTTACAAACTGGATTATGTCAGTTGTGACATCTGCTCAGTTCTTTGTGCTTATAAATGGTTCTCCTTCTGAATTTTTCAAAAACTCCAGAGGACTCCGATAGGGTTTCCCTTTGTCACCTTTCTTATTATTGCTGGTTATAGAAGGTTTAAGTCAGATGATTATGAAATCCAAGGATGATGGGGAAATCAAAGGAATCAAAATTTTTGGTTATGTTTTTATTATACATTTATTGTTTTTCGATGATGTTATGCTATTCGGGTATGGATATGTGGAATAATGGAGAAGTTTTGATGATATTATTAACCTTTTTTGTGCAGCATATGGAATGGAGGTAAGCATAACTAAGTCCTATTTGTACAAACATAAGGTGGATAGTGAGGTTTTGAACTTGATTACATCCTTCTTGCCTCTCAAGGTCAGTAATATAGAGGATGGATTTAAGTACCTGGGCTACTTTCTAAAACTTGTTGGATATAGGATCAAAGATTGGTATCATCTTGTGGAAAAATTTGAGAAGAGAATTAATCATTGGACTTTCAGACCCCTTTCTATTGGAGGAAGATTGACTTTGTTAAAAGTTGTTTTGGTGGGTACACCAATTTACTGGATTTCTCTTACAGAGGTTCCAAGACTATTCTGAATTGGATAAGAAATCTTATGTTTAATTTCTTATGGTTCGACAGTTTAGATGGGGGAAACTTCAGATGGATAGTTGGGAAATATTATCCAAGCCGAAAGACTAGGGTGGATGGGGAATTAAGAATCTATTGGTTCAGCTCAGAACTATGCTTAAATTTATTTTGGAGGGGTCCCTTTGGTAAAGTCCTATGGAATGATGTTCTTAAGGCCAAATACATCAACGGTAACTTTTTGAAATGGATTGGGAACCTTGTAAATAATACAAGAAACTCATCTGATTTATGGGTTGGTTTTGTTAAGGTATATCAATGTTTGGGAAAAGGTATTACTTGGAAGGTTGGTGCTGGTACTGATGTGTTAGTTGGAATTGATCGTATTATAGGTATGGAGTAAAATTACCAGCTTTCATCTTATATTCTGGATTATTTGGTAGAGTTTGGCTTTTTCACTTTAGCACATATAAAGAGACCAAGTTGGATTCATAATTCGGAATCCTAATGGATGATTTCCTCATATTTGTGGATTGGTAGTTGTTGGGCGGTGGAATGGGATAACTACATATCCAATCTAAATTCTATAGGGTGTAGATTATCATGTGTAAAAGATACTCTTATTTGGTCTCCAAAATCTGCTATAGGTAATATTACAACCAAATTTGCATATCTTGTGATTGCTCAAGATCATTCATGTATTGTTCCCAAGTGATGGTATAAAAAATTATGGGTTTGGAATATTCCTTTGAATATGAAATGTTTTCTTTGGCTTAATTTTGAGAACGGTCTTAATACTTGGGATAATCTCTCTTGGAGAGGATTGAATGGGACAAACATTTGTGTTTTATGTAGGAGAGATTTGGAATTAGTGGATCGTATTTTTGTCAGTTGTCAGGTTTCAATTCATGTTTGGAGTTCAATATGTTCATCTCTTAACATAACAAAGTCTTGGAGGATGCTCTCTTTTGATCAGAATTTCTATTTTTTGGGTCAACACCTGTAAAAATTACTCCACGTTACCAGCCTTCAATTCTTGGAGAATTTGGAGAAAGATAAAATCTATAATATTCGAAGATAAAAAGTTGGATATTTAACAATTGTGTATGCATATTATCAGTCTATAGAAATATTATTGTGTATAAATAGAAAAGAGTCCGAAAATTAGACAAGTAATGGATGTGCTTTTCTCTCAGGAAGTTGTTGGATTCTTTGATGGTGCTGCAAAAGATGGAGTGTGTGCTGTTGGGGTTGTTCTCAGGATCAATGAGGATCACTGTTATAATCTAAAACTAAATTGTGACATTGGATCTAACACAAAAGCATAGTTGTTGGAACTTTGGTGCGTGTGCAGGGTACCCAAATCCGTCGGTTGGTTTGTTTGTGTAGCATATGTGATTTGCTAAGGTGGTTGTGCAGTTCCTTGGGGGGGACCAAGTGGTTGGTTATTTACCACTCCTTGCGTAGGAAAGGGATTTTGTAGCACCATGGGAGGTGGCGGGGGGTTAGGTTGTGCAAGAGGAGCATCCTGTCCTTGGCGTTGGGTGTCGTCTGTCCAAAGTTGATAGGCACGCTCCAGGTGCGGGAAATTGTGTGTGTAGTGGTCATAGACCCCACATATGGAGCAAGGGTGATTTGTTCATAGATTGGGATTCTTTCCCTGATGAGGTGATCTGTCAGGGTTTTGGTCAGGTGGGGCAGCATTGTTGTTATTTGGGGGGTTTGGTTGTTGACCGCCTGGATCCTGGGGTTGGTTGTTCCTACGGTTACATCCTCTCCCTTTGTTCTGTTGGCCTTGCTGGTTGTGTTGAGCAGACTAATTTTGCTGTGGGTGTTGTTGGGCATAAAATTTCCCTTGGGGGTTGGGAGGGTTTTGTGGCTGAGCAGGTGGGGGTACCTGTTGAGGGTAGTAACCAGGTTGTGCTTGAGGTTGAGTTGGTACTGGTGGGGTCGGTTGTGGGTGATAAACTGGAGGAGCTTGTGGTTGCGCAAGTGGGGCTTGCAGGGGATAGTAAGCCGACTGAACTTGTGAATGTGTGGGCAGAGCCGGATGGTGATAAAAAGTGGACTGTCCCATAGGAGGATTATAAGGTGAGGGTGCATGGCCATAACACTGCTGTGGGCATGATGGTCCATGAGTATGAGGAGGTCGAATGACTGTGGTGTATGATGTAGTCACTCCAGAATGGGACGTGGCATGCGAGAGATTGGGGCCACTAGTAGTAGGCATAGCCGTGTACGGTTGGGTACGTGATGCAACATGTCCGATGATGTCATCGGTAGCATGGGATGCTCCCGGCGCATCGCTCTGGGAGGAGTCGGCACGAGGGGCATCGGGTAGGATAGAGTATAGGTAGCCGGATTGGGCGTAAATAAGATCAAATTGTTGGGCTTTGAGGATGGATTCTTCCTCGGACTGAGGTCGCTCGGATGCAACATCCTTTGCGATGGTTGGTATGAGAGACTTCAGGAACCAGTCTAAGAAAATACGGTCTTCCAACTTGATCTTACATAAAGTACGTCATTTATGCCACTCATGGATGTGGTCCGTGATGTGGGTGGCCATATTCTTTCTACAAGATAAGAGGATCTCTACACCAACATGGTAACGAACGGGTAGCTGGAAGAATTGCAGGAAAGTGGAGGCAAGGGATGTAAATGTAAGATGAGCCCCATGAGGTTGGTCAATATACCACTTAGCTGCCGCTCTAGTAAGGGTTCGTTGTAGTAATCGGAGGCGAGTGGAGTCATCCACGATGGAGTTAGAGGAACACCATAAGTGGAAAGACATGATATGATTTTGGGGGTATTCTCCTCCCTTCCCTCGAATTTGGGTATGTCTGAAGGGAGTTTGGTAGGCATAGGAGGCCACGTAAGATTATGTTGTATGGGATCGTTAGTCAATATAGCCAAGTCGGGGAGGTTAATACTAGTCATGAATGGAAAACTAGCAGGAAGATATGCCGGGGGTGGCGGGAGAAGTGTGTTTGTCGTGGCAACAATGGTGTGGCCACTGCCCCCAATGTGAGGAGTAACGGTATGGGCCATACCGGCAATGGTGGGACCGTTTCCCCCAAGGTGTGGGGTAACGGTATGGGCCATTGCGGCAATGGTGGGGCCGCTGCCCCCAAGGTGTGGGGAAACGGTATGGGCCATGGCGACAACAGTGGGGCCGCTGCCCCCAAGGTGTGGGGCAACGGTATGGGCCATGGCGACAACGGTGGGGCCGTTGCCCCCAAGGTGTGGGGAAACGGTATGGGCCATGGAGGCAACGGTGGGGCCGCTGCCCCTAAGGTGTGGGGCAACAGTATTGGCCATGGCGACAATGGTGGGGCCGCTGCCCCCAAGGTGTGGGGCAACGGTATGGGCCATGGCGGCAACGGTGGGGCCGATGCCCCCAAGTATGTTACTAGTCACTAGTGGATTTGTATTGGTGACCAATCCACTACCCATAGGGATGGATGTGGTGGCGGGAATGTTAGGCGTAGGGTCTATAAATGACATGATAGGGATGGATGTTGATGTGGTAGCCGGGTGAGTGGTGGATCCTCCGCTAACCATCCCACCAAAAAAGGCGTTGGATGTCATACCAACCAAGGGGCTAGATGGAGCAGTGTATGTGTTGTATTTCGGTTCAGAGTTGGATGTGCTATAAGGGGCATCTGGATCAAGTGATGAGGCTCTACGTCTATGGTGAGGAGAGCCAAGTAAACCGTGTTGCGGAGGTTGTCCCCATTGGTGCCAGGACTGTCTTTGGGACTTAATGATGACGATGAGGGTATTCTGGCTGAGATGTGGTGAGTGAAAAAGCTCAAAAATCCTAGTGCAACCGTGTGTCCACAAGGAGAGCGTAAAAAATACGGCACTCAGGCCAACAACAATGCTCAAAACGCTTGTTGTAACAGCTATGCTACAACAAATGGAGCGGCAATAAAAATGGTCAGAATACCAACAGAAAAGGCCCCTAAAAAATGAAAAAGGTGTACTCACTAGACTTAGGGGAGGTAAGGGAGCATTGTTGGTGGGAAATACTACCCTATAATGAGGAAATGGACATTATCAACTTAAGGGGGTGACAGGTAAGCATACTAATTGCATTACAGAGATGTTTATGAATGGAAATAGATTATAGGTCTTGAGGACATACCTTTTGAACGAAGTTTGATCCTAGCTTTTATCCAATCTTGCACTCGATCCTCAATCCAATCTCCCGTTCGATAAACCTGCAAAACAAAGACCTTTCTCAACGTATCTTGGCCAATATAATAATGATGGAATTGACAAGTAATTCAAACATCAAGCATTAACCAACATTGATCCAAACAAATACATAATCCGATAAGCACTTGATTTGGGACAAGAAAGATGCTTCAACCTTTTATTGTCAAAAACATATGAATGATACAAAGTATACCTGACTTTGCAACATGCTCATGCAACCTAATCCTAGGCTCCTGCTCCTATCTGACTTCAGAATTCCTCCAGCATAACCTCCTTCAATGCAAGCTTCTCATATAGAAGAGTCTCTCAATGGCTCTCATATATAAAATGTCTCTATCTCTATATGTCCAAATGTCTAAACCCTCTCTTCAATCCTCGTATTTATAGGACAAGGTAGGTAGTTCAGGTAGAGAGGTGGTTGCAGGGGAAGTTAGGGAAGTTGGGAAACCAACTGCAACTAATCTCCATTTGTCAAATTAATTATTTTTTGATCATATTTTAAGGTGTGCGCTACTATTTCATAGTGGAGTAGCGCCCAGGGCGTGACTACAACATTAAATACTAGCATTTGTAACTTTTTAAATGTTGTGCGCTAGTCTATTGGAGAGGAGTAGCGCCCATGAGGAGGTGTGTGCTACTATTGTACACTAGAGTAGAGCACATGCGCTAGTTTATTGAAGTAGAGTAGCGCCCATGTCTCAAAATGATGTTTTTTAGGGTTTTTCTAGCTTGCAAGGAGGTGGATTAGGTCAAGGTCTCATCTAAGGTCATCATGTTCCTCAATCCAAGTTGTCCTTTTGTGTGATCGACAGCTCAAGGTGATCATGGACGGAGAGGTGCAGATTTGACCTATAACAAGCATGCAAACGCCTAACTAAAAGGTATGATGGCTTGAACCAGATGTATCCTCTGCAAGGTGATGAAATCCCAGTCAGACAATACGACAAGCAGAACCAAATGGATAAGGATGTCCCCCTACCAGGAGGGACACCGGGTACAAGAATCCTAGGAGGATGGCTACTAAGATACCCCGTTCATGACACGTCCAGAATGGTGAATCTGTAGCTCCAGTCCTATCACTGTGTGGGCCTAAAAGGAACACCACATGCGAACAACGAGTATGTAGCCTTTGTTTACTAAATGGATTGCGGTATTCCACTCAGGCGTCTGGAATCAGTCTCGCCACTTCGACCCTCCTAAGGGAGAGGCCTTTCCGACAACTTGGTCGTAACTGTGCCAAAAAATACTAGGGTATTTTTGTACCCTAAGTGACAACAACTATGTCTCAAGTGTAACTAACAGAGGGGTGTTGTTTGGATACCTATCCCCACTGTCCTACCTAACTACAATATTCTTTTGTGTTCCCCAAGTGGGGTTAAAAGTTGGTTGAGTTAAGTAGTTTTTTAGGGCTCACTTGAGTTAGGTGACAGAGTGTGTGCACTAATAATATTGGAAGCTAACTAGCAAGTAAAAAAGATGAAATTTAAATGTTAGAAAAATGAAAAAATGCTGGAAGCAGGTTGCTTGAATTTTTTTTTTTTGTTAAAACAACTAAAATAGTGAAAATTTGGAAATCAAAACGCGGCTATGGGGCCGTTTTGTGTGTGTGCAGCATGAGTTTCGGGCCGGTTTGTGCAGTGTGCAGTGCAAGTTACGGTCCGGTTAGAGCGGGTTGCAGCGTGAGTTTCGGTCCAGGTAGAGCGGGTTGCAGCGCGGGTTTCAGGCCAGGAAATGCGGTGAGCAGTGCTGGTTTCGGGGGATTTTTGCGATGTGGAGTGCACAAAGCGGATGGGGGCGCTGTGGGGAGCAACGCGAAGGGCGACGGAAATGGTACAGTGTGTAGCGCTCAATGTAGAAGGGTGTTTGCGGTGGGGGCCGCGAAGCTGGTAGGGTGGTAGGCGACAGGGGCCGTGGAGGTGGTGGGGTGGTGAGCGGCGCCGCTCGAGTACTGAGTCGGGACTGCAGGACGACCTATGCAGACCATGGTGTGGGTCACGCAGGGAGTAGTAAGGTGCGGTCTGTATCGCACGTAGTGAACAGATACCTGCGGTGTGAACTGCGGTAAATGGTAGAAAAGGTGCGCTTCACACTGCACCAAAGGCTACAGAGCCGAGATGCAGATTGCGGAAAAAGGGTGAACAACCGTGGTGTGGGAAAAAAGGCAGCGGTTTTATGCATGAAAAACGATGTAAACTGGTTGTAGCCACACAGAAAAACTCGCAGGCCTGTAACTAAGCAGATAAAACTAAAAAATAGAACTTTTAACAAATAAAAATAAAAACTAAAACTGTCAGAGAAGGGTTCAGACAACGGAGTCGCCAAACTGTAGCGGGGGTTTACACCCCTGCTTGTGCAAAAGGGAACCTACTAAGGGAAAGGAACCCTTAGTAGCAGGTAAATGGAAAATGGTAAAAACTATCTAAATATGAAAAACCATAAACAATCTGAGCTAGCATGTGCATAAGATAAAAAATGATTTCAAAACATGGAATAACAAACTTTCAGAACAAGATAACAAAGAATCTTTTAAAATTTTGTATTAATGGGCAAGCTAGGGCTTGCAAAGAATTTAACTCGAAGAATGAGGCTATTGAAGCTCTGACGTTGGTACAGTGTGCTTCGGATTTCCTTTGGTTCCGTACTCTCCTCCTCAATGCTTCGGTGGTGGCTAAAGCTTCTATATTATGGGAGGCCAAAGATCAAAAGGTGCCATGGCTATGGCTTAGACAAAAATTTCAGTAGCATAAGGGTAGAGTAGATGAGGGATCTGGAAATGAGGGGCCTCCATCCCCTTTTATAAATTTAGATTAGGGTGTTGGGGCATTTTTAGGGTTTTTGCCCTCTTTTTTTCTTTTTAGATTTTCTTTTGAGTTTATTCGCAATTATTTTGATTTTTGGGAAAACTTGAACCTCTTTTGGGGTTTTGGTATGTTTTTGAAGGAATTTAAAATATTTTGGTTCCCATTTGGGTTTTCTGGGGTTTTGGAGGCTATATTGGTAGGAATTTTGGTCAATAGAGGTATGTGTCTAAAGGAATGAGCGGGTGAGTACTTTGTTGGTGTTAACAAGATGGATATTATTTTGAGGATCAAAGGCCTCTACAGAGTGACTATGGGCACTGAAATTGAGCCTACTGCAATCATAGAGAAGGCCAAGTGGCATAATAGAAGAGATGAATCTTATGGTCTCTTGTGTTTGGGTACTTCCGGGGATCTTCTTTTCCATATAGATGGTCTTACCACTCCTAATGAATTTTGGGTCAAACTCCAAGCTTTATTTGGAAATAATGGATGAATTGAGGGGACACCAAATAGAGAATGAATTAATTTCACTGAGTCCAAGCAATTTCGAGACCCTATAAGACTACTTCTCCAAGTCCAAGTCTTTGGTTCTTCAATTCAATTAGTGTGGGATTGATAAGAAAGATGAGCAATTGATCTTGGCCATTCTTTCAAAATTGGGTGCCTTGATTACTCAATATTTGTTTTGACCTTCCATGCCACCAGACTCACAGTTCGAAACTAGAAGATGCCTTCACTAGAAGAATTCATGGAATCACTCACTCAGGAGCAAGAAAACTAGTTGGTCTTGATGGGATCCATAAATCCATCAAAGGACCATGATTTGGATACTGGAGATTCAAAAAATTCAAAAATAAAGAAGAAGGCTAATCCCAAAAATCCACCAGATCAAAATAAAGAGAAGCAAAAAACACATGAGGAGCCCTCAAGCTCCAAGAAGAATCCACAGAAGAAGAAAGAGACGAGCAAGTGTGCATACTACAATAGGGGATTTCATCCTGAGATTTTCTGCATGAAGAAGATCATTGGCATGATGGCTCAACTTCTTGAGAAGAACAACATCCCTCTTCCAAATCGTGCAAGGAAGAAGGAAGGAGGTTCAAATTCTGAAGATAAGGAGAGAGTTCATGCTTTGATGGCTGGCACATCAAAATATTCCTCTTTCATCATTGATTCTAGAGCATCTAGACATATGGTGCCACAAGAGATTATTTTTCCTCTCTTGATTCTTTTGGTGGTCCAACAATTGTGTTGGGAGATGAATTTGAAACTGCATCCAAAGGGAAGGGTAGAATAGATCTTGACCATGGTTCTTTCACTAATGTTTTGTTTCTCCTAGGTCGTGTTGCCAATCTCTTGTCAATCTATCAGATGACTCATATTGGGTCTCCTAAGGTCATATTTACCCCCAATGATGTGGAAATTTATGATATTTCCATAGGTAGAGTTGTTTCCATAGGAATTGTTGATCATAGCTCAAAAGTCTACAAGTTTTCTCACTTTGTGCCTCTCTCATCACCTTCTGCTCTCCTCACTCGTGCCAATGAAGCAAGCAAACTGTGGCATGAGATATTTGGCCACCTTAACTACAAATACCTTCATCAATTTCATGATAAGAACATGGTCATAGGGTTTCCCAATATCAAAATTTCCAAAGGAATATGTCAAGGTTTCATCCTTGGAAAACACCTTGAGCATAAGTATGAGAGAGCTAGATATTAGAAAACCTCTACACCCCTTGAGCTTATTCACAGTGATATATCATGTTTGTTAGGATAATTAATACTCTATCATTTTCCTACTTGGCATTATTTTCATTTACCTAGCAGTTGATGATGTCATTTGCCCGATAGTGGTGTGCACATGTCATATAGGACCCATTATCCACCTAATGCGCCTTGCATGCATCATTTTAGGACCACATGAGTCACTTCCCTACATTTTAGGAGCCAACTCAGTGTTCTAGTTCATTCCACCTAAGTTAGTTGACTCTTATGGGGGGTTTATGCTCCGATTGTCACTTTTTGTGGACTCATGCACCCTTTTCTAAGTGATTTGCATGCCAAACTCACTAATGTGCCCCTTTTGGTTAGTTAACTTATTGTGTCTTTAGTTAACTGATATTTGGTTGAGTTTAACTGATTTTGGGAGCTTCGGAGCACTGATATAGATAACAATTCCTATGCCATATTGATTGAGACTTGAATTATCCTTTGAGATTCAAATTCTATTGATTGCACCATCATTGTTGACTATACTGATTATTGGATCATGTGACATTATTCTGTTCCTATCTGAGTACTCATGCATGATTAATTGTTTGCTCATTTTTACTGCAATTTTCACTGTAATTCATCTTTTCTACTCATTCTTTCTCTATGAGGTATACTTAGCTCCATGATCTGCTGTGATTTATAATTTTCATATGGTATCAGAGCTCAGTGATCGTAGGTTGAGCAACTTCTTTTAGTAGTGCACCATGAGCCTTTGGATTTCCACAACAAATCTTGGTGCCATTGCATTGAATTCATTGGAGAAATCCTTTGAGGTCTATCCAGGTGTGAAGGATCCAGAAAAATGTCCATATTGTCCTAAAGAAGTGCTCAGTAGTAGTATATCTCCAAAATTGAGAGTTTTTTGCAGGATATTGAAAGTTTTTTCAGTGCAACAGTAGCAGTAGTTCAGCTTGTATTTGCTCCAGTAGTTCATATGGAGAATTCGAATGATCCTCTCTCTCCCAGGATCTTGACACCCTTCAATTATGCTTATTGGAGGGTTGATATGCAGATGGTATTCCACAACAAGTCACTGTAGAGGGGCACAATAGGAAAGGAGGTCGAACCTCAAGCAACCGTTGAGAAGGCCAAGTATCTGAATAGATTGGATGAAGCATTTTGTCTCATTTGTATTCATATTTCCAGATATCTACTCTTCCACCTCAATGGATTGAAGACTCCAAGAGAGGTTTGGTTGAAGTTGGAGACCCTCTTCGGAAAACAAGATGAGTTGAGGGGCCATATTTTGGAGAATGAGTTAATTTCTCTTCAACCCAGCGGTTTCAAAACTATTCAACAATTATTTTCTAAATTCAAATATTTGGTCATGCAATGCAAGCAATGTGGCATTGAGAAGAAGGATAAGTAGCTCATGTTATCCATTCTAAGAAATATTGGTACAAAGTTTTCCATCTTTGTTTCTACCTTTATTTCAGGGAGATTTTCAATCCCTGGTTGGAAAATTCCATCCTTAGATGCATTCACTGAATCTCTCATCCAAGAAAAAGACAAACTTATTCAAATGGGTGATTTGCAAGCCTCCAAAAATTAGGCTCTTATGGTTGGGGAGTCAAAAAGTGTGAATGCGAAAGGGAACCAAAAGGGAAAAGAGAAGAATCAATTTGAATCCAAGCAGAATGAAAAGTCTAGTCTATCAAAAGGATCCTCCAGATCCAAGAAGGACAAGAAAAAGGGATTTGAGAAATCCAAGTGTTCCTATTGCAAGAAAGGAAACCATCTAGAGAGTTCTTGCATGAAGAAAAAGATAGATCAATTGACCAAACTTCTTGAACATCACAATATTTCCCTCCAAAAAGGCGCAAGGGAGTCTGATTCTGGAAGTGAGACAGATGATCATGAGAGATTCCATGCACTAAAGGCTAGATTCTCACAATCACAATCCTTCATCATATATTCTGGAGCCTCCAACCACATGGTTTCCTCCCGAGATTATTTCTCTTCTTTAGATATCAATGGAGGTCTGATTATTCACATGGGAGATAATTCTCAGATCTTTGCTGAAGGGAAGGGCACAGTACATCTAGAGCATGGAAAGTTAAAAAATGTTCTATTTGTGCCTTCTTTGTCAGCAAATTTGTTGTTTGTTTATCAGATGACTCACACAAGTTCACCGAAGAAAGCTATCTTTGGTCCTGACACAGTTGAGATTGTAGATAGCTCTTCTGGGAAGATTATAGCAAAAGGGTTTTCAAACCATGCCTCAAAGGCATATGAATTCTCTCACTTTTTTCCATACTCTCTTCCTACTCCATTGGCATCTGATGAAAATCAGGATGATGTCTCTTCAAATGAAGATGAGGACCAAGATCTTGATGTCGAGTATGAAGTTAAAACAGATCCAAATCGAGATCCAGTACTTACTCCCAATCCATGGCCAAGGCCAATATGGGCTCACAAAGTCCTTGAAGCTAATGGGAATATAGATGGGGATCCATCTGACAATAGAACAAATAAATCTCAGTGTCACACAAACTTTGTACTATGTCATACAGAGCCACTTCTCTCAGAGAGGTGCTACATGATGGTGGGGTTTGATCCAAAATACTTCGAAGATACTTGCCATGATGGATCTGTAACCAAGTACAAAGCTTGGTTGGTTGAAAAAGGGTACTCAAGGGTTCATGATTTGGACTACAATGAGCCATTCGCTCCAGTAGCAAAGATGATTTCTAAAAGACTTGTTTTGGAAAATACAGCTTCGACACAGTGGGAGGTACATTAGAGGAGCAGATCCAGATCCAGATCCATATCTAGCACCCACATTACTATCCTACATAGGAGCAGATTGCCTACATTTTTACAAAGTCTTTCACTCATAATTTTTGTTACTTCTCTACTTAGTGTGAACGTTGCTTGAGTTTCCTATTGTTCATTTTTTATGGAGGGTATTTTTCCCATGACGTTTTTCCCCATTTCCTTAGTTTCATGAACAATTATTTTTATCATTTATTTGATTGTATGGGTGAACTTTGGTCTCAGTAACTAGGGCCCAGGATGTGAAAGTTTGGATTAAGGGGGGGTGTTAGGATGATTAATACCCCATCCTTGTCCTACTTAGCATTATTTTCATTTACATAGCAATTGATGATGTCAATTTCCCCCCTAGTGGTGTGAAGATCTCATCTAGGACCCATTATCCACCTAATGCGCCCTACATGCATAATTTTATGACCACATGAGTAAGTTACCGACATTTTAGGAGCCAAATCAATGTTCTAGTTCAGTCCACCTAAGTTAGCTGACTCTTGTGGGGGGTTTATGCTCCGATTTCCACTATTTGTGGCCTCACATGCCATTTTCTCAATGATTTGCATGCCAAACTCACTAATGTGCCCCTTTTGGTCAGTTAACTAATCGTGTCTTCAGTTATATGAGATTTGGTTGAGTTTAACTGAGTTTGGGAGCTCCAGAGCATTGATAGAGGTGACAATTCCTATGATAGATTGAATGAGACTCGAATTCTCCTGTGAGATTTGAATTCTCTTGATTGTAACATCATTGTTGAATATACTAATTATTGGATCATGTGATATTATTTTGTTCCTATCTGAGTTCTCATGCATGATTAATTGTCTACTCATTTTTACTGCAATTTTCACTGTAATTAATCTTTTTATGCTCATTCTTTCTCTGTGAGGTATACTTAGCTCCATGATCTACTGTGATTTAGAATTTCACAATGTCCATTCCCCAATTTTTCTTTAAGTAATTCCAAATATGTCCTTACCTTCATTGATGAATTGTCTAGATTCTGTTGGGTCTTCTTTCTCAAATTCAAGTCAGAATTCTTTGGCTTTTTCAAGATTTTTAAAGCCTCTATATAGAATCTGTCTGGTAGGAATATCAAATCCCTCAAAAATGATAATGGTGGGAAGTAAATAAAATATTATTTTGAACAAATTTGTGTTGATCCTGACATTTAGATGCAGCATACAGTGCCATACACACCTCAATAGAATGGTGTTGCTGAGAGAAAGAACAGATCTCTCAAGGAGATGGCTACTTGCATGTTGGAGTCCAAGTATTTGTCTCCAAGAATTTGGGATGAAGCCATCAAATGTGTGTTAACGGACAATCTACCAAAGACGAATCTAAGGCATGATCTCCCTAGTTCAAGTGAAACTAGAACAAATAGTACAGAATACAAAACTCATTTCCTAGATCTAGTTATAGATCGAGTACTTAGATATCGTACCTTTCAGATCGCAGATCCTTCTCCTTGTTGTTGCTCCAAGTCTCGCGGTCGTCAGATCTCCAGCTGCAAGACCTGCCAAGACAATATGGAAACAATACAACCAGTACAAGATATCTAAAAAATAACTGATCTAAACTAAAAGTTGAGGAAGAAAGTTCTAAACATCATCAATGAGACAACATTTATGGAAAGAGATTATATTAACTATATAAAAATGGGAATACATAGAAAAGATGAAGCTACAACCAAAGCCTCAACGTCGCATCTTCCATCCAACATGTCCAAGCCAAGTCTCCAAGATGGTACAAAATTCCCAATCATCAATATGGGTTCTACCAGCATAAGGGTACCATAGACCTTCCCCCCCTCCCATGGAGAGAGTGGGTGTTTATATAGGGCTAAAGAGATAGGGTAGGTTGAGGGTTAGGGGGAGATGGTTAAGGGATCTTTCCATAAGGTTAGGAACTGAAATGCCACCTCACCTAGAGCCTAGGGATAGGCCTCCACATCACTCATCTTCGAGAATGGGCTCGAAGATACTCTTTTATCCAAATAACTGACATCGTCGCAGGTTGCATTAGGACAACCTGCGACATCGCATCTTGCACAAGGGAAAACTGCGACGACCTTGAAAAGTAGGTCAGTTAAGCCCTCCAGTCATGGGAAACTTCAGGGATGTGTTTTTACTCTAAAATGGGTTTATGTAAAATAGCAAAGAGTTTACACAATGGTCAAGATGACGACATTATCACAACGGTCATGATGACAACACTTGGTCATAATAATGGTACTTGCAACGGTCATGATGACGACACTAGGTCATAACGACGACACTTGCAACACTTGTGACACTTGCACAAGGGTGACAACATTTTGGTGTAACAAAATGCCCCCCAAGCATGAAGCTGACGGAATGAGACAGGTGAAATGCTTTGTAGTAAGAAAAATGGCAAGGATTTGCTGGTTGGAAGGAGTTGCTGTAGAAATGACCTGAGATCCACAAGTCTCATACAACACAAAACATGGCTGCCGACCAATACACTGCAGATCCATGATAGTAAAGACTGACTGAACACAATCATGGCTACTAGACACAATCGTAGATCCATGATGAGATGATAACATAGTCACGACCAATACAAAAGTGGATATGTGTAACTCTGAACTAACAACACAGCCACGACCAATACAAAAGTGGATTTGTGTGTCCCAAACAATCCCCATTGCAACCTGGGCAAGAAAGAACTTCCCCAAGGTCTTCAAGCTGAACCCGCAATGATACGAATCTATCCATGTGATTACAATGTTTTGGAGTCGAACATGGTAGAAACCACTTGATTACCGGTCATTGATGTAAACTGTTAACAAGTGCGAGGGAGATCACCATTAATGTCAATGATTCCCAAGGTATCACAGTACATATCATCAAGTGTGAATAAGTGAGTTGAAGTCGAACGCAAGATGAAATCTTTCAATCAAGAGTCAATGATGTAAACTCATGTTGAAAGCAAGGTAACCTGCCATTGAGGCATTTAGGACTAAGGTACTTGGTTGGTTTCTAAGTTCAATCCTCGGATGATGATCTGAAGTCGATAATGATGAACCCGTCGAAGGAGGGCCATGATGAATCCCCCATCATCGACATGAAACTCGATAATAGATGTTTGGAGTAGATCGGATGGCAGAGTAATGTGCAAGACTGACTCAAGGTAGACCAACATGATCGAAGGTATACTGACTACAGAAGATGAGTAACAAATGTCTCTTGAATATGGGCATGGCATGACTTGGCAGTATTGACATGACGAGAATGATACCAACCCCTAATGCAACTGATGGTGGAAGCATTCTTTGGCTAATCCAAAGGAGCGAAGTGACTCATGGAATTGACAAGACTCGAGGAAAAACAGATTATCCAAGTACTGAATGCAAATGCAAACGAGTGCCATGTTCAAGAGTGACTATGTATTGCCGTAATTATGATGTAACAAAAAATATTCCCTTTTTCCCCATCATGATTGATGAGTGCCTCATGTGTTTTTTGACGAGCTTGATGAGGGTAACCAAATGCTCGGTATAGCTCATCTCATAGATGAGTCCAATCCCAAACGTTTTACGAACCTAGGAAAGGAGGGGTTCGTCCCATAATGGGCCCTTCAATGTTTAAAATTTAATGAGTCCAGAGAAGGAAAACTCGGCGTCATTTCATGTTAAGAGAGTCTGAAAATAACTAAAGGAGACTCCAATGGTCCTTTTTTGTAAAGTTAGCCTCATCGCCCGAAAAAGGGTAAAACAATGTGGGAGAGGACTCTTCCAGCCATGGTTGGTTGGAGTATTCCTTTTTCATAAATAGTGCTTCCTGGTCTGGAAAAGGGGTAAACTATCACCAGAAAGACGATCATTCAAATGCTTTTACAAGCGTGAAAGCATCAAGTTCGCTTGGCAATCTTTTCCTATTTAGGGAGTCTGAAAAGAGCTTAAAATGACTCCATGAATAAATTTGTCATGGTTGATGACCGAGTACGACAAAGGAAAAAGTAAACTTGGCACATTTCTTTTTCCGTAAATAGTCTAGCGAGGCGGGATAAAGTGATAAACCTATACTCGTTAGACACACCTTTTTAACTCAAATTTTTAACGAGCATGAGAATGGTATCAAAAGTACTCGGAATCTTTTTCATATTTGAACCAGAGCATGAAAAAGTAAAAAGTAAGCTCAAACCACTTTTCATGTTTTAACCAGAGCACGAAAAAGGTGAAAAGTAAGCTCAAACCACTTTTCATGTTTCAACCAGAGCACGAAAAAAGTGAAAAAGTAAGCTCAAATGCTAGCTTACTGTTTTTAACGAACTCGAAGATAGGTTGGAAGAATGCTCTTAATGTCTGCTTCATTTTTTAACGAGCTTGTAACAGAAAATGAACTATGCTCGGGATAATTTTCATGGTTTAATGAGCTCGAAACCTAAAGAAGGAAATTATGCTCGAAAATGTTCCCAATGGTGAACTTTTCCCCAACATGGCATCCAGAGGTTGGTGTGTGCCCCCAACATGATTGCTGGAAGTAAGTGACTTAGCTCCAACATGGTGTGGAGAGGCGATCGAGTTGACTTCAACGTAACTTTTAGAGGTTGAAAACATGCCCCCAAGCTTCATTCCATCCACCTAAGGCATAGGCGATTGAAAAGAAGGTTCAGGTACTAAGTCTACGAGGAGACTCGCCTCAAAGGGAAAGGATATGTTTCATTTTTTAACGAGCTTGAAACAAGATTAGAACTCTGCTCGCGGGACCTTATTTCATTTTTTAACGAGCTTGACATAGAAAGGGAACTATGCTCATAGGTTAATGTCCATTGACAGGTTCCTTCCCAACATGATGCCCAGAGGTTGGTAAATGCCCGCAACATGATTGCTAGCGGCTTAACATGGTAGTGTTCCTTCAACATGATTGTTGACGGTATGACATGTGACATGCCCCCCAAGCTTCATTTCATCTGAAAATGATGCTTGTTAACCCAACTTCCAACCTAGCTACTAATATGAAAATGTTCACCAAGGGGGGGAAAACAAGAATCAGAGGAAATGAAGGTTCAAGTTCTAACTCTAGTGAGAGACTCGAACCGATGGGAGGGAGATCTGTTTCATTTTTACACAAGCTTGAAATAGACGATAACTATGCTTGAGGGGGCCCATCTTATTTTTTAATGAGCTTGAAATGGAATAAAACTATGCTCGAGGGGGCCTATTTTATTTTTTAACGAGCTTGAAATGGAATAAAACTATGTTCGAGTGGGTGGTTTCATTTTTATGCAAGCTTGAAACCAAAGGTAAACTATGCTTAGAGGGGTCTATTTCATTTTTTAACGAGCTTAAAATAGAATAAAACTATGCTCTAGTGGATGGTTTCATTTTTGTGCAAGCTTGAAACCAAAGGGAAACTATGCTAGGGTGGTTGGTTTCATTTTTTAATGAGCTTGAAACATAACATAAACCGTGCTCGTAGGAACCTATTTCATTTTTTAACGAGCTTGACATAGAATGGGAACTATGCTCATGTGAAATGGTTTCATTTTTATGTAAGCTTGAAATCAAAGAGAAACTTTTCTTGAAGGTTGGTTTCATTTTTTAACGAGCTTGAAACAGAACATAAACTATGCTCGTACCCCCCATCTTTAGGGGGAAGAAACCACCAAAACATGCAGAACATTTAAGGAAGTCTGATGACTAGGAGTCATATGATGAGTTGGTGTCATGTAGGAAAGCTGATCAATGGTCACAATCCTCCCATCATAGGGAAAATACATCACTCGAAAGAGTGTGGACACGACGGCTTTCATAGCATATACATAATCACGTCCAAGGAGTAGATTGAAATCTAAAGGACCTTGGACAACCATGACATCAACATAAACAGTTTTACCTCTCAATGTGACAGGTAACTGCGGGAGAATCCCTAAAGGTCCGGTAGGCCTTCTATTAAAAGCCAAAATTTGGTCAGTGATTGGCACAAGCTGAGGCGAACCTATGGCTTGCCAAGCAATTGAGGATAAAATACTAACAGAAGCTCCCTCATCAACTATCGTACGAAAAATTTCTTTATCGAAAACTCCTACAGATATTTGAAAAGGAATACTCGAAGGAAGACGAGATTCTGTTAGACCATTCCAATCAAAGGAAATGACCTTGGTACTTGGAGGGGGTCCTGTAGAAATGGACAGGGTTTCCCCTTGCCTAGGACATTCTGAACTAACTAGGAAAACATCAACGGTTTCCAATTCACTCTCACTTGGAAGATAAGATTGAGACGAAGATTGTGTCATGGTGACTGCTTCAGTCTCGACTTTCTCCAATGAAAGAGTGGGATTGAGTGGAGATGACAACGACTCGATCACTTCACTCTCGGAAGGAAGAGTGGGACCAATTATAGATGAAACTGAATTGATCACTTAATCAACCAGCGGGGGATCGAGGGACAACTTACTATCGCTTGTTGGAAGCGCCTGTTGAGAACTAGTAATATCTTCCAACCACCGTGAAGCTTCATCCATGCTTGGACAAAGGTAAGTACGATGCATGCCCTTGCATATCCAACAAGGGTCTGCAGCTCTACCCTTCCGACCTTTCACCAATGGGTCACTGGTCGAGGGAGTATCATCAACATGATGGTCAGAGGTTGACGATACAAGTGGTTTTGGTTTTTTAGACCACACTTTTGACACATGGGAAAGACCGGGACAATTCTTGAGAAGGTGATCCCCCTTGCAAAGTTTGCAAGGGAAATTTGGCTTACGAGGTGTTCTCATAGAATGAGTACCATTAGAGGCAGATGGTTGACGCTTGGTCTCTTTCTTATCTTTCTTCTTTTTAATCTTCCCTTTCTTCTTCTTCACACCAGCCTTCTTACTAACATCAGAGTTTTCAGTAGGAGAAGAGGAAGAGATGGAAGCCGATTCAACTTTCGACGGAGAAGGAGAAGGGTCATCATGAGATTGATGCTCATGTGGTGAAGGACCTAGGCCCAACATGATTGGTGCACTTGGCATAACTGGATTGGAGAATAACCATACTAGTAATCCTATCGTCAATCCAGGAAGACTCAACGTAGCCATAAAGGAAGGACCAATAGTTCCTCAAGAGGGAATAAAAAAAGGCATACCCTGGAAAGGGGTCTCTTGGTTGGTAGTCCCGGAAGAATCTTCCATGTCTAAACTCCCTAAGAGACTCTAAAGTACCACACAAGTCAAACACTACTCAAGTCTAAGAGCAACAAGCAAACTGTGTGAATAGGAGTGGATTCAAAGTCTGGAATTTGATAACTAAACGCTTTTCATATTTATATACAGAAAGTGAGAGGATATCTACAACACTCTAATCTTTCAAAAATTTCCAAAGAAAAATGGCAAGCACCCAAACAACTCAAAGGTACTCAAGAGAGGCTCAAAATCTACCAAATGCAATAATCATAATTCGTTTCCTATCTTTTTACACTTGAAAAAGACACATTTAAGCTACGGAAAGAAGGATTCCACTAACGTTTCCTTTTCAAATGCAAGACAAAGGAAAGCACTTAACAATCTTATCTAACTCAAATGCATACGAATCTGAAACGAATCTTTCTTCTTCTTATGAGTGTGAGACCAATAATTTCAAATGATCAAATTAAAGCAAGAAGAATACTTATGTTTTCCAAATTCATGAATATAGCAAAAGAGTGACAAAATCAAGCTTTTCTTTGAACTAAAGTGGAGACAAAGAATCGATCTTCCCCAAAAATAATTGAATAGCTCATCATATAAGGGAAACAAGATGCATAACCCAAGAAAGAGAGGCTAAAAAAGACATGGATATCCCACACTCTTCAAGTCTTTAAAACAAGCCAATCATGCCAAACCATAAATGATCTCAAAACCTTGACATGGGTTAGAATGACTAAAGGATGCACGATTCATGGCTCCCCCCGGCCATGAGGGGGAATTTTTTTTCAAAAATAGAACCCATTTTTCTTTAAAACACAAGCAAAACACTAGTTTTGACTCAAAGGGTCAAACATGAATCCAAATCTCAAAAAACCCAAAAACCAATACAAACAAGCCAAACAAAACACTGCTGGACAAAAAGGGTCTCTGCCTGGAAGGTACAGTGCAGAGGAGTCTGTACACAAACCAAAATTCAAATCAGAAATGGAGAAGGGATGCCTGTATGGCAATTTTTGCAGATCGGCGCACTCTGTGCTTATGCACAGTGCGACGTCGCAGTGCACTAGAGCGGGAAGTGCGATGACGTCACAGTATACCAATGGAAGGGCTGCGGCGATAGACTAACAGGCAAAGAACAGAGATAAAAAACAACACAGTGTCGCTCTGGGTACACTAACCAGGTGCGATAGGCGAGATCTAAGTCCAAAAATGAACCAATTGTCCAGATAATGAGCATAAAAAGGTCTGCCGATGAGAAGTACAAACTCAAAGGAAGGCAATCAAACTCTTCAAAGCGAAGATCTGATGGTGAAAGGGCTTAAGAAGAAAATGGCCAAAGAGACGGCTTGGAAAAGCAATCAACTGAAATTGACATTCAGATTGAAAACAACAATGTTCTTCCCCAGTATGGTCGACAGATTTCTGGGTTCGTTCCCCACCGGAGTCGCCATATTTGTTAATGGACAATCTACCAAAGATGGATCTAAGGCATGATCTCCCTAGTTCAAGTGAATCTAGAACAAATAGTACAGAATACAAAAATCATTTCCTAGATCTAGTTATAGATTGAGTACTTAGATATCGTACCTTTTAGATCGCGGATCCTTCTCCTTGTTGTTGCTCCAAGTCTCGTGGTCATTATATCTCCAGTTGCAAGACCTGTCAAGACAATATGGAAACAATACAACCAGTACAAGATATCTAAGCAATAACTGATCTAAACTAACAGTTGAGGAAGAAAGTTCTAAACATCATCAATGAGACAACATTTATGGAAAGAGATTATATTAACTGTATAAAAATGGGAATACATAGAAAAGATGAAGCTACAACCAAAGCCTCAACGTCGCATCTTCCATCCAACATGTCCAAGCCAAGTCTCCAAGATGGTACAAAATTCCCAATCACCAATATGGGTTCTACCAGCATAAGGTTACAATAGACCTCCCCCCCCTCCCATGGAGAGAGTGGGTGTTTATATAGGGCTAAAGAGATAGGGTAGGTTGAGGATTAGGGGGAGATGGTTAAGGGATATTTCCATAAGGTTAGGAACCGAAATGCCACCTCACCTAGAGCCTAGGAATAGGCCTCCACGTGACTTCAAGAATGGGCTCGAAGATACTCTTTTATCCAAATAAATGACATCGTCGCAGGTTGCATTAGGACAACCTGCGACGTCGCATGTTGCATAAGGGCAGATTGCGACGACCTTGAAAAGTAGGTTAGTTAAGCCCTCCAGTCATGGGAAACTTTAGGGATGTGTTTTTACTCTAAAATGGATTTATGTAAAATAGCAAAGAGTTTGCACAATGGTCAAGATGATGACATTATCACAACGGTCATGATGACAACACTTGGTCATAATAACGGTACTTGCAATAGTCATGATGACGACACTAGGTCATAACGACGACACTTGCAACACTTACGACACTTGTGACAGTTGCACAAGGGTGACGACATTTTGGTGTAACAATGTGAATCCTATATTCAGAATAGGGTGCCACATAAATCCTTGAAAGGAATCACTCCTTTTGAAGCTTGGACTGGGCACAAGCATTATGTGTCTCATTTCATATTTTTTGGCTCAAAGGCATGGGCTAGAATTCCACCTGAGAAGAGAAGGGATTTGTAGCCCCAAATACAACCATGCATATTTGTTGGCTATCCAAAAGAATCCAAGGGCTACAAGTTGCTGAATATGGCCACCCACAAATATTTCATTGAAAGAAGTGTTCAATTCGAAGAAGAACCCTTGTGGGCAGTTGAAATTGGAGAATCCTTTGAACCACCACCTGTTGAAGTAAGTGAAACTTCTCATGAAATTTATAATTATGATATTTCTGATGATGAATACTACATGATTGCAAATCCAAGTTCAACTACAATTCCTAAGTGGGATGCAAAAAAAATTGAAGTAGCTGGTAGACTTGCGGGTGATCCTCAAGATCCTAGGAGGACTAGTTCTCAGTTTGAGAATGCTCTTTTGGTCAAAGATCATTTTCTTCCCGAGAAGTGTTTCTTGATGGTTGAATCTGATCCTAAGTAATATGAATAAGCCTCATAAGACCCAATACGGAAGGATTCCATGGATGAAGAGTTTCACTCTCTTCAAAAGAATGGAACTTGGGAGCTAGTCTCTCTCCTACCTGGCAGAAAGCTAGTCAAGTGCAAGTGGATCTTCAGAACAAAGTTTGTTGTTGATGGTGCAGAAGTGAAGTGAAAAGAAAGTTTGGTGGCTAAGGGCTTCTCAAAATTACAATTCCTTGATTATAATGAGGCCTTTGCACCAGTTTCAAAGATGGATTCAATAAGACTAGTTTTGGCAATTTCTACATCCAAGCGCTGGGAAGTGCATCACATGGATGTAAAAAGTGCTTTCCTCCATGGAGATCTTGAGGAGTATATCTATATGAAGTATCAAGAAGGTTATATTACTAACCCCTCTCTTATGTTCAGGTTGAATAAGTCATTGTATGGGCTTAAGAAATCTCCTAGAGCTTGGTATGCCAAAATGGATAGTTTTCTCCTGTCACCCTGCCACAAAGCTTCAGCATATGAAAATATGATTTGAATGTGTACATGAAGATAATAAATGGTTTAATTTTGATTATTGTGTTATATGTTGATGAATTTTTTATCACAGGAAGCTCCATTGATGATATTGCTTCATTGAAGACTACTTTGTATCATGCTTTTTCCATGAATGACTTGGGAATACGTAGACAATTTTTGGGACTTGAGATCACTCAGTCCAACTCAGGAATTAAAGTATATCAGTAAAAGTATGCATCAGACCCGCTAAATAAATTCTTAATGGAATAATGCAAGCCATCAAATACTTCCTTTCTTTCAGGAGTAAGACTTGAAGATGCAGGATCTACCCCTTTGGTGAGCAACACCTTGTATAGACAGCTAGTTGGTAGTTTGTTGTATCTGACTCAGACTCGACCTGATATTGCATATGTAGTGATTGTAGCATCAAGGTACATGGAGCATACACATGAGCTTCATTGGAGGGCTTCCAAAAGTATCTTGCATTATGTGCAAGGCACCAAGTCTCACGGGATTCATTATGTTGTTGATTCTTCCTTGGATATTCATGGTTTTTCAGACTTTGATTGGGTCGGTGATAGCTCAGACCGGAAATCAACTTCTGGATTTGTTTTCATGCTTGGAGGAGGACCAATTTTATGTTCAATAAAAAATCAAAGTGTCATTTCACTCTCTTCAGCAGAGACCAAGTATAGAGGAGCAATGAATGTTGCTACTCAGTGTGTGTGGTTGCAAGGTATACTTTCAGAGTTTCGGATTGAATTTAGCACTCCCACAATCATCTTTTGTGACAATAAAAGTGATATAAGGATCTCAACTGACCCAGTACAAAGGAAAAGGACCAAGCATATAGAGATTCATATGCACACTACATCCGAAGTCTAGTGCATGATCAGATCATTGCTCTGCAGTTTTGCCCATCTTTTGAGCAAGTTTCAGACATCTTCACCAAATAATTCTTAGAGAATACTTTCAACCATCTCATATCACTGCCTGGGATGGGTGAACAAGTGGTGAAGAAGGATTGAGAAACAAAATTTTCAATTTGTTTCATGTCCATGTTTTGAGGGGAGGTTTTTTTCCCATGAGTTTTTCCTTCTTTCCTTGTTTTGTGGACAAGCAGTATGTAAAAAGGGTGACCAATCCTTGTTGTTGGGCCCTATATTGATGATATTTCACATAAATTCAGGCTTAAGGGGGGTGTTAGAACATTAAAAACCCACTCCATACTTAGGATATCATATATTAATAATTTTTGGTTAATTTCTTAGGTGTTAACTAGGTAGTTGGTCTCATTTTGGTTTCTTATGCCATCACTTGCCTTCATTAGCCACAAGAGTGCACTTGGATAGATTCTGGATAATATTTTGTCTAATTATGTCTTATTTTATGTCCATCCTAGAATAGTAAGTGCACCTTCCTTCTTTAGACAATTTTATTTTGTTTTTTTTTTCTGCTTTTAGTGGATAAGGATAAAGCTAGTTGACTAGGAAAACTGTCTTTTTTGGCCAACTCGCCCTCCGTGTTTTTAGTCTCTCCAAAATCCATGATATTTCTCCTTTTTCATCACTCATGAGATTCCAACACTGCTTTTTCCAATTTATGAGCCTTTAGATTGATTTGGAAAGATATTTTTGTCAGCTAGGGGGGGCTTTTCACAAGTTTAGTAAGCCTGCTTTTGTGAGGATTTTGAACGCCTTCTTTGGATTTCAAATATCTGATGTAATTATATATTTGGACAACCATTACATTGCCTAAGTTTTTCTGATGTACTCTTATTCAATAGACTTTTATTGTGTGCATCAATTATCACTGATTGTTTTGAGTGATCTATGACTGGTTTTTGCTTAATGATTTTGTGAGGATAATTGTTTTCTATACAAGATCAACCTGTGAATTGATTTTCACACCGTCAACGATGTATAATTATGATATTTTATTATTAATATAAAATTTTAAATGTAAATATTTTAGTAAAATGAATCAACAAGAAAATTTGAATAAAAATTTATCAAGATAAGTAAACCATCATTTTATCATGAAACATTTATGTTTTCCTAAATGAATAAGATTTCTCTGATTTATAAAGTTTTTTTAAGATTTAGAATTAATTCATAATTTAAAATTTGTGTCAATTATATACTTAAAATGCTACTAAGTGGTGGAATTCCCTTGATGAATGAGGTAATAGATGCACATTATTTAATTAGCTATTTTTTTCATGATTGATGGACTTAGAATTTTGCTCCTTCACATTATTATTGTTGTTATCCAAATGTCCATTATCTCATCAAACTTGGTAGTTGTAGATATTAGGGATTATGAGTTTCAAGAGATATAAATTTTATATGTTTTTAGATTAGTATTCGTTGTTTAAATTTGGTTTTGAGGAAAAAAAGATTTACAACGAGAATGCAACCAATCTTGCATATACTACATTGCACTAATCAAATTAGATGGCCTTTCTTTTTTAACTTGTGTTTTATTTCTTCAACGATGAAGGTTGAACATTTACATCAGCTAGACATTAGATATTAGACATAGAATACTTCTTTAGTGCTTTTGAAAATATGGAATTCCATGTTGCATGGACATTGAACATAAATCTAATGTTCGCCTAGTGTAGGTTAACCAACAAATAATGGACATGAAATGAAATTTTTTGATATGGTTACTATTTGTTTTTCAACATGTATTTGGCATTCCAAACATTGATCAAATGTCGAAATATTGTTGGTTAACCGACGGATAATGGGCATACAATGAAACTAGTTACAATAAGTTATTCAACATGTAATTGGTGTTCCAAACATTGAATTTGGGACAAGATGAGCTCGACATAAGTTTGGCGTTAATGATAGTCGTGTTCAAAAATTTAAAGATTGATTTTAGTCAAATTTTGAGCCCAAATGTAGCAGAGTGACAGATGCCCCTTTATGTGAGAGGTTAGGAGAAAAAGGTAGAACTTAAATACATCACAATAAATATGTTGGAACTTCAATAAAGAGAGAAAAATCATAGAAGTGAAGTCTACCTTGGAAAGAGAAAGAATGCCAACTATAAGACACCAATATGAGAGATGAACATGTTCTTATAATTTTCATCAACGAGTTGAGCATACCCATGCTCAAGCTATGATAGACTCAAATACAATGTTGAATTTGTGGCTTAGGTAATATGAGACATCCAATGTTGGATCATAATACATAAATGTTGCTTATGGGGAAAAAATATGACGATTGGATGCAGTCTTGAGGTGTAATGTTCCCATTTTCGAGTTCTCTTGCTCTGCTTTTGGAGATGACTTTATGGGTTTATGTCAGGTCAATCATAGGGGTAATTTGATGTTACCAATGATCTTAGAGGGTTTAGGGGAGTTATATGATGCTCGCCCACGTCCGTTTATCATTTTTCATCATCGAGATCACTCTTGCGCAGTCAATTTTCGATTATGACGCATTTTTACCATTCCCGTAATTTGGAAGCATTATTTAATTAATTTCACCAAGGTTGTTATTTTAATTTTTTTTTAAGGAAGGCACCTTACTGTAATATCACATTGGAATTGGGATGAAAAGTTTTAAATGGTGGAATGATGAAAAGTGATTACCAGTGCTCGAAAATATTTTAAAGTAAAATAAATCACTTTTTGGAGTTAAAAGGAGAAATAAAGTGACTTTGGAGAAATATTAAAGGAATATTTTATAAAGTCACATTATATTATTTAATCAAGTGGAAAAGGGTAAAAATGACGGAAAAGGGTGAAAAGGGGGATAAAAGAGAAAAACAACCCATTCTCTCATTCATTCATGACATTTCATTTTTGGAAAAGAGAAATTGTGAGCTCTTATGCCTTTGGCTCTTGGGATAGGGAAACCCTAAGAAAAAAATTGGTTTAAGTGGTAAAACTATCCACCCTATCTAATTACGAGGGGGAATATCACTCATATATTTTTGTTGTGCTTCATTGTGGAAGGCATAGAGCAAGTTATTCTCACATATCTAGAAATATATCAGAGTTTCAATGACTTGGGGAGAGGGTGTTCATGATTGTGGAGGGCGTTTTTATTCTTAGAAGCTCAGAGCACACATAGTTCAATATTTTGTGTTGAGGATACCATTTACTGATGGAGAGGATGGCGACTTACTGCCATGGACTGTGAATGAGTGTGTTTCCTTCACTTTGCTACATAGTAATCTTCCACCCTGTGAGCATCAGCATTCTTTGGCCTGTAGGATTCATTTCAGTGACTCAGATCCACTTATATCCTTCAGTGATACTATTTTTCCCTATTTTCATTCCTACCCGCATGTTGCATCATTATAGAATGCGTACCCGCGAGTTGCATCACTATATCAAGTAAAATGGTAAAAACCACTATTAATTAATTTTTACTCCCAAAAAGCGGTCATTGGGTGACCTTTGGCTCTCCATCTGCCCAAGTAATGTCTCAATGTGTCTTTTCACCTACCTTTGAGAGGACTATATATTGAGCACATATGGCTTATGGATGGGAGGAAGAAGAGAATAGTAAAGGAACTCTAGTGGATTTTTGCCCGATCTTGAGTCTGCACTCATTGATCCTTGTAGTTGTGAACCCCTTATGTTCACCTTCCAAACTCCTTCTAGTTTGAGTTTTCCATTCATGGAGGATTGAAGTGGTGGAGGCACAAGTGGATTGATCTAGATCTTGGTTCAGATTGGTTGCCGGAAAGAGGTCGTATCACTTTGTACTTCTTCTTGTTCATTAATAGAAATACTCATATTCTCGTCCATCATGTTGTGAATGTTGTTTATTATACATTGGGTTACATTTGCTTATGATATTATGGACCATTTTTATTGATAATGTTAATGTCAATTATATATTATATGTACTTGTTGGATATTGGTTGTCAAGACTAATTTGCAGATTTCAAGTGTGTGGATTGAAAGCTCCAACGGGGATCTACTTCAAACGTTTGGATCAAGGTTGGTTACATTTCTCCATTATCTTAACATTGTCATTTATAATAGCATTGTTTTGAGAATTGAGTTGATTTCTGGTATTCATCTCTCTGTTGTGGTATTCCCAAGCCATAGTGAGTTTTCTCCAATACAGAAATGGCGACTCCGCTGGGGAAAACATCAATGTTTGGGAAATTTTTTGAGCATTAGACCATAATTAGAGTTGCTGTTTATTGAAGCTCTTTGTCACTGATTGGCTGTTAAGATACACTGTAGAAAACTTTCTTTTTCTGAGCCTTTGGACTCTTTAATTGCCCATTTGCCTTTCCTCACCCGCGGGCTAGCTTAGTTCTGCCCGCGTCTACCCGCCTCTATTTACTCTTCTGCTTGCGGGTACTCATAGGTATTCCTTCGACAGTAGCGTGTAACTCCGGCTTTTGTTGGTTTATGGCTATTGGTTGTTGCTGGGTGAGTTTGGTTGGTTCCTGAGTCTTTGTTGGCCTCTTTCTTGACTGTTTCATGCCTTGGTTGTGACCAGATCTCTTTGTTTCTCTTGGTTGAGCCTTCTTGATTTTTTACCAATCTTTGGTTTTAGCCTCTTGGTTTCTTCCTTTTGAGCTCATTCCTTTGGCCGAGTCTTGCTGTTTAGGATCTGTTGGGTTGTCTTAGTGATCTTCTCGGCACTTCAGTGACTGAATAGTAGGATTTTGCTTGCATTTTTTCATTCCATATATATTGAAAAAATACAAAAATATACATTTATTTTTTTGCATTTTCCTTCTTGTTTATAAGCAAAAATACAAAAATATTTTATTTCCATGTACTGTATCTTGCATTGAGTGCTTGTTGCCTTCATTTAGGTTCTGCTTGTGCATTGAAAAGCTAAAAGATTGCATCTTTATTTCGGAATTGTTGGTTGATTTTGCATATTAGTGACATTGTTTTATTGGATAGATGAGTCTAGGATTGGACGATGTTGCATACTATTGAGTCTACACATCACTAGTTTCATGATCATATCCCTTGAGTAATCATAGCCACTAATCTAAAATTGATTAGACTGATTTTATTTATAGGGTATACCAACTACCATAGGTTTAGAGTCTTGGAATAGATCATTGTGAGTTAACAATCCAAGACTACTAAACGAAACATTAGGTGTCTGACCAAGGAGTGGAGGAATCCATGGTATAGATCGGTGTTCTCAGGAAGCTCTACTCAATCCAAAGTTAAGCACGAGGTCACGGGAGGTTGGTTGAGTAGATATCCCTCTGATATCGGCTGAACGTGGGAGATATATCCAGGATTTGTTCGTATCTGGGGGTACCGGAGGTTCGTCCTCTTGTGCTTTGGGCTTAGCTACCCTTCCCATATGACGGGTCCCACCTGCGACTGTCCCCCTGAGTATTGGTTATATTGTGGTGAACATAGTTGCCTTACCTAGGTACCGCACAGGCTACTTGCAATGGTTATGCTGCTTGTGTCCTGAGTTAGATAGGGATTGGACAGCACAGTTGTGTTCGTGCAATGGACTTGACCCTGTCGACGCAGTGAAGCCTGGGTGTCTCTATAATTGATTCTGTTACCTCTGGCTATAGTTTGGGAGTCTCAAGCCTCTCCTAGGAGAGACATACCGGCTCTAGTGTCGGGAGCTCATTTAGCCTCTCTGTTTGTCTACTCTTGGCTGTAGTTTCTCTACATATGTGCTTTTGATTTACTGTTTTTGATCAATAGTTGGCCTTTAGGGGACGTTTTGATTCTCTCCAGAGATATCGTGGCATGGAGCCCTACTCTTCACCGGTCCCGTTGATTGATTGGTTTAAAGCCACTTGAGGTTACACGCCGTATTTCTAGAGGACGCCAGAGGGATCCCTCTAAGTCTTTAGATTCTTACGTGACTTACGTTGAAGACTACATGGCTATGCATCCCGATATTGGGAAAGATCCTTCTACTCCTTCGGGTAGAGTTGAACATACTTCCGATCCCCATACTCCTCGTGAGGATTGGGGAGGTGATCCACCTGAGACTCAACCTGGTTCTGTTTGGCCTAATCCACTTGACCGGGATCTGTTTGATCCTTCGAATCCAAATAATTATCTTTACGGAATGCCCGACTTACCCGAGGAGGAAGAACAGGACGAGCCTTTCGTTCCTTCATTTCCACGCAATTATAGATACGGGAGGCCTGAGACTCATGATGATACTGGCCCTATGATCAACCCCAGCACACTCTCTTTTGGTATGCTTAGTCATAGTACTGTCGAACCTTCCACTACGGTTGGTAGTCACGATGGCACTACCCAAAGTGTTATCCATACTATACCCACTGGGGGCACTATCCTCGCTGGGGGCACTACGTTGTCCACCCACACACATAGTATGGGGACTGGTCAGATTCCTAACCATGCTAATGTTGGAACATGACCACCTCCTAGGAATACCCAACCTAACTGGAATGTTGTTCGGAATACGACTCGCCATCCAAAACCTAACACATGTGCCGCTACTCGTCAACCCAGGACTACTTTTGCACATGATATCGTTCCTCCCAACCACGGGGGTGGACATATACTGCATACTTTTGCATCCACTGTCGCCACTAGTAATGCTAATGTAGGGGGTGGGAATATTTCCTATCCACATGGACATCATACCACCAACCCTGCTACTAATCACACCAATGTTGGGGTTGGGAATACTTCTCATGCTTTTGGCCACCACACGACTGCTCAAGCTAATCCTAATGCTGGGGTGGGAACATACCATACCATTACGGTGATTACAACACAGTTCCCACTATGAATAGTACATACATGCCCCATACTCATGGTGGCAACCCTTACTACTACACAGTCAGTGCTGGCCACCAGTATCACCCACCACCCCAATATGGTGCCCAAAACACGCATATACTTTCTTACTCTCAAATGGGTCAGGCAGGAGCAGGTTATCAATCTTATGGCCATGGGAAAGCTTATGGTCCGTCAGGTCCTTATCATCAGCATTTTAATCCTCATGGTCAAGCTTTCGTTCCATCTTATAACACAGTTATGTTTAACTAACCTTTTATGGGAGCTTATAATCCCGCTTTCCAGCCGCAGCTCCCGTTCCTTGCACGCTTGAATCTCCTGGATATTTCTAAGCTCATGAATGATCCGGTGTGTCATGACCCTAGTTGGCCTCCGGTCCCTACCAAGATCCATTTGGACATTCCAAAGTTTGAGGGGAAAGGTGGTGAGGACCCGGGATATCATGTCACGACATTTCACCTTTGGTGCTCTTCCAACTCTTTGAATCATGATTCCATTCGATTACGACTATTTCAACGCACCCTCATGGTGGCAGCCACGAAGTGGTATGTGGAGTTGCCCGGAAACACCTATAGGGGATTCAACGAGATTGCTTTTGTTTTCTTAGACCATTTCCAGTTGTCGGTTCGTTATGATACTAGTACTGAGTTGTTGTCCACCTTTCGTCAGAATAAGGCCACACATATTTCTGATCACGTTCAAGAGTGGCGTCGGCGGAAGAGATTAGTGAAAGCCAACATTCCTCCAGAGTTCCTGTTGGAATGGTTCCTTAAGTCTTTACTTCCATACATTGCTAAGGATGTTTCGATGTCCGGCATTGTGACTGAGGAACAAGCTATCTTGAAAGTCCAGCAGTTAGATCTACTTTATTCTTAGTCTAGCATTTTGTATGACATTATCCCTGATGCATCAAGAACAAGACATGAGCCTATGTCAGTTCCCGGACCACATGCTGATGGAATCGTGGGGTCCGCATGCACTCACCTCGTAGACTTGGTAGCTAATCAAATGCAAAATTTGTCGCTAAACCAGTCTGCTCCCGGACAGGTTCACACCATGTCCACTTCCACTCCATCGTCTGATGTACACAATGTGCAATCAACGAAATCGTTGGGTAACCAGCAACCTGGTGGTAAGAAAAAGGGGAGAAATAATCGTAGGGGTGGAAACAATGGAAGTAATAACAATAATATCGTAATACTCCTCGTAAAGAGAATTCCAACCCTCCTCGGGAAGGCGGTAATGCTGGAGAGGATCGTAAACCTAGGCGTAAGGTGAAATTCCCTTGCAAGCTTTGTGGGGAGGATCATCTTACTCACTTATGCCCTCGAATTGAAGAAGCATCGAAGCATTTGGCACAGAGCCCAGCTGTGTTGAAGGATCCCCTTCCTCATCATCAAAACATGGCTTCGCATGCTCCCACCACTGGTTATGGTACTAATGAAACGACCACGTCTTCTTCCAATACTAGTGGTTATGGATGTGTGAATATGGTTCAGTAGGAGGTTTGTGTTGCTACTCGTCAGCGCGAATATGGTGCACCACAACCTGATTTGGGGAATGAGCCTCCCCCTCCTCCTGACAATTCTTGGCATATCGAGAAGCCTTGCATTATGCCGCGGATACTGAAAGGTGTTCTTAAGTGCTCCACACATAATCCTAATGCTCGAGCCGCCCAGAACTACTCCATCGTAGAATATTTGGGCCAAACTCCGTGTGCCATGTCGGCTCTTGAGGTTTTGCAAGCCTGTCCTTCTCAGAAGCATGCCCTTTTGAGTGCGTTAGGAGTTCAGGATGGGGGGAGTCCTAGTGTTATCAAGTTCAATACTACTAATGTCTAGCCTCGTTTACCTTACCACGTGGCTTTTCAAATCCAGGTGGTTTGCCTTAAAAGCTTCATCAAACGTACTATGGTTGATGAAGGTGCTTCCGCGTTAGTAATGTCGTTAACCTATTGGAAAGATCTTGGCTCTCCTCCTCTACTCGCGTCTAGAACTACACTCACTACATTCGACGGTAGGTCTTTTACGCCACATGGAATTATCCCTTCCCTTGTTGTCTCCTTGGGAGGTAAGTCTGTGCCTATTGAAGTCGAAGTGGTTGATGCGCCTATCGACTACAACCTTTTAATGGGTCGGAACTGGATGTATGCTATGAAGGCTATCGCGTCTACTGTATTTAGAGTTATTTTCTTTCCCCATGAAGGCAAGATTGTGACGATCAATCAGCTGGATTTTGTTGGCACTCCTTCCGCGGCATCCACGGGATCTATAGTCCCGCTTGTTTCTGATTCTTATCCGGCAACTAGGAACATAGGTGTTGGAATGTACCCCTCATTGATGGGAACTTATAATCTTTCTGCACTTGTGAATTTTATTGGAACTATTACCGACAATGTGTCTCCTCCTTCGAATAATATGTTATTCCGGACCTCCTATTTAGATGATCTGTGGACTTTACCATCCACGAATTCCACATCTGGAGACATTGCACATGTCGGGATGTCTATGCCTTTATCTATAGCGGAGCTTGCTTACGATCATATCCAACAAACCATTGCAGATCCGGATCTCTCTTCTTCACAGACAATCGAAGAAGATCCTGTTACGCTGCCAGTTTAGGCAGCCAACTCATCTTGCTCTCATGATTGCCTTGATGATACTTTACCATCTGATGAAGCCATCCTTGAGGCCATGTGCGGTAGTGAGAGTCCCTGGGAAGATATGCACCATCGCTCTTATTTCCTTCCCAACCTTGAGCTTGTTGAGCAAGAGGAGTGTAGGATGACTCTAGCAGAGATGGTTGGTCACCCTTTGGCTCTTTTGGAGTCACATGATGTTTGTATGGAGGGGAATATGGCCAATATTTCCCCAACCATTTCGATCAACATCTCTCGCATTCCCGGAAAGGTGGAGAACGTTTACGTTGGTGCCGATTGTACTCCTGAGGAGATTGCTATTTACACCGACTTGTTTACAAAACTCTGGGAAGATTTCGCCTGGTCATATGAGGAGATGCCAGGAATAGACCCCCGCATTGTTGAACACGAGATTAGAATGTATCCTGATGCTAAACCGGTTCGACAACGCTTACGTGCTGTGAACCCTCGGAAGGCAGCTGTTATTAAGGCAGAGGTGGAGAAGCTACTCAAAGTTGGTTTCATCTACCCCATTCCCCTTACCGAATGGGTGTCAAACCCCGTTCCTATGGATAAGAAACAGGGAACAATCCGTGTATGCACTGATTTTAGATATTTGAACCGTGCATGTCCGAAAGTCAACTTCCCCACACCATTCATTGATCAAATATTGGATGCTTGTGCATGGAGTGAGATTTTTTCATTCATGGACGGCTTCTTAGGTTATAATCAGATTCAAATCAAACCCGCAGACCAACATAAGATGACATTTATTTGTCCATGGGGAATGTTTGCATATCGAAAAATGCCCTTCGGCCTTAAAAATGCCGGAGCTACTTTTCAGCGAGCCATGACCTATGCCTTTCACGATCTTAAGATGATTATGGAAGTTTTCTTGGATGATGTTGCTGGCCATTCTCGCAAGAGGGTGGACCACCCCAAGCACCTCCATATGATTCTCGAACAATGTATCCACTACAAAATTCGATTGAATCCAAACAAATGCGTCTTCGCTGTTAGGACTGGTCGCCTTCTAGGATTCATAGTTTCGAGGGAGGGTATTAGAGTCGATCCTCTCAAAGTTGAGGCAATACTTCAGTTGCCTCCTTTGCGTAATTTGTTACAACTTCAGAGCCTCCAAGGGAGAGCTACTTTTCTGCGTTGGTTTATAGCTAACTATGCTAGTATTACTAAAGGTTTCGCCCGCTTATTGAAGAAAGACACACCTTTTATCTGGTATGAGCGAGCCTAGTAGTCTTTCGACCCCCTTAAGAAAGCTTTGGTATTGGCCCCTGTGCTTATTCCACCGGAATTTACACGAGATTTCATTCTTTATGTGGCCATGTCTCAAGAGACTATTGGCATGGTCTTGGTTCACGTAGATGATGCGCTCGTCGAGCACGTTATCTATTATCTCAGTCGAAATTTAGTAGACGTTGAGCTAAGGTACACCCATGTAGAAAAGATGGCACTTGCGACTGTCCACATAGTCCAACGGTTACAGCATTACATTTTGCTTCGAACAACCACTGTTGTAGCTCACATCAATCCATTTCAGTTCGTGCTATCACGATGCCTTATCGGGGGTAAGTATAATAAATGGATTGTGATCCTTCAGGAATTTGATCTCGATTTTGCTTCGGCAAAATCAGTGTAATCATGGGTGTTCGCTGAGCTTATGCTGGACCTTCCACGGCTTGATGAGGATGTCATTCATGAATATTCCTTTGTGGATGAACACTTATTTCTTATCTCGACCAAGGACCCTTGGTATGGGGATGTCATTGTATATCTCCAAACTTTGAAGTTTCCTCTGCATTATTCACGAGATGATCAACGGCGTGTGAGACATCACGCTAAAGATTATACTATCATCGGTGACACTTTATATTGCCGAGGAAAGGATTCCATTCTCCGTCGTTGCTTGACTCACGAAGAAGCGGAACGGGTACTTAATGATTGCCATGCGGGGGTGTGTGGCGGTCACTTATCCGGGCTTGCTACAGCCCAACGTATCATGCGAGCTGGTTATTTTTGGCCTACTATCTTTAAAGATTGTATTAACGCTGTGAAGAGATGTCACCCTTGCCAGGTGTTTTCTCGGAACATACACTCGCATCCAGCGCCCCTCCATCCGGTCGTCACTGTCGGTCCCTTCACTAAGTGGGGGGTATATTTCATGGATTGCAAACCAGCTTCGTCCGGGGGGCATCACCATATTATCGTGGCCGTGGATTTTTTTTCCAAGTGGGATGAGGCCATGCCTACTGTAAAAGCCGATGGTGCTATTGCAGCCCAATTCGTGTTCAACCAGATTATCACTCAATTCGGTATCCCGAAAGAGATTGTCACTGACCATGGCAGTCACTTTCAAAACAAGATGATGGAGGATTTGTCTCTCAAGCTTGGGTTTCGTCAGGAACACTCGTCTTCCTACTATCCTCAAGCAAATGGTCAGGTTGAAGCAGTAAATAAGTCTTTGAATACCATTCTCCAACGTACCATCCAACAAAGCAAGACCAATTGGCATATCATGTTATATCCTGCTTTGTGGGCATATCGAACCGCAGTTAAGACTGCCGCTGGGTTCTCACCATTCCAGTTAGTTCATGGTGTGGAGTCACTTTTACCGATTGAATGCGAAATTCCTTCGCTTAAGCTATCCATAGAGCTCCTCCCTGATACGACAGCGATTGAGCAATGTTTAGTACACCTCGAGCAACTTGACGAGCACCGTCGAGATGCCGTTGTGGCTATTGATGTTAACAAGTGTCATGTCAAGGTCCAATATGATAGGTCTGTCCATCCCTGGCAATATGCTGAAGGTGATTTGGTACTCTTGTATGACCAAGCTAAAGAACCCCTGGGGGTAGGCAAGTTCAATCCCATGTGGCACGGTCCTTACATTGTGAGGCGTGTCCTTGAAAAAGGAGCTTATGAGTTAGAATACTATGAGGGAGTTGTCTTGAAGGAGACTAGAAATGGGCTCTACCTCAAGCAGTATTACGCTTGAACCTTTGGTTCGAGCTGATACTTTTGTACACTATTGTATAGTTTTGTTGTACATAGTTTAGATTGCCTTTTGGTTGTCGGCTCTGTTGATTAGCCTCTGTTTGATTGATTGATGTCAACAGAATTTTCTACATTCTTAGGTTTCGCAGATGGTGCTAGTTGACATACGCAGCAGCTTGCTTCTGCTGCCTGGGTTATCTTCTCACCTGACCACCTAGTTGTGTCTTCAGGAGGTGCTTGTCTCGGTCCTACATCTAATAATGTGGTTGAGTATAGTGCCATTATTGAGCTACTTCGGGATGATATTTCACATGACATCCAGTATTTAGAAGTCCGCTTGGATTCACAACTAGTTGTGTCTCAGCTGAATGGGTAGTACCGTGTACGAGACCCTACATTACTATGGATATTCCTTAAGGTACGACTCTTGGAGAGACATTTTGTTTCAATTACATATATTCATATTCCGAGAAGTATTAATTATATATCTAATGCATACGCTAACTATGTATTAGATTGGCATTTGTCACATTCATCATGAAGCACATAAATACAAAGACATTCATACATTTGTACATACACACATGTAGTAGAACCGAGAACCAAAGTTGTATATATATATATATATATATAAATATGTCCAAAAATGGTGGTGTCATACATGAATGGAGCCCGTATCCCTCAAAAATATACATAATCGATACAAAATAATGATACCCTAGGATATCTATTCCCTCCGAGGAGGCCCAGCTGCCGCCTCGACGGGATGTGTCTCATAGAAGTACTGTACTGCATTGGCCACCTGCTGCAGTAACCGCACCCACTCACCAGGAACACCCACTACCTGGCGCTGCATGGCCTCAGGTAGTCGGGATACCTCTATCTATGGTCCTCGGGAAACCATCCGTGATATGTTGCACCGCAATGTCTAATGTGTGCGCCCTGCTGCAACATTTGCTGCTACCTCATCTCTACCCAGACGACCATGTCTCGGGAAGCCCTCGGATCTCATTGGGCCTTTGTCTGCGAGCAAACAGTCACCCATTAGCACAAGACACTACCACCAAAAATATTTTTTGCATTTCAACTATAATAAAAAAATCCATAAAAATTTAATAAACACAAAACCAAAAGAGTACTCACCGATGTCTCCGAACGCTGCGCCTGGTGGCAGTGGCATGTCACGGTCCTGTTTGAAGTCTATCCCTGCATAGGGGTAGTCCTTTATAGCGATCACCTGCCGGTTCCACCAGCGGAAGAACTCCTCAGTATATGGTGATGCTAGATGGCCACCACCCTGTCGTGTCAAGATATCATCCCACCGGGTCAGGGCTGGATCATGGAGGCTGTGAGGAGGGACATCCACCCTCGCACTAAGTCCCGGAACCCTCTCAAAGAAGAAGCTGCATAGGATGCTACCATACCCGAAGTTTTTGGCCTTCCCCTCTTTGCATTCCATCAATTGTGTCTTCATAGACACCAGCAGAGTAGTACACCAGTCGAATATAGTAGGTTGCATGCATTGTGATGTGTAGAACATCACCGGTCTGGATGCCTGGTGCAGTGCTTTGGATCCAGTGATCCGCACCAGGGTAGCCACAATGATCTTTGTACTCAAATCCATTATGGTATTGATTGGCACTTGGCTTCCCACTGCTCGTGTTTTTGCAGGACAATACCACGCTATGTAGTCCTGAACAGTGATCCCACCACCCACGGTCTGAGACTGAAGACTAGCCACCTCCCCTCTACGAGACAAACCGGTAATGAAATAGATATCCTCTACTTCCAGTGTCAGAGTTTGCCCGCTGAGGATGAAATGTTGAGCATCCACATCCCAGTAGTCTATCAAATGACGGAGTAATATGTTTTGGGCCCTTAAACCCCCTATACTCCAGTGTTTATATAAGCCACATGCTTGCAATGCTTGTTGCGCTTGCAAATCATTGTGCACAGCCTCATCAACCTGGTCATGCTCTCTCTCCTTCCACTCTAGAACCATCCTGGAGTGCAAAGCAATTAAATTTTGGTTAGTTTCATGATTAAAAATTTCTTCATGGTCGTACTCGCGGGCTAATTTGTATATAGTGGCGGGTACCTGCGGGCAGTCTATTTTTTGACTGCGCATTTGGTGCCCTACCCGCGACCCGCATAGTTATAGCCCGCGGGTAGCGCCGAAGCCATCTAGGGCTTGGCCAAACTAAAAAATCCACCGAAAAAATTGAAATAAAAGCATTAAAATGAAAGGTATGGAAGTAACTACCAACCTGCTCCAGACGGTTCGCTGAACGGTCGCTTGTAGCTCCCACGATCGGCAATTGAAGTTTCAGGTGAAAACTAACCACTAAACTCCAAATTGGTGAATAGTGCAAATGAATTGTAATTTGGAAAATTTTATTACTATTTATAATTTTCTGGACCCACTTTTCTATATTTTTTGCCATTTTTGAGCCGTTATGAACTAATATCATGTCATGGAGTAGTGTTTTTTAATCAGTTTTCCTCGGCGAGAGTTGTTCTGAACCATTTCACACCTACGGCAGGTACGTTTCACACCTGGCATATAGGTTAGATGCCATTTCCACATGCATTATGCATGAACTGTTGACCATTTTCATAAACCCTAGGTGCGACCCCACTTCGTAACTGACACGGAACCTTCACATTGCTTTAGAAGTGTCGTTATGTGGCGGTAGGGCTTTTTCCAAACATGGGTACCCTAGTTAGAACCCCTTATGCATTTTGGTGCCCATGTCGTTGTTTGCCCTTAGGATTGGGAGTCCTTTGTAGTTACGCCATGACATTGCGATAAAGACTCATACTCTACTTTGTCTTATGCTGGCCATCTCCCTTAAGGAATCCCCTCAATTATATCATGTTGTGATTGTATTGCATCATCCTGCTTGCTGCTTGAGTCTTGTGCCAGCTCCCGCTTACTCAATTGTTAGCCTGGTGCCTGAGCACTTTTCCTTGTCGAGCCCTGCAGAGCTTATATATTTTCCCTTCACAATTTGATGACCCTTTGACCCTGAGGGAACATACCCCTGAGTGTCCACATCTTGCACGCACTTCCTTGCATTGAGCATAGGTATGTTCCACTGCTTGGGACTAGTCTGCTAGCTATTTGACACTCGTTCCCTCACTTGTTGTACTATAAGCAATTTTATTCTTTTTCAAGCTTTTCCCAAATATGAAAAAGACCAAAAAAATCAAATATTCCAAAAAGTCGGATGGGATTATGGTCACTATTTCTTGTTGGCAGTTTTTCTGTCACCTTTGAACAGAGCATTCATTCCACTCCGTACATTATGAGTCGGGACTATAGTTGGGCCTTAGGAGCTGTACTTGTTTCTCAGTTTTCTCCACCGGTTGGTTAAGCTTCCAGTCATTATGGAGCCCTCTGTAATGCCTCCTGCATTGCGTAGTTTATGTCAAGTCTATGCTGCCTGAGTCTATCCATCTGCTCATGCTCTTGTTCAAAGGAAGTCCTGAAACCAGTGTCGGCCACTCCTCAGATCTCTTGACTATTACATGTCGGCCATCCTTATTGAGTCAGTCCTTTTCACTTGAGATATTCCAAATCTTTCAGCATTGCTGGTACCCTCGTGCTGGTTGATGGGGGATGCCTTAATGCCCTCCTTCCAGCGAGTCTCGTTCCGTCGACTTCAACCCATTTATTCCAGGACTTCAGGTTTAGAGTTCGGTTGAGTACCTTGAGGCTTGCAGTCATTAGTGGTAGGTTCTCTCACCATCGACAGTTTTGGGAATACATCAATGTCCCCTGATCGATGGATTCATCCTAGTGTTCGACTTCAACCCATTTATTCACACTCTGATGATTGTGATTTGTGCCTTGATGCCCATTTTCATTATTGGTGGGTCATCTCGCATCTGTTAACGGTATACATCATTGACCGGTAATCAGACGATGTCTGATCAGGTTCGACCCCAACTCCTTTATTCACTTGATGGGACTTGCACCGTTGAAGACTTGTGTAGAAGACCCTAGGCGATTGTGGCATTCAGTATGCTACATATGACTTTGACTTTACATCTGAGATATCACCTCTCAGATTTCAACAGTTTGTACCTCCAGTTTGCACCAGTTGTCTTCTTTTCAGTAGAAGACCATATCATACTGTAGAGGGATCATGGCTAAGATCACTTATGACATGTATTCACTATGTATTGCCTATTCATGGCCATTATATCAGATTGTTGTACTATACTGAAATGTATTCATAGATACTATTGTATTATGATGAGTGAGCTGCTCTTTCCACTCGTGTCTCCATCACTCCACTTCTGAGTTTTATAATGTATTTCAGCCATCGTAGCACATTCAGTCTCTAACCTCACACATTAAGGGGCATCTGTTACATCATAATATTCCACCCTGTGAGCATCAAAATTCTTTGGCCTGTAGGATCCATTTCAGTGACTTAGATCCATTTATATCCTTCAGTGATACTATTTTTCCCTATTTTTATTCCTACCCGCATGTTGCATCATTATAGCATGCGTACCCGTGAGTTGCATCACTATAGCCTGTGGATATAAAGTAAAATGGTAAAAACCACTATTAATTACTTTTTACTCCCAAAAAGCGGTCATTGGGTGACCTTTGGCTCTCCATCTGCCCGAGTAACGTCTCAATGTGTCCTTTCACCTACCTTTGAGAGGACTATATATTGAGCACATATGGATTATGGATGGGAGGAAGAAGAGAATAGTAAAGGAACTCTAGTGGATTTTTGCCCGATCTTGAGTCTGCACTCATTGATCCTTGTAGTTGTGAACCCCTTACGTTCACCTTCCAAACTCCTTCTAGTTTGAGTTTGCCATTCATGGAGGATTGAAGTGGTGGAGGCACAAGTGGATTGATCTAGATCTTGGTTCAGATTGGTTGCCGACAAGAGGTCGTATCACTTTGTACTTCTTCTTGTTCATTAATAGAAATACTCATATTCTCGTCCATCATGTTGTGAATGTTGTTTATTATACATTGGGTTACATTTGCTTATGATATTATGGACCATTGTTATTGATAATGTTAATGTCAATTATATATTATATGTACTTGTTGGATATTGGCTGTTAAGACTAATTTGTAGATTTCAAGTGCGTGGATTGAAAGCTCCAATGGGGATCTACTTCAAATGTTTGGATCGAGGTTGGTTACATTTCTCCATTATCTTAACATTGTCATTTATAATAGCATTGTTTTTAGAATTGAGTTGATTTCTAGTAGTCATCTGTCTGTTGTGGTATTCCCAAGTCATAGTGAGTTTTCTCTAATACATAAATATTTCTGTATTGGAGAAAACTCACTATGGCTTGGGAATACCAAAACAGACAGATGAATACCATAAATCAACTCAATTCTCAAAAAAATGCTATTATAAATGACAATGTTAATATAATGGAGAAATGTAACCAACCTCGATCCAAACGTTTGAAGTAGATCCCCGTTGGAGCTTTCAATCCACACACTTGAAATCTGCAAATTAGTCTTGACAACCAATATCCAACAAGTACATATAATATATAATTGACATTAACATTATCAATAACAATGGTCCATAATATCATAAGCAAATGTAACCCAATGTATAATAAACAACATTCACAACATGATGGACAAGAATATGAGTATTTCTATTAATGAACAAGAAGAAGTACAAAGTGATACGACCTCTTGCCGCAACCAATCTGAATCAAGATCTAGATCAATCCACTTGTGCCTCCACCACTTCAATCCTCCATGAATGGAAAACTCAAACTAGAAGGAGTTTGGAAGGTGAACATAAGGGGTTCACAACTACAAGGATCAATGATTGCAGACTCAAGATCGGGCAAAAATCCACTAGAGTTCCTTTACTATTCTCTTCTTCCTCCCATCCATAAGCCATATGTGCTCAATATATAGTCCTCTCAAAGGTAGGTGAAAGGACACATCGAGACGTTACTTGGGCAGATGGAGAGCCAAAGGTCACCCAATGACCGCTTTTTGGGAGTAAAAAGTAATTAATAGTGGTTTTTACCATTTTACTTTATACCTGCGGGCTATAGTGATGCAACTCGTGGGTACGCATGCTATAATGATGCAACATGTGGGTAGGAATAAAAATAGGGAAAAATATTATCACTGAAGGATATAAATGGATCTGAGTCACTGAAATGGATCCTATAGGCCAAAGAATGCTGATGCTCACAGGGTGGAAGATTACGATGTAACACACTTCCACTAATTTCCATCTAGAGAAGGGTGCATTCACCTCTTGGGAGGGGACACACCACCTGTGGAAGAAGGGACTCAAATCACTGTTGTATATTTCTATTTGCTACTTGAAGGAGGGTTGTACCGGTGTTGGGAAGAGGGAAGACTCAAGGGATGTGCATGTTTTGCGGACAATCTACCGAGAGCGGACTCAAGGCCTGATTTCCCTAGCTTAAAGTAAGTCTAGAACAAATAAGCCAAAACATAAAATACTTTCCTAGATCGTATAGAAATGCAAATGTAAGAGTAGATCATTTACCTTAGATTTATAGATCTCTTTCTCCTTCGTTGATCCAATGCTCCAGTGATGCCAGATCGCAAGTAGCTAAACCCTGTCGAACATGTGACAGGCCACGAGAAGTGAAAGCATATATCTCATATGATAGATCTAAGCTAACAGTTAAGGAGGAAAGCTCTAAACATCATCAAGGAGACAACATTTATGGAAAGCAATTATATCAACTGTATTGAAAATTGAGGAGTACAATAGAAAAGAGGATTACAACCATAGCCTTAACGCTTCAAGCTCCTTCCGACAAGCCATGCCAAAGATCCTAGAGAGAAGTGGATGTTCCCCAAGCTAGAGTATTATATCTATTGGGCTTGATTTCACCAGCATAAGAGGACCATAGACTTCCTCCTCCTTGGGATGGGAGTGAGCTTCATTTAAATAGGACTAAGTGGATAGGGTATGGATAGGATAGGTTCATATATGATAGGAGAGACTTAAGGGAGCTTTCCAAGGTGTTAGGAATCGAGTGCCAGCTCTCCCAAGAGGTCAGGGATAGGGTCCAAAGTCAGCAAGCTTCGAGAAAGAGCTCGAAGGGCTATTTTTGTCTATTAACTGACTTCATCAAACTCTGTAATGGAGAAAGGTGCGACGTCGTAGGTTGCATGAGTGCAGCTTGCGACGACCTCTCAAAACCTAGTACAAATGGGTACAAATCCTTCCAGGTCAATCACTTAATCAAGGTAACTCCAGGGGTGTATACACTGAATCTAATGGTGGTAAGATTTTAGGTGTAACAGAATGCCCCCCAAAGCATGAAGTTGTTTAAAGATTGGACATGTGAAATTCTTTGATAGAAGGAATGGAAATGGACTTTTCGGATGAAGAACGCTGTTGTAGTACAACTGACTTTGAGCTGACAATCTCATATGATGTACAACATGGCAGCCGACCAATACAATGCAGATCCATGGTAGTAATGATCAACTGAACACAATCATGGCTAGTGGACATAAGCGTAGATCCATGATGAGATGGTAACAAAACCACGACCAATACAAATGTGGATCCGTGTAATATGACTCAATACAAACTCCATCGCAACCTAGGTAAAACATGACTTCCCAGGGTCTTCAAGCTGAACCCACAATGATACGAATCTATCCATGTGATTACAAATGTCTTGACGTCGAACATGGTAGAAACCACTTGATTACCGGTCATTGATGTATATCGTTAACAAGTACGAGGGAAATCACCATTGATGTCAATGATTCCCAAGGTATCACAGTACATATCATCAAGCGTGAATAAATGAATTGAAGTTGAACGCAAGATGAAATCTTTTGATCAAGAGTCAATGATGTAAACTCATGTCGAAAGCGAGGTAACCTGCCATTGAGGCATGCAGGGCCAAGGTACTTGGTTGGTTTCTAGATTCAATCCTCGGATGATGAGTTGATGTCGACAAGGATGAATCCGTTGAAGGAGGGCCATGATGAATCCCCCATCATCGACACGAAACATGACAAAGGGTGTGTAGAGTGGATCGGATGGTACTGTAACATGCAAGAATGACTCAGAGTAGACCGACATGATTGAAGGTGTACTAACTGCAAATAGATGAATAGTGAAAGTATTCTTGAACATGGGCATGGCATGACTTGGCAGTATTGACATGACGAGTACAAATTCCTAATGCAACTGATGATGGAAGCTTTCTTTGAATGACTCAAAGGAGTAATAAGACTCAGGAAGTAAGCGGAACTCGAGGACAAACAGATAATCCAAGTGTTGTATGCAAATGCAGTTGAGTGCCATGTTCAAGAACGACTAGGTATTGCCACTGATAAAGGTGTAATACTAAAGCTTTCCTTTTCCCCCATCATGAACGATGAGTGCCTCATGTGTTTTTTACGAGCTTGATGAGGGTAACCAGATGCTCGGTATAGCTCATCTCGTAGATGAGTCCAATCCCAAATATTTTTTGAACCTGCGATAGGAGGGTTTCGTCCCATGGTGGGTGCTTCAATGTGAGAGTTTAACGAGTCCATAGAAGGTAAACTCAGTCGTCATTTCATGTTTAGAGAGTCTGAAAAGAATTAAAGAAGACTCCAATGGTCCTTTTTCGTAAAGTTAACCTCATCACCCGAAAAAGGGTAAAACAACGCGGGAGAGGACTCTTCCAGTCATGATTGGTTGGAATATACCTTTTTTGTAACTAGTGCTCCCTGGTTCGAAAAAGGGGTAAACTATCACCAGGAAGATAACCATTTAGATTCTTTTACAAGCATGAACGCGACAAGTTCGCTTGGCAATCTTTTCGTATTTTGAGAGCTTGAAAAGAGCTTAAAGATAGACTCCGGGGGGTTCCTTTTCCGTAGGAGTTTAATGAGCCCGGAAAAGTGATAAATCGTAATTCGATAACGTATTCTCATAGTTTCAAGAGCACGAGAAAGAGCAAAGAGTAAGCTCATGATCATTAAATAATTAAAATCTAATGAAATGAAAAGATAAACGACAAAATACATAAGGGGTGTTCATACCTGAGATACCGTTCCAATACGAAAATGGCGTAGAAAGGTACTCCACAACTCCTACACACATGGAAACCAGGTCAAATAGTCAACCGAACGTTCAAATATAATAAAACCGATCCAAACCATAGCAAATGGCATAATGGCATCAAATATTTGAAAAGGGAATATTCCATTTTGTTTATAAATAGAAATAAAAACCAAACATAGTCACCATTGTTCTATTTGCCAAATTTGGGAGGAGTAGTGCCATTTGGAGCCAAATCTTCACTCATTGATTCTGGGAGCTACGAACAGCCATTTCACTCGCCGTCGGGAGCAGGTAACTCTAAAATTCATCCAGTAAGATTGTAGTGGTTTACATTTTTGAATTTCAGTCTTTTTTTGGGTTTTAGCTTGATTTGGGAAAGGCCATTTCGCCCTCGGCTCGTCGTAGTTGGCCCTTTCGGGAACTGTGATGAGTCTGAGTCGTTGCTAAGGTCTCACAGGTGGATTGCAACGACATCGATCTGTTTGTAAAAAAGGGGTGCGACAACAGCAACGTCCATCCCCAAACTCAAGCCAAGCTCAAAAGAAAGACTGCTAGTGGTTGAAGCAAGTCCTAACATTGTTTAAATTCTCCTATTGGTAGGTTCCAAGCATCCAAAATGGTTCTGGAATGGCGAGAATGGGAACATGAGTTGGATGATGAACAAGCTGCAAATGCTCCATGATGCGTGGAAGCATTGAGTAATTGTGGGATCCTCAAGTTCTTCCGCATCCAGGGGATGAGATCTCAAATCCCACTATTGACTCATATGCTCCGATGCTGGGATGCGGCCTAGCAATACTTCGTGATTGGTGAGCACGAGCTTACCATATATGTCGAGGACATCTACTTTATGATCGGATTGTCCTGAGAAGGGGACAATGTGCTACTTACCGGATCGCGTGGGAGTGACCAGAGTGTGGATGATATGATCCAACAGCATTCTGTTCCCAACACCCGTGCATCTAGTGAGAACATTCCCATTAAAGATGTACGAGAACACCCATTACGTGCCATACTATTCACCATTATGAGGATGGCAGGGTGCCAAGCTCCTCACTTAGCCACCAGGGCACAGATGCTTTATGCGGAGGACTGTATGTCTCCAAAGATCTTCAATTGGTGCAAGGGAGTCCTCGCAAACATGCGAGCTCAGCTGAAAAAGTGTCGGCGGGGAGAGATCAAACAGTTTGGCTATGGATCGATAGTGATCTCGTTCTTACTAGAATGGGTTCCCCTTTTGCGTCCTCAGGTACCACTGGAGGACAGGGATCCTAGAGATCCTCACATGGCTAGGTGGACTGATGTGATGGCCCGACATGGTGGGGGCCTCATTATTGGATACCCTCTTAAGTTCTTCACTTGGCTGGAGGGCCAGTTACTGATGGTGGAGGACTTCCCATATAGTGGCATAGACTTAATAGATGACCCGGACTTGCTGCTGCCAGAGGGAGCAGCATGGGGAGACCTCGGTAAGAACAAATGACCCTTGTACTTTTAAAGTTTTGTGCATTTATAATTTTTTTTGATATAGTGCTGACAAATGAACAACATGTATGTGCAGATGTGGGACCTGTATGACCTGTGGGGACCTCTCTTCTTGCTAGGAGAGAGAGAGGAGAGGGAGCATTTGTGGGTCCGTCTGTGCACGCTTCCATCGCAGAGATGGATAGATTCTATGCCAACCTGAGTGGGTTGACACTAGACATTCCTGAGCCGTCGATAGATGAGGTGCCGCGGCCCATGCAGGTACACATGGTTGGAGCCACTGTGCGCTTGAACGCGCTGCTTCACAAGGTTGCGAGAACAGTCATCTGTTTCCAGACTCAGCAGGCTAGGGCTGCTAGACCTCCTAGGGTTGTACGGTCCAGGCGATAGGCCATATGTTGTTACTGTGTGTATTGAGAGCTTAGAGGCCTCAGATTTTTGTACTACTAAAAGCTACGAGGCTTCGGATTTTGTAGAGACTCACTGAAAGCCATCGTGCTTCAGACTTTTGTATCAGTACTACCTTTTGAGATTTCATATATATATACAGAGATTGTGGCGATTTATACATTATGTGTTTCAAAAATGACGAATGAAGTGATCTTGTTCATATGTTTTCTTTTATACAGTGCATTATTTACATGTTGTGAATGCTTTTACATATTATGAGTATTATGTGTGTGCGATGTACCAATCTAGAATGAAGTTGGCTATCGAGTTAGCAACTGCGTTTAGCTCTTGTGGAATGTGCAGGTATTGAATGGATTCAAATGACCTTTCCAGGAGATGAACTTGTCTAACGAGACGCAGTAGGGTAGGATCACGGATAGCGTAGACCCGGTTAATATGGGAAACCACTAATTGAGAATCCATGTGGATGACAATGTGGTTCATACCCAAGGAAATAACATCAGTTAGGGCTCCAATTATCGCCTGATACTCTGCGACATTATTGGTTGCAAATCCAATGCAACTTCCTCCTGAGCCGATGAGCTCGCCTATTGGGGAATACAATACCCAGGCTGTCGAGGCAAGGTTATGGGTATGCCGGCTGGCGCCGTCCGTGAATCCGTAGCATGTTGCCATCTGCACACGCAGACAGAACATGGTATAAGAAGCGGAAACGAGATCTAAAGACACTAAAAAACAAGCGTGTCACACCACACAAAAACAAACAAACACGCCATGTATAGTATATACAAGAAATTCTATGCATGATAGGTTCAGGCATAGTACCTCTTCAGGTAAAGCCCATTACGGGGTTCACCTAAAGATATTCCATCATAATCTTCAAGCTCGTAAGCTCCTTTTTCCAAAACACGTTTGACGATGTAAGGTCCGTGCCACATGGACTTGAACTTTCCTGCTCCTAGTTTGTCATGTTTCTGGTCGTATGTGAGTATCAGGTCACCCTCGTTGAAGATACGAGGTTCAACTGACTTGTCGTATTAAGCTTTGATGCGTTTCTTGTGTGCTTCGTTAGCAAGACCGGCATCTCGGCAGGACTCATCAAGTTTTGCTAAGTATAGGAAACGTTCTTCCTTGGCAGTAGTGTTAGGAAGAAGTTTGACAACGAATTGTAGAGATGGAATTTCGCACTCTATAGGAAGGACAACTTCCAATCCATACACCAGTTGAAAAGGAGTGAAACCTGTGGCGGTTTTAACAGAATTTCTGTAGGCCCATAATGTTGAAAAGAGCATATTATGTCAGTTGGACTTATGCGTACCTACCATCCTTTGGACCATAGTTTTCAAGACCTTGTTAATGGCCTCGACCTATCCATTGGACTGCGGGTAGTAGGGTGTTGATTTTTCATGACGAAAACCCAATCTATCGCTTAGTTCATCAACCATATGGTTCTAAAAATGAGAACCGTGATCGGTAGCTATCGCCTGAGGAACTCCAAACCGCGCTGTTACATGATTGAACATGAAGAGTGCGGAGGTTTTGCCATCGTTTTGGTATGTAGGCATTGCCTTGGCCCACTTTATGAAGTAATCCATAGCTACAATGATGTAACTATGCCCCCCAACCAAGGTAGGCTTACAATGCATAAAATCGATGCCCCATTTTGCGAAGTGGCCCATGACAATAACCAGGTGTAACTAGGTGGGATGGGTGCGCTTCTTAGTATGGAAGGGTTGACATGGAGGACATCTTTTCACGGCCTCAATATAATCTTTGAAGATAGTAGGCCAATAATATCCTACGCGCAAAATCTTCTGGGCCGTAGCCATCTGAGAGAGGTGACCGCCACATGCCCCAGCGTGACAGTCATTCAGAATGCGTTCAGCCTCATTGTGAGTTAGACAACGTTGAAGAATTGAATCGACGCCACGGGAGTACAAAGTATCACTGATGATCATATAATACTTCTCATGGTGGCGTATTCCACGACGGTCATCTCGAGAGAGTTGAGGGTTGAAGTGTTGGGTTTGAAGATATATATATAACGAAATATCTCCATACCACGGATCAGTCGTACTGATGAGAAACAACGATTCATCCGGAAAAGAGTCATTGTGCTCGACTTCTACATCAGAATGAAGGTCACAAATAATCTTAGCAAACACCAATACTTTTTAGACTTGGATTTCTCAAAAAGAAGGTCAAATTCTTGCAGTATCACAATCCAGCATGAGTACTTTCCCCCAAGCACCTGACGTGTCAACATGTGGTACATGGGGTTCGAGTCCGCGATGATGGTGGTGACGCGAAGCAAGATATAGTGGCGAAAATTTTGGACGGCGACGACTGCCACGAGAGCAAGCTTCTCAACATGTGAATATCTAGTTTTAGTGTCAATGAGACCCTTACTCACATAGTATATTACATGTTCCTGGGTGTTTGGATCCTCCTGTACCAAAACCATGGCGATAGTGGTAGCAGAAGCAGCGAGATATAAGATGTAATCTCGGAAATAGTTTGGTGGTTGGATTACGGGGGCATGCGTGATGTAATGTTTGATGTTGTCGAAGGATTTTTGAGCTTGATCATCCCAAATGAATGGGGCATCCTTCTTAAGCAGTTTCATATACCCCTTAGTTTTCCCCGCAAAGTTACAAACAAAACGCCTTAAATAAGTGACCTTCCCTTGGAGACTTTGAAGTTCCGTCACATTAGTTGGAGGTGGTAGGTTGACAATGGCTTCCACCTTTAAGGGATCGATGCGGATCCCATCCTCCGAGATAATGAACCCTAAGAGGCATCCAGACTCAACGCAAAAGATACACTTATGAGGATTCAGACGGATATTGTACCGTCTGCATCTGAGGAAAATGGTCGTCAGATGATCCATGTGGAACTCACGCTGCTTTGAATGAGCAGGGAGATCGTCTAGGTAAGGTTCCACAAAGTCCTTAATATCATGGAAGGCATATGACATGGGCCGTTGGAACGTGGTGCTAGCATTTTTAAGGCTAAACGGGAGTTTGCAGTATGAAAACGTCTCCCAAGGACATATGAAAGTCGTCTTATGTTGGGCGGCTGGGTTGATCTCAATCTGGTTGTAACCAAAAAATCCATCCATGAATGAAAATATGATGCCTCTGGCACAATTGTCGATAATCTGGTCAATGAACGGGGTCGGGTAGTTGTCCTTTGGACAAGCCTTGTTGAGGTCTCGATAATTGACACAGACGCGAATGGTACCCTACTTTTTGTTCACAGGGATGACGTTTGATACCCAATCCGTCAATGGGACAGGATAGATGAAGACAGCCTTTAAGAGCTTTTCAATCTCTGCCTTGATCGTTGCAGTCTTCCGGGGCTGTACCGGTCGCAACTTTTGACGTACATGTTTGATGTCGGGATAGGTTTTTATTTCATGAGAAACAATTGCGGGGTCTATCCCAAGCATCTCCTCGTAGGACCAAGCGAATTCGTCTCCAAATCGCTTAAATAAGGCCGTACCAATAGCTATTTCTTTAGGGGAACACTTCTGGCCTATGCGAATGTGTTCCACTACAGCAGGTTTCACCGAAATGTCTATCGGGGTTGTAGGCTCAATGTTGGCCAAGTTTCCCTCAGTGTCCAAAAGACATGTGAGTATGGGGGAAAGAGGGAACGGGTAGATATCCAATGAAAAGATGGTGCTAATGTTGTCCTCTATGTACTCCAAAGGAGGAAGAAAAGACGACCTATGGTGGAGGTCATCCCACGGACCATCATCAACATTCATAACTTCCATGATGGACTCATCTGAATGTAAAGTCTGAAGTAAGAGACCAGGTAGAGATGATGTCCGTCATAGAGAACAGGATGGGGAGGCCATAGTTAAGTGGTCCTCCGGTGTTGATTGGATAGCCTTGTAAGTGTGTTCAACGGGTGAAAGAGGCATTGCGTTTCCAATCAGGTGTGTTGTGGCTTCATCGGGTACAAGCCAAGGATCGGTGGAGTGATATTAAATATCTGTGGAGATCATGTTCACTGAGGCAACATGATTAGGGGGGTCCGAGGTCAGAAAAACGCCCATGAGAGATTAATCTTTCAAAAGGCCAACCCCTATACTCTCATACTGTTTTGACATTTGTCCAATGAAAGGAACATTGTCACCAGGATGAGTGGTAATGTCTGGTGTGCAAAAATCTAATTGGTCAACAGTAACAATTCATCCTTGATGGGGGAATTGTACTACGTGGAAGACTGAAGAGGCTACCGCCTGCATGGCATAAATCAATTGGGACCAAGCAAGAGATTATAATCGATCGGGGTCGAGACCACTTCCACATTAATGGTTATGGTCTTTCTTCCCAAATCAACTGCGAGAGCTTGTAGGAGCCCATGAGGTTGAAAGCCACGCCCGTTGACAACTTTCAATGTGGTAGGAGAACGATTCAATTCGGGAGAGCCGATGGCTCTCCAACAGGCGATCGACATGACATAAGTAGAGGCACCTTCATCCAAAAGGGTACGATGGACAAATTTTCCAGCAATGTTCGCAGCTACTTGGAATGCGAGCTGATGGGAAAGCCTCGGCTTGAAGTAGTCAAGTTGGAACATGATGGTATTCAAAGAATCAGGGTCAATTGCATCGATTGCTGCAAGGAGAGTTTTGCGTTGATTAGGACAATTCTGCAAAACTTCCAGCGTGGACATGGCGCAAGGATCTTATGCCAAGTCTTCTACGATATTGTAATTCTGTGCTACCCGAGCATTAGGATTGAAAACAACTTTTCGAATCGTGCTCTTGGATGGTCGCAATATCGAATCTAAGGATGGCTTCTCAATGGTGAGAGAAGTTGATGGTATAGTGACATCAGGTAAAGAGTTGTAATCTTTTTCAGTATTACTTCCAGCAGGTTCCTTCGAAGGGACTGAGTCGTATGATCGCGAGCGAGTGTTAAAATTGATCGTCTTGTTATGCACCATGAGAACATGCGCGGTATTGGATGGTCCCCCCTGGGATGGGGGGTTGAGCAATCATCTGTTGGTTTTGAGTGGGAAACGGATCATTGAGGACTGCGGGAGTCGATTTACCCCTAAGAAACTTTTGGACTTCGTCTCTATGGGGACATTCTTTGGAGAAGTGATCATCTCCGCACAGTAAACAAGGATACTTTAGCTTCCATTTCTGTTTGGTATCATCAAGAGTGCTCTTTTGTTCCTGCTGGGCAGAATACTTCTTAGGTTTCCCTTTGCTCTTCTTCTTGCTGCCAGACTTCTGAGATGAAGCTGATTGTACAGAATTCACCTCTTCAGTTACAATAGGAGTGGTCGATTTGGTGGTGCTGTGCCCAGCTTGAGTTGGTAATGGGGAGGAACCATGAAGGTTCGACGATCCAACAATGTTAGGAGCAGGTTGGGTGGTAAGGGATCCAATGATTGCATCAGTTTGGGGTCCCTTAGGAGGTTCCGTGGGGTCATAAGTGTCGCGGGGTGCATTGGGAAGAATCTCAAACAACGTGCCCGATTGAGCATAGACCAAGTCTAGGTAATGGGAACGAGCGATAGCTTGTTCTTCTGTGACAGCATCGCCCATGGCGACATCTCGAGCTATGTGAGGGATGAGAGACTTCATAAACCAATTTGCCAGGATTTGGTCTGGAATGGGAGACTTAATCAAGCGTCTTCTCCTCCACCACTCATGTATATGAGTAGAGATATGAGTAGCGGTATTTTGGTGGAGAGAGGTGAGAAGGTCCGTACCAGTTTCGTATCGTATAGGCAGTTGGAAATGAGTCAAAAAGTTCATAGCAAGAGAACCAAAATCATGAAAAGAATGAGGTGGTAGTTCGATATACCACTTCGCAGCCGAACCAATGAGAGTTCGTTGAAATAATCTCAGACGGATTGAGTCGTCCATCAGAGAGTTGGATGAACACCATAAATGGTATGTCATCACATGTTGTTTAGCATCCTCGTCCGGCTTACCGTCAAACTTAGGGATATCCAATGGAAGTTTCACTGGAATCGGGGGCCAGGTAGTTCTGTGGTAGATGGGGTCATTCATCAGTCGAGATAGATCAAGTAGGTCTAAAGTAGCCAAGAAGGGCAGATGTTGATTAGGCTGCGGGTACTGGTAGTACTGGTAAGCCATGTAAGGACTGGTAGGACCTCGTATCGACTGATTAAAGGGTGACCACGAAAGAAACTGACCGTAGGGGGGTGTGCCACCCAGACCGTAAGGGGGTTCGCCACCATAAGGTGGTCCATTCCAGTAAGGTGGGGTTCCACCTCCACCACCGGGAGGAGGTGGAGGTCCGCTGCCACCGCCGGGGGGAAGGTGGGGGTCCATAATCATATAAGGTGGCCTGCCATTGCCTTCGCCTGGAGGGGGTGGTGGACCACCTTCGTCGCCAAAAGGATGGGTGCCCCCACCACCTCTGCTGTCGGAAGGATGAGGGTCTCCACCGCCACCGTAATAATTAGATCTGCCACCGCCTCTGCCTGGAGGGGGTGGTGGACCACCTCCATCGCCCGAAGGGAAATGTCCTCCCCCACCATAATAGGGTGGTCCTTCGCCGCCTCCTCCTTAGGGGGTGGTGGACCATTCCCGCCACCACCGGAGGGTGGGGGCTGTTTTTGGTAGAATGAGTTGGATCTCCACCAGAAGGGAGAGGTTCGCCTCCTCCAAAGTTGGGTGGGGGCCCACCGCCTCCGACGGGAGGTGGGGGTGGACCGATCGGGGGTGGTGGTGCTTGAGGGATAGTTGGTTGGGGTCCATGTTGTAAAATGGGTTGTTCCCCCCATAGAGTGTAGGAGTTTCCGGGATAGGGTATCCCGTATGGTGTGTTTCCAGGATTAGATTGACCCGGCGTAGGGTTAATGGAACCTGGATACGCTTTAACTCCATGAGGGTTGAGTTACATTAGATGGCCCCCCAACATGAGATAATCCCATGGTGGATGGTCTAGCGGGTTGGGAAGGTTCAACGGGAGGTCCGTTGGGGATTCCACCACCCATGTTTTGGTTAGGAAATGGGGGTTTCCCCCCAGCCACAATGGGCTGACCACTAAACAAAGGTTGAACCAACATGAGTTGTTGAATAGCTACCATGGTAGTAACATTACCAATGAGATAATCCTGGGGAATGGAGTATCCTCCCCTCGAATTTTGAGGTGGGGGAGGAACTGGTAAAGTAACTGTGGTAGTAATGGGTGTGTTGGACTGTTGTCCTTCAACTAGTTGGTTCACTTGAAGTGCAGGATTGGACTCTTGTGAGGGTTGACCAGTCTCATTAATGGTAAGGTTGTGGAGGGATGGTTCGGGTGAACCAAAAGATATCGAATGAACTGAGGTGTCTCTATACCCAAGTCATTGCTCGAGACTTTGTCTTCGAAGTTTATCACCCCTAACACGTAATCGTTCCAAACGATCATGAATAGGGCCGAAAATATCGGCGGGGTTGGGCCTGTAGAAGGTTCTAGAGGGTTCTGGAGTAGTCCAATTGGGTGGGGATGCGATGGCAAAATGAGCCACTGGGTGGCCTGGAGATGATGTCCAATAGGCTGCAGCTGGACCAGTAGCTGCTATGGGGTCATCCTAGGGTTGATTTATCCATTCCAATAATCCAGGTTCTCCTGGTGCAATAGGAGATAAGTCTTGTGAAGTGGGGATTTGTGCTTCTTCATCCTGCGGGGATGAGTGGCAGGTGAATCTGGAGGAGTATGTGGAAACAAATGTCCTCTAATATTCAAAGTGGGGTTTTCCACTTCCTGTGACCCGACCCTGGCATGTGGATCCATCCTTACCCTCGAAATTACCTCCTGGTTAAGGGGATATTCGGGTGGAAAATTTTGGATTCTATGGGACCTTCTCCAAGGAATGTCAACTAGAGTGACTGAAACAAAAAAAAGTTTCTCCTAAGGAAAGCTAAAAGAAAAACAGACCAGACAAAACCCTACACAAACTAAGGCTACAAGCAAACTTATGTGATAAGAGAGGATTCAAAGTCTGGAACCTCACAAGATTATCAAGGCATCGCAAACCGCTATATACTGTAGGGTCCAACAATATGACGTGACAAGGAGGATTGGGACCATACCCTTTCCTGCATACCCGATTACCTGGACAGTACGTGCGTGCTAATCTCCCCGAGTGTTGTTCTCGGTGTATTGCTTTGCCAAGATGACCAAATGGTTAAATCAGTTGGTTTCAGGAATCCTAGTGGTGTCTCCTGATATACGCAAGGTACGTGGGAGCTCAAATCCGTAGTGGTGTTGTCTAATGCACAACCATTCGGCAAGAGACCTTCCGATATATTACTGAGTACGTTATACACCCTTCGATATACACCAAGTACGTATTATGGTACTTGGTGGGTACGTGAAGGAGCTTGATATACTAATAAGTACGTGGAAGACTACAATACCCCCGTGATACAGTGCTGGAAAATAATGACAGCTACCACGCTTAATGATGCCGGAACAGGTCTCTAACTTACACTCAAGTTGCTCAATTGTTTACCTAGTTCTACCATTAATTTTATTTGGATGGTTAGGTGAATGTATGAGGTGAGTACATAATCGGAAGCATAATGCAAGTCCTAGCTACATGGACGAAATATTATTTTCTTTCGATGAATGCTACCTATGGGAGGGAGAAAACTTTTTCTTTCCAACAATTTCACCAAAGCAAATGCAATAATTCCCAATTCAAACAAGTTTGACTATAAAAGCATTCTTTTCATTTTTGTGCGAAACGCAAAAAATCACAACACTACTAATCCAAATCACAACGTTTTTCCCTTTCCTTTTCCTTTTCAAAATGAAAATGATGCTAGGTAATGAAAAGAGAGAGTTCTAAGATGGAGTATGCAAGCTTTTCAATTTCACTTTTAATGGCCTAAAAGCAATGAAAATAAAAAATGCATCTACCTTTCCTTAGCATGGAACTAATTTTGCAAAAACTGAAATATACTTTGGATTTTTCGAGAAAATGAGAAGCTCATAATTCAAGAAAAACACAAGCGGTCATACATTCAATCAATTTTTCCAAAAGATGCATAAGCAAAACATTCCAATGCATGAACAATTTTCTACAACGATGCTTGAGAAATGATGGGAAAGAAGCACTTTTAACTTTTCAATGGATGTATCAAAAGATTAACTTGATAACAACTCTACTTTCAGATCTAGATGACTGAAAAGAAAACACTACTTGCAACACTCAGTACACTCAGAAAACTCAAGAAAATACAAGCACTCAATCAAGCTGAAAGACACACGAGACTCAAAATCAGACAGTAGCAAGCAAAGCTAAAAAAATAATGCAAATGAGGTATGGGAGCTATTCTAATGTAATAACTAGATCAATTAAGGAGAGGAGGGAATGCAAGGGCAAGCGGATGAAGGTGGAGGAGACAAGAGTATCCACCACTACCGGTGCGACAGGCAAGGTCTAAGTTAAAAAATGAATCAAATCTCCAAGCAATGAACTATGAAATGGTTTGAAAATGAGTAGTACAAACTCAGAGGAAGTAGATCAGAGTCTTCAAGATGAAGATCTGATAGTGAAATCAACTCAAGAAGCAAATGAAAAAAGGCTTGTGTCAAACAATCAACTGAAAATGACTCCCAGATTGACAACTATAGAACAAGATGTAACATCCCCAGTATGGTCGCCATATTTGTTTTGCGGACAATCTACCGAGAGCGGACTTAAGGCCTGATCTCCCTAGCTTAAAGTAAGTCTAGAACAAATAAGACAGAACATAAAATACTTTTCTAGATCGTATAGAAATACAAATGTAAGAGCAGATCGTTTACCTTAGATTTGTAGATCCCAGCGCTTCCAGATCGAAAGTAGCTAAACCCTGTCGAACATGTGATAGGCCACGAGAAATGAAAGCATATATCTCATATGATAGATCTAAGCTAACAATTAAAGAGGAAAGCTCTAAACATCATCAAGGAGACAACATTTATGGAAAGCAATTATATTAACTGTATTGAAAAGTGAGGAGTACAATAGAAAAGAGGATTACAACCATAGCCTTAACGCTGCAAGCTCCTTCCGACAAGCCATGTTAAAGATCCTATAGAGAAGTGGATGTTCCCCAAGCTAGAGTATTAGATATATTGGGCTTGATTTCACTAGAATAAGAGTACCATAGACTCCCTCCTCCTTGGGATGGGAGTGAGCTTCATTTAAATAGGACTAAGTGGATAGGGTATGGATAGGATAGGTTGAGATATGATAGGAGATACTTAAGGGATCTTTCCAAGGTGTTAGGAATCAAGTGACAGCTCTCCCAAGAGGTCAGGGATAGGGTCCCAAGTTAGCGAGCTTCGAGAAAGAGCTCGAAGGGCTATTTTTGTTTATTAACTGACTTTGTCGCACTCTGTAATGGAGTAAGGTGCAACATCGCAGGTTGCATGAGTGCAGCCTGCTTCGACCTCTCAAAACCTAGTACAAATGGGTACAAATCCTTCCAGGTCAATCACTCAATCAAGGTAACTCCAGGAGTGTATACACTGAATCTAATGGTGGTAAGATTTTAGGTGTAACAGTGCATACACTAAAGAGTTGAGGAGTTGGCTACCATATTTTGGGAGAATTGTGGCACTTCCAAGAGGCATTGCACTATCCAAACAAGATTTCAACCTACAACCAATACATAGGTATTCAAAATACATCTTAAAGCTTGATTTTATATTATTATTGTACTGCTATTACAATTAATAAAAATAACAGTCATCTTTATGTATCATCGTGAAGTTGTGTCATGGTATCTTATGTAGTAGAAACACATTTTTGTGCCAATCTCATTGCCCAATGTCAGTATGAATGGGATTTGAAACATCACCAATAAAACCATCTCAACATAGCAGTTATAAAATCCAATAAAAGTAGATCTTGAAAGTTGGGATACTATAGGGGCATTAAGGCTTTGTTTCCAAAGTGCTTGACAAAGTTGTTGAACCAAAGTACTGATATAAACAACATTAAATTCCAATTATCATAGTAGATCACTGAGGGGGAAATTATACACTGGTATAAGTGCATTGTTGACAAAGTGTTTGAAAAAATTTCCAAGCCAAAAATTCATCACCAGAAAACTAAAAAATTAGCCAAATCTAATTTGGGGACACTACATCAAACAAGAGTTGCTTGCATTTAGCCATCTACAACCATTGTGACACCAAAGGGGACATACTACAATGGGCATATTTGACTTCAATGGAGCTGTAACAACCATCTTCACTTACATGTATGAAGAATAAGTGTAGATCTGATTTATTTTGTCATACTATGCTGCTATTGTGGCTGTTAATAATTTACAATCAATTTCTTGTATTTATTGTAGATTGTTCTTTGACATTTAAAGCAAATAAATACCATTTTGGAGTGCGTTTTGTTGTTGGAAATATGTGTTGAATGAGATATGAAATGTAATCTCTAGAATGGCCATAGAAAACCCAAGAAAAAACTCAGCTATCCTAAACTAGGGGTATTTCAATGGTATTAGAGCTTGGTTTCCAAGTATTTGATGAAAGTCTCAACCCAAATTACATCAACAGTTACTCGAGATTCGGTCCAAAATTAGTTGGGAACATTGCCATGGTATCAGAGTTGTGCATCCTACCAACTTGAGGGGAAAACAATGAAAATATATATTCATATTGCTTGTAGAGTGACCATAACCCATCTATCACATTTTTAGCATATTGTTGATTTGGGAAAGATGAAGTCTATGCAGGAACCCATGATAGAATTTATGCAGGTCTCTCAAGAATATCAGAAGAATCTAACAACATTGTTAGAATGCCTTGAAATATTAGAACATATTTTTGCAAAGGAAATTAAATAAGACACTAAGGTAAATAATTTTACCAGTACAAAGGAAAAATAAAAGGATGAAGGAAAGAAATAAGAATTTCTTCCTTCCATATTTTAATAACAGTCAAACTTTACCTCTTTCGACATTCTTGGTCAATGAATCATCTCCTAGCAACACGTCAATGCTATCAAACTTCTCATATTCACATAAGCATTCTCTACATGGTGTCATATGAAATGATGCACTGGAGTCGATCAACCAAGAATCATGATCTAACTGTGTACTTGTTGAGGCCAAATACATATCCACCTTTTTCTCAATTGAAGGATTTATTCCAGTCAACTATGCTTCCTTATATCCTTTTCTCTACTCGACTTATAGTCTTGCTTATAATTCCTTAAGATTTTCTCAAGTTGTGGATTTCAATGTTTTCCAAATCAATACTATTTTTTTGATGTTTCAAAGGCTTGTCAATACGCTCAAAAATCCTAAGGATACTCTAGAGCTCAGGGCTTCTATGCCGCACTGGGTTCAAACTATAGATGTATGTTGTTTTTTTTATATTATTGTTGGATTTAACCACATGATTACCACTAGAGTTATTTAACCTATATTCAGAGAGGTTTTGGATCAATGTGTGCAACTGGGTACAAGACTTGAATGCAAAGTCTTCTATGGGGTGAAATTGCTAGGTATTTCATGGTCTAAGAAGAAGAGAAAAATATTACATCACAATAATGTAGATTACAATGACAAAGAAGAAGATGGGGAGCTGAACAGCAGTAGCAGTAGCGGGAGTGATAATTGTGGGCATACCACTAATACGACAATTTATTCATACATCAATAATATCATCAGCTTGACATCAAATAGTGAAATATGCTATGATGACATTCTCTACAGGATGTGTGCTCCTTTAGGATAGAAGGGCAAAAGAAAGATGGTCCATAAATTCCTCATAGTGACAAAGTTTATGATTATATTATTTTTTGTGGAAATGATATCAAGGATTTGCAAGTAAAATTATCCCCACTAGCTCAAATAACTTCTCAAATACACAATGAACCAACTATAATCTCCCTTCAGTCACAATACTCATATCCATCTCGGGAATTTAATACATTAGGTCCAGTTAGAAGTGGGTCCTTACTAGATCTTGCTTCTCATGGTGCATCACCATTTGTAGGTGGCACTTCATTGTACCCAGTTACAAGGAACTTAGGACCATGGGTGTTCCAATAGTGGAATATTCCTGTAGTTGACGAAATATTCTAGGAATATTAATTGTTATAGATGGGATGGGATTGTATTCTTATTTTTGTGTAATTGGTAGTCAAGCAAATCAAATTGAGTTTCCTGCACAACTTTCTAAGACCAATGTCTCAACCTCCCGGGAACTTCATGCTACTATGCTTCTAAATGGAAGCACTTGCTATCTATTATAGTATGATAAGATTGTTTGAAAGACATTGTTTTCAAGGGAAAGGTAGTTGATGTTGTTATGAGAGATCATGAGAAGAAGCTGGTGGACATTGTTTTGGACCAACATTGCCTTGGAACCACAGTGCTAACATCATTAGAGCATCATCAAAAGACTCAAAGGTAAATCATTCATAGATCGTATCAATTTAACAACAATTTGTAACTTGCAAATAATGATTTTGTAAGTTCAATTGTTTCTTGGTACTTGCAATGGTTTTTCTATGAGTGTCAAGTAAAGTTAAGTTGAGTTGTATTGGGTGCATCCTCAATAGAAGTCAACACCGTCCATCTTCTGTGATTGATTCTTACTATTAAAGGGTGGAATTGCAAGAAGCCCCTTTAGGTATCAGCACTAGAAGACTTCACACGTGTTTCCAATAATTCATAGTTCAGATCGTGGTATTCTATGTCTAGTTTTGATACTCAAAACCGCTATGAGATGTTTGAATAGGTATTGCGTCTAGTTCTAACACTCAAACTTGCCTCTATGATATATTTTTCCATTGCAGACATAGCCATGCACTTTTTCCATCACAAAGTTGTATGCTTCTCATCTTGTACCTGACAGGGGGGACATCATGTATTAATAGTCAGGCTTCAAGTCTTGAAGCCCTATCATTTGTTAAAGCAAGTGAGCGTGATCCACAGTCAGAACTAGATCCAACAACCAGAGCGCAGACATAGAGTGAGAGTCAGAGTTGTAGTCGGAAGACAGAGTTAGAGCCATGTTCTAGAGAACCCATTGATTTCCGGTCATCCTAAAACCACCTCTTTGTTTTTGGTCATCCTAAAACCACCCATTTGGTAGAAGACATCAACTTCTGCTAGATATCAGTTTGTGGTGATCCTTAAACCACCATTTTCCAGAGGGACCACTGAGCCTTAGAGCCAAGTTCTAGAGGGAACCATTGAGCTAGAACCTCAGTTACAACCAACTTCCAGAGGGAACCATTGAACCTGAATCAAAGTCCGTGCCAAGTTCCAAAGTTTGTGATTAGCCTAAAACCACCATTTAGTAGAAGACATCAACCTCTATTATTTCTGCTAACCTTTTTGGTTTTTGGTCATCCAAAAACCATTGAGTTTGTGGTCATCCTAAAACCACTACTTTCAAAGAGCACTTTTTTTTACCACTTAGCAGAAGGTGCTAGCTTATGCTAACTTGGCAAATGCAGATTGTCAAGTAGAAATGTTCAACATTTGGTATTTATCCACTTCCTGTTTTAAGCTCTATTTTAGAAGATTGTACACCCCTTCGAATTAAAGCGGGGATGTTGGTAACCTAATCCTTTTGGATTTGGTAAATTGTATTTATTATTCACTTAATTGTATAGGTGAATATAAAACATCAATGAGAATCCAAGAGACCTATATTGAAATATAAAACCAAGGGTGATGTATTAATATGTATACTATCTTAATGAGAAAATATGCATTCACGATTATTCCTATATTAGATGTTCCAACACAATGTAATTAACTTTTGCATGAGACAAGATTTCCAAACAATGTGTGAACATAATGAATCAACAGAGGCTTTAATTGGGGTAAGTATATGGTAAGGACAACCAACCATAACCAAATCCTAAATATAGATTGCAACTTTGCAGCCTCTTCATTCAATGTTAATTGCAACCAACAATAACCAAATCCTAATAATGAGTAGTTATTATGTCCTTGACATAATGTTTTCGTGCACAAGGATTAACTGGCGTTCTAGATGAAATTTTTCAGCAGACTATAGCTGAAACCTTTGTTAAATATTTTTATTGTTAATTTTTTTAATTAAATGAACCTTTTTTTGCGATCTTATTGGCTCCAGACAGGTGACGTTTGCCTCGTTATCAACGTCCCAGGAGGCGGCAGCGTGCTCACCTCAGCATATCTTGCTTCCCGGATTTGGTCGTGCAGTGGTGATGGACCTGTAGTGATGGTTTATGCCTGCCAATACTTTTACTGGTGAGCCATATGCTCATTAACCTTGCACGATTTCAAACTCAGTGTACTTAATAGTGCTTACATTGACGTGTTGAATACTCCGGTCGAGTTCATTGTACTTACTCTGCAACATATTACAATTCACGAGACCGTAATTACCATGAAAGTTACAGGTTCAAATAATAACAGTCAGATTGCGGCTAGCTCCATGCTCTTTGTAAGATGTTTTATTAAGCCGTAGTAATAAGTTGTATGCGTTATTTTACTGATTACGCAGGTGGTGTAATTGTTTGGAGTCATCCCAAATTTATGTCATTTAGAATATCAGCCATACTGCTTAATCTATATCAGTCGTACTGCTTAATCTATATCAAATATTAATGCAAAGCTCTATCATATTACTGACGAGAGAAGAATGAGTAGACTTGTACTTTTTTAGGTTTTTTTTTTCATAGAAAAATTCAACTTACTATTAATATACGAAATAGCAAATAAAACCAGCTATCAGATCATATAATTACTCACAATCCTTGTCATATAGAGGACCAGGGAATAACCAGTCAAAGTGATAGATGTTTCAACAACTACAACAGAATAGACCAATAATAAAAGTGCCATATGTCCACAAGACAAAATAGGAATTCATCCTGTAGTAGAAACAGTTCCAAAAGTCATCAGATCAAATATATACACTCCAAAATAGATATAAAGTCTCATATACAGTTATCCACAACTACCAGTCACCAAATGCATCAAATAAAGGATCCATCTAATCTATAAATACCGAACAGCATCCATAAGAGGCTGAGATAAATGCCGCAAAAAGAGAGTAAGTATAGATAAACGTCCAACAAGTAGTTGGAACCAGTACATATCAAGGATCTGCACATAGAACTATAAGACATATAAGTATATCTGTCCGCATAATAATGGATAGCAAAAACAAAATGTGAATAAAATAAAGACAAGAAGCATCATGTCCAATGTAAATGCTAAGAGCCATGGGTAAAAAGTATATCCTCCCGCCATTCCTGCCACATGATGACCCCACCCTGAGAGTTAAGAGCCCGCTTAGATAGCTTATCCGCCTCCATATTAGCCTCCTTGAATACATGTTCAAAGTGTATATGTTCGAAATCCCGGATAAGCATCTGAGCCGCATCCATCCAGTGAGAAAGAAGCAGTACATTGAGTGATGTTTTGCCTCTAGCCCAAGAGATAATAGATAATGAATCACCAAATACTACAAGAGAAGTGATCTTTCTCAACTGAGCCCAGAACAGTATGAGCCAAAGGGCACATAACTCGCTCCTAGTATTGGTTCCATTACCGAGATTCAGCCAGATATGTATGGAGACATTGTTGGAAATGTGAATTGTAGCTCCCGCTCCACCCCCCCCATTCCGACCCGCAGCAGCCCCATCAAAGAATCCACATGGGAATATCAGCATAGGAGGTGCAAATCGGTGTTTCATAATCAGACTATCTCTGCCACCTACAGCTCCATGAATAGAGATAAATTCTTTGTGTGCTGCAAGTGTTTTATAGCATATCCCATCCCTAAAAGGAGTCATGTTTTCAAAAATAATTAGGTTTCGAGCTTTCCATACCTCCCAGATCATATAGTATGGGAGTTCTGTACAACCAGCAGAAACACAGGACCAAGCATCGAGACATTCACATAGTGAAAGGTGGTTCCAACGAAATTGCACACTAGCTTTGTATGCAATTTGATTCCAAAGATTTTTAGGTTAATATATCCATATTATTATGACTAAGCTTACCTGCTTAGCAATCTTTGAAATAATATTGTTTACTCGGGTTAACCTACTAGTCAGGTATAATTACTATGTAATCACCATGAATCCATTCTTTAAAATGGAGGTTCATAAAACGACAGAGATCTAGCTGGCTTTTCATGGAGACTGACGATGTTTCCATGTGAGTGAGCGTGTACACATAGATCTCAGATTGAACGATGCACCTTCAATTGCAGTTTCCAAAAATTATGTAGATTTTATAAGGTTTTGATTTAATCATAATTTATTATAACATATCCTGAAATACCAATAGAAACTCATAAAATAAAGTGAACTCATAAAATAATAATGTGGTAACAATATATCTTTATCTTGGTTGAAATTGAACTATATTTGATACTCTCCTTTACAAAATTATGATTCTTTTAATAATGCATTTATGACATATAAAAATAACTTCATTTCATAATGTGTATAATAAGCTAATGATGTTCAATATAAATATGTTTATGTATTCATATTTACTTTTATTTTATAAAATTGAAATTATAATAGCATATTTAAATTAAAAATTATATAATGATGTTATCTAAAAATCATGAATTTTTGAATCATTTTAAAAAATATAAAAAATATTATTTTTAAAATATATAAAAAAATATTTTTATAATAAATAAGAATAAATCTACATTTACATTATAATATCTTAAATTATGTGTTTAATAATATTTGCATAAAGTATTTTGATATTTTATTACATGTATTCATGTTATTGTATCTTATATATAGTATAGACAACTCTTTATTTATTTAGTGGTTGTCTTGAAACTATACTTGAAATTTGGAGTAAAACTTAAAATTTTATAATAACATTTCTTGTTTTGTGTATGGTTATTTAGATTAAATTAATAAATGAAAAAATTATACTTATAGTTTGATGTGTGAATGATAAACTTTGAGATATTTGGTTAGTTTACATAGTGAAGAAAACATTTCCATAAAAGTGAACCTTCACCAATATTTTCAAAATATATTTCAAAATTTCAAACATGAATATTTAGAAGGTGATCTATAGTCTAGTATCATATAGATGTTGTCTATGCATTAATGTACATACGTAAGTGACAACATCTAAAAAAAGGATTCATTAAGCGGTGTTGTTGGGAAGACAATTTGAAACCTGTAGGGACTAATACTACGACTTTACAGTTTGTTTGGATTTTTCCTTGGACTGTAGTTATTTTAGTGCGATTCTGATTCACAGGTTAAATCCCTTCTTCTTTTCTCCAAAATATTGATGTATTGTCATGCATATCAGTGTGGCACCTCGAACTACCTCGCAATAAGACAAAAATGTCTCATTTTACCTTGATCTCAATGGTCCAAACAAAAGGGCTATGAAACAAACATTTATTGAACATTAAATATTAAATCTGTCGGCGGGGACATTGCCACTTCTTATAAGTAGCTCATATTCTGTCAATTGGGTCTAGGGAGAGGATAAATCGTTACCTTCTTAACAGGATTTAAATCCTGCTTTGTAGAGTTGAACTATCAAAACCGACTGCTTTTTATAATATTAAAAATTTATGTTGAGTACTAACACCTATATTCCATGTTTTGCAATGTTTTGTTTTGTTGTGGAAAGTAAAAGTATTGTTGAAGATTCAAACGAATTCATACCATAGATTAGAGTCTAATCAATAGGGGATGGGTTGCACGCTTTTGGATGGGATTTAAAATAATATTTAATAATGTGATGCAACTTTTGATTTAAATTGATTTTTAATAATATTTTGCATCCACAAAACAAACAAATGTTGTGATTTGTAAGCATTGCATGGGTGATTTGTTTTTATAAGCCACATGTTGATTGAGACTTTTTGTAGACTAATTGTCTAGTGATGGGTTGACAAATACCAACAATCTCATTTAAAAATAATGAAATGATCTAAATCCAATAAACTAAAAAAATATTGATACCATTTTTTAAAAAAATAAAATATAACCTTGTCATTCAAATTTGAGTTGGCTTGCTCAATGTATCAGGTGGATCATCTGGTTGACCTTGCAATTTTGTTTCCAACTATTGCTTCCATCACAAAAGTGCAACATGTCTAACGATTAGCTTCCTCCATTAACAAATATAAATACCCATGAGATTCCTAAGTTCCCATAGGCCTTCTTAAATTCTTCAACCAAAAGCTAGATATTTGTTGTTCATGAGAGTAATACTCTTTTTTCAAACATATTCAAAATAAGTGTTAAAATCGATTATGGGTTATGGTTGTACCATATACAAGTTAATTGAGCCTAATGGCTTAAGAACATGTGTTCCCTCCTAGGAGGTTATAGGTTCAAATTTGAAGGGGGTGGGGTATCTACACCTCCATAGAGTCTAGCAGTCAAATCGTTGCATGGAGGAGGTACCATATTTTCTCACAAACAGGGAGAAGTAACATCTCTCCATACATCGCTACTACTTGTCCCCATAGCTGAAAATTTGTTGTGCTACTCTATGTTAGAATGTCTCCTATTTCTTCCAAAAATGTCGTGATATAATAACCCCAGATATGCATCTCTTTTATCCAATATTTTCTGGTTCTAGTCTGCCACCCACACAAACCCCCTTCCACCACAAAAATCCTTGCGCAAAACAGGCGACAGCAAAATGCTTTATGATAGCCTCAAAATTTTTTCCTGCATGTTGAATTTCAAAAGGGGTCCTTCGTTCTATCCTTGTTGCATAGTCAAGTAACTTGTGCAAGCAATTAAAATGACATTTCATCTCGTGCATTTGTTTCTTAGGAGATTCTCTCATGATATTCTTCTGTCCAATATAATAACAAGAAAGCACGGTGGTCTGCATGTTTTTTTCCCCTTCATTCAGGAATGAATTGGTTGCTAACATATTTTGGTTTGTTCTGATCCAAAAACATTGCTTTTTATAGGAATTGTTTTTTCTCTTCAACCATGAATATATCATGAGGTAGCTTTCCATGGATTGTAATGCAATTACAAAGGTTAAATTAGCAAACGGAGGTGTACATACATATTGAGAAAAAAAAGAAAGATAACAAATAAAGCTCACAGTAAATGCACACAGATGAGATGAAAAAAACTAGGATTGAGAGCATAGATATCATTAAATAGGAAAAGACATGCACAAGCATCGCTTTTGAGCTAGTAGCAATGTCAAGGACATTGCCACCTCATGGCTCTTGTTATATGATGAATATGATTTTCACACAAAATTTAGTAGTTTTTGAAATTTTATCTCCGCTCCAAGTAGTTTTTGAAGCCATATAATTTCAGCCAGTTGTTTTTGACAAACTCAGATTTGCAAGGTCCTGGATTCCTGACAATATGTATTTTCTACTTGGAAAAAGTCTGTCGAATGCTTTTAAGTTTCGTCCTTAATTCTTTTAAAAGTTTCCAGATCTGACTAATCGATCACAAAGATACCAACCATTACAGTTGTTTAAAAATCCAGGAGTTCATAGATAAATTACAAATCTCCATCTGAAAACTCAAAAGTCATTTCTATTCTATTCAAAGTTTTGGATAGTACAATAGATTTTACATTTTCTGAGATTTACCATAATGGACTGCAGAACTGATAATCAAGAGTCGACAGCAGAACTGATATTAATCGATGGCAGCCTCAGAAAATCCGGACCACTTCATTGCGTTTCGGATTCTCTGTACATTTCTTGTGTCATGGTGGCTGATAACCCATAGCAGGAATTCGAGTTTGGTGGGCTCTACTCGGTCTCTGGCATAGCTGCAGTGTTACGCAAGGCTGATTCGGCCATCAGATCAACAGGCTGCCGATCGATATAAATGGAAATTTTCACATCCCCTTCCTCGAGAATAGCCTGGCTAGGTTGCTGGATCAAGGCGCCCCATGTAATCTGCTAGGAAGGCATTGACGCTTCAAAGAATCCATGAAACATGACCGTGTTTGCCATGGATTGGATTGTGTTTTTGTAAGCAGTTACGGCCATAATTATATATTTTTTTTAGCGAAAAGGTAGTGAATACATAGAGACTCAACAAGAATATCATGTCACTTACAAAAATTTAACTTAGGTAGAGAGGGTAACAATCATTCTTTCTAACCACCCATTCCTAACCAACCAAGATATCTCCAATAAACAAGACCACAACTATATATTACATATACCCAGACGTGGGTCTCTATTTTTTCGAGAGAAACACACAGATTCTTTTGTATACATGCCATGGCGGAATCAGCCTGAGAAGCCTACACTAAATTCTAAGTTATCCATTAACAATAAACAATAATCTAGAACAACCTGTATGCGATTTTGTTGAGTTAGGTCATGCTTTCACCCCAGCCAGGGTCAGACGGTTGATCCGTTCAGTTCCCCGTTTGTCTCTGCAGGGCCGGAAGATTTGAACTGCTTACTGGCCAAGGCTATGTAGGCATCCTTGGTCCAATCCCAGAGATGTAGAACGATATAAGTTCCGATTCCGCCGATCAAACCATAGGCGATTGAGTAGGTGGTGGGCATGACGATGAGAGTAACGAAGGCCGGAATGGCTTCCCTCATGTTCTCCCAGTCGATTTCCAACACGGACTTCATCATCAGAACGCCGACTAGAATGAGCGGCGGACCGACGGCCCACGGCGGTATGGAGGCCAAGAGCGGCGTGAAGAAGAAGGCGAGCATGAAATAAAAGGATACTGTTAGAGCCGTGAGCCCTGTCCGGCCCCCTTCGCGGATGCCTGTTGAGGATTCGATGAACGTGGTCACTGGTGAAGTGCCGAGCAGAGAACCAATAATGATGGCGAAGGCGTCGCTCATGAAGGCAAAGTATTGCCCCTCAAAATTCCCCTTTTCATCCACGAACCCCGCGAATTTGGCCATGGAATAGAGCGTCCCTGTGGTGTCCAGCAGATCCACGTAGAGAAACGTGATGAGGGCGACCCAGAGCTGCCCGCTGTGGAAATCCTTGAAGCTCAGGGCCCCGGCAGTGCCCGTGATCCGGTGCACGTCCACGACTTTCTTGAAATAATCATAGGCCTGGTTTCCTGTTGCGGTGTCGTCGAAGTAAGTGACCTGGGTATGGCGGAACCACGAGATGCCCGTCACGAACACGATGCCATAGATCATAGCGCCCTTCACATTGTGCACCAGGCAGTAAGCGATGATAACAAAGCCCACAATCCCAAGCCAGAAAGTGGCGCTCTCCATCCGTCCCTTGAGGCAAAAAATGTCGCCCGACACCGTGCCTCCGGCGAGAAGCTCCGTTGTCCCATTGAGAAACGTCTGCACCGGTGCAAGCCCGACCAGGTACTTACTCGGGCAAGCGCCCAGCGTTACCAGCGTTGAGGAGCTGTACTGAACAAGCCCAATGCCCTCGCTCGACTGCAGCCCAATGAAGGCGAGAAACAATCCAATCCCCGCCGAGGATGAGATTCGAACCGGCTTCGGCACCATTTTGGCTAGCTTCGTCCTGAAACCGAGAGCTGCGATGAGCAGAAACAGGATCCCCTCGATAAAAACGGCGGCCAGGGCGCTCTTGTAGGAGATTGAACCGGAGCCATGAAAACCCACAACTGTATAAGCAAAATACGCATTTGTCCCCATGCCGGGTGCTAGTGCCAAGGGCAAATTCGCGAAGACCCCCATGATGAAACACCCAATAAGCGACGAGGCTACCGTGGCCACGATCAGGTCCTTCTTTGTTCTCACTAAACAGGCCTCGTAGCCGGGATTAACCGGCGGAAACTTGCACTCAACCCCGGGGATCACCAAGCTCAACGCTGTCCCGTTTGCGCCGAGACCCTGGCAGGCACTTACGGCGACCGACGAGTTGCTGCAAGTGGGCGTGCAGTCGGCTACCGTGCAGGGGCCGCCCGAGTCAGTGAGAATGCTGGCGTTGACAGCCAGAATGTAAGCCATCGTGAGAAACGTTGCAGTTCCTGCCCGGAGCTCTCGTGTAAAGCAGGAATTCCGGGCGTCCAGCTTGAAGTATCGACCCACCTTGCTTTTGCTTACCTTGGCATTCAGTTTATCTATCAGAGACTCGAATCCTTGCTCGAATTTGGTCATCGCCATTGCAATGTTCGGCTTCTGTGTGTGTCCTGTGTTGAATCCCCGCAGTCCAATAGCTGGGCTGGGCTACTTACTATTATTTATAGAAGAGGGTATCTACTATCTAGCTTCCGAATTTCAACTGAACGGATTGATTCCGTCATTAAAATAGAATTAGAGTATCTTGCTCTCCAATTTCAACGTCACAAATTGATTCCGTCATTAATGAAATGGGGTGAGCTGTTACAGAATCTCTCGTGTGTACGAATATCATTGCGGATTGAAGAGAAAAGCGGGACTCGGGAGACTGTGAGGTCAAAGGATTGGTATTGCTATGATTAAGGAAACAAACAAAAGATTACAGTTAACACGCTCAACTCAAGTTTTCCACTTCCACCTACCTGAGATCTGTGAAGACCATTGGTCCCCACAATTCTCCTGCACCTGCACTCATATTGCCTCGGTTTTTCGATCTTTCATCATCTTGGATGGATTTTAAAATCCATTCTCAATCCAGTGGTCTCTGATGGGTGGATTTAAAAAGTCAATTTATTTTAGAAAAATGCCCAGGAACTAGTAGTACAATGATTGTTCTATAATATAAGTGTTTTTAAGGAAGATGTTAAAATTTATCATAACTTAGTTATCAAATTTTAAGTAAGGATAATAATAACTAGCACAGCTGCTTTTATAATCACTTGTTGTTTGTGGCTCATCTACTTGTTATCTTCTTTAGTTAAATGGATTGTTTGTCACTATGTGTTATCCATGCATGAGCTACAAGTTATCCATGCATTAACTATCACTTATTTTTTATATTTGTTTATTTTGAATTTTGAATGCCCATAAAATCAATGTGGACAATGCACTTGTCACATCTTCCTTCAATTTAGGAAAAGCATAGGTGGTAGTCTACCTCAAATTCTAAGATATAAACACCTATCGATGTAAAAATGCAAATTGATTCATCGCTATTATTCAAGGAAAACAACACCAACTTGTTTTCTTACATCTAGCTCTTAGTTAATCCAAAACACTTTAATTCTTACTCCATGACCAATTAATTAAAATGGATATATGTAATTTTAAAAATAAAAATTATGAAAAAACAAAATTATAATTTTTAATTGTTGAGTCGAAGAGGCCCATTCTTATACAAACTATTTAAAACATTGGGTTTGCACTTTGAGAGATTTGATCCCTCTAGTTGAGCCAAAGAGGCACATTCTACAACACCCACGAGATGTGTAACTCCTTCTGTGCTAGACTCTGTGTTTTTTAAAAATCATAATAAAATATTATAAAAAATAACATGTCGGCTATTTAAAACATTTACAAGACATATATATATATATATATATATATATATATATATATATATAAATTAAATAAATTAAAACACTTTTTCAACATTGTTACTTTAAAAAAGGGTTCTCATTTTGAGAGATTTGATCATTCTCGAGACTTAATAGATCCCCTTTAAAACGGATCGATAGTTAAATTTACAGTATAAAATTATTCCAATTTAAATAGAGAATATAGAAATCTATCTATTATACTCTAATTTTATTGTAAAAATCAATTTATAGACTTACCAAAATTCCTATCTAATTTGGATAAATAGTTTGAATTTTACTTTTTAACTTTTATTATTATTATTATAATTATTATTATTTAAAATAAAATTAAATGTTTATACAATTATTTCTTCAAAATTTCTAATAACTTTTATTATTTAAAAATAAATCAAAATTTTTAATAAAAAAATATATTAAAAACTTATTTATTAAATATAATTCTAACTTATCACAAATTTCATATTTATATATATATAATTCATTTATTAACTTGTGTGTAATTATATCAAGTTTTCTTACGAAGCCTAAGAAATAAAGGTAGTTTTTGGCTATTCAAAGAATCAAGTATAGATCACACAAAAGCTTAGGGATTTTTTTGATGGGTTTCTCAAAGGATATGAGGTTTGTGTGGTTTTGAGGCACTATTTTTTCTTAACCATTATCATTATTTTTTTTCAAATATGGTACAGGAAAAGTACTAATAATAAAGATAAATTCTTTGCACTTTGATTGTGGTCCTAACGAACTATTTTTTATTATTTTTTTTTAATCATCATCATTAATTTTCCTTTAAGTATGACTAATAATGAAATTGAATTCCTTGTATTTTGGATATTTTTGAAATATGCTGCAGATTGAAGTATAAAGTACTTGTAAGTGTTAGGGATTCAAAATTGTTATAGACTAATATAATGAAAAATATCATGTTACAAATTTGGCTCTAGGCCTCTTTACATACATAGTAATGGATTTAAAATTTCAATTTATTTTTCTCTCTCTTTCATACATCTATACATTTATAGAGATTTTAACAAAAAAAACATATTCATTTTCAAAAGATGCTATGCCTTGCCAAAAGGAAATATTTTTCCTTTCTTATAATTACTAAATTTGGATTACGATGTATATTTTGATTAAAAAAAAATAACAATACTCCGCTCAATCATCCAAACTTAACATTGAAATATCATTTTCATAATAACAATAATAAAATTATGCTTTCCTCATATTATATCATTATACTCTTTAATAAATAAAGAATTTTGTACCCTAAAATGGAAAAGTATTTTAATGACCCACAAAATAAAAGTAGTGGATGTTTGACATCATCAAAAAAATATGGGTGGACCACGAGCTCTTCATAAGGCTCTCAATTTTTTAACATGTGACTAGAAAAATCATGAATATGGAGGCTCATCATCTTGTGGTCCCTTTTCACACTAATCTATCACATCGTTTATATTCTACACCAACTCAGATAGATTTCCATTAGATTGAATTGTACATCTCTAGAACCAAAGAAGATGTAGTGGTGGATAACAAAAATAATTATGATAATATATTCTCTTCAAATGTCCTTAGGGATATCAAATGTCCTCAGGGATATCATAGAAATGTTGCACATGAAGCACACTTAATGTTCATTACAATGCACAAAAGTACCCAAAAAGTCTAATCCTCCACATGGTGACAAGACAAATCTTTTAGCTTTTAAAATGGTTTGGATCCATCTCCACAGATGAAAATCGAATGACATTATCATTCAAAATCCATCAACCTTCTCTAGGATAAGAAATCCATCTACTCATAATATAAAAATAATTTAAAAGTACAAATTTTATCTTTTGAATATGATGAACATTTATTATTAGATCAGAAAACAGGTAATATGTCCATTAGGTCCTCCTTTTTGTCCTTTGGAGATATCTAGAAATCTAGAATGTTCATGTGAATAACTTAAAAGCTGGAGAAGAGATATAGGGGCCTTATGTCTATACAGATTCATGGTAAGATTGTAGATATACAGAACTATTGACTATAGACATAAAGGATCGTATAGTTTGTCTTGAATTCATTAGTCTAAAGGATTTTATAGTTTATCTTGACTTCATTATTCTCACTGTAAATAAAAATAAAACCAAAAGTTTTTATAAATAGTTTGTATCAACTAGTTAGTTTGTTTATTGATTTTAGGAGTGCTTAACATGGATATAGATTACAGTATAGATGCCTCGAGAAAACATGGTTGGGTGTTTCGTTAATGTAAGATTATGGATTGATAGCTTATACATCATAGGAGTTAAAGCTTTATAAGAAGAATTATGTCACACACTGTCTAAAAATGATAACATTTATGTTGGTTCTAGAAACTTTGAGGCTTTATTTGGTTGGGTGGAGCTTTGTACTTAAAATTGATCATCAACACTTATGGTACATCTTCACATAGAGGGATCTAAACATCAATAAAAAGTGACGGAGTGAGTTCTTAAGTGTGTATGCTTTTATGGATTTTGTACATAAAGGGAAATGAGAATCTCGTGGTTGATGCCATGAGAAGAAGGCTTATAATCTTCTTCTTGATACCCTTAAAGGTTTATTTGAAGGAATGAGTCACCTAAAACAACTTCATGGAGATATTTGGTATTTAAAGTTAGATCACTACTTCACAATGGCAATCATCTAGAGCCTAAGTTTGAAAGCTACTTCCTTGAGGTAGATAGATTGTTACAATTTAAGCGGAGGATGTACATCCTCGGAGAAGGAGAGATTCAAAGCATTATCATCAAGGAATCCCATAGAGCATTATATTGTGTGGACCTAGGAATGAATAAAATGTATGCAAACACTTGAAGAATCTATTTTTATGGGTTGGCATGAAGCATGATGTGGTCCAATTCATTGCTAAATGCATTGAATGTCAATAGATGAAGCTCACACACCACCACTCAACATGACTTTGATCACTACACAACATTCCAAAGTCAAAATGGGACAAGCTCCTGAGCCTGATATGGTGCCTCTTCAAGTTTTCAGTGGACAGAGTCCGGTGGGGGATAAGGATTCTGGTCCGCCTTATGGTGCTATCAATGGGTCCAACGTCACTATTCGTAAGAAACTGGCTCGAAAAAAAAATTCAAGGAAATATGTCGTGATGGGGGAGAGGATTTGAAGTGGGTCAACCCAAAGATATCTCATGATTCAGGCTTGTCAAAGGTCTTGAACGCTAGCCACCCTTCTGGGTCACTTAGAGAAGGTAATGGCCCCGAGGTTGTCCCCCAATGATCCTCTCTTCCTTCAATGTGCAGGGAATGGGCAGCCTGCCTAAATAGGCTGCCATAGGTCACTTTTTGGATTCGGTTAATCCATCAGTTTTATTCCTACATGAGACCATGCATTCGGAAGTGGATGCAGTATCCTTTTTCCTGAACATTCGGCCTCGATGGAAATGTTGTGCCATGGACTCTAATGGTTTGTCTGGGGGGCTTATGGCTGCGTGGGATCCCTCACAGGCTGACCTGGTGCCCTTCTTCGTTTGTGCTGGTATTGTTCTAATCGGAAAGATCAGGGGTTTTGGCCAGGAAGTGTGCATTCTAAATTTATATGGTCCCTATAGGGACCGGTAGCCCTTCTGGGAGCAAGTTTTTGCTAATCGGATTATGAAAAATCCTCATATTATCATGTGTGGTGACTTAAATTTTACTATTTCTTCCTGTGAAGTATGGAGAGCGGGTAGGCGGGAGGACCCTTTGGCAAGTTTTCTGAAGGACCATCTTGAGGCAGCAATTATGGTTGACGTGATGCCTAGCCATTTGGTTTCGACCTGGAACAACAGGAGATTGGGTGCAAATGGGCTGGCAAAAAGGTTGGATCATTTTCTTATAAAGAATGGAATGTTTGATAGTTGCGTTAGGAACCGGTCCTGGGGTGTAGCCACTAGGGTTTCAGATCATAAAGCAATATGTTTGGAATTCCAGCTACAGGGTAGGAGATTGGTCTATCCATTCAGGTTTAACAGTACCTAGTTGGAGGAGAAGAGTTTCTGCGATTTGGTAGTGGGCAGTTGGAATTCACAGTAGGAGGACCGTAATCTCTCCTACCTTTACAACCTTAACAATAAGTTAGATGCTATCAGGATTGTGATCAACCAATGGGAAAGGCATAAGAAGATGGAAGATGAAATGGAGCTTCGGGAGATTGAGAAGAAAATTGTGGACAGGGAGGAGGGGGTTTTGTCCTTTGACGAGGAGTCATTTTCTGAAACTTCCATCCTCTTTAAGTGAAAGGAGGTATTGCTGGGGCAGAAAGAGAGCTCCTAGTGCTTAAAGAGTCGGGCTCTTTGGCTAGCAAAGGGTGATAATAATATGAAATTCAAAATTATGCCAATATGCGCCACAACAAAAACACTATTTGGGAGGTAAAAGGGGAAGACGGTTTGTTCAGTGCTAAGTAGGGTCACATTCAGGAAGCGACTGAGGAGCATTTTGGGGGGGCATACAAACAGCCACAAGTCAATAACCTTGCCGAGCAGTTAAAAATCATCAGGCTCTTTCCAGGCTTCTTTAATGCTGAGGAGGGTATCAAAGTAAATCTGCCTATTTCTAGGGATGAAGTTATTTCGGTTCTTAGATCTCTTGCCAAGGAGAAAAGTATAGGCCCGGATGGCTGGACTATTCAATTTTTCTGCATTTTTTTGATATCATGGGTGGGGATATCATGAGGGTCGTGGAGGAATCCAGAAGCAAAGATGTTGTGCCTAAAAAGCTTAATGCAACATACATAGCATTGATCCCGAAATCGGATAGGTCAGAAGGGTTCTCTGATTACCGGCCCATATCCTTGTGTAATACTTTGTACAAACTGGTGTCAAAAATCATTGCATGCCGTATCAAACCCTATCTGGCCAAGTTCATCACGATGAAACAATTTGGGTTTCTGTTTAATAGACAGATCCTGGACGCAATTGGTGTAGCCCAAGAATGCCTACATTCAGTGAAGACTAAAAATCTCAGCGCTTATATTCTCAAGTTGGATTTGGTGAAAGCTTACGATCGGTTGGATTGGTCCTTCATTTGGTTCATCCTCATTCAGATTGGGTTACCCCTCAAAATGGCATAGTGGATATTGGAATGTATCTCTTCTACTTCGTTTGGGGTTCTGGTGAACAACGGACCTACTAGCACATTCTCCTTCAGTCAGGGTATTCGCCAGGGGTGCCCTTTATCTCCTCTCCTCTTCATACTAGTGATTGATGAGATCAACAGGCTGATCCAGAACGCTAAGGATGACAACAACATCAAAGGGGTAAGAGTTTCCAGAGCTATGTCGATTACTCATCTACTATTTGTAGACGACATTATGATTTTTGGGATAGGTTCTATTAGTGAATCGTCTACTTATAAAGACATCTTTGACACCGTCTGCTTGGCATCTGGGATGTCTATTAGTCTGAGGAAGCCATCCTTCTTATTCCATGAGGTGGAGGAGCACTCTATAAATGCCACGAAGGAGCTTTTCCCCTACTCTTTTGCTCACATAGATTCTGGTTTAAAATACTTAGGTTATTTTTTGAAACCAAATTGCTATGGAACTACTGATTGGGTGTGGCTGTTACGGAAGATTGACATGAGGATTAACTGTTGGGATACGCACTGGATTTCCATTGGGGGAAGACTCATCCTTGCACAATGAGTGTTGCAAGGCCTTCCAGTTTATTGGTTCGGCCTTAGAAGAATCCCTGCTTCAATTCTTAAGGGTGTTCACAGCAGAATGTTTCGTTTTATTTGGTTCGGAAAACCTTTGATCAGGAAGTGGCACCTCTATTTGTGGCAGAGTCTGTGTTGGCCCAAAGCTCGTGGGGGATGGGGGCTACGGAACCTAGACTATTTTAATGTGGCGATGCTTACTAAATCCCTCTAGCGGGATTTGACGGACGAAGGACTGTGGAGCAGGGTCATTCGAGTCAAGTATCTAAAAACGTATACTATTACCCAGTGGCTTCACCATTATCAACCTGGCTCCTCCCGGGTCTCTGCGATTTGGGCTAGAATTAGTAAGACCTTTCATTTTATTGGCCCCTTGATTAAGTCGAAAATCGGCAAAGGATCTGAGTTATTTGTCGGAGTGGACCCTTTCATCGGGGATGAAGGGATTTACAAGCTTCCTTCTGAACTTATCAACAACCTGCATGCAAAAAAGATGGTTGTTCTATCTCAATTTTTTATAGACTGAAGTGATGTTCCTCATGAGTACTGGATTTCGGTGGCCGAACTCAACCATTCACCACGGTGGCATTTGGCGTGGGATTGTTATGTCACTAGGCTAGCGCAAGATGGAATTAAGCTAAACAATACGATTGATAACCTGACTTGGGACGGTCCAGGTTCTATGGGTATTCTGAAGGTGGAGACAGTCTACAATTTTTTGGTCTCGTCAGGCCCGAATCTCCCTGTCACGAGTTGGTGGCATCGCAAGATATGGGGTTGGAGAATTCCTTTAAAAGACAAATGCTTCTTATGGCTATGTTTCCAGAATAAAATTCTTACTTGGGAAAACATTTGGAAACGGGGCTTCCATGGACCAGGTTTGTGCATCTTATGCAGATTAGCGGATGAGGATTCTCATCATCTATTTTTCCAATGCCATTTTGTGAGAGCAGTGTGGATGGTAATTCGAGTCTGGATGCACATACCAGATTTCTGGTTGGGAACCGATATGGTGGATTGCTTACTCTGTTGGTTTGGGACAAATGGAAACCATAGCTCTCTTCCTTTGTTTCTGATCACAGGTATCTGGAAAATGCAAAACTTGGGGATCTTCGAAGATATTCAACCATCGGTCGAGGTGACGGCCAGAAGAGTCCTATATCACTAGAACGGTCAGCTGTAAGAGCAGGTGATTACGAAAATAAGACGGGTAGTTCATCCAAAGTTGGCGGAGGGCTGTATCAATGGTTTCTTTGATGGTGCATCCCAGCTTGGGGTCTGTGGAGTAGGGATTATGTTCTATGTCCACAACAACCACTGCATAAAGATACAGGTTGACCTGGGAGGTGGCGATGGATTAAAGGCGAAAATGTTGGCTTTGAGGTGTTTGTTATGGTTTGCTTGTAGGAGGGGTTTCCTTTCCCTCAACATTTACGGGGATTCTCAAGTGATAGTTAATTGGTTCAACGGTAAGCATATGATTAATGAAATCCTCTTGGATCCATGGATGGAGGAAATAAGAAGCATAAGTGCTGCTTTCGACTCGATTAACTGTCAGCATATTTAAAGGGAAGCAAACGTGGAGGCTGATAATCTCTCAAAACTTGCGTTGGGCCCAAACATCAGCACAATGCATTTTTCTGAGTCTATCGACGAGGCTATTGTGGACCATGGGATCCTCAATACTTTCTGAAGCTGGTGCCCTTTTGGTTTTTCTTCATTAGTATTCTGTTCATGCTCCTTCAAGCCGAAGAAGCTCTTTTATGGACTCTGTTTATGTAAATGTTACCGGTCATGTTATAATTGTCGTCTTCCTTTATGGACTCTGTTTTTTTGTAAATGTTCTGGTCTTGTATTAACTGTCATCTGCCTGTCAAAGGATTTCTGTCTATGTGTCAAGGATGTTAGTATGAGTTTCTCTGTAATTCTCCCTCATGGGTTTTCTTAGAATTTCTCTGGTTGTAACCTGGTTCCTTATTTCTTATAATACCAAGTTACAAATTTTTTTCTTTGGAAAAAAAAGTCAAAATGGGAAGTCATTTCCATGGATTTCATTGTAGGATTACCTCTCTTACCACAAAGGAATAATTCCATTTTGCTTGTAAATACATAATGCCATTTGGCCACAATTGATAAATAAACAAAAAGCGATCATTTTATTCTAGTTAGGGAAACTTATGATGGTGCAGATATGGGACAAGTATTTATTAGTGAGATTATTCCCAAGAAGATAATCTTGATTTATGTATAGGTTTTGGACAATCTTGCAATCAACACTTGGTACTTAGTTGAACTTAAACTCTAGAAGGATCTATCGAAGGCACAAGGCTTCCTAACTTGCATTAACTATGGCGCGATACTCTACTTCTGCTGAAGAAAGAGAAATAGCTTGTTGTTTCTACAAGTCCAAGTGACAAGTCTGAAACCAAGACTGAAAACATAACCTGCAGTAGAATTTTGATCATCGGGGTCATTGACCCAATCTAAATCTGTGAAACCAACCAACGAAGGATTCCCCCCTGAACTGTGATGAATCCCAAACTGAAATGTACCTTGAATATACCAAAGTATATTTTTTGCTTCTTTTCAATGGATTTCACGGGGTGTTTTCATATATTGGGAAACAAGACCAACAACAAAAGAAATATCAGGACAGGTATGAGTCAAGTACAAGAGACTACCAACTAACTGACAATACAAGGTGGCATCTACTTTGAGTGAAGTGCAAGTGGCACTAAGTTTGACTCCAGATTGGAAGAGAGATAAGGTTGGTTTACAATCATCCATGTGAAAGTGTCGAACTTAGGTCACAAGCATACTTAGATTGAGAAAGAAAAATAATTTTTTGATTTGCAAGACTTGGAAGCCAAGAAAATAATGCAAATGTCCTAAGTCTGTCATTTCAAATTTCTTCTTAAGGCTAGATTTCACATGGGTCAAAAGTTGAGGGTCACTACCAGTAAGAATAAGGTCATCAACATAAATAACAAGGATGACGAGATGGTTTCCTAATTTCTCGATATAGACATTGGGGTTAGAATGGCATCTAGAAAAACTAGTCTCAAGGAGAAAGCTATCCATTTTGGCATACCAAGCTTGAGGAGTTTGCTAAAGGCCATAGATATTTATGAAGGAAACAAACAAGGTTGGAGTCATTCTAAACATAGCCATGAGGGTTTTCCATGTAAATTTCTTCTTGCAAATATCCATGCAAGAAGGAAGACTTGACATCCATTTGATGGACCTCCCATTTATATGAAGTGGAAAGGGAAAGAACAAGGTGGATGGAGTTCATTTTGCCGAGATGGGAAAATGTTTCATTGTAGTCAATTCCTTCAACTTGGAAAAATCCTTTGGCAACTAACCTTTCCTTAAGTCTTTCAACACTTCCATCCGATGCATACTTAGTTCTATATACCCATTTACATATGATAAGTTCTCTTCCTTTCAAAAGAGGTACAAAATCCCAAGTATCGTTCACCATTAAGGAATGATATTCTTCATCCATAGTTGCGATCCAATCTGGATGGCGTAAAGCTTCTCCAAGTGTCTCTAGATAAATTATGATTTTTTGAAACTTGAGCCAAAATAGAAGAGGCTTGATGGAATTGAGAACGTATTCGACGTTGATCTTTGAGATCATCGACAAGATCACCAGTTGCTTCATATGTTGTATGGACTTATCGAGGAAGCGATTACGATGGTGAAACTAAAGGAAACTAAGTAAGAAGAGTTGGATTTTCATCCTCACTATCATCATTATAAGAAGAATTTGGAGTAGGAACACTATTAAAGAAGTTGGGAGTAGAAGGTGGCACAAGCATCGAAGATGACTCACATGCCACATATGGAACATGTGTCAAATTAGGCTCACAAGCCGAGAGATTTTCATCAAATTTAACATCTCTTCAAATATTTATGTCTTTGGATTTTGGTTGAGGGAGTCTATAACCTTTGATATCTTCAAAATATCCAATAAATATGCACTTTTCACTCTTAGTCTGCAATGATTTCTATTTTTCATCAAGAATATGAGCCTATGCTTCACTACCAAACACACATACGTGGTTGACATCTGGCTTAATGCTACTCCATGCTTCTTCTGGAGTTATATAGTTTAGTCCCTTGGTGGGAGTGATATTAACTACGTAATTGGAACAATTAATGGCTTAGGCCCAAAATTGAAGACTTAATCCCTTAGCTTGGATCATACAATTAGCCATTTTTTTAATGTGCGATTATTTCTCTCAACAACACCATTTTGTTGTGGTGTGTATGGAACAATATGTTGCATTTGAATTCCTTGTGCAGTAAGTAGTAATTTTTTTGTTTACATATTCACCTCCATTATTAGTTCTTACTATTGTGTATTTGATGTCCAGGTCATTTCTCTACAAGGGCATTGTAGGCCAAAAACTTGTCAAAAGCTTCACTGTAATTAAGTTTTAATAAGTAGACCCAAGTGTGCCTCGATAAGTCATCGATGAAAGTTATTAAATACTTGAATCAAAAGAAAGAAGCAAAAGGAATCCAACCACACAAATCACTGTGAACAATTTGTAAGAGGACCGAGGCGTTCCAAGTCGCATGTTTTTCAAAATTGTCCCAATGATGTTTTTCAAGAACACACCTGGGAAAAGCACCATCTCTACAAGAGATGAGAGGAAGACTAGTCACCATTTTCTGATTACATAGTTGTTGCAATGAGAAATAGTTTAGATGACCAAATCGCTCATGCCAAAGTTTGCTCAAGTCATCGCTATGCACAATAAAAAATGAGGGAAAAGGTGATGACCCAAATTAATTGAATCTATACAACTTGGTAATATCATCAACGATTCCAGTAACTAGGAAATGCTTACGATATTTGAAATCCTTGATTACAACTTGGTGAGATGTAAACTCTACAGTCTTACCTTCACCAGAATGAGTGATTTGATAGACTGACAACAAATTACAGGAAATTCTTGGAACACATAATACATCATTGAACTAACCATCATCCAGTTGAACTTTTCTGTATCCTACAACATTAGGAGATCTATCATCACCAACAAATATTTGTTTGGTGTTACATTCATTTAGAGTAGAAAAAATTCCTTTATCCTTAGACATATGAGAAGATGATCCAAAATCAATGAGCCACTCATTAGAAGAAGAAGGAGAAGAAGAAGAAGATGCATTGAAGGAAAAAACAGAAGAATAAAATGCATGTCCATGATAAGTAGAGTTAGGAGAATCAAGGTTGATAGTGTGATTCTTCATTGTTGCTTGCAAGGCTGCCATCTTCTTGAAACACTTAGATTCCAAATGACCATCTTTCCCTCAAAAATTGCAATGATACTTCAGTCTTTTTACCTTTTGATTTGATTCCTTTGTCATCATTGGAAGGATGAGTTGGATGAGAAGGTTTGGTACCTTGTTTTTCTTATGGTTGTGAGGAGGTTTCTTCTTGGGTTGCTTGGACTTATCCTTTTGTTGTGCCACTAAGGATTTGCTAGATGTATCGGAATTGTTGATCACTCCAAGATGAAAGAGCTTAACTTTCTCTCGAATCAAAGCATCATTTTTTTTTTCAAGAGTGGGTTCTATATATTTATCACCTAAGGCTTCTTTCATGGAGTAAAAGGTTGATATAAAAATAGAATAAGTAGGACTAAGCTTGAAAAGAATATGAAAAATACATTGCTTATCTTCCTTTTTTATGTTGCATTCTTCAATAAGAGTCTAAGGGTTTTGTACTTGGATAGATAGTCTTGAATGCAAGATAAATCACTTGGATTTAAAGTAACCAATTCGTTTTCAAGCTAGTGACCTCTATTCTCATAGTTTTTAGAAAACATAGTTTTCAATTTTTCCCTAGCCTTATATGGTTCATCAATTCATTGAAGGTGGAATCGCAATTCAATAGAAATTGACATCCAAACTAATCCACAGGCTTTGTCACATTTATTATCCCATTTAATTTTCTTATCGTCATCAATGGGTCCAATTTATTTTCCCAAGGTAATTCGATAAAGTCCCCTACTCTGTAGGACATCCTTCATACAGGCTTTCCATGAGAAGTAGTTGGTATTGGTAAGTAGAATATCACACAGATCGGCCATAGTGTACTAATAGGTAATATGGTTTCAAAAGAAAAAAATGATGGTCTAGATGCAAAAATCTCAAAAAAATAGACACTTAAAAAAAACGATATTGAAAACGGACTTTGGATGTCAAAGTTATGCCCTTTTGAAGAAAAACATAAAAAAAATCCAAGGAGCCACATGGCAGGTAAAGGTTGATCCATGTGATGATGGGAGAAAAAAATGTAGTAAAGAATCTCCCCCTATTAACTTTGCTTATAAGCTCATTTTTACAAATAAGTTGCTTTGAAATAAGTAACCCACTTTTATAAAAACAAGTGGGAAGCACTTTTACGATGCAATTACTTTATAAATTGAAGTCACATGAACTTTTGCAAAAAGTAACAAAAAAGAACTTGAACCCAAGACCTCTTATTAAAGTAAATTTCAACCAAGTGAATTAAGCAAAATATTTAGTAATATTATGAAGGATAATGGGGTTGTTGTTGTTGTTGTTGTTGTTGTTGTGAGAGCGTGCCTACCCAAAAATCCTTGTTTTTTTGGCCCGCAAGACACTTTACACAACCATGCAAAAAACAAAAATTAAATTATGAAACCAAAATTTCCCAAATTTGGGGTTATTCCTTGGTTAGTGTACCCAAAAAATATAAGTTTTCTCATTGTTCTTGGTTTACCGAATTCACACAAAGCACGTGGAAAAGAGAATACGTAGTAAAGGAAACCCCTAAATGGTAAAAAAATGGGAATACAACAAAAAACCAAGCTAGAATCTGAAAGAATATGAGAAATATTTTAAAAAGAGTTGTAAATGTACAGTATACCTATGGATTGAATAAAATGGTTATATCTTGGGAAAATATAAACCTTTTTGAGTGAAACTAAAAGTTTTTCCAATTGAAAGTAGCGCTCTGGATGCAGTGGAACACCTGTATCAGTCCAGAAATACACAAAAATAGCATAGTCTATAAATACTTTGATGCACACAGCTACACCGGTTCAATATCTTGATCATCAATAGAAGAAAAACTTCATAATAGCTATGCTACCATGGTCGACTAACACAAATTATTTCCAAAAGATCAAATGCCTTCAACAACCGCTCACACAAACAAATCACATATCAACACATCGATGTTCTTATGTGGTTAAAACCCTCAAAGAGGGAAATAGTTCATGACCCCATCCAAATAGCTACTTGAAGCAATATATTATGCAAAGGAAAAAAAGTTACATATGAGTTTCTCACTATCGATCATTGAGCAAATGACCCCCTATGCCCTTTAAAGAGAGATAATGGACTAATAGGGTGTTAAGCCATGAATCAACAACTGTTAAAATTGAGATGAAGATGAACTTTTGGATCACTCTATTTCTAGAACATATCGTGACCATCGGATTACATTAGTATAAAAGCATACTAATTCATACTAAAGAAACACACTTTGCGTAAAGACACATTATACCAAGTTGATCTTAACTAAATACTAAGTGTCTAAATATCCTAACCAGGTTATGCCAATGCCCATTAAAGAGACCAAATCTATCAAGTCGGATATAAGGTTTTAATAATTTGTATCAGGGAAAGTAAGAGCACAATTCAATTTGGGAAGGGGACAAAGTTGTCACCTCAATTTATAGGGTTGTTTAAAATTTTGAAAAGAATTATAAAGGAAATGAATTATTGGTTTCAAACGAGGGAACCTACATGGTGGAACAATCATGTGTATTGGATTAAAGAGATTGACAACTTAGGCACTTTCTATTGGACCAAGTTAAGGTCCAATGGGATAATATATCCAAGAATTTTCTACCTAGGAGAATACAGAGACCATTCGTTGAGATTGCCTTGCACTTTTTTACTATAACGTAATTCATGAGGAATTTCTTGAAGGATGAGCATATATAATTCCTCACATTTTGGATTTTGGTAGCTAGAACTATATTATTGGCTTATATTAGTATGTCATTTACTTAGTATCTATTGGAATTAGCTAGATTGTTAAAACCTATTATTATGTGGGTTTCAGGACTGGCTTAAGTGTTGATAATATATGTTATTTTACCATTTTATGTTCTTAACGATGATAGTTATGTGATTTTATTTAAATATGTAATTTAAAATGTGAAAATATGGTATCAGATACCAGTTCAAATTTATGTTGTGAATGTATAACAAATGTGATGCCTGGTATAAATGAACATACGTTACTTACTTGAATGTCAATACATAATATGAATTATCTCATGAAATTTGTTATATATATGCATAGTTATAAGCTATCGGAGAGCTAACCAATAAGTTAATAGGATATGCAATAGCCAAATGGTTGTAGTGTTAAGGTAACCTTGATGTTCATAAACGTTAGGAAGATAGTTGTATGATATAAACATTTTATTTATGATTTAATTGATGTTTCTAAACACTATTTATATGGGTAAGTATGGCTTTAACCAGACACACAAGTTACCTAGAGTGGCTATTTGGTGGCATGGCTATAAGAACAATAGATGCACAATATGACATGATGTTAGGGTGTTGGCCGTAGATCTATTAAGTTGGTTTGAGGTGGTTTCCACCGTGTATCCTTTGAAACTTGCAAGCATGGGAGAGTTGATTTATCTATACTCCCCTAAATGTGCAATGACAAATTTTGGTTTTCTATTAGGGAAGTCATGTCAATATAGTTGACACTTCCACTTTACGGTTATATTTGGAGTTAGGTTGATATAGTTGACACTGCAACACATTGTAGCAAGGGAAGGGATCGGAGATGGAAGACACCATTAGGTGTTTAGGAGGAGGTTTGACTCTAAGTTGGTTGGGATTTTGATAGGGATTGATTACATCTATCTTTATTTCCTTACCTAATTTATAAGCATACTTGAAACACTTGTCTAGTTCATTTATGATAATTCAGTAGTAAAGGAAGGGATGGGAGATTAAAGATGGAATTAGGTGTGTAGGAGGAGGGGTGATTTTGAGTTGGTTGGGATCTTGATAGGGATTGATAACATCACTCTTTACTTCCTTATCTAGTTTCTTATCATACTTAAAACACTTTTTTAGTTCATTTCTGATAATTGTGGTGTGGTGATTAATAGAACATAATTTTTTAATTATTGTGATTTATAATTAGTAGAAGTTATTAGATAAATAATGTATTTATTTTATTTATTATCATAAATTCTTGATTATGGACAAAAAGAAATTGTTCATTAGAAGCATTGATTGTTTATCTATAGTGCATGTGCCAAGTATGTGTACGATAACTACATATACATACTTGGTATGCATACAATTGTATTGTTATATTCATGCATTAATTACTATAGGTTATTAATCAATTAAATGCTTGGGGATTTTAGAAATCATAATGTATAATTATAAATTTAAATATATGGTTTTACTATAGGCATGTATTAATGTTTCGGTTTGTTGGTGTGATGAAAATAAATGTATATAATTAATTGTTATTCAATCTTAATGTTAGTACATGGATAAATACTTGTATTTAAGTTTTAATGCTGTTTATATCATATAGAATAAGGTTGTTAGCCCAATTGGTAGAAAGGGTTGACAATTACCTTCCCCAAGAATCCTTGAGGTGTGGGAAAATCTAATTTTGTAAAGGAAGGAATGTGATGATTTGTGGGGGGAGGAGGTATGCATAAAATGGGGCAAGGAAGGAGGATGAGGGGTTGGATATTTTGTTGATATAAGACTTCTTGGAACTGGGGAAGAACTTTGGAGACTCTATTATATTGTTGAAAGTGTTGATCTTGGAGTATAATGCATGATGGGCTAAGAAATCAAAAGATTTCCTAGATCTAGGAAGCGAACTAGGCTCCTAGTTGGTAGAGGGGATTATAATTCCACTCAAGGAACTTGTGGCAAAGGTGAGACTGGAGATTCTACTACTGTTGGCTCGCACTATACTAGGACAAATTGAAACATTCAAAAAAGGTATTGCTCTTTTTAAATTTTAATGATTTTTCATTTTCAATTTTGAAATTTCTATATTACTAACTCTTTCAGTAAAATTTCCAATCAAATGTTAATATAGTTGCATAAAATTCAAAATCTAGGTGGCCATTAAAAGTGTATGCTTTAATTAAATTTTAGTTTAAACAACTAAATTACATAAACAAAAAATTATATTATGATGAAGGAATTAGTATATAATAACACCCTCCTAAGGTGTTAATATATGTATCCTTAACTAAGTTGAGTTATTTGACAAGGTACTCACTATCAATAATTTTGTGATCACTCTAAAATCATGCAAAGAGGGTGGAACTCAAACCTCTTCCATGTGGATAGATATCCTTAACCTCTTACACGTGGATATATATCCTTAGCCACAAGCCAAATCACGATATTGAATAAAGTAACCATTAATATTAATTTTGTCATTATTTTAATAGCTTACATAATAAATTTGCTATAATGTATAAATTATACACTAAGGGATAGAAGACAAAACCTTTTATACATGGACATAGTTATTTAACTAAAATACCAAACTCGCATCTTCAATGAAACTATATTTTCCATTGATTTATATTGTCAATTTACATCCATCATAAAATATATCCATAATTTCTAATTATTTTCATGCCAATAAAGAGAAAATTCAATACTTTAGAATATCTCCTTAAAACCAATATAATTCCATCCATCATAAACTATATCCATAATTTCTAATTATTTTCATTCCAATAAAGAGAAAATTCACTACCTTAGAATATCTCCTTAAAAATAGTTAGCACATGAAAAATATTAACTCATCAAAATTAAAATTGCATTATAGATTTTAAAATATTTAAAGGTTGTGTCTATTATCCTTAACTTCACATTAATATAATAAATATGCCTACTTAACTTTAGACTAACATAATAAATATACCTACTTAGATTTTTGGGATGTTCCCTTGGTTCCAGCGCACCTTTCCAATGTCTAGTTAACACATTTTCAATGTGATAGTTAGCCATGCCATAGGGTCATAGACTCTAATATTATAATGTATCTCTTTTAATTAATGAATTTTATCATGTTGGAAATCGGAGAGAACATAAAGAGAGCACACAATATTTTGTAAGTCTTCAATTAGTCTATGAGAGGTAATTTGTCCTGACTAATTTTGAGGCTTTAAAGCCCCTTAGGCCACCAATGATGGTTGGGAGTATCTTGTGGTTAACCAAATCTTCCAAATACTTTTTGGGGTCCGAAATTGAAATGACCATCTCATTGGAGAAGAAAGGATTGTTTACAAAGGTAAAGTATGTTTTAACCCAAGTCTTTAGGAAAAATTTTGTAGGAATCCATCATCATTTTGGTTTAGGCATTGATGGAGAACCTCCCCCTTTCTAGTGGATGAAAACCTTGGGTATAGGGTTTCAATGTGAAGTTGTGTAATCAAGGGAGAAGCAAGATTTATCTCATAAGAATTTCCTCATTTGAAATCATGGCTATGTCCCCATAGAACATTGAGGGTGCATTGGTAAAGCCTAGGGGGACTTAAATCGCCATCTCAAAGAAAATGGAACACCTTAGACTTATGGAAATTTTGGTCAAAGAGGAGGTTTTTCAAACTCTTATTGCATTTGTATTATAGAATGGCCTTCCTCCAAAGACAAAAGAGAGTTTGTGAAGAAATACTACGAGATTTTGGAGGTAAATAGATCCACCTTGTCTCCTAGACATCAACCTCTCATTTTCTTTGAAAAAAGTATTGATTGGCAAGTTCATAGAGAAATAATACCACCTACAATATGGAAATAATAAGGATACAAGAAAGCATCGATATTCACAATGAAACGCTCTATTAAGTCTACTTATATCATTATTATTAAAGTTACATATTAAATCTACTTATATCATTATTATTAAAATTACACATGTATTACAATGTCAAGATATAACCTTGATCTTTAAATTATGTCCTTTCAAGTCTCTTATTTCTTTTTACAATCCAAACACCCTTAATACATTTATATATGCACACTATCTAATATCATACATCTTTTCCCACTATTCTAGTATTCAAACTCCATAAAAGCTCTTCCTCTTTCATATTCTTTTGCCTCTAAAATCACACTCAAATGCCAATCTACTTCATACATTAACTAATCTTCTTTCATCATCTTCTCAACTTCTATGTATTCTTTCAAAAACATCTCCTCTAGTTTGATATGCCTTCTATTTGACGTAAGCCTCCTTTTTTAAAACTTTCTCTATTTGAAGTAATCTTCCTTCTTTTGAAACTTTATTCTTGAGGATCGATTCCCCTCTCTTTAATTTGACACAATTCAAATCAAACTAATGTCTCTTGAATTTAACTCGATTTCCTTCTTTTGGAATGATCAATAATATATTGGGTCTCTCTCTTACTCTTGGCCTTCCAACAACCTTAACCAATTGGTTGCAATAGTTCACTGTCACCCAATTTTATCTTGATTCATTGTTGTGTGTCCATATCTTTGACTTCTCGCACTCAACTTTTTGAATTCTTCCATGTGTTTAGAAATCTATCTCTCCATGTGTATGCTTCTCTGTAGTTAAATTTCAGATCTCCTATGTGTTGATTTCAGGTCTATGCCTCCAAAGCTATATATATTATTGTGCACTCATTTCAATTATTATTATTTGTAAAAATCCAATCTCTTCACTAGAATATTTGTATGCCTTTGTGGAAAATATACTCTCTATGTTTTGCTATGATATTTTCCTTTTGCATTCTCTCGAACTCCTATTGTAAAATCTATCTACTTTCATCATTTGGTTTACCTCTCTACTTCCCCAAATATTGCTTGTACTTTTGACTGTGTGTCTTAAATACTTTTCCTTTTAGTGCTTTTCCCAAAACACTTCTCTATTTTTTTGCTATTATTTCCTTGGTATATGTTGCATCCTATCTAGTTCATCATCATGTTCCTCATATTCTTTAACTTCATATGAATTATAGCCTACAAAATCATAGAGATCCTTCAAATTAAATATACACAAAATATCCAACCCCTTTAGAAATTCAACTTCATAAGCATTATATTCAAATTTCCTCTTAATCATACATGGTTTTATCTTCTTCACATTATATTTTACTATATTTCCTTTCAGGGTAATGATCTATGCTTAGATGTACTATCACCAATTCACCCTCTTCGAACCCCTTCAATCTTATATTCATGTATATGCACTTCTTACACTTCACACCACTCTCTCTTAAATTCTCCTAATGTAATACCTGAGTTTTGACCCCTATATGCATTGGATTAAATCATGTATAAATTGTATATGCAAGTTTATAGTTATAGGATTCAAGCCATGTGAAATTAAATAGATTACCCTCTTATAGATTATGTAAGTATACTAGTATCAATTCCTAGTGTGAAGCTCAAGGGCAAGTCTCGACTAGTGAATGACTAGTTATGTATGATGTAAATATATGTATATGGACCATGTGGTAGGATACCATGGTAAAATCAAACTATGTAAATATTAATGATGGAATATATTACATAATGGTCCAAGATGGTTGTGTAGAGCACGAGAGGAGCTATGATTCCACTAGAGGGGAAGAGGAAAGTGGGGCTATGAGAAAGTAAATCCTCTATTCCCAAGTGTCAGCCTTAAAACTCATCCCTTGTCCTCCATTTCCTTAAATAAATTCATCCACCTACTTTGAATGATCAACCAATCATTGAATGCATGTAAGAGGTTGGTGGGCAAGTCTTCTCACATAGTTATGGGAGCATGGAATGAGTACATTCTATAAGAGTCCTACATTTCTCTAGTTAGAAGTAATGCCATCCATAATTTTCACCAGTCCTCTCATTACCATTGACTTTAGCATTCATTTAAACACTCTCATGCTCATGATCTACATAATTCATAAATTACCATATATAAGAGGTTAATAAATCCAAGAACCTTTCACCCACTATGCTACCCTTTGGATGTTTGAGAGACAAGCATTTCTCTTGCAACCAGTCCTTAGAAAGCATACAACAAATTGGACTCTTTCTACACACATTAAAGAGAACTATAAGGGAAGGGAACTATGAGGAATTCTTGATTAGAGACGGTGTAGTCCTTCCTTGTGTTGTGAGGGGTATTGGAAGAGAGTTCCTTAGTTGTTTATGGTTGAATGAGATGCTTGTAATGATATGTGGTGAGCATATTGGATGAGCATGAGAGTAGATGGGTTGGGGTGAGAGAGATAGAAGTTTGTAGCTTTGTTTCTTTGCTCTAGTGGCCTCGTAACCTATCTTGGGGCAGTATCTTCACTAGGTACCTATGGTTGGGTGTAAAATTTCTTTTACACAACCAATTTCTTGGACCCATTCCTATTAGAATATAACTCTTCTATTTTTGTTTATGAATATGAAAAAGTGATATTATTTTCTATTATAAAAATTCTTGTATATAATTGTTGTGTTTGTTTATGCATGATTCTACTAATGAATGTTAGGCTTCCATGAATCTTTGTGAATCTATGCTTGGTATATTCAAATGCATTCTTTAAATTTTCGTTATGCATGCATTTCATTTAGATTTGGTCCTCCTAGGGAGGTTCCCTTCATTGATATTATGGGGAAGTTGCACTTAAGGGTTGTAATTTTATAGCCTTGTCCATGGCTACCCATCTCATTGTTGGGAGTGATGGGAAAGGATGCTACACCTAATTAACTTGTGCAAGCATATCTCTCATATGTCTAAAAAAATATTTTCCTCACCAATTATCTACATCTCAATAAGGAAACCAAACAAATATGTAATGCCCTTTAAATATGTATCCTCATAGATGTGTTAACTATATTGATGCAAGAAAAATTAACTTGCACTGGGAACATGTCGCGATGCTAAGGTTTAAGAAAAAATTAATTGCTAAGTTCATGAATAATGAGGGTTGGTCAGAAGAAATTAATTAAAATACAAGAGCTAAGCAAGGTTGTCCCTCTTCCCCTACCCATTTTGGAATTGATACTAACAAGTTAGAGGATCATTTGGAATAATTAGGTTGTGTTTGCACTACTTTGTTTGGAATAATAATCACCCCTCTTCTTGACATGGGTGATATTGTTCATTTTGTAAGGAGTAGCTCTCATCTTGATATGAAACTAAGAACTCTTAAATATTTATGTTCTAGCTCTAGTTTGTTAATACGCACTGATAAGACAAGGTTATGATCATCGAATTAAATTTAGATATGGCAATAAAATCTTAGAGGAATATAATTCATATAGGATATTTTGGATTTGACCTCCATCGCAAGCTCAACTAGAACTACAATATCGAGAAAAGGACTAATGGAGGATGGAGATCCTATCATTTTCTTGAGAAAAACTATAAAGTAATGAACTTTTTGCTCTAGGAAAAAACAAATTCCTTTGGCACACTTATTATTACAATAATCTTATATGCTAGTAAATTTTGGGGTTGCAACATTTCTAGAGAAACCTGGAGGAAAATCGAAAAAATTCAAAAGAATTTTATATTTGATAACCTTAATATTAAAACTAATAGCCCTATCTAATCCTCCGCTTGGTGGTTTGGATTCCATCCATTGAGATTAAGGCTATAATTAGGTACCTAATAGTATAAGTATAAGATAATTGACATCAAGGATAAGAAGCTTCCTATCATTGCTTAGAATTCTAGCAAAATTCACTTCAAAATTAAGAGAGAGTGGCATACGGACGTTGATTCTTGGCTAAACCTTTGGAGAATATAGAGGTAAGGCACTCTACAAAATATAGATACCATTAAAATCACTATCACAACTACATTTTAAGAGAAAATATATTGTAATGAAGAAACATAGAGTAAGAGAAAGTTAATGTACTATATTAAAATCATTAACCCCAACTAAAAGATCAAAAATATCTTTCTACTATAACTAGCTTAAGGAAGAAAATAAAAATTGCTAAAATAAGGACAAACACTTGCAAGATTCATAGTCACAATTGGGCATTGGACAAGACTTTAAACACGACGGAAAGAGAGAGTTTTCCATCTTTGTCAGTCTAAGAAAATGGAGGATGAAAAACACTTTTATCTTAGAATGCCCTGCCTATGCCCAAATTAAATCTCAATTTCAAAATATTTGTATCACTACTAATCGTCATAACTTTTTAACTTGTGAAAACCAAAGAGAGCTAGGAAAGTTTCTCTCCATTTTTTTTAATCATAGAAACAAAATCTTCAAGAAAACAAGTTAACTTATTAATTTTATTAACATCCAATAAAATAAATTTGGTCCTTGTTGATGGTAATCATCATCATTTACATAAATACACAATTCTACTCCAACAAACATTCTAAATTACAAAAATTGTAACATTTATTTATATTTGTTATTCATCTCTTGAGTAGTTTTTATTGGTCGAGCTACTTTCATGACTCATTTCTTTATCACTTAGGTATTTCATACTTGTATAAGTTGTAATTTTATGATTGGTAGGTATTCTTAGTGATTTATTATAGCCTATAGTTTGTTTTCATATTATACATTTGTCTCATATTTGTATTGTATGGTGTGCTTATTATTATTATTGTGGCAACCTTTTGTTTGACATAGATTTTAGGTTCCTAATCTCAAGGTGTTAATGTGATTGTATATTATTCTCATGGATACTTGGGATCTTATACCTATCTCTTGGTTCTATTATTTGATTTAGTTTCTAGGATCTTGGCAGTTATTTCTTAATGAAAACCTTTCAAATATTTTCCTTTCGGGCATATGTGTTGAACTATGCTTATGTTATGGTAATTGTTGTTCCAATATTTATTAAATAGGGGGTGGAAGTTTTTTGGTGTTCCAATAATAGAGGATAAAATGATAGGTGATCGAGGAAAAAAGAAGGAGGGTGGAATAAAAGCAAAGAGGGTTATGGATCTCAAATATTAGAAAGTGATTTGTTGCATGCCATTTGTTTTGTGTTAAATATTTTTTGAATTGAATGTGAACATTTAAAGTGATGGATATGCCACAGTGACCGATTTGTTGAATATGAATATGAGAATCCTATGGGATTTCCCCTTCACTCTTACACTATTGATGATGTTAGAGAGACAAGAAAGAGAAAGAATAAGCAACATTTTGGTTTACTAGAAGAAAACAATGTTCTCTTAACTAAAGCAAACCGAGAACATTGTGTGGATTTGATACACTCAGAAGGGTCATTGAATTATATCCCATATGTTGTGGAAGTTGCAATGTATGTACATGGAACTTATTTGAAAATCCTAGAGTTAATTAAGAAGAATGCCCTTACTCACATTAAAGGAAATCATGCTTACATAGTAATATGTCTATCAACATACAATGGTGCAATTAGTGAGATGCATAATGATTGTGACATGTTGATATATTTATATATACAAAAGGATTAACAATATGGAATGAAACATTTTTTTTTTAAATAGAGTGATTTTGACAAAGGGGTTTAATGGTGATCTAGCACCTAAATATTTTACAAAGATAGAGAGAGTTAAGAGTAAGAGAAATAAAATATATTGAAGGAAATGCTTCATTTCAAGTATTTAGGAAAATGACATGAGAATGAAGGAAGACAAATATCAATTGTAATTGGATATCCATAGAAGATTGTTGCCATTGCTCAACATGGATTTGTGGTTGAATTATATTAAGTGCTATCTAGCATTTTCTTTCATAGCCAACATTTTCATTCATGTTGTTTTCAATGGTAGATGATACATGAAGCATTCATTGTGTGTTTCGACTTAAATTTGTTTTGCAATGTAAGTATGAAAATTTTAAACAACTTGGTAAAGAGGAGATGATAGTTGAGTTTCTAGTGTGATTTCTATTAGTCATAGTACAAACACAAATCAATCAAAAGAATAAAGAATATTTTGTATGTATGATGGGGGATGTCTTGTCAAATGGGATTAGCTCATATGGTTTGGAGGAATGATTTCTACCCTCCCCACCCAAGATCAAGTCCCACAAGTATCATGTTGATCTCTTAATAAGTATATTATTATATCGACCTTGAGACCTCAAGATTTTGGTTTACACTGGGGACCGTCCTCAAAGCAAGGGGAAGTGCTTGATGGGTTTCCCCAAGATATGTATTTCATGTAAAAAAATGTTGGGATGTCTTCTGCTCCCTCCCACATGCCTCTAAGGCCAGAAGATCAAATAATTCACCTATAGAGCATGTGTTTATTTTTTATTCATGTAAAAACTTCATTCACAAAATATATAAATCTAAGATCAAAGTGTTTATAGAATAACAATGATATGATTCATTCAATTTGTAATTTCAAATTATGTTCTCTACATATTATAAAATACACCATTGTGCCTTACATAGGTGTGCATTAATGCATATATAATACTAAGATACAAAATGCTTACAGAGAATAGTATGTCACAAACTGTGCAAAATCACACAACACCAAGTGCAATGCTTTAATAACTACATCACATCGTTATGTTTTTGATAAGTGATTTTTCCTTGTTAATGGTGCCTCTAAGAAACTCATGTGTATTGTCGTATGAAGACAAGTGTTCATATGGGTGTTGTAGTGCACTTACTAGTAATGACAAACCACTCATTATGCATCCAATAATGCACCAAAAAATGAGTGTTCATTAGCAAATCTATTATGGTGTACCTACAACAAAGATAGTGCATCTAATCAACCCATCGATATTGGGTAATACAAGTTCATTTATCCCTTCTATGTCTAGTGCGTTTAAAATATTGGGGTGGGTAACAACCCTACGTTAAGCACCATTTCGAATGGCATGATGGAGGGTGCATCGGGTAGACATGACTTAAGGTTGCACAGTGAGTCCATACGTTTTGGTAGCTTTGGTGGTCAACTCATGGGTGATAGGCCATGGGAGGCCATGAGACAAACATGACGATGTACCAGCGAGCAGGCTAGGAGTACCAAGGATGTCTAGTCAAGTAGAATGAGAGAAACTGGTGAGGCACTGCTTAGTAGGCTCAATGGAGGATGGTGCGATTGGAAATGTGATGCGTCTAATGTCAACCATGATAGGAAAATAGCGTGGATGGATGTAGTGAAGGTATGTGTCTGGGCAGATTTGGGACAAGACCTTCAGGCACCATCTAGAATTGAGACTAGATGGGAAATACCATTGTCATACATTGGGAATTCAGTCGTTCAAGTGTTGTTGGCTCAGGGGAGGCAATGTCGTAGCATTGTCTAAGGTTGGGTGTCGATGATGTAGCATCACCTATGGTGAAACAAGCACTTGACATTCTACAAAACTCTAAGGTGCTTGGCTTGGGTTCGGTCAGGAGGTTTCGGTGAGGCGTAGTCTGGGTGATACTTGCGATTGATGGTCATGCCCAACTAGCAATATCACGCCAATGTCGTGCGATGACTAGGATTTCGGACAATATGGGACGCTCAAGAGGAAAATAAAGTCTAGTCTCGTGACAGGGTGCCCCATGTACGGTGCATATAAATATGTACACACTAGCATATTGGTATGTATGTTAGTGTGCTAAACCCACTAGTGGTTCACCCAAGGAAAAATTCACATTACATGTGAATGCTTCAATGATGCATTAAAGTTGTTGGGACACACCAAGGTTGGATAGGATATAGTGCACTGATGAATGTGCACCGAGATGCACACACATATAGTCAAATTGAATGAATCTCATAGCTCTTACCAATGTGTTCAATTTGATCAGATGCACCATTTATGCATGATGTGTTGCAACATCACATTGCCTTACTAAATAATAAATGCATTGTATCATGTAAAGAAAAATGGTTTCAACCACACATCCGAAAAATGAAATGTACTAAAAACAAAGAAAAAATCGAAAGAAACGTAAAGCAAGACATAACTAAGAAAAATAGATGGTTTTGTCTCAACAATAGATGATGCATAACCTTGAAAATGCAAAAAAAAAACTCCATGGGGATTTTTAAAATCAAATTAGGAATTTTAAGTTACGATGGATGGATATCGACAACCAAATTTAGAAATTCAAAGCATTGAAATTTAAAGCCAAGGTATTGTGAAGAGAAGCATCAACATTTGGAAGAAAAGCATTAAGGCTTCCAAAAGAAGAAAAAACAATTGACCTTTGAGAAAAATATTTATTTACCCGAACTACAATGCACATTTTACTTTCACACACCATTGCATCACATAAAACACCAATGCACTTAAATGATTATGATACATCGAAACACTTTTTAATACTAAAATATGTGTCAAAAACACCTCACTAGAAACATCTTAAAAAAAAACTTTATTAAACCATGATTTCCCTGTAATAATAACTCTCCATGCTAACAAAATTTTATTTTTAATACACCAAAATACAAATCTAAAATTTAACTCTCTATGCGAGTACCCTTAATATTATTATTATTAATAAAATTATGATGTTTTATGAGGTATCTTATTTATATTGGTTATCCACTTAAATTAGTATTATAGTGAAAGATATATTAATGATAATAGTTCATTTCATATTTAAAAAAATTATTTTATTATTTATGAAATTGATATAAGGAATTCTGTACCCTATTTGGTTCAAAAGGTTTTTGATGGCCCCAAAAACACTCATCCAGATAAAGGTGGACCTTGAGTTCTTCTAGAGAAACTCAAATATTAATAGAGAAACACATTGACCTTGAGCTCTTCTAGAGAAACTCAAATATTAATAGAGAAACCATGAATGTGGAGGCTCAGTGTCACTTAAACCATCACATCGTTTGAAATGGATAATTGATAGATTCCCTATGAGAAGGGAGTTGCATATGATCATTTCATTAATAATAATATGATCATTTAAAATGGTTTAGATCACATATCCCAAAGATTAAAATTCAATTGACATCATTATCCAAAGATTGATTGTACATTATTTTCATTATAAAAAATGAATCTAAAAGTACATTTTTATCCTTTGAAATCATTTGAACATAAACATAACGAATTTTATCCTTTGGATCTCTAATACTCATGAATAACTCAAAAGTTTGGAGAAAATATATAGAGGTAGTCAAAAGTTGGAGAAAATACATAGAGGGCCTTAAGTTTAGATGATTGACAATTATAAATCGATTTTTGTACACATGAATTCGATGACAATTATATGTTCATCAATGTATTCTTCATTAACATCATTAGTCTCATTGTGAAAAAATATAGAACCAAGTCAAGCATTAGTTCATCAATGGAGCATGAGGGTGTACAATATCATAAGGTGGATTGGCCAAGTCAAGCATTGGGTGTAGTGTCACACTTATTTTAAGAAACTTAGTTGCACCCATGAGATCGGTTTGGAAGTTGAAGCTCCATGGGTCCACTCGGAAAGTGAAAGGTGGAGTGATACCATTGGATTAGGGGAAACGATTGGCCCCATTCCACATATAAATAGTGGAGGTTGTGGGTTGTAATGGCATTCAAGTTTGGTGGAGGTCGAGCATTCAAGTTGGAGTAAGAAGATTCGGTTAGAGTTGAAGAATTATTCAAGGGTTCATTAAGGTGTTTAATGACAAGTTTGAAGGAGTTGAAGTGTGAGTCATGGTCATGAAACAAAAATGGGGTTGGATCTTTTAGAAGTATTAAATAGTACACAAATACTTTGATTGGTTTGTGTCCTTGTGGAGAATATGGAAGTTTTAAGTGGAACAGTGTGAGTGGCTTAGAAGGTCAACATTGAGACTTGGTGCACTTGAAGAAAAAAGTATAATGTTCCAACAAGTGAAGGAAGGGCATCTTAGAGTGGTCAACAAGTTCACGATGTGAGCTCTTTCATACCTAGGAATATATGAATAAAGTGAAAAAAATGAGAACATGAAAGAGTGCATGAACAATACATGTCTAGAATAAGGTTTGATGTCAATTATTTTGTCTTCATTGGATATAGAGATGGAGTGCCCTTTTTGTTCTTAACTACTTTCATCCATTCTGCCATCAAGTCTTAAAAAGGCATTTTTGGATTGTGGTGGTCCCATTTTCCTTGATTTGGATTCTCAAATGAGGGATCCAAATTCTTTTTCTCTACTTCTTTCTTTTTACGTGCTCTACTATTTTTCCTCATCTTGGTTCACCCAACCTAGTCAAGGTTGAGGGATGGGTGAGAGATGCAGATCAAGAGAGGGCTTAGACATACTTGTTGACGAAGGGGAGAGAGGAAGGATATCTTGAGGAGATATATCTTCCTTAGTAGGTGCCATAGTTTGGGTTGGTTGTCTCCTTGGGTTCTGAAACCTGACTCTTCAAGGGTGATTCCTTCTTGAGTAATTAATGTTCTGGGGTTTCTGAGATCAACTTCTCTTTGGGTGCTTAGTACAATTAGTAGCAATGTGCCTTTTTTCATAACATGCCTTGCATTGAAAGGAAATCTATTCACAACCCAAGTTTTGAGTCCATAAGTAGTCTTTGGAAACCAAATTAATTTATGTTGGAAGTCCTCTGTCGAGGTTCATGTCTACATAGATACATGCATACATGGTGATATGTTGATGTTTTGTCTCCTCACTTCTAATGTGTAACTTGTGTAGAAAATTTTCAATATCACTAAGCAAATCATATCCCCAAAAATAAAGAGGGAGATTAGGGAGCCAAACTCAAATAGTAGTTATCGAAAGAGAATCAGAATTTGGGTCAGAGGATGGAGTCCAGGCCTTCATGCATAAACCATAATTTCCTTAGAACCAAGCATTCAAGTTGAGGATTTGATCTTGATTTTCTACTAAATCAACCACCACATTGAAGAAACCTTTAGACAAGGGTAGATAAAGGCTTCCTCCTTGATTTTCAACTTCCAGGCACATAAGATCCATTAGTGAAGATTCGCCAATCTTGGATAGAGGCCATTAAATTTGTAATTGAGCCCATTACTTCTATGTAAAGCAGCGCGATCTGCACCACCTTGCATAATGTGGATCGGAGTATTTTTTAAGTATTCTAATATTATACTTAAGTATAGTATTCTAGGCGATTATTTTGGATTGAAAAAAACATATATATATAGATAGGTAGGCGAATATCAAATATTAAACATACAATTGACTACTGAAATTTGTAAATTTTGGCAAAAATTATGATAAAAAAACATATTTTATGTATATATATGCGATATTAGAGACTAAAAATGATCAAATAGCGAATTTATTTTTTGAAAAAAATCCTGAAAAAGAGCCAATTGGCAAAATTTCGGGATGGTCAATGTTGGTACCTCTTGAACAATTATGACAAGATGGAGCTTGGGAACCACTTGGGGGGTTGTTTTACACCACCTCTTTGAATGGAGCACCAACAGTACTTGAGGAAGTGTTCATGCCAACTAATAGAAGGGATAGATCCCCATTAGGAGGAAACCTTAGTGAAGAGGATAGGTTGGCCACTTGGTTGTCATCCTGGATGAGAAAATCATGAGGAAGTGTGAGTGGAGAAAGGATTGAATTAGGAGGGGGTTGAGTCCACCACTTAAGAAAATACGAAATGTATGTGACCAAATAGGGCCAAAACCTAGTTGTCGCTATCTAGAAACTAGTTCTTACCATTGCTCAACTCCATATATCTCTTCTCACTCGATTGAATAATGCAATATTAATACAAGAGGTATCAAATAGATTTAGATGTGGGGCAAGTGGAAACTTCCTTTAGATCTAAGTAAGCTCTCATGAAGAGGGTAACACACCTCTAATATTCATAATGAATCCAATATTTCAAAGTGTGAGGATCTCTGAATAGGAAATCATGTTTTCCATGAGATTAGACTATAAGTGTGGAAGATTCATCTGGAAATGAGAAATTTGCAGTAGCTATTTGATTTTTGGGGTGCCTTCCCTACGATATGATAAAAGAACCACCCAATTTTACCATGCATATTTAACGCATTCTCGCCGTCATCACAACTACCAATGCCATAAGTCAACTAAAAATTTCTTAAGAGGAAGCAATGCAAGCACAATTTCCCCACTCATGTGACACATAATGACAAATTATTGAGTTCGTGGTTAGCCATTGCTAAGGCTCCGAATCCCCCTAGGCCAATCAATAAAAATTGGGAGTATTTTGTAGTTAAAAATGATCCTCCATTTACTACTTAAGTCGAACCTCAAATGATTATGATGAGCCTTCACTAGTTATTAGCTGTTTTTTAGTGCTTATGTCAAAGCATAATGTATTGAGATGTTGGTTTATTTAGCCTATAATAAATTTCAAATTATGTATACTTGTAGTTTCATGTAATGGTTGTTTTGGCATAATCCAACGTACTTTTTAAGTTTTGCTTAGAATTTGCTAAAAAATTATAGAAACTCCATATATGGCTAGCTTTTTGTAATAAAAACTTTGTGCTTAGTTTTTAATAATAATTTAAAGAAAGTGTTTATTGCAATTAAAGAATCGAAGTGCATTTTACAACCAAGTATAAGGTAGATGTGTAATGTCTATGACTAACACTAACATCACACATGATATAACTCAACCTAATATATATTTTTAAATTAAAAAAACAACCTAATATAGTTTGTAATATATCTAAAAAAACTAATAATAATAATAAAGCATAACTAAAAAATTACCCATGGGAGAAGCAAGTGGTATTGTTGAGAAGTTGTAAATGGTTGTAAATGGAAGGTCACAAGTTCAAATCTCCCCAATCTTACCTATGTGCTATGTGTCAGGCCCTGTAATACACCTAGGGGTATAGTGGTAGCGGGAGGGATTGGACCCCTGGACCCCATGTTGCACGAGTACGAGCCTCATCCCAGTTGTCGATTCCCCTAGCTACAAAAAACTAAAAAATTAATACCAAACATTAATTAATATATACATATAAAAATAAATCTATCTATATAAAAAATTAACAAATAAATTTTAGGGTGAAAACATGAAGTTGGGAAACAATTTTGGCTTGTTTTTGACAAAAAAAACTGCTAAATTTTATGTTTTTCAACTTCAACCTCTTCAAACCCATATCTCCCTTATGAATTTCAACTTGAGGTAAACACAAAGGTTTTAGAGAATTGAATTAGCGTTCTACTCATATTTTTTTAAATTTTTTTTATGGACATATCGTAGGACAAATTTGTTGTCAACATACGGCATATACTTGAAAATTTTAGGTATGGATAATGAGTGACCTGTGTTGACAATGGTTTTTTGATAGATGGTTATTCATTTTAGGGAAACAAATTATAGGCTCATAATCTACACACACTACACTGGATCCTGGACTATATTTTGAGTTTTTTAAGACTTGGGAACTATTTTTATTTATTTATCAAAACAACGTATGTTCAGAAAATGGTGCATTATCGACACATGTTTTTGTCTTCGCATTTTATTTCAAATGTGACTCTTATCAAACAAAATAAAACCAACCCATTGAAGAGGACACTTCAAGGAACATCCTTGTATTTTTTTAAATTGTTTTGGCTTCGTCATTGTGATGATATTGAATTTTCATTGTGACTGATTTTTCAGTCACTAAATTTTTTAATGATAAAGTTTAGTAAAAAAATAGTAATCCTAAATGAAATTAAAAAAAATTATATTATGAGAAAGTAGATTGAATGATGAATCTACTGGTATAAACTCCAACATGTAATTCTCATGTTTTGCAGTGGTCCGACCTTGTTAAAGTGACACATTTCTGAATTCTGTAGAAATGGTGCTGGAATTATTGACCAGAAACTCTCGGGCGAGAAAATGTCTTCCGAACTCTCAGCCGAAAGTTTAGTTCAAACTCTCATCCAAGAGTTTTTTTAAAAATACAGCGCGTGGATTGGTTCAAACTCTCGGCCTAGAGTTTTTTTAAACTCTCCGCCGAGAGTTTGAACTCTCAAAACTCTCGGCCTAGAGTTTAAAAAACTCTAGGTCGAGAGTTTCAGGTTGACTTTTTTTCCCCTGTTCATCTGTGTGCCCTCTTTCCCAGCTTCATGTTTTTGTCATGGAATTGTTTCCCAGCTTCACGTTTTCACCCAATAATAATCATCATATTAAAAAAATATTATATTACGCATCTTGTAATAAAATGGTAATAATAAACATTATTCTACTTTTATCTTGGATGATATAACTTACATAACCTAAAAAACAATGTTCCCCTCAAATGAAATGTCTCTCACTATATAGAAAATATAGGTCCACATCATATATACATAGGGAGATATTTTTTTTCAGAAGAAAAAACACATAACTTGATATTTTAAGATAAAATCAAAGTTACTTCGGAACATCTACTGGAGCAATTTCAACATTGTTCAGATATCAAAAAGTTGTACCCTTCCTAGGCAAAGAGAACAACAAAGTTCATAGAGTAGGAAAGAAGACACCAAGGACCAAAACCAGTGTCAAACAAAAAAGGTCGTCATACAGAAGCAAAATATAGAGGGGAAGACCCTTCAAAGAGAATGCGCAGCAGTAAAACTTAGAACGCCTTGTAAGCACCCTCGTCCACAACCCTGTTGTCCACGTGTTCCACAAAGTGAAGCATACCGTCCATAGGTCCAACAGCTTGCTTAGATAAGCCGTCTACAACCAAATTCGCTTCATGATAGACATGAGAGAACCCAAGATGATCAAAAGATTGCGAAAGACATCTGATATCGGTAACCAGGTCTCCAGCAGAAGAACCTTGATCGAGTGTAGACCATTGAACTGGTCGATAACAACTTGAGAGTCGCCGAAAATGGTCAGGGATAGGTAGCCCCTTTTACACACAAACCACAATAAACAACGCAAGGCAAGCAATTCATCTTTTAGACAGTCACTGGATCCGATTCCCACCTGGATATGAATGCAATGATTCTTACGAATATAAAACACAATGCTATCCCCACATAGTTTAGATCTGGAAGCTCCATCGAAGAACCCATAGATGATCCCATCCTCCAATCGAGGAATGGATATCATTCAATGATGCACTTTGCACTCGGCCTCCGAGTGATCCCTCCATCGCAGCAGTATCCTATTATAGGTAGAGGAACCGGAGGGAGGATGTTGTTAAAGATCCTGTTGTTCCGAGTTTTCCATAGACCATCAATAAAAAACAGAGGCAGGAGCTTATTGTTTCCACAATGTTTGGACCAATTAGCCAGACTGTCATTTAAACAAGTGCCCTGCCAGGCCACAGGAATATGAACCCTTCTCCTTAATTCCATCCAAACCTCCTTCGCAAAGAAACAGTGAACAAACATATGCCGAGTGTCTTCATTGGACACATGGCAGAGAGTGCACCGACCGGGCCCTTGAAAGCCTCTTCTTTGAGTGTTGCTCCAAGTAAGAATTTTACCGTGGAGACACAGCCAAAGAAAGCATTTTATTTTCAAAGGAATTTTCCATTTCCAGAGCTTGGAGAACCACCACTGCACGGCTGTCTGTGTACACTTTTCTCTCATAACCAAATTGTAAACATTTTCCACAGACAACACACCTTTTGACCCAGGCCTGTCCCACATCAACATGTCATCCTTTTCTGACAGTCTGATACCCACAATAAAGAGGTTGGTGCAGAATGCCTCCCACATCTGATGCCACTGTCGAGAAAGATTGAGTTCAACAGCACTTCGCCAGCAAGGGATGCCCAGAACGCTGTCGTGGTGGAGGATCTATGATAGAACAACAATTTTTCGCTCGTGTAGTTCCTTGATCAATCCTTCAGGAAGAGAATATAAGCCTTCATATACAAGGAAAGGGTTGATACCGATGAGGAGTTCAGTGCCTCTCCCCACCTTCCACTTAAGCCAGGGGATAATGAAACAAAAAGTTTCCATGAGATTACGCCAAACAGTGGAAGCAACAGAACCCATAGGTCTCGGATTACGCAACCAGTGTGTCAAGGATGGGGACTTGAGATACTTAGCACGAATAACACTGCTCCAAAGGCCACCATCCATCAGGGCCCTCCACAGACTCTTGGATAACATAGCTAAGTTGAAACATTCTAGATTCCGAAGGCCCCAACATCCACTACTCTTCGGCCATGATAGATTTTTCAAGGCTGCCAGGTGCCATTTCTTCACAATAGACTTCCCGGACCAGATAAAACCAAAAATCTTACCACGAATACAATTTAAAACAGCCAAAGGCATCTTCCTCGGGCCAAACCAGTAAACAGGAAGAATTTGTAAGACAGAGAGAGCCAATATGAGATGGCCCCCGATTGAAAGCCACCTCAGAGTCCATGAGTTGATACGCCGATCAATTTTTTGAAGAAGCCAGTTCCAATCTTCTACCTTATAGCAATTGGCTTTCAAGAATTACCCCAGGTACTTAAAACCAACGTTAATATGATCAAAAGCATAAGGAAAGAGCGGTTTCATTGAGGCAATGAGGCCACCATCACTGCAATTAAACAGAAAGGAGGATTTAACAGTGCTAATAACCATACCTGAAGCAAGGAAGAACTCGTCAACTAAACCCTTATATTTTAACCATTCGGCAAGAGAAGCATCCCCAAAGATCATAACATCGTCCACAAAAAGTAGGTGAGTAATCACCATAGTCCTGGTGATTTAGATGCCTCCAATGTTTTTGTCCTCCTTAGCTTCATGAATGAGCCGGCTTAAGCCCTCTATCGCCAGGATGAATAAGAGCGGGGACAGCGGGAACCCTTGGTGAATACCACGATTGCATGAGAAAAAGTTGGAAGGGGCTCCATTGATCAAGACCGCGAAGTTAGTTGACGAAATACAATCCATGATCCACTGCACCAAGGTAACAGGAAGGCCAATCTGAATAAGTATGAGGTGAAGATATGACCAGTCCAAACGGTCATAGGCCTTATTAAGGTCCAATTTAAGGATAAAAGCCTGCAGGTCCTTGACCTTAACCGAATGCAAGCTCTCCTAAGCCACCCCGACTGTGTCCAAGATTTTCCTATTCGATAAAAACCCAAACTGTTCCAGAGAGATATGCCGAGCTAAGAAGGGTTTGATGCGCCTCGCGATGATTTTGTTGATGAACTTATAGATAGTATTGCAAAGCGATATAGGGCGGTAGTCACAAAAATCATCCAGAAGGTCCTTCTTAGGAATCAGAGCGAGGAAGGTCGCGTTCAACTTCTTAGGCACATACGCATTCATCCTAGTATCCTCCACAGCCACTAAAATCTCATGCCCCCAAAAATATAAGAAGTGTAAAAAGAACTCCACCATCCAGCCGTCAGGCCCAAGGTTTCTCCTTGACCAGGGATCCCAGGACCTCCTTAACCTCCCATAGTGTGACAGCTTCCTCAATCCTCCTGCCTTCATCTTCATCAAGAAACCTCGAGAAAAGTTGGATGATCCTCATCTGAGCTGAAATATTATTGGCTTGGGACTGTTGATATGAACTGCTGAAGTACGAGACAGTTGTTGATTGAATTGACTCATGGTTGAATGAAGCTAAAATTTTCCACTTTCTCTCAACTAGTTCACAGAACTTCTTCTCCTCTAACCAGGAACTATTGAATTTAAAGGGGTAAGCCACTTTTTTAACCTCGAAACTGAACTGCAGAATGATAGCTTTGTGATCAAACATGCCAGTAGCCATCCCCCAAGAACGAAATCTGCCTCTACCAGCCAATAGAGAGTCTTTAACTAAGAAACAATCTAAGCGTTTCGCTATGCCCTGGTGGCCCGAGCGTCCATTGTGCCAAGTGGGCACCAGCTGAGCCGATAGAACATCTGCCAACCCCAGAGAATTGAAATGGGACTTGAAGTACCCCTCAAGCGGATCCACCACACATACGACACCCCAAACTTCGTCATCCGACAAGTTCAAGTTAAGGTCGTCACCAATAATCAAGTTATCCATCTCAAGAACCGGACTAGAGAAGAGAACATCCCAGAACTGATCACGGTCACGGTAAGGGCCATAGAGGTTTAGTATGCCAAGATCCAAGTCAAAACCCTTTAATCGACCTTCAAGTAAAATACCTGCACACATAAAAAAGGGGACAAGATCAGCCGTGGATTCCAGGCAGCCAAAAGCCCCCTCGACCGACCAACAGAGTCAATGCCACCACATTTCCAATGTAGACGAATATCCAAAAAGAATTTGCAAACCTTCATCCCGAAATGCATGGTCTTTTGGAGGAGGACGACAGTAGGATTAACCGTCTCCCGAAAACGTTTTAAGGCATCCTTTTTGGGATGACTGCCAATCCCTCTAATGTTGAAGGAGGCAATAAGCATTAAGAACCACTGACCGGGTCTTCACCTTCTCTAAGTGACCCAAAGGTAATACAAGGCTCCAAGGCTTAAGAGATCTGTGAGACTCTTGACAGCTTAAGGTTGACCCATATTCCATATGCACCCCCTTCACGGCTAACCTCTTTTATCTTCTTATGACCCGGCTTCTTCCTGATAGTGACATTAGAATGGTTGATGGACCCGAAGCATAGCCCGGAGCCAGGATCTCCTGCTAGGGGAGGACCCCCAAAAAATAGAAGGGGCACTTTGTCAGGGTCAGGAGTACTAAGAGAAAGGGTGTTAGCAAAACCAATACCTAGGTTGGAAGAGAATCAGCTAGCCCCCCCGACCCGGGTAAATAAACCGTAGTATCCGAGGGAGATGAGGGAATGGCGATAACATCCTCGCTCACCAAAGTCGGAGGAGTTTCGAAACCTGTGACAAGAGTCTCGAGAGAGCCTTCAGGAGAGCCCATAGGTGAGACCCTAGAAACCCCCCCCAGAGCAAAGTCATCATCATACAATGAATGGAACAAGGTTCTAGGGGACAAGGACCGAGGCTCCTTCCTGCTAGTGTTCCCCACCCCATCAAACAAACTCAAGTTTAAATCTTCAAGAGATATAGATTTAAGAATGAGAGGAGGGAAATATTTGAACTTACCCACACATTCCAGAGCAGTCACCTCATCATAAGGAACAAGAAGCATAAAATTCCGAGCTGGGTCTGCAGACTTAGGGGAAACAGAGAGACCCGCAGTCGACGGAGCCAAAATCCCTTTGCAATCTTGGCGAAGATGACCAGCACACTGATGTGAATATTTATTTAATATTATTATTTATAAATTAATAGATTATTAGGTTACTAGTGAAAGGGCATAATCCTTCACAATGTTGGATCAAGCCCTATAAAAGGCGATCTTATTGTAATTTATCATCATCATCAAATATATTATTCTTATCTCTTATTCAATATGAGAGTCAAATTCAACTATTAAGCATCCAATCGGATATGGTTGCTGCATTTGGTATCAGAGCTCGGATTCAGCTCCTTCGACCTGAGCTCGGTTTCGACTCTCCCTTCAAGTCCAACTAGATACAGTAGCTGAGCACAGTTTCAACTAACATTATTTCAACTCCACTCTACACACACGGTTTCGGCTCATCATCTGACTCTCTAAGATGCTGTTCAGCCATCCTTCCCCTTCTTCGCTGCCACCCCCTCCTTCCGCTGCTCATCCCACGCTCTCCCATTCTCCCAGCCTTCTCTCCCTCCACCACCGCACTTCACATTTCCCTGCCACATTCCCATAAGATTCCACCTACTCGTGCGTCCTCCTGCACTACACATCCTTCTGCCACCCCCCATCTTCGGCTCCCGCTTTCCTCTTTTCCACCACTTCTCGCGCCCTCCCTCGCGCCTACTCCACTACTCCGCCTCCCTACCAACCACCCTCCTCCCATACCACCCCCTGGTCACCCTTCAACCCACTCCCAACCTACTTTCGGTTCACCGCTTCCTGCGGTCTCCCTTTCCCATTCGATGCCCACGCTCACTCCCACGCCACCTTTGCTCTGCTGCGAGCCCTCCTTCCTTGTTGAGCACCTTCTGCTCATCCCTCCACCTCCCTATTGCCACACGCTGCACCTCCACCTGCTCCGCGACCTGCATGCTGCACCCCAGCCTTTTCCTCCGTGCTCTTCCCTCCGCGCTACCACCACCATCGCCGCCGCGTGTTCGCTCCTCCACCTACTCCCTCACGCCCCCGACCTCCCTCCTCACTCTCTCGCCTCACGGCCTCTACACCCGTGCTCTTCCATCCACGTTCTTCACCTCACTCACACCTTCACACCACCAGTATGCCACACTACCACCACATTTCCTCTACCTTGTGCTCATTCCTCCACTGCGCACTACATCCACGCACACAATTCCACCACTTCCCTCCCTTCGCCTCTACCACCACCATAGTCAACCCTAATTTTTAATAAAAATTAAATATTGTATTAATATTGTTATATTAATATTTAATTTTATTAAAAGTTACATTCTCAAATTATAAAAAAAATATAATATTTAAATATGATAATAATTATTATATTTATTTATTTTACCCATATAATAATTATTTGTCCTTACAATTATTATTAATTAATTAAGTCTCAAACTTTTAACCATGAAGTGGTTCAATAATGAAGATGAAAGCTATGAGGAGAAGAGACTTAAAGCCATCATCTCTCATGGAATTGGAACAAGTAAATATGACATTGTTCACAATACCGAGGAGAGTCAAACCGGTGTTGCTGATAAGTATAAAAAAGATTGGCCCGCTCTCGGTGACAACGATGACAGTTTTGATGGAAAAAGATTTAAAACCTATGTCTCCCATGGAATTGGCACGTATAGAGATGACATTGATAAGAGCCAAGCCATTGTTGATAAATATCCAAAAGAGGACATATACACAGAAGATGAGGAAGATAGAATAAGAAAACCTATTGTAGAAATTGAAGAAAAAGATGACATCAAAGCGACAGAGCATGTATGTGCATTAGATCAACATCCACCAGTTGTGGATCATGAAGTTGTAGATTATAGGTCTACAATAGCAAGTGACATTTCAAATGCAATTGTTCTTGTTGAGCAGGAGAAGACACTTGAACATTGTTCCCAATTAGTTTTATTAGATAAATCTATTGATCTGATTGATGAAGTTCGAAGCCATGGAAGTAGTGAATGTCTACTTAAACATGTTGGAAGAACTAATGATGGTTCTACAAACACAAGTGTAGATAGTTATGTAGAAATTGTTTCTTTGCCCATTGTCACTTACGTTCCAAATGATGGTGAATATGATAATGGGCCTAATGTTGGTAAGCTAGAGGACATAAAAGGTATTTCATCCACGTCGTTAGGAAGCCAAGTGGAGCAGTTTACTACAGATGAACAACATTTATGTTGTTCCAGAATTAGATCCTTGGACACAGTCATATGGAAATCAAGAATGAAGGTCCTTAAAGTTCCTTCCAATGAAGAAGCCATGAAGGCTACGATTCAGAGGAAACTAGTACAAGACCTAAAGATTTATAATCAGATGGATGTCAGTTTAGATGTGCATATTTCTTGTGACAACCACCACATATCTTTGAAATTGTTGGAATTTAAGTGCATAGATACTAAGATTGTAAGATGGAATCCATCTACAATAATATGGCTCCAGGAAATTGAGAAGACTCATGTGGAGATTTTCAAACTTCAAAGTCTTAAGAATGACCATTATCCTAATTTCCAAGATCGAAGAACATCTTTTAAAATTACCTCCATCATTATGACATTCAATGTTGGAACCAGAACCAATGCAAAAAGTGGAAGCAATGAAGGTCCACAAGTGTCCATACATGAAATCCAAAAGGCAATATGGAAGACAAATAATTACAAATTGTATTGTTTCAAAAACTCGCCACTCAAGCATAAAGGATTACAACACAAATCCAGGATAAAGTTGATACTAGAAAAAATAGCTTTGAGGACAAAGCTCCTTAAAAGGGAGTGGCAATGCTGTGAATATTTATTTAATATTATTATTTATAAATTAATAGATTATTAGGTTACTAGTGAAAGGGCATAATCCTTCACAATGTTGGATCAAGCCCTATAAAAGGCGATCTTATTGTAATTTATCATCATCATCAAATATATTATTCTTATCTATTATTCAATATGAGAGTTGGATTCGACTATTAAGCATCCAACCGGATACGATTGCTGCACACACCGACAATTAAAACACTGGAACAGGATGTGCCAATAATCCAACTGTTGAGTAAACATTTTGTGTTACCACACCACTTCGACCTCAGCCGGGAATCCTTCAGAGACATCCACCTCAACCGGCACCCTCGAGGACCGGCGCTTAGAGGCCATAAGAGTAATTTCTTCTATAAGAATAAAACCCCGAAAGAGTTAGCTATGCCCATAAAATCCTGGAAGCTCCAAGACTGGAGCGGGAAGTCAGGAAAGAGCACCCAAAGATGCCTCTTCAGCAGTCGTTCCCTGCAAGGGTCGAAGGCGGATTTCCAACGTTGGAGAACTAGTGAGGCCGACCCCAAAACCCAGAAGTTATCCAGAATCATCTGCGCCGACTCCTCTATTAGAAAGGAACAGTAAAACCAACGACCAGAGAGAAAAATAACCCACGGGACATAGTTAATAAGAGGCTTCCAGTTCGAGGTTACCCATTCTACCACCTCCGCTCGGCTTAATATTAAGTATTCAAGCTTCCCTACCAAGGCACGAGCGGACAAGCCCTGGACCATGTCCATAGTAACGTCTCAACCCAGAGTACACTGGAAGCGGTTCTTGGAAGCTCGTTTGGCCCTTAAGATGCGCTTAACCTTATCCCGAGAACGGCTAGGAGCCCCAAGAGAAGTCGACACCGATAAGGCCTGAGGGTCCATGAGAAGCCATGTCGTCTTGTCAACAACGCTAGATGCCAGACAACCCAAAACACCCTTGAAACCATTAGACGACTCACCTTTCTTAAGGCAACTAGAGGAGGGGTGTCAAGAAACCGACGAGGAGTATATAACAACCATCGCGGGGTTGACCTGGACAGAAACTGGTCTGGCCGGGGAATCCTTAGCAACATTCCCCATCCCAAATTCAACTGCAAAGAAACCCACGAGGAACTCGAGAAGACAGAGTAAGGATAGACTGCAGGGAGCAAGAACAGAGGAAAAAACGGTTTATAGCAGGGTTAAGACGAACGTTCCCACTTGTTTTACTTGGTTGGTACTGACCAACCTTGAAAGGTTGGCAGACTCCAAACCTACTATACAGCTAAGGGAGACTAAGGGAGCCTACCCTAACAGCAGACTCCTCTACTTGTAAGTAGAAAACGCCTACATCTCAGACATCCAACCTCCATCGCCAGAGCTCCAACATTGGAGGTTTTGCGGTTTCATTCATTATTGGAACATCAACCCCCCAAAAAGGGTTTTATCTAATGGGTTTAGACTATATATATATATATATAAAATAAAAGAAGACATCTTTTCAAAATATTAAAATAAATTATATTTTAAAAAATTCCAAAAATAATGAAATATGAAAATCTACATTTTTAAAATATTATATTAAATTTTATAATAAATGAAAAAGAAAGATTCATGCATTTTGTTTTATACATGATTTGAATACCAAAAATACAATATTAATAATTAAATAATACATTTCAAAAAATATATTTAAATGAAATATTATATTAAATTATGTTAAGTCGTTATTTTTATATAAAATAATATTTTCATTTATCTTTATAAAATTATCATTCATGCATTAAGAAATAAATATTCATGCATTTTGTTTTGTACATGATTTGAATACCAAATATACATATTAATAATTAAATAATACATTTCAAAAAATATATTTAAATAAATTATTATATTAAATTATGTTAAGTCGTTATCTTTATATAAATATTTTCACAGATATATGATTTATCTTTATAAAATTCTCATTTTGTAGTTTTCATTTTATAAAATCATCAATATGTCTTCTTATTTCAAAATATCTTACATAATATAAATACATTACATTAATAATTAAATAGTAAATTCAAAAACTATATTTATATAAAATATTATATTAAATTATATAGAGTCAATATTTGTATATAAAAATATTATTTTGACCTCAAAATAAATTATTCTATAAAGCTTAAAAATAGAAGGTACGACTTTAAAGTAAACATTGATTTAATCTTATCAAAATCAATGTAGAAACCAAAGCAATGCAACTTAAAATGAGAATGGGAAATTTTAGGATGAGTTTTGAATGTTATGTTAATTGGGTTTAGTTTAAATAATTGTAGGATATAGTAATAAGATTTTCTTTCTATTAAGATTTATATTGAAATATTTTCTGTTGAATTAAAATGAATATATTGTTGTAATGATTTCTATTTTTGGATTAATTTAAAATGAAAAACTATATATATAATATATATATATTTTTCGGCTGAAAAATATATATATTAAAAAAAATAAATTATGATTAAATATTTTGTGGTATATAAATCTATAAGATTATTATATATATATATATATATATATATAAGAAGTGATAATTATGATAGTGGTGAATGTTTATTGAGACCAATTTTGTTTTATTGAACCTTAAAAAATAAGGAATTATTTGTTTTTTTTAATAATCAAAATATTTAAGAGAAGCATTTTTAAATCACCATAATTGTGATGAGTTAAAAGGATAGGAAGATCAATATTGTACAAATATTTTGAAATTGTGATTTAATATAAATGTACAAAAGACATTTTAAGAAAAAGTGAAGTTCATCTTTAACTCTCTTAGTATCACAAAGATGGCAAATTCATCCGTCCATGTCATTTTAGAAATTGTCCAATGCCTTGTTTCACTATGTAAGAGTTTGTTCTTATAAAGAAAAGAGAAAAATGGGTCCACGTCCACACAACTCTCAGAGGAAAGGTTGAACACCTTAGTTAATCTCGTAGGTCTCAATTGCTCTACACATTTTTTTGCAGTTCTTTCTACAAGTTTCTTCTTTGTTGATTACAACCCCTTGGTTCTATTACTTTTAACATATTTCCTCATAGTGACCAAAGATTTTAGAAAATAATTACTGAAATAACAAATTTATTGACAAAACTTACATTAAAAAGTCATATTCTCATAATCCAAGATCTAGGACCATTGATAGCTCTTTACATTATGTCACGATATGATCAAATAAACCTTATACGACTTCTAAAATATAAACCCATTCAAGAAGAGGTAACGAGTCCCTTATCAATGTAACTAAAAAAAACATACTTAGAATTGTTTTACTTTTTATTTTAAAATTCCAATATTTTAAAACAATGTTAATGTCAATAAAATTTTAATTTAGAATTTTTTTTTTTTTTAAACGGGTGGTTTATCATTGTCACGGATTGCATCCACCGGGAGAAATGCCAACACCTTCTATTCTGGAGAATCAAGGTATGGCGAGAATTACATAATCCACTCAAACATTACATTCTCAATACATAGGGGCTCAACAAGAGCATCATGTCACTTACAAGAATTGAATCTGGGTGGGGAGGGTAGTGATCATTCCTCCTAACCACCCAAGCTACATCCAATGGAATTTTTTTTAATCGGTGGTTCATTGTTGTCAAGGACTACATCCACCGAGAGAAATGCCTACACTCGTTATTCCAAAGAATTAAGACATAGTCATAATTACATAATCCACTCAATCATTACATAGTCAATACATAGTGGTTCAACAAGCGTATCATGTCACTTACAAGAATTGAACCTGGATGGGGAGGGTAATAATCATTCCTCCCAACCACCTAAACTACATTCAATAAACAATATAGAAATTATTTCTATAATAACCAGACTAACAATTAAAAATAAAATAAACCTTAAATATAATAATAAAATTATTAAATAAAATAATAATTAAACTTATAATCATATAAGTCACAATTATAAATAAAACAAATGTGACAAGACTACCAAATAATATTGACATCATAGTGGGGAAATATGTTGTCTAATCTAAGAATAAAATGTTCAATCTATAAAATATGTGGTGTGCTGCATTACATATAATGATCAGCCTATGTTGACACCTACTAAAAGATTGTCGTTTTTACTTTAACTTCATTTAAAATATTTATGATTGGTGTGCATTTATTATCAAGAGAATTTGTACTATTTACGGGGATTTTATAAAGTTAATTATGTATTTTGAGAATAGAATAATAATTTATATAAACATCACAAGGGTTGACAAGATAATATTTTGTATCAATATATTATGTGTCGGCCTTAATTATAAGTGTGTGCTCCAAGACATGTATACGGCAAAGACATGTATAAAGCAAGATGCCTAAATCATTTCCTTTCATGCTATTTGAGAATATTTATATCAACATATGTAGACTTAGTGGTGCTATTTCTAGAAGAAGAGCCACTAACATTTTAGTTGGAAAAAGTATGTGTGCATTTTATTTTATTTAATTGGATGATTGTGTTGTGATCATTTTTGTAATATTTTGTTTTTATTTCAAGGTGTAAATATGATGTAATTATGTAAAGATTAGAAGTTGGATATGAATGTTTTAGGATGGCCAAATATATTGTAAATCTATACATTTTTTAAAACAAAAATCTTTGACAACTTCAAGTGAAGAAGGATGAAGAAGAGATGGGGGGCTATGATTCCACAAGTGGGGGAAGTGAGAGGGGCTAAGGGGTGATGACCTTAGTGAACTTTAATTATTCTTTAGACTTCATTAACCTTTTTAACCCAAAGTCCCTTAACCATAGTTATGAGTGTCACTTTAATTAACCATGGGATAAATATCTTAATTAAGTACTAAGAGGGGGAAAGTGTTCCCTTCTAGTAAATCCATGTGTCAAGGCAAAGCCATGCATATATAAATTTAAAAAATCATTTCATTCATTCCATTCCAACTTTCGAAGAGGAAAAGCATGCATGTTATGGTCATTTTGGTTGGCAAACTAAAGGAATATCATTTTTTCATAATCTAACACTTGAGCCCACCCTAACAAATGACAACCTAGCTACCTTGATAAATTGGTGCTCGAGATTAGGGATCTTGGCCTGCAGTGAAACAATATTGGATCATTGTCATAGAGACTTCCTAGATGTTATGTATTGGAGATCCAGAAGGGGAGGGGGACAACCTAAGGGACTGTGGTGCAAAGAAAGGATACATTCCCTGGTGTTGTGTAGGATGGTGGGGAATGAGTGAGGGGTTGGATTCAGCTATGGATGAGGTTACCTGCACCAATTGGGTAGAGGATATGTGCCCTTAGGTGAGGTTTACTCTATGGAGAGTGTGGCCATATACTAATAAGGAAAAGGTGATATTTCTCCAGTTGTGAACTGATAACCCCAGCTCGGGAGTGACATCTGTCAAAGAGAGAGACATCTTGACAGAGTGCCTACATATGAGAGGAATGTCCTCAACTTGCCGCTGGTTGGTGGTCATTTAAAATATAAGTGCCAAATGTGTTTATAATGCCATGGAATTTATTTATGTCATATGCTTGTTCCAATTATTGCCTTAGAATTATTCTGTGTATGATTCTTGATTATGATTTGAATGCATTTGTAATAACAATAATTCAATAAAAGGAAAGAATATTTTAGTTAATTGGAAACTATGTAAATGTATTATATTTCGTTGTTAAAAATTAAAAATATAACCATCCAATGGAAACCAAAATGAAAACTTGGCACCGAGGACATAATTGGTTAGTTGTGGGATTGAGTATCTTGTGGTCTCAATAGTGTATAGACTAGTTTGTGACAACCTCAATGGTTTTAATAGTGTATCAATCTTTGTGTTTTAACATTTTCATGTTCCAAGTTCTGATAATATTTGACGATAGTAGAATTAATAAGAATAGAAAGTTCAAGAAATAATGTATACCAAAGTTTTGATAATTATATAGTGAAGTTTTGATATATTTAGATGTACAAAAGGATTTACAAGATGGAATGAAAATTTTTGTTTTTGAAAATAGAGTGATTTTGATAAAGGAATTTAATGGTGTTCTATCATCTAAGCTCAAATTGTTCATAAAATAACAACACTATGATTCATTCAGTGTATCATTTCAAATTATGTTCTCTACACATTATAAATTGCATTGATGTGTCTTACATCGGTGCTCATTAGTGCATATATAATAATAGCATACAAAAGGTTGAGAGAGAACAATGTGTCACAAACTGTACAAAATCACATAACACACCAAGTGCAATGTGCTTTAATAAGCGCATGAGTGCATTGTTGTATGAAGACAAGTGTTCATCTAAGTGTTGCAGTGCACTTACTAGTAATGAAAAACCACTCATTATGCATCCAACAATGCACCAAAACATGAGCATTCATTATAAAATATTTTATGGTGTACCCACAATAAAGGTAGTGCATCTAATCAACCCATTGGTATTGGGTAATATAGGTTCATTGCTCCCTTCTATGTCCGGTGTGTTTAGAATAATGGGGTCCCTTAGTACAATGCATATAAAGATATATCATCACACTAACACATTGGTATGTGAGTTAGTGTGCTATACTCAATAGTGATGCGTCCAAGCAACAAAAAAGCATCGCAAAATCCACATTACACATGGAATATGTTTCAATGGTGAATTAAGGTTGTTGGGACCCACTAATGTTGGTATAGGATATAGTGCACCAATGAATGTGCACTAAGATGCACTCATGTCTAGTAAAATTGAATACAACTCATATCAATGTGTTTAATTTGATTATGCACCATATGTAGTGCTTCAAAAGCATCACCTTTGTTGATGCATGATGTGTCACAACATTGCAATGTTTTACCAAAAAAGAAGTGCCTTGCATTAAAGTAGCATGAACAACAGTACACAAAATTGTAGGCATACTATTCACATTTGAAAAAAACTATTTTTACATTAAAAACAATGAAAAAAATTCCATAGAAATGTAAAGCAAGACGTAAGAAAGAAAAAAATAGGGTTTGTTCTACACATAAGATAAGGCATAACTGTGAAAATGAAAAAAATGCTCCATATGACATTTTAAAATCAAACCATGAATTTTAATCTACCATGGATGGATAATGAGAACCAAATTTGGAAATTTGGGAGCACAGACTTCAGGGTGAGGGTATAGTAAAGAGAAGCATCAATGTTTGTAAGGAAGGAAAACATTAAATTTAGAAAAAATTGAAAAATAAATTGACTTTAAAAAAATTTATCTACCCTAATTGTAATGCACATTTTACTTTGACCTACCATTACATCACATCATATAATGCATTTACATCACATCAATCACATCATATAGTGCACCAATATACTTGGATAATTATACATTGAAACATTTTTTTACCTTTGATTAAAAACATCTACTAAAACAAATAAAAGTAAATGGACTTCTTAAACCATATTATGCTAACACAATTGTCTTTCTAAATGTCCCAAAGTATAAGTCTAAAAATTAACTGTGATATATGAATTTACAATAATAACTTTTTGTAACACTAACAGTATTAATACTATGTTTTATGAATTTTATGTTTTATAATTGTTATCCATTTAAATTATTTAAATTATTATTGTAATGAAATATATCTTAATAATAGGAATTCATTTAGCATTAATAATAATTCTTTCATTTTAGAAATACACTCGTGTTCATGATAAGAAATCATAATGCATTAATAATAAAAAAATACATTTACAAACTTACTTTTTTTTTAATTTATTTTAAATGTAAAGTGGATGTAAGGAATTTTGTACCCTATCTAGTTCAAAAGGGGTTTAATGAGCCCAAGAAAACTCATCCACATAAGGGTGGATCATGAGCTCTTCTAGAGAAACTCACATGTTAACAAACTCAAATCATGAATATGGATTTTCAATCATGAATATGGATTCTCAATGTCACTTAAGCTATCACATCGTTTATATGTATGTCAGGGTGCCAGAGCCTTTGCTCATGGAATTAAGTTTACATGTTCAAAACTAAAGTAGTGGTTGATAACAAAACAAATAATATATTCTTTATGACAGGGGAGTTGCACATGAACAACATTATGATGTTCATTCTATGAATAAAAAATAAAATAAAATGTCTATATTTTAAAATGGATTGAACCCCACATCCCAAAGATTGAAATCCAAATGACATTATCCTTCGAAATCATTTGATCATAAACATAACGAATTGTTCAATTGTAAGGTGTTCACTAGGAAAACGGTCAATCTCCTCCATTTATCTTTTGGAAATAAACACATATCTAGAATACTCGTGATAACTTTAGAATACTCAAAAGTTGGAGAAAATATATAGAGGGACTTAGGTTTATATGTTTGTAAATTATACATCCTTAAGATCAATTCTATGATAACTTATGCTCTTCAATGTAGTCTTCCTTAACATCATTCTTCTCATTGTGAATATAAATAAAACTAGAAAATGGAGCATCCCAAGAGGGCATATAGTATCACAAGGTGGATTATCCAAATCAAGCATTGGGTGCAGTGTCACACCCACTTTAACGAAGATAGTTGCAGCCATGAGATCAATTTGGAAGATGATGGTCCATGGATCCACTTGGAAGGTGTAAGGTGGAGTGACACCCTTGGCTTAGGGGAAATGTTTGAGCTCCATTCCATATATAAATAGTGTAGGTTATGGGTTGTAACGTGGCATTCAAGCTTGGTGGAGTTTGAGTATTCAAGTTGGAGAAACAAGATTTGAGTAGAGTTGGAGAATTATTCAAGGGTTCAAGTTAAGGTCTTTAAGGGAAAGCCTAAAGGAGGTGAAGTGTGAGTCTTGGTCTTGAAAAAGAACTGGGGTTGGAGCTTTTAAAAGTATTGAAGAGTGGACAACTACTTTGATTGGTCTATATCCTCTTGGAGAATGAGGCAGATGCAAGTGGAACACTTAGAGTGGCCTGGAAAATTAAGGTTGATACTTTGTGCAGTTGAAGAAGAAAGTAGAATTTTCCACCAAGTGAAGGTAGGGCATATTAGGGTGGCCAACAGGTTCACAATGTGAGCTCTTTCATAGTTAAGAATACATGAATCAAGTGAACAAACTAAGAAGATAAAAGAGTGTAGAAACAATACATGTCTACAATAAGGTTTAATGTCGATTTATGGTCATCATTGGCTATAGAGATGGAGTGCCCTTTTTATTCTTAACTACTTTCATATATTCTTCCTTCAAGTCTTGAATATTGATTTTTGGATCCTAATGGACACATTTGGCTTGATTTGGATTCTCAAATAAGGGATCCAATTTCCTCTTCTCCACTACTTTCCTTTTTATGTTCTCTATTCCTTTTACTCGTCATGGTCAACCTGGCTTGTGTGAGGTTGAGGGATGGGCCGAGGAGAAACAAACAGATCAAGAGAGTGGTAGAGCATCCTCACAGACAAAGGGGAATGTAGAAGGAGACCTTTAAGAGGGATATCTTCCTCAGTAGGTGTCGTAGTTGGGGTTGAAACTACTTAGTTGGGTTGTGAATCTTTGCTCTTTAAGGGGAATTCCTTGGCAATTAATTGATGTTTTGAGGTTTCTGAGATCAATCACTCTTTGGGAGCTAAGTAAATTAGCATAAATGTGCCATGTTTAATAGCATTCCCTACATCAGAAGGACACATGTTCATACTCCAAATTTTGAGTCATGATTAGTTTTTGGACACCATATTAATTTATGTTGGAATCCCTCTGCTAAAGTCCATTTCTACATAGATACCTGCATACATGGTGATGCATGATGTTCTCTCTCCTCACTTTTGAAGTAGAACTTGCCTAGAACATTTCCAATATTGCTAAGAAAATTATATCCCCAAGAATGAAGAGGGGGATTGATTGTGAGCCAAATCCAAACATGATTTGTGGAAAGAGAACCAGAAGTTGGATCAAATGATGGAATCTAGGCCATCATGCATAAATCATAATTTCCTTAGAACCAAGGGCATAAGTTGAGGATTTGACCTCGATTTTCTGCTAAATCAACCTCCACAATGAATAAATAGTTAAACAAGGGTATATAAAGGTTTCCTCCTTCCTCATTGATTTTCAATGTTTAGGCACATACGATCCATTGTTGAAGATTACCCAATATTCACCCTAAGCCATTAAATCTACAAATGAGCCCATTACTTCTATATATATAGTATCTTGATTTGCAATGTCTTGCATAATGGGGATGGTTAGAGTTGTGGCCTCTTGCACTGTGTGATGATATGGAGTTTGGGAATCACTTGGGAGGTTATTTTGCACCACCTCTTTGATCAAAGCACCAATGAAACCTTCGAAAGGGGTCATTCCAACAATAGAAGATATAGCTCCTAGTTGTAAGGACACCTCAGTGGGGAGGATAGACTAGGAAATTGGTCGTTACCTCGGATGAAGTAAATCACAATGACGGGCGAGTGGAGAAGGGGATTGAATTGAGAGGGACCTGAATCCACCACTTAGGTGGAGGAGAGTCACATGCGACCGACTAGGTCCAAACACTAGTTTCCTCTCTCTAAGAGCTTACACTTGCCACTTTTCACCTTCACATATCTCTTCTCACATGACTGAATAATGCAATATTAATGCAAGAGGTATTTGATAGAGTTAGATATAGGGGCAAGTAGGAATCTCCTTTAAATCCGAGTAAGCTCTGATGAAGAGAGCAACACACCTCTAATATTCATAATGAATCCAAGGTTTCAAAGTGCGAGGATATTTAGATAGGAAATAATGTTTATTGTGAGATTACACTACAAGTGTGCAAGACTCATATGGAAATAGGAAATTTATAGTAGTTATTTGATTTTTGGGGTGGCTCCCCTATGATATGAGAAAAGAAACACCTAATTCTTACCATGCCCAATTAACACATTCTCATCGTGATGGCAATATTCCATGCCATAAGTCAACTAAAAATCATGTGACAGGGCGTAGAATATACAATGAATGGGTGTATAGTTAAGGCAATCCTTGTGTTAGGTCACTGGTTCGAAACTCCATGGGCAATAGATTACAAAAAAAAATTTGTGACAGGAAGGAATGCAAGGACAATTGACCCCTCCTTTAACACGTAATGACAAATTATTGAGGTCCCAGATGCGGGTGTCACTTTGATTTAAACGACACATGCGTAGAGAAACACAATGCCACCACACATATCAACAGGTGTAATATTCTAGCTCAACAATTTGATTCCATTAAATGGCCACAAGTTTCCATGTCCCGGGCTTTAATGCTCTTAGGCGTCGACACTCTGTTCAGCTGGGGGAATGGTGATACACTAATCATGGCTCTCTGCATTAATCCTACGGCTCTAAAGGTGGTTAATTATGTGGGTTTTGGTAAGGATTGTTTCCATTCTGTCATTTTCTTTGCTTGGTATCCAATATATGTTTTTGCTCAGTGCACAAAGCAAAATTTCACTATGGACTTGGTCAAATTTAAACCCATTGCCAAACTCTTCAAGCCAAATTTGAAAGCGGTTTGGTTCCTTCTCGCTTGCAGGAGGTTCGCCAATTTGCAACGAAATAAGAGCACTCTCCATTTTCAACCAAAAAAATGTCAAGAAGGCTCAAATCCACCCCTTGACCTATGAGCAGAGGAAGAGGATGCTCCAACCATTGTGAAACCATAAATTCTCTGGAAAGTAAATATGGAAGTTTGGTTCCTACCCACATGATAAATATTTTGGACGACTGGGAGGAGTAAATGTTCATACAATAGATGGTTGGCCAGCATGATAGAATGCGTTGTAGGAATTATTGGAAGGTCAAGAATTGGCTAGCTTAGGTGCTCTTGCAGGTTTAGAATGATAGTAGAGAAAATAATTCTACCTCATATCCTTCTCTGGCTTCGATTATCTACTCCTCCTCCTCTCCAAGTCCATCGCTAATCTCCAAAGTTCCAGTGAAGAATCGTGAAGGTCACAACGACAAGGTGCCTATTATGGAAAAGTATAAAAGCTACATTGCCTCCACCAGCAACAACAAACATAAGAAGTTGGAACGTCGAGGACCAATGGACCTCTCCTCCCTCAAAAAAACAGAATCGCACCCATTCAAGGAAACCATGGACAACTCCTCTAGCTGGGCAGAATTCAAGTGCCCCATAGTGGAAGAGAATCCAGAAGACGCTGAGGAAGAATGACATGTTGAGTAAACCTTACATATTTCTCTTTTCTAGTTTTTTGGTTATTTCTGGTACTAGAGAACTCACACTATATAATTCAGCTAGTATTTTGTTAAGTTTGTCTGCCCACAGAGGTCGTTTGAACAAACAATTTATTTTGAATTTGTACTTAGGCTTAAGCATGTTAGTTAGATTTTTGGACACCCATGCTTTGAGACTACACAACTACAGATTTAGAATGTTGCTTCATGTAGGGGATATGTCTTTTTGTCTCAGATTCAATAGATTTAGAACTATGAACTGTTAGGGGAAGCTGATAAACCACCTGAAACTCTTGTGCTTGTACTTATTATTTTTTGTACACTAATATAATTTATTCATGGAACTTACAAAAAAAAATGACAAATTATTGAGTTTGATGTTGACCATTGTTGTGGCTTGAAATCCCTCTAGGACAATTAATAACAATTAGGAGTATTTTGTGGTTAAAAATTATCCTCCAATTATTTCTTTGGTTCTAGTCTCAAATGATTATGATGAGCCTTCACTAGTTATTAGTTCAACAGTTTAGTGCTTATGCCAGAGCATAATATCTTGAGATGTTTGTTTATTTAACCTATATTTAATTTCAACTTATGTATAGTTGTAGTTGCACATCATGGTTGTTTTGGCATAAGTTAATGTACTTTTTAAGTTTTGTTTAGAATTTTCTAAAACTTATAGAAACTCCATACATGGCCCACTTTTTGTAATAAAATTTGTGTACTTGTATTTTAATAATAGTTTAAAGAAAGTGTTTATTGCAACAAAAGAATCTAGGTGATTCTACAACCTAGTATAAGGTAGATGTGTAATGTCTATGCCTAAAGATAACATCACATGTGCCAGAAGTCAACCCAATATAGTTCCCTAGGTTTGATCGAGAGGTTGCATGCATAAGTGTTTGACCAAAATTTTAGATCTACACACTCAAGGAATTCATGGTGGATGGAGTCAAGGCTAGAAAACTATAAAGGACTTACAACTGTAGGGAGAATTGAAAGTTTCATGGTCCCTTTTTATTTCTCTACTAAAACAAAATGCTATAGTCTTAAATGAATCTAAATATGAGTTAACATGATCTAAAAACAAAGCATCATGGATCCTAATTGTACAAATAGGATATAAAGCCAAGATAGAAGAATTCAATAGGGAGGAAAAGGTATGGTGGTGACATTTGATTTGAAGCTTGAAAGTCCTTTGAAAACAAGAATATTTCTTAGGTTATCTCTATCCAATAAGATTCTAACATGGGACAATGGACATAAAAAAATTGGAAGGGGCTAAGTAGGTGTATTACATAAGGATGACATTACAACCAAAATTCATAGAGAAATGCCTTGTTATGTTATGTGAGAACTATGGTTGGCCAGAAACATATGAATTTTGAGGGGGAAGAAGTGACGATTTGTCAGGTAACATATAGCATCACATTATCTTATCAAGAATGTTCGAAGGATCCAAATAAGCAAATAACAAAGATATTTAAAGAACCACCATAAAATTCTCATTTCCTTGGGGATTGTTTGATGGGCTTGCCAAGGTAGTCTAGGTGTTTATGGAGTTGTGGTTATTCTTCATATTAACAAACATCATCACTTTATTCTAAAATTTGGTGCAGGTTTGGGAATAAACATCATAGCATAATTTTATGCATTGTGGGTTCTTTTGAAGACAAAAGAATTAAAAGCATTCAAATTCTATAATATTAAAAAATGCTTATGACTTGAGCGAATGGCAAGTGTTGGATCTCTAATTTGGCTTTGAGACCTATTATGATTAGAGTTCTAGAGGTAAAAAATCATTTTGATTTAAGGCTCCTTTACTCATATCCACAAGGTCTATAATTCAATAGCAGATACACTCTCTAAGGTTTCCCTCACTTTTCAGGAAGGTTGTTTGACAATGAATGAATTCAATGAGGATCTACTATCCTTTAAATCTTCCATTCTAATCTTTTGATTTAATTTGGAAGAGTGGTCACTTTTGGTTTTCATGAAGAACGGTTTTATGAGGCTTTTGATTGTAATTTTTATGCTTGTTATGTTGTTAAAATGAAGACAAGAAAGCACATTTGGGGTCTATATAGTTTTTTTTTGGAAGAATACAATATTTAGTTGGGGAGAGGATTCAAATTTATTTATGATCTATGGACATGAACAACTCATGAGCAAAGAGGCTAAGATGATGTATATTTTGATTTCAAGCTTGAGTCAAAAAATTAAACTGATGTATATTTTGATTTCAATTTTGAAATATCACATAATTTTTTTCTTAAAAAACCAACTCAATATAATATTTTAAAAGTGAAAAACAACTTCATATGGTCAAAATTTCTAATATATATACTTTAAAATCATAAAATAAAAAATAAAATATAACAATGTTAAAAACAAAACTAAAAAAACAATATGAATAGAAGCATAGCTTCAAGTTCTGCCTTAGGTACAACATCAAAGTTTTATCGAAGAAGCAATATAGCATTTAAACTTAACATTACATTGATTATGTAAATATTATAGTGATTATGTAATCAATATAAAATTAATAAAAGTTTAATTAAATTAATTAAAAATATCTATTACAACATCTCATCAATTAAAGTTTTTCAATTTGTAAACGGAATCCTATATCCCTAAGTCTAACTCTAAAATTGATTCTTAATCTTATTTCTCAACCTAATATTTCAAATTTTAAAGTAAATCCCTAACCCTAAATCTTAAGCCAAGCCTTACATAATACTTATATCAATTGGTGTCGCTGGATGAGCTCTCGACGGTGATGAAATCCTTAAATAAAGATAGCAGCCCGGGGCCTGATGGATGGCCTATAGAATTCTTCCTAGGATTCTATGACTTCTTCGGGGCGGAGATTTTGCAAGTGGTGGAAGAATCGCGCAAGGCTGGGTTTATCCATGGTCCCTTCAACTCCACGTTTTTAACACTGATACCTAAGACTGACAAGCCTGTCAACTTTGCAGAATTCAGACCAATCTCTCTCTGTAACTGCATATATAAGATCATATCTAAGGTAATGGCGCGCAGACTCAAGAATATTTTATCTAAGAACATTTCTTGTGAGCAATTTGGCTTCTTGGAAGGACGCCAAATTCATGAGGCAATTGGAGTTGCACAGGAAGGATTACACACGCTCAAGGTGCAGAAGCAGAAGGGAGCGATGATTAAGATTGACCTCTCCAAAGCATTTGACAGGGTTAGCTGGCTATATATCCGGTTGCTTCTTACTCACCTGGGGTTCTGCTATGATTTTATCAGATGGATTATGGCCTGCCTCACCACGGTGAATTTTGCTGTTCTAATTAATGGTTCTGCTAGCCCTTTCTTCCAGGCTGGGAGGGGTCTTCGACAGGGATGCCCCCTGTCTCCACTGTTGTTTCTCCTCGTCGTTGAAGGACTTAGCTGTTTTATGCGGAACGCCAAAGCTGAAGGCGCCTTTAGAGGCATATCTATCTCTCAGGTACTGTTCATTACACATCTCCTTTTTGTTGATGACATCCTGATTTTCTGTGATGGCACGAGCCAGGACATTGACAAGGTAGTTGAAGGCCTCCACTTAATACAAGCTGCAGCGGGTATGTTAGTTAATATCGACAAATCAACTATCACTTGCTCGCATTTATCCAAGCCGGAGATTCTATACATGGTGAACAAACTACGATACAAGACCTTGGATTTAGATGATGGATTACAGTATCTTGGCTTCCAATTGAAACCGAATGCTTATTTGAAGACAGATTGGAGCTGGCTAATAGCAAAATTAGAACAGCGTCTTCATGGTTGGAGTCATAAATGGCTCTCTCGGGCAGGGAGGCTGGTTTTGATTAAATCAGTATTGGAAGCAATACCGGTATATTGGCTGTCAATTGCTTGGATTCCCACTGGAGTGCTGGAGCAGATCAGGAGACTATGTTTTGCCTTTCTTTGGAAGGGTACGAGTGAGAATCGGGCTTTGGTGTGGGTACGCTGGGACATTAGAGAAATTTTGAGGTCAAAAAATGGCCTCAAAACAAAGAAAATGTACTATAAAAAACAACCAATCACATTCTAGTAGATGACATCATCCCCCTTGGTGAGGTGGCATTGCATGAGTTAAGAATGCTTATTTGTCAAATTTTCTATGGTGGATGAAAACACATAGTTAACCAAGGTAGTGGTGTAAGTACTTTTAAGTCATAAAGTAAAGTACTCATAATGATAGTCTTTTCATAAAATAATATTATTGTCATTTTCAAGTAAAGTACTCATAATGAATGTCTTTTCACACTTTCTCATAAAATAATATTATAGTCATTTTCAAGTGAAGTACTCTTAATTCATAAAGAAAGTCCTTTCACATTTTCTTATAAAATAATATATTATCATTTTTATGTCTTTAATTTTAAATTATATATTCACTCCATTCTATTTAATAAAATAATGTCAAACTAATAAATAATAATAATAATAATAATAATAATGCAATGTGGATTATAATAATATTATTAACATTTTACATGTAAATAAATTCTCAATTAAATTACATTATATTAAATTCATGAGAAAAGTACTAAATATAAAAAGTCAACATAAAATTAAAAAAATAGCTCTTAAAAATATATTTTATTATTTCATTTCATTTGTAAGTTCAAGACAAATAAATGCTAAAGGACAATAAACTTTTGGGAATTTACAATGAATCTTAGTCACATCAATGTAGACTTATTTTATTAATTTTATTTCTAGTGAATTTTGAAAAGCAACTCAACCATGGTTATTTATATTGTGCATAGAAAATAGTGTGGGAGGTGACTTGTCATATATACCTACCCCATAAAACCCCCAATTCATAATATTTTAATATATCTCATATTTTTGTAGTACATCTCTTATGAGGCCTTTTTTGACCTCAAAATCTCTCTAATGGAAGATTGCTGTTCCGAAGGCTTTGGGAGGATGGGGTTTAAAGAATATATTCAAGTTTGCTAAAGCCTTGGGGGCCAAAGTGTCGTGGCGATTAATTCATACACAGAGTCTCTGGACTAGAGTGGTCTATCATAAATATATTGCCCCTTTAACACTTCTCGAATGGATCAGGCTGAGAAACAAGTCGAGGGCAAACTGCTCTGTGGTGTGGAAAGCAGTGGTGCAGCATTTCACTTTAGTCGGATCGGGTTTAGTATGGAGGATTGGCGACGGGAGACTACTTCGGATAGGGATGGACCCATGGGTTGGTTGCAGGGGTGGACATATACTTTCTATGGATCTGAGGTCATTTTTGGCTTCTAGAGGATGTAATAATCTGAATGACTTAGCGGATCAGGGAGCTTCTACTCTATGGCAACAGGGGTGGTTTTCTGCACGACAACTTGGGATCTCGGCTGAACTGCAGGTGGAATGGGAGGATTATATACGGCGGTTAAGACTAACCCATATTAGATTGACCAATAGGGCTGATGCACTTATATGGGAGCACCATCTATCCGGTGTATATTCACCAAAACATGGATACATCCAGCTCAATGTGGAAACCCATAACAGGGTTTTGGTGTGGTGGTGGAAATTATTGTGGAAATTGAGATGTCCGGGTAAAGCTAAAATACTATTCTGGGCGATCCTGGAAAATAAGGTCCCTACTTGGGACATTCTGCAAAAATGTTTTCTCCAGGGTCCGGGGATCTGTCCACTTTGCAAGGTTGCTGAAGAGAATCTGGCCCATCTTTTCATTCATTGTCAATTCTCACAGACTGTTTGGACTGAGATCAGCAAGACATTGGCTAATAAGGTGGGGTGGAGGGGAACATGTGTGCTGGAAGCATTCCAGTTATGGTGGACTGCTCAATCTTCATCCCCTCTCCGGGCTCTCCCGTGTATATACACATGGGGCATATGGCTTGCCCGCAATAAGGTGATTTTCCAGGACTGCAGGGTACCTATGGAGTCTGTAGTGGCTCAGATGGTGGCGGTCACTCTTCATTATGTGGCCCCTGTACAAGTGAGCAGAACACGACCGGTGCGAGTAGAACTGATAGATCTCTCCATGCCGTGGGCATATTTCGATGGTGCCTCAAACCAACAATCGGTTTGTGGAGGGGGGGGGAGTCCTTTACAAATCTGAGGCACATTATTTCCATCTGGTGGCTGGATTGGGAAGAGGAACTAATAACTACGCAGAACTCATGTCACTAAAATTGATGATGTTATTTGCCCTGGAACAAGGATGCTTATCCCTTCAGATCTTTGGTGACTCCATGGTAATCATCAACTGGGCTAAGGAGAGTACTCAGTGTCATGTGATGGATCTTTTACCTATCCTGGAAGAGGTGAACCGGATAAAATTAACTTTCAACCACATCACATTTACACATATTTACAGGGAGCGGAATGTATTGGCAGACCAGATATCCAAAGAGGCAACGCAGCAGGATTTAGCTATTGGTACATGGAAGATAACCATTCACTCTCCGGCAGGCACATTCAGCTATCAACACAGACCATTTGTATGAGGATCAGGAGGCTCTGCTTTGATCTACTAAGCATATATTTGATGGGGGAGTTAAGGGACAGCAGCTCGCAATTATTCACCAGATGGGTGACGGTTTATTGAGGACCGGCCAAGCTCTGGACGCGTCCTGTCAATGAGTCGAGATCCACAGGGTATAAGAATATCGTAGAGTATTTGAACCAGAGTATAAAATGATAAAGAGCGTGCTGTGACAGCCATATATTGAATTCATATGAATTATTGATGCGGGAACAACAGTTGATCAGAGATGATCAAGAATTGCTGAGATTTGTAGTTATGAATATGGAAAGTAATTTGTGACAATGTAGGGATCTTAGTGATCTTATTACATGTGCTGAATGTAATTTTGTTCTTTTGAAATAAAATTACGAATTTTTCCAAGGGAAAAAAAAAATACTTATATCAATTGAAAATAATGAAAACTCACATAAAATAACCAACATAAATAAAATATATCACATCATGAAAAATATTATATTTATTATGTATTAACTTAAAATTGATACACCATATACAAATATATTTTTCAATATACTAAAAACAAATATATAAAAAATTTGTATTATATAATTAATTAAATTCTAAATAATAAAATAAAATAAAAGCTACATACATAACAAATAAAAATTGTAAGTGACATGATGCTCTTGTTGAGTTTTATTGTAATGATTGTATTTCAAACTTTCCTTGATTCCTTCAAAATAGCAGGAAGATAATTTTTCCACTGAAAAAATAAATAAATAAATTACAATACACCTACCTTAGGTATTAGTAGTTATCATAAAAAAATAAAAACAATTAAATTATAATAAAATATATAATAAATAAACTTCATAAATTAATAAAAATATATATAATCATACAAATTAAAAATAAAAATATAATAAATAAAATTTATAAATTATCTAACATATATAACCATAAACATAGTTAATACATAACAATATGAAATAATAATATTAAAATTTAAATACAAACAATTTAACCTACATATTCAAACATAGAAACGAGTCAAACTTATTCAAATACAACATTTAACATATTTATTTTAATTATAATAATATGAACTAATAATATTAAAATTTAAGTACAAACAGTTTAGTATACATAATCAAACATAATAATGAATCAACTTAATCACTTAACAAATTTATTATAATTTAATTATAGTAAAAAAGGAAAGAAGTATCAGATTCGCCAAGATTTTTTCATACAGTTAATATTTAAATTTAATCTGCTCAGGTCATGAAAAACTAGAATTATGGCAAAGGATCATAATAATGATTCACAATTGACATTTATGGCGTAGATAATGGAGATGTGAAAACTGATAAATTGTCCTAAATTTTTAAATTTACTCAAGTGCATAATACTCACGAGTAATTTTAGAATGTCATAAATATTACCATGGCCCTTATCATATTAGAATGATTAAAAGATAGGTCGATCTGTTACAGAATTACATGATTGAGGGATTGCCCGGTTTCTGTTGCAGATTACAGGATTGCCTGGTTTATTCAATTTTGCACATTAAAAATTTGATGAATGGTACTGGGTACATTTCTGTGGCTCGTCTCACCTTCAGATCAAACCCTATGACTGATATTAAAGCTGTTGCTATTTTGAAATGAATCTATAGATTCCAATTCGTATGAATGAGAAGAAGCAGATAGCCATGTGGACAGATTCATCTGAATCTCGTTAATGCTTGGCCGACGATTCAAATCCTCATCAACGCACGTCCTCGCCAACTCTACCATGGAGAAAGCCATGTCCAATGGATATCCATCCTTCAATGTTGAATCCATGAAACCCTTCAGCTTCTCCTTGGGATTCAAACCCTCGACCAAAGCCCCGGTTGTAGTCCACAGGATAACTTTCTTGTGAACATCTCCATCCCCAGGAAAATCCATGTGTTTTCCAGAGAGAAGCTCCAGCATGACGAACCCAAAGAAGAAGATGTCGAGCTTCGGCGTGACAAGACCCTGAGCAACATATTTCAGTGCCATGTATCCTTCATGCCCACCACATGTCTCGTCACTGCAAAACCTTCGTCTGCGGATTTTGCCAAACCAAAATTGGCAATCTTGGCTCGAAAATTTCCATCGAGCAGAACATTGATTCTTTTGATATCCTTGTGGGCGTAGGCCGGAACTGGGCATAATTGTGAAGATGGCCAAGCCCATTTTCCACATCCAAAGAAATCTCCAGTCTCTGCCACCAGCTGAGAGAAAACAAATTGCTCTATAAATAGTCGACTAAGGAGTCATTGTCGGCATACTGGAATACAAGATATGAACAACTTTCGGTCTCACAGAGGCATGACAGGCGCACCAGATTGAAAAGTAGAAAAGCGTGCAAGAGCCCGAAGAGATTCGCATGTCATCGATGATTTTCACAGCTACTACAAGAAGAATGCAGGCATAGCCCCTCGTACTTGTGACTTTGCTAGCAATGCAGTGGTGACTACTCAAGATCCAAGTAAGCCATGTGCTCAGTTTTTTGTTTGACCATTGTTTTTGTTTGCATTGAATTTCTCTAATGTTCCAAGGAGCTGTACACATTTCATTTATAGCATGCACATTGTAAGGCTAAGTCATCTGATACGGTGAGGATTTGAAGCCGGCATTGATCTCCGCGTCCGGCAGTAGCACTAGAAGAAGCCTCTTTTCCTGATGCCCTAATCTTCAATACTCTCTGCATGAAGTTATTTACAGAGTTCGTGAATCCAACTCCAGCAGTACTAAACCATCATCAATACAGCGAGTCGTAATCCAAAATCACCAGCTTGGTTGCAAACATGGCGGGTGTGAGGAAACCAAACGATAATGCCAACGATGGCTAATATTTTGAGCCCGAGTTAACGCAAATCCTGCCATTACCTGCAATACCCTACAAAGAGGCGGAGTAGGAGATAGAGAATCTTAGGGTTTGCACTTTGATATAAGCTTAACTTGCAATTAAGAATGAAACCCTCGGCCTCCATAGAAAACCAGTGCAATGACAAAACTAAATCAGTAAATTAGAGCAACTCATCATATTCGACTTCAAATTGAGTATTTGTGGCAAGTGCACTGCATGCGGTGGTCGTGGAAAGTGCACCGCATGCTGCAGTCGTGGCAAGCTCAGGTGTAGGCGAGTGAATGATGTGCATGCTCCATGAGTGAATTCAATATACAACCATGCAATTATGCGTTTACTTAATTTTGGGCTGCCTCAAAAGGAGGCCAAATAAGACTCTCAAATAGCTAATTCGTTAAAACAAAAATATCCTTGAGAAAATTAGGTTAAATGACCTAAAAAAAATCCATCTTAACTCTTAAATTTTTCAATGTCAAAAGATATGCATATAAATTTATTTTTAATCATTCTTAATACTTAATTAATAAAAGAATATTATCAATTATAAATTGGTCTAGGAAAACATAGAAGTGTCACAATTTAATATTGCTTTCTATGCTTGAAGAGGTTTACAAAATATTGGACACTTTGATTTTTTCTCAATTCAGCATGTCTACAAGGAGCGAAACACGAAGGCCAATATGTTTTCTAAGGAAGGCGTTCATTTGGGTCATGGGCATTGGATGATTTCATAGTTCAAAGATGGAGATCATTTTAAATGTTATCACATGCCTTTCATTGAAGTGATGCATGTTCCATATTTTCAGCACTAGAAGTCTAAAATGCGTTGGTCCAAATTTGCAGTTATGTTATACGGTTTCTTTTCGGGGTTTATACTCACATACTTCCCGTGCATTTATATGTATGCATCTAATGTATGAAAACAATTCACACTTTTGTATCAGAGTGTTATCTCCATGGGAACAGTCTATGAGTATTCAAAAGACACTATGATTTGTTTCATGTTCTTTTTGAACATTTTTGGGAAATTCAAGCTTCCTGTTGAACTGTGAAATACATGTATTCAGAAAATGTAAATTTATTTTGGATGGGAGGAGAAGGGACCAACAAGAAGGAAAACCTATCAGTGGCCAGAACATAAACAAGGAAACCAGGCCAATGTATGTCGAAGACACCAACCATACCAATGGTTCAGATAAAATATGAAGGCTTAAGGGTACATATTCATCATATGAAAGACCACACATTACTATGCAAATTCATCGGCACTTGGCCAGTGGAGAAGGAACTAATATGGTGGATAAATGGTACATGGAGATTGAGAGGTCACTATGACCTACAACTAGGAGCAAAATGATTCTTTACCACAATATTTCTAAATGAGGAAGAAAGGAATATAGTGATGGACAGAGGCCCATACTTCTTCAATTCAGCTAGGATTTACCTACAACAATGGACGATGGTGATACAAGTATGCAGTCTGAAGGAGCGGAATATATAGAGATAGTGGAGCTAGAACTGGAGGAAATTGAAACTGCTTGCACCAATATAGACACAGGTTACATAACCTATCAACAAGTATGCCTCCTAAGAGATGTGATCTTGAAGTTCCACCCAAGAAAAAATTATAAGTGAATTTAGAGAAACCAAAAGAAACAGAGAGGAAGAACAAAGGGAACCATCAAGGATTTCCAGGCAATTACCAACTCTTTGTAAATGAAAATCGTGTTGTGGAATATCATAGGCCTTAATAGTGTAAAAAAGAGAAGAATACCTCAATGGAATATTGCAAAAGAAAGACCAATGATGGTTATGGTGCAGGAATCCAAATGCTCAGAAAGAGAATTGAGAGAAAAAGGAAATAAAATATGGAGAGGAAGTGATCTGATAGCCATCAATGCGAAGAGAACAACATGAGGATTGGTGATTTGGTGCAACCCACAAGAAATAAGTATGTCCAATTTTGTAGCTTCTAACCATGTAATTTCATCAGAATTCCATGTGCTCAAAACTCATGTAAGAGGAATAATCTCAAATGTATATGGTCCATACCAATATTTCCTTAAACAGGGTTTTATTAGCTCCTTAGAAAACCTTGGAAGATGGGTTGGGAGGAAACATTGGATCTTAGGGGGAGATTTCAACCTAATCAGGAATTTAGAGGAGAAAAAGGGAGGAATAAGAATGATAAGTGCAGTAAATGATAGGTTTGGAGAAGTAATAGAAAGTCTCCAACTCATTGATGTCCAAACATCCAACAACCTTTACACTTAAAACAATAAAATAACGGGAGATATACAGATAGCAGCAAGACTGGACATATTTATAGTCTCAGAGTCAATTATGATAGGGGGTGGGGAATTATCAGCTATGGTCCTACCAACAACAGGGTCATACCATTGACCATTAAGCTTAGATTGGAGAAGGGTCGGAGAACACCTGAGAAGACCATTCCACTTTGAGAAGTTCTGGTTGCTACATCCAAGTTTCTTGGAGGAAGTTAGAAAATGGTGGAACAATTTTGTCCCACCGAGTGGAACGTTGATGTATAAATTCCAACAAAAATTGAAACATATAAAAGAACAAGTGAAAATGTGGAACAAAGAAAATTTTGGGAGTATTTTCAAGGAAAAGAGAATCACAGAGATCAAACTCAAAGAACTACAAAAGGAGATTCAGGCAACAAGATATACAGAGGAAAGAGGGAAGAAGGAAAAGGAACTATTGGAGCTATTGGATAAAAGAGAGGAACAAGAGGAAATACTATGGAAACATAAATAAGGGGATAGGAACACTCAATTCTTCCATAAGGAGGCAATTCAGTACATGCAATCCAACATAGTCAACTGTATAAAAAACGAAGAAGGAAATTTGGTGGAAACACAAGGATAATTCGAAGAGGAATTAAAAACCTTCTTCCAGAACCTCTTAGAATAAAAAGTTCGAGATAGAAGTAGAAGAATAGAGAAATTAATTCAAAATATTCCAACGATGGTCACGCGGGAGCATAATGAAATGTTAATGAGACCCATCGAATTGATAGAAGTAGAGGAAGATGTGAAATCCATGGAAGGAGGAAAAGCACCAAGACCAGATGGATTCACAATGGATTTCTTCCAATCATGTTGGGATATGATCAAGCATGAAGTATTGGAGATAGTGGAAGACTCCAGAAGATCTAGCGCAATTCTATAGGAATTCAATTCTACATTCCTCTCCCTTATTCCCAAATAAAGAGGAGCAGATAATCCAAAAAATTTCATACCAGTGGTTCTATGAAATGTAATCTTGAATATAATAACGAAAGTTGTAGCAAATCGCCTAAAACCGTTGATTTCGATGCTCATCTCCCAAGAACAGGCAGGATTTGTTGAAGGTAGACAAATTCTGGATGGAATTCTGCTAACACATGAGGTCATACACTCATTGAAGGTGAAAAAGTAACCATGAATGCTAATTAAACTGGACCTATAAAAGGTGTATGATAAATTAAACTAGCAATATATTGAGAGTATGCTGAAAGCCTTTGGGTTTAATGAAAAATGGGTGAAATGGGTTTCAAAGCTATGATCATCGGCATTTTTCTCCATACTAGTCAACGGAACACCTTCACCTACTTTCAAATCCACAAGAGGCATCAGACAAGGTGATCCTCTATCACCCTTCTTATTTGTGATAAATCATGGTAGAATGTCTAGGTATATCTATCAAAGTAAGGGTCAATAACCAAGAAATCAAAGGTATTAGAATATATGGGGAAGAGCAAGGTCAGACGCTCCAGCAATTCGTGGATGACACAATTCTCATGGGTATTTCCTTGGTCCAAGAGGAAAAAGACATAAAGCAAGTGCTCAAAGACTTCTTGGAGGCAAGTGGATTGCAAATCAATAAAGAAACATCCATGGTATTATTTCTCAACACACCTATGATAACTCATAGAAACATTATCATAATTTTAGAATTCCAAAGAGGAAGGTTTCCCACAAAATATTTAGGGGCACCAATAGCCAAATCGGTGATAAAATGTTTATCATGGCAAGAACTATTGGAAAAAATTAAGAATAAACTGTCAAATTGGACATTGAGATCCCTGAATTTCCCTAGGAGATTAGTAATGGTAAAGGAAGTATTACAAGCAATCCTTGTATATATATTATCAATACTTGTCACACCCAAAGCAGTATTGAAAAAAATGAGAAGCATTCAGAGAATGTTCTTATGTGGAGGAATGAAAGAAAACAAAATGGGCACTTGTGAACTGGCACACGGTCTCCACTCCGAAGAACATGGGTGGCCTGGGGCTGAGAGATCCAGAGGTTAGCAATGAAGTTATGAGGGAAAAAATATGGTGGCGTTGGGTGACCTACACCACAAAACCGTGGGAAAAGATGTGGCATGTAGAATATGCCAAACAATGGGAACAAGAGAAGCTAATAAGATATGTTGAAGACGAGAAAGGCTCCCAAATTTGGAGATCAACACAAAGGAATCATGAGATAATAAAACAACATAGATTTTGGGAAATCCGGGATGGAAGGGAGGAAAATTTCTTCTCAGACTCTTGGAAACAGTTCCAAAAGCTTGACAAGACATTTAATCGCCCATATATCCAAGGAATTATGGAAATATCCAATGTCCTCAAAGTTAGTGATATGTGGGACATAGAAAACTCGAATGGGCACATTCGAAGGTGGAAAGAAATTGGGTGGTGGCAACATTGGGGATCCAGCGAAAACATCCAAGATCTATGGAATACCATACAAGGAAGGAAAATCAAAGTAAATGATGGGAAATATAAGCTTCAACATGAAGGAAGCAACAAGATTGCATGTAGGGTATGATCTGTTACCACAGGACCCAAAATGGGGGAATTTATGGAAACGGTAAATGTGGCCAAAAGTAATGCTTTTCATCTAGCTAGTTCTAAGGCGAAGAATCCTGACATGGTACAACCTAACTAAAAGAGATATAATAGGACCAGCTTGGTGTATCCTATGTAATAAAGACTGGGATTTGGTTGATCATCTATTAGAAAACTGTGAATTCACAGCGGAATTATGTGAAAATGGAGAAAGCATTTTTCGAAGAACTAATAGACATGTAGGGGATCCCAGTAAAACCCTCACAAAATGGTAGGAACAACCATTCAAAAATGTGATTCTGAACCGCATATGGGACCTCTTTCCAGGATTCCTAATGTGGGAGACCTGGAAGGAAAGAAATAGAAGAATCTTCAAAGGAAAAAGTAGGAAAGGGGAGGAAGTTTGGACAAGAGTAAAGGTGTACGTGAAAGAATCGTTAAAGTTGTCAAAATGGGATCCCAAGGATTTGCACGTGGAATCGGAGGAAAGAATAATTCTGTAGGATTAGGGGGTACAATCAACCCCGGAAAGCATTGCCCCACAAGGAATATCTGTAAGGAAAAATCAAAGATTGGATGTCTGGAAGCCACTACCAGAAGGACATTGGAAGCTAAACTTTGATGGAGCGTCCAAGGGGAATCCAGGACCGTCGGGGTTTGGGGGAGTTATACGAGATTGAGAAGGAGAAATACAAAGCCTGGTGTGGGGAAACATAGGAGAGGCAACCAATAACAAAGAATAATTAGAAGAAATAATAAATGGGACCAAGTACTTGATAAAAAAGGGTTGGACTTCGGCAATAATAGAAGGGGATTCACAAATTATAATCCAAATGGCAGAGAAGATTCAATCAGGCTCCAACATGGAAAAAGTTAAGAAAAAATGGAGATTAGAATCCCGGTTGGATAATATCTTAAAGATGATAGAAATGGCCCCAGCAATAGTCTTCAATCACACTAGGAGGAACATGAACAAGGTGGAAGACAAGATAGAAAACCATGGGGTTAGTAAAAGAACATCATGTCAGGAAATGGAATGGAATAAACTAGAAGAAGGCACGTTCAAATCCAGATGTAGGGAGCTTGGAGAGGGGGACATGAGTATCCTGGATGTAGGTGTGGTAGATGACCAAGTGGCCCATTAAGGAAGCCACGCGATTACATCAACTTGGAAAGGTGGAGAGTAAATGGGAAAGGTGATGCCAGACTTCATATTGAAGATTGGAGGTAGTGTGAAGTTAATGCACAAGAACATGAGGTTGGTAAGTCTTATTACAAAGGGATTTATGATACAAAGCCAGAGGGTTGGAAAATACAAGAAGCAGGCGAACGGTTTATAGGGATGGCAACAGAGAATGAGGATTAATTGGCATAGAAGGGGAGGTGACCTGAGGAACATGCGAATGTAAGAAAGGGTAAGGAATGACGAGAGCATGAGTACTAATGGAAATAATGGGAAACATAACTATGAAAGTGGAAGAGTTAAAGGTAATAATGGGAGTTTCAACGCCTTGTGGGAGATGGATTGGACATTGAAGGTGACTGTGGAAGCCAACAGGATAAATATCAAGTGGAGAAAAGAAGTGGAGAAGAATGTGGTGAGAAGGAGAATAGAGGCTCTGGTAAGAAGACGCAATCTAGAAACAATGTTGGCTAAGGTAGTAAGCATGGCCCCCATCCAGAGAATGAGAATTAGGCAGGGAGGTAGAAGTAGAAGAAACAAGAGAATTTTGGAAAATGAAGAGGACAAATGGTACATGAAAGGAATCTAGGAGTACATGAATGAACTTATATCTGGAATGGAGGAAGAGGAAATGGCAGAAAGGATGGAAGACCAGGAGGCTCCGGTAGGGATAAACCCATACTAGATCCTACAAAGGATTCTGGCAAAAATAATGTTGGAGAGGGTAATTTTTTGGGACCTGGTGCATCAAGTCCTCAATAATGCCAAAGAGGACCATGGGTGTAATATCATGGACATGGAAGGGATCCTAGGTCTGGAAAAGGCCCCATACGAACGTCAGGCGGATCAAGGGGAACCACCAAGGAACATTGTAGAACGTCACGCTCAAATGGATAAGGACCAACAGAAAGAACAATCTGGAAATGAGTCGATGACACATGAGACTACGAAGCTGCAAAAGGAAGCAAAGAATCGAGCAACAGGGTAATCACGTGAATCTCCAGTGGAGGAAGCTAAGGAGGATACAGCAACAGAATTACTCCCCTAAGTAATTTAGAATCCCTTCCAACATCGTTTTTGCAGGAGCGGTAATGTCGAATTTTCCCAGTTTTTCTCTGATAAGCCTCATTGTAAACATTGATAAACTAAGAATTTGGGGTGCGGAAACAATGGGAAAGTATAATGTTGTATTACCAAGCGAGGGGAACACTTGGGGGGCATAGACTGGTTTGTTTTTTTAAAATACAGGTTGTAATAGACTACATGAGGCATAGATATATGTGGGGAGCAAAGCCTATAGGGGGAAGTAGGTTCAGCTAGGGTGAAGTTCTCTGTTATTTTTTGGAACATATGTGTTATATGGAAAGATGTAATGGGGCAAAGCAGGGTAGTGGGTATGAAGGGATTAGAAGCAATCAGAGACCCGAGGAGGGTCATTTTGTAACTCTATGTACAAAGTCCACACAGTTTCAAACAGTAATATATTTTTTATCTCTTACTCATAAGGAATCGATATATGTCGCATCCAGAGGATATCCACTTGACCGAGGAAAGAAAGACCCTGGAAAAGACCCAGACAGAGGATAGTGGGACAAGAAAAGATCCAGGGTCTCGAAGTCATGGTTGTAGTCCAGATGAATCAATGGTGACATATGGGACAAGAGGCATAGGGAAAAACTCCCTTGAGAAACCCAAAATAGACAATGACAGAAAATAATGTGGGGTCAAAGCGGCAGATTAGAAAAAGTGAGGTTGTATTCCAAAGGCTTCCTTAGTACCCATGTATGAGGTTTCTTCAAATAAAATGGGAGAATATATTCAATATATGCAAGATCATGCACCCATAGGCAATTTCATTGGAATTTGGTCCATGGAGAGAACCTTGCAATGGTGGATCAGCCATAAGCCGAAACCAAAAGGACAAGTGCGCCTATTATTTATGGTGGTTTTTTCCAACCTGGAGGATCGAAACAGATTTTTTTGAGAAGGGATCTTATTTTTTCAATTATGTTGGTCTGTATATGAGATATTGGGTCGAAAAATTTAGCCCATATTGAGAGGACTCTATTGAAGCTCCATTCTAGCCACTTAGATTCACTATCTCAAGAACACTGGGAATAAGAAACCCTAGTTGGAATCAGAAACACTCTAGGAACCTATGTGAAATCATCTGAGGTAACTAAGCAAAGGAAGTACACATCATATGCCTGAATTTGTGTCTATATGAATGTCTCAAGGGTGCTTTTTGAATCTATTTGTCACAATTATCATGATAATGTTTGGAGCTAGACAATCGATTATGAACACATTCCATTCCAATGTCAGAAATGTCATGAACATGGGAACCTATTCATGTATTTCCCTCTCAAAAAAATACCTTTGAGTTCCAAATTGGAAGATAAGACTATCCAGGAGGGCTAAACCAAAGTAAATCACCAAAGAAAACAAGGGATGGAAACTTACGCAAAATGGAAAAGGACTCGAGACCTATGTTTTCTAATAGTTTAAATCATTATCATATCTAGAAGAACCCATACATGAAACTGAGGAAACACTGAAAGACCCACCCGATCTCCTTTAGGAAAATCATAATCGAAACATAAAAAATTAGGAACCCAACAAACGATAAAGGATCAATGAAGGTAATATCAAATAAAACACTCACCTAGAGGAACTACCAGATCTAATAGAAGAAGATCTATTGGAATCGAAGGAAGGGAATGATATGGAGATGGGTGAACTCAATCTCCAAGGCCTCATGGAGGCATGCGACCACAATGACACTCAATCCATCCCAAATAAGTAGATACAACTCCTTAAATAAGCACTCTGTTGATCTAAAGAAGAGGCCTCCAAACAGGAAGCCAAGAAACAACAAGTCCATAGTTCGTTGGGTATAAAAATCACTACTCCCAAAGACCCATCCAAACTTCTCAAGGATGAGAATAAATGAGGAAGGAAGAGTGATTTAAAAATCCTTAATGTGCTAGGAGAAATATTAATAAATTCAAGACTGTATGTTTCAATGTGGGACAAAGTCCCATTCCAACCATTACTTAATAAAAAATGAAGGTTCTAACATGGAATATCAGAGGTATTAATTGAAAAATCAAACAAAGGCTATTACAAAAGAAAATAATTTAGAACAGTTGTTTGTAGTAATGATTCAGGAAATGAAACATAGTATAAATAATTTTAGAAAAATAGGAAAGCATTGCTAGAAAGGCAGTTAATCCGTCGCTTTAGTTGCTGATGGAGTTGTATAGGGAATAGATATCCTGATGGAGTTGAGATGAAGAATCACTTCTCAATGGAAAGAAGATTATCAAAACAGTTCCATCTACTTGGTACAACCACCATGGGATTCATTACAAATGTGTATGGGTCGCCAACAATAGAATACAAGCTCGCTCCTATCTCTTAACTCATTCTAAGATCTTCATAGCATCACAGAGAGTCAAAATTGGATAGTGGTAAAGGAATTTAACATCATTACATCCTTGTTGGAGAAAAAAGGATTCTGAAAACTCGAAGCATCAGGTGAGAGGCTCAAAAAATTCATTCGCATTCTCAGGACAATAGATGTTGAAATGATCAATGTGGTTTATACTTGGAATAATAGAAGGGGAGGAACCCACCAAATTGAATCTAACCTCGACCAATTTTTGATTTTGAAAGTATCTTCACTCAAAGGCTTCTAATCAAGGCATCCATCTTTCCCTATGTTGGATCTGATCACTGACCTATATGCCTTTCTTTGAAAATGGATGATTGCCCCCAAAACTGACCTTTCTGATTTGAAAAATTAGGGCTTGATCATCCAGACTTTTAGGAGAACATTAAAACTTGGTAACAGGAATATACATGGTCTGAGGGTTCTAAAATGTTCGAATTCCAACAAAGGTTGAAAAACCTCAAAACAAAGTTGAAAAGTTGAAACAAAGAGGTTTTTGGAAACATTATAGTAGATAAGAAAGACTTAGAATGACAAATGGTGCTAATTCAACAAGAAATAATATTGGAAAGGAGGATATATCAAACTAAGGAGGAAGAATGGAGACTTCAAACAAATATGGACCAATGGCACAGGTAGGAGGAAATCCTATGGCACCAAAAGTCAAGAGTTTGATGGCTTATAGAAGGAGAAAGGAATTCAATATTTTTCCATAATTCTATGATACAACATAGGCATCTGAACATGATCACCTCTCTAAAATATTCTCAAGTAAACCCCCTTTTGATGCATCAAGATGTGGAAAAGGAAATTGTAACCTTGTTCAAATATATACTCATTGAACCAGAGGGGGACAAAGGGAAGGAAATCTGCCAAATCACTAGGAATGTTTTGAGACTTCTTACTGATGAACATAATGATCAATTGCTTCACGAAATTACTCTTGTTGAAGTAGAGCAAGAAGTCATGGACATGGCTACTGGCAGGTATCTGCGACCAAATGGCTTCACAAACGATTTCTTTCACTCATGTTAGTAGTTCATAAAGGAAGACGTTTGGGAGGGAGTGGAGGAAGAACGATGTTAGGAAAACATTCTTCTAGCTTTAAGTTCCACATTCATAACCTTGTTTCCAAAGGAAGGACAAGCCAACGATCCTAGCAAATTCTGATCCATCTTTCTTTGCAATGTCATATACAAGATCATTACTAAATTCATAGTCAACCGACTCAAACCAATATTTCCCAGTTTAATATCAGAAGAGAAGATAGGTTATGTGGAAGGAAGGTAGATCTTGGATGCCATAATTTTATCCCAGAAAACTATCCATTCTTTGAAAATCTCAAAGAAGGCTAGTTTATTGACCAAATTATACATGTCAAAAGCATCTGTCCGACTAAGCTGGGACTATATGCAACAATTTTTTCTAGCATTTGAATTCTCTCCCTATTAGAAAAAATGGGATATGGTGCTCACCTCTTCAACCTTCCTCTTCGTTTTAGATAATGGTTCCCTTTCTCAAACATTCACCCCATCAAGAGAGATTAGAAAAGGATATCCCCTCTCTCATTTTCTCTTTATCTTGATGATGGAGGGCCTAATATGCTCAATCAAAGTAGCAATTGCAGAGGGATGTTTGAAAGGCCTCCAACTTCATGGAGAATAGTTCATCGTGTCTCACCTTGGAGTTCCAATAGCCAAATAAGCAAGATAAATACAACAAATCCTAACTACATTCATGACAGCCTCAAGAACCTCCATTAATCATGGTAAGTCTCAAAACTTATTTTTAAATGTTCACATTTTAGTTCAAAATATCGCCAAGATCCTAGGATGCTAGTGGATCTACCTTCCATCCAAATATATGGGTGCCCCCTTATTGAGAAGGTCCATCAGACTTCTTTCTAGGAAGAACTATTTTCAAAATTGGAAAAGAAATTGGACAATTGGCCCTTTCTCTCTCTTGACATAGAAGATTGACTCACTCTAATAAAATATATATTGCTATACATGCCCATATATCTTCTTTATATCCTAAAAACCCCTAAAAAAATTAATGTGACTCTTAGAAATAGTCAATGTAATTTTCTATGGAATGATTTGAAAACCATAATGAAATGGGCATTGGTTTCCTGGCATAAGGTACGTAGGCCTAAATGGGATGGAGGCTTAGGACTGTGTGATCAAGAAACTGAAAATGTAGAAATGGGAGAAAAAAAGTGGTGATGTTGTTGTAAAATAAGGAATCTCCATGGAGAGAACTGTGGAAAAAGAAGTATGCAAAAGAAATCGAGGAATCAAATCTCATTTTCCTGACAGGTTCTCAATCCAAACCCTGATATGGAGCTCAACATGAAATAACAAAGAGTTACTGCAGAGACATTGCTTTTGGGAGATCAAGGATGGTTAAACAACTGTATTTTGTGAAGATGCCTAGCAACAACTCCGAAAATTAGTTGATAAGCCAGAATTGGAAATATTTAGATGGCCTATTCCAATCCCAAAACAAATACAAAGTGAAGCACTACTAGAAGCCAAAATCTACTAAAGAAATGTGATGACAATGGATCCCCCCATCGGAATGGTTGATTCTTGTAGAAAAATTGGACAAAAACAAGTTATTGAAAAAATTACAGAGATGAAGAATCCCAAGTAAAATGGGGCCAGATAAACTTAGATGGGGTAGCAAAGGAGGATGCCATTTTTTTTATTATCAAGGAGGCCTATCCTATTCTCACTACCTCAAATAGTGGCAATAGGGCGTGATTTGGAATCTTTTTGGAATAATAACTTATGGACTAAAACCTCAACATTCCTCTGGCAGGTGGCTTGAGGCAACACCTTGACCTAGGACCATATTTTCAAAAGGGGGTATGGAGGCCCATAACTATGCTTCCTTTGTTGAAGTGATGAATATTTCAAACATCTCTTTAATTATTTCCCCTTCACTTCCTCCCTTTGTGATAAAGGTGCTATGCTATTTAGACAGATCGACAGAAACAAAGAGAATTAGAGAAAAAATAGCCCACTGGAGGCAGGGAAAATTTCAAGGACCCACACTTATTTAATAGTGTATAAACCTTGGAAAATATTACCAATTCTTAAAATATCAACTATAAAATATTTGGCAATATTTTTGTAAAAATATATCAAATTCTAAGGATTTTATATAGTTTATATAATAATCTGGCAATTTTTAGAGTGAAATTTTTTTACCCCATCAAAATTGGGCGAAATAGGGCTTCAAAAAATGCAAATTGGCAAATCTTTTTTTGAAAAAAACATGGAAAAATAGCCCATGGCCTCAATTTTTCCCCTAAAATTTTCCTTGACTAGAGGAATCACATTTTCCAAAGTTGTATTCTCAACATAGTATAACAATTGTTCCCGAGATTCCTTTTCTTGGAAATATGGAAATAAAGAAACAACATAACTTTCAAGAACAATTCTACGAACAAAGAAAAAATATGGAACTGAATCAAAGCAAAAATAAACAAAAACCATTCAAATTGAGCGATGCACAGAACATGATTGGCAATGCTAAGAGATGGAAAAGTCAACCATACAAAGATGGGGATTTCAGCTAGAAATAACTATGTCATCCTTTCAGAGAGACCAACCTCATAAATCCAATCCCACCACCTAGTCACCTCCCCCTAGGGGGCTCATAATTTTGAAGTTCAATGGAGCCTCAAAAGGCTATCCAAGTCTAGTAGGATTTGGAGGGGTCTTTCAAGATGAATAATTCGTGATTCTAAGAGTGTTTTCTAGTAACTTGGGAATTGATAGTAATAACACAATTGAGCTCTTATCGCTCCTCTTCGATCTTCAAATCATGATTCACCAAGGATTTTCAAAACTAATAGCAGGAGGAGGCTCACAAGTAATTAGTATGATGTCCCATCTCCAAAACAGATAACCCCTCCATAATATCTCTACCAACTAGAGGGTGGAATACATGCTGGAAATCCTTAGAAGCCTTATTTAGAATATCCATGCCTTAATTCCTTCCCATGTTCGATGATTGGTCAATAAAGTGGTTGATCACCTAGCCAACGAAGGAGTGGGCATTAAGGACGGGGATCTTGATTCAGACTTAGTTATATGAGATTTGAACGTATATGGATTTAGGTACATAAACTAAAGATATATGTAGTGATAATCAAATCAGCCATCAAAATATTATATAATAAATTAACAACATAAATTACCACACAAGAACTAAGAACAAAAGAGAAGAATAATGCTTAAATATTTCATTAATTAGAATGAGTGGTGGAGTACAATATTTAATGACCATCAATTTGAAATAGGTTACAATTCAAATTGCCCATGCAATGGATGAGATGTGTTAGGTTTAACAAGAGGCTAAAACCCCTTAGTTAGTCATGCTAAATATCCTAAACTAAGTTAAACTAACTTAAGACTGCACAATAACTAGTTAATCGATGGAGTGCTAAGTTAATTGAGTGAATGCTTAGTTAACTAAGTGAATGTTTAGTTAACTGACCAAAATGCTCTAATTATCTCCATGAAGGTGCTAATGTCTAATTTAGGGCATGAATGTTTATTTAGGAATAAAATTAGTGAGGTTCTCCCAATTACCAATAGATACTAAACACTAGCATTCCTAGTATTAGGGAATCACTCCCTAAATAAGAGGATGTGCCCTCAGATTGAGGAATGCACCCTTAGTTTGAGGAATGCACTTAGTTAATATCAATTGGTCATTAAGGTTTAAGTGGCAGATACAAAGGTTAGAGGACATTTGAGCTTAGAATAATCTATATGGTGACTTAGGAGAGGTTTTTAGCTCTAACACCCTCCCATAAGCCTAACTAGATGAAATAAATAAAAAATGGGTCCTGACAATTTGCAGCCATATTAAGTACCCATTCACACACAAAAAAAATTCTCTTTAACCTAGAAAAGAGGGAAAAAACCATATGGGACCCCCCCGTAAAAGAGAATGTAAAAGAAGTTAATCTACTCAGAAAAATTTGTACAGAAATTGGTGAGTAGTAGGAGCAAAAGCTATAGCTCTAGAAACTGAAGAGATGTTGGAATATTCTCACCATCATATCTTGGTTTTGCATACTTTCATGCTTTACATGCATGCATTCCATGCAACACTCCATGCATCCATGTATCAGCAGTGGAGTCTCCTAACACCTAGTCCCTAATTTTCCCCCCCTGGAGCTTGTTTTTGGCCATCATTAGCCCTCCTAGCCACTTAGTGCACCTTGTTTCCATCACTGGAGTTACACATGCAACGTCATGCACAGATTTAGAATATCTACCAGTCATTTCCATGATTTAGGGAACCTTGTCCCCTTGATTGCTCAATTAACTGACTATAACTCCTAGTTGACTGCTCATGAGTGTAGGAGCGCCCTCCTTGACCGCTAACAGCTAATTATGCACCCCCTTGGAGTCTCCTTCCCTATTTTGGTGCCCACATGGTTCAGTTATGCTCATTCCTACTCTGGTTGACTGATTATTCACCATCGGTGGCCACTAGACCTTATCAAGAGATGGTTCCAATGCAAACTAAGCCATGACTTGAGGAGAATTTGAATCATCCAAGGAGTATCGAATTCATTCTATTGTCACTTATCATATTTTTTCCATCTTACAACTGATGAATGTATCAACATCAGTTCTCATATATTTTTAGTTTCATGAGTGAATTTGATCATATTTCTTGCTAATTATTCTCTGCAATAAACTATGAAATTTTGAGGTTTGTTCAAGCTTCGTGATATACCCCTGTGGAATTTCACATGGTATCAGAGCTCATGATATATTTTTGAGTGCAACAGTTGCAGCAGTAGTAGCAGTTGTAGTAGTAGATTGAGTAACAATCCTCTAGATATTTTTCCATTGTTTTTGCAAGTATTCTGCAACAGCTTCCATGAATCTAAAAGCAGTTCCTTCTCTCTCTCCATTGAAGACATTCCTTCCTCTATTGCTCTAGAAGTTGAAGACGGTTTCGAATTGTCCCCTTCCCATGTAGCTGATGCAGATGACAATGATACAATTAATGAAGCTGATATTTTTGGAAATATTATCCATTCCTCACTCATGTTCTCAATGTCTTCTATTTTGAATTCTGAGAAAGATATGTCAGTTACTACTCTAAGGTTGAAGAGAGTTTCGAATTCTCTACTTCCTGGTGTACAGAATGATGATCTACTGAATGTTTTGGAGGTTAAAACAAATTTTGGAGGTGATGCATTCACCCTCCTTGATCACATGCTTCATATGTACTTCTATTCGATCATTGGCACATGTTCTCGGATGTTCACTGAATATGGAGGACACTACCATTCACTTGGGTTCAAGTCTCAGGCACATTTTTGTGATTTTGGTTTTGATCTCACCCTTGCTGGTTCAAAGGAGATCACAAGAAACCATCTATCAATTCTTGGAGTTGATTTAACTTCCACTGATCAGAAGTTCAAGTTTTAAGAGCAATTAGATCTGATTGGAGTTGATCCTACCTCAGTTGGTTCGAATCACAGGTTCCATAATGATCTCCATATTTTCGTATTTTTTCTCACCATGTTTGGTTTGAATAGAAAGTTTAGGAAGCCTCCAGATTCGCTTGCATCCACTAAAGGAGAACTCAAGCACATGTTTTTGTAACATGATCCACTTCTTCCAAAGAGGAAGATAACTCTAGAAATTGAATCAAGCATCACACCTACTTGAGTCTTGAGCATCAATTTTTGGTGTGTTTCAGTCTATCTTGAGGGGGGGGGTTTGTTCCCACTGGGTTTTCCCTCTTTCCTAACTTTTTCTAGATTGATTGTACGGGGTGACCTTTGGTCTTGGTTTTTTTTTTTTTTACACAAACGGTTGATAAGCTTTCATTAAAAGAAGGGCCAAAAATTACAAAATGCAGGGGCTGATTGCACCCTGTACAGGGCTACATCAAGCTCACCCTGTTCGTCAATTACATGCTTGAAACAAAGGTAAATTCTTCCAGGTCCCTTAATACTATAGCATTTGACAAACTTCCCTAGTAGCCTAATACAGAAGAAGTACATACATAAACTGATAAATAGAACTTAAAGACTGAAAATTAGAGCTTTCCATACATTATTCCATTCGCGAGGGATGCTCCCAGCATGTGTCTTCCAAGTTGCAGAGTATAAATTGTAAAATTTTGCATATACATAATGAAAAAACAAAAAAGGCTGAAACGACCAACTTGCAGCTAAGGGTTATCGGCATTCATAACTGCTCCACTGTATTCTGCAACTCCATTCCTATCCATGCTTAGGTCCACGAAATTCCCAGCCTGCACCATGAAATTCTTCAATTTCTCCATCTTCCTCTCCAATTCAGCCATGTCCTTGCTTCCAACACCAACTTTGCATTTTTTTTGTGGGTAAAAAAGGCCCAGTGTCTCCTCCATATGCTCAATCTTATCAGCCACTAGGTTTCCTTGCTGCTTAACCGCAATATGAGTAGCTTGTGACAGAGAAAAGAGACGGGTGAGAATTTGCTTGTATTTCACATTCACATTTCGAATGACCCGGATTTGTGCTTTCAGCTCTTGGAGCATGTTGTTCATCTCTAATTCAGGCTGAGTTAGGCCGCGGTTTTCCTCAAAGTCCTGAGCACACCCAACATCGACCTGCCTGAGACAGAGGCCACGCCCGGGATGTCTATGATTCCTCCAAACTCCATCCTCTTCATCATCGTCGGGCAACGCCCTGTTGCAAGCAGAAATGGGGCCAGCCGACCTATGATTCCCAAAGCACTTCCTGCAACGGTTATCTCCTAATGGAGGGAGCGGAATGTGTTCCATATTTCTAAGACGAAGCACTAAGATTCGAAAGGAGTGCTTGCACAAAACCTGCAAGAGAACCAGCATACTCCAGAACTGAGAAGAGCCCACAAATGTGAAACAGTCAACTCACCATCCCTGTTTTAAATCATGCCAACGATCACGCATGCTGGACAACTGTCCATCCGGCCGGTTGCAAGTAATGTTGATGCACCCTCGGATCTCGCGGAGATCTTGATCGTCGTCGCCAAGGTTGGTGAGAATTCCAAAATCCACGAAATTGAAGTTTCTATAGTTTGTGAGTTGAAGATTGTAATTCATGATGTGTAAAGGGTGAATGACCATGGTTTCAAGAGATAACTCAGTGCTAAGGGATCCAAATATTTGTTGTAGTGACATTATCACAATTGAGGGAGCCATAAGGGATTCCTATTCCGAGATTTTCCAATACATCAACTTTCTCATTTATATTTCTCAGTACATGCCAAAAGGAGACTTTGTTGAACTCCTTACTGATGCTTAGGAGAAGGTGGTGAAGTTTGGAGGAGGGCTGCTACCTGTTCTTAACAATGTTCCCAGCATCTCGGATGACTATAAGAGAGTCCCTCATCACCATCAGGTTCTCGATACCCAGCCTTAGAGCCAGTGCCAGTCCTTTGATGAGAGCGAGCCACTCTGCTCCATTGTTCGCCTTTCTTCCAATGCCCCAGGCATACCTTGTCATATTGTTCCCCTCAGAGTCAAGGATAACTCCCCCTGCACCTGCCAACCCTGGACCTTTGGTCTTAGTAACCAAGGCCTTATTTTCATTTATTTACTTGTATTTTTCCTCATAGTCCGGCTTAAGGTGGGGTGTTGTAATATTCTCACCATATTGTTTTGGTTTTGCATGATTTGCATGCATTTTTCACGCATGCATGCATTCCATGCAACACTCCATGCATCCATGCATTAGCATTTGTGTCTCCTAGCACCTAGTCCCTATTTTAGGGCCCCTAGAGCTTGTTTTTGGCCATCATTATCCCTCCTAGCCACTTAGTGCGCCTTGTTTCCATCACTAGAGTTACAATGCGCCCTCATGTATATATTTAGGAGATATGACAGTCAGTTCCATGATTTAGAGAACCTTGTCCCCTTGATTGCTCAGTTAATTGACTGTAGCTCCTAGTTTACTTCTACCGAGTGTAGGAGCGCCATCCTTTACCAATGACATATATTTATGCACCTCCTTAGAGTCTCCTTCCCTATTTTGGTTCCCACATGATTCAACTATGCTCAGTCCTACTCCAGTTGACTGATGATTCATCATCGGTAGCCACTAGACCTTATCGGGAGATGGTTCCAATGCAAACTAAGCCTAGACTTGAGGTGAATTCGAATCCTCCAAGGTGTATTGAATTCATTCTATTGTAACATTCTTTGATTGCAAGCTTACAACTGATTAATGTATTCACCATTGGTGGCCACTAGACCTTATCAGGAGATGGTTCCAATGCAAACTAAGCCATTACTTGAGGAGAATTCGAATCATCCAAGGAGTATCAAATTCATTTTATTGTATTATCATATTTTTGCCAGCTTACAACTCATGAATGTATCAACAGTAGTATCTCATATATTTTGAGTTTCATGAGTGAATTTAATCATATTTATTGCTAATTCTTCTCTACAATAAACTGTGAAATTGTGAGGTTTGTTCAAGCTTAGTGATCTACCCCTGTGGAATTTTACAAGAGACATGTTGGAGGTATTCTTCAATGAGAACTTGATTTGGGACAAGTTCTTCAAAGTCTTCGGAATCAAGGATGCATGGAGTGGACACTATTGAAAGTGCATACAAGTAGTTGGATGTGACAACTTTCTTGAAGTGCTCCTTCTTTTCCTTTTCCCCGAAAAAATTCATTACCTATAATCTTATTATTTATGTGGTCCTTTGTTGCAGTTAGGACACCATCGCTTATCCTCTTTGATCTTGCCATCATTAGAGTTGAATTATTCATGAGTAAACTTGGAATGTCACTCTGTTTTGCCTTTGTATGGAGTCTTTTGCTTACTAGCTTTCTTCTTGTCCTCATTTGCTACAAGTGCATGAGCATTTGAGGACCTTTATAGGTCCATTTGAGAAATCTTATCCTACTCTTAAAGTAAAGAGGCATAAAAAATATCTAAATAAGGCATGGTGAAAGATTCTCTAAGTGCTAATATAATATAATGAAATGATGAGACAAAAGTGTTGAATTCGAGACCTAGCTTTGAAAGAATAGAAAGTACCATAGAAGTGTCTTCTTTATCAATCTTGCACATTTTGAGTTGCAATAGGATGGATTTAAATTTGGTGTTCAAAGAACTCTTGTATGGATTTGAATTCACTTGGGCTTAGGTTCATTAGCTCCACCTCCAAATGATGACCCCTCATCTCATCTTGAGTAACAAAAAGGGAGGACCAGGTGGTCCATATTTCATTGGGGGTCTTATTAGCTTGGATGTGGTAGAGAAAATATGGAGAAACGCAGTAACATAGCATCCCATGAGTTTCATCCATTCGGTTAAGATACTTGGACTTTTCAATAAGATCCATAGGTTCCATCTCAGTTCCCATGGTGATCTGGTACAACCCCTTCAATCTCAAGATCATATCTACTCTAGATTTCCATTCAAAGTAATTGCAAGGGGTTAGGAGTGGAACAAAAGGTAGATACATGGATTCTATTGTCCTCTTTGATGGCTATAAAATTATTCTTTGATGGATGCAAATGAGCTCTTTGGTGGTTGCAAATGCACTTCTTTGATGGTTGTAAATGAGCACTTCTTTGATGGAGGTAGTTGAGAACTTTAGTGATTGAAAATGAGCTACAAATGGGATATTTATTGGTTGCAAAATCCTTCTTTGGTGGCTTCAAAAATCCTTCTTCAATGAGTACTCCACCACTCATTCTAGCTAATGATTTATTTCATTAGCTAGAATGAGTGGTGGAGTACAATATTTAAATACCAGCAATTCAAATTAAGGTTAGAGGAAATTTGAATTGCATATGAAATGGATGAGATGTGTTAGGCTTAACAAGAGGCTAAACACCCTTAGTTATCCATGATAACTCTCCTAAACTAAGTTAAACTGACTTAATACTACACAATAACTAGTTAACTAACAAAGTGTTGAGTTAACTGAGTGAATGCTTAGTTAACTGAGTGAATGCTTAGTTAACTGAGTGAATGTTTAGTTAACTAACCAAAATACTCTAATTAGGTCCATGAAGGTACTAATGTCTAATTTAGGGCATGAATGGTCAGTTAGGATTAAAATTAACAAGGTTCTCCAACTACCAACTGAGACTAAACACTAGCATTCCTAAATTCAAAGAATCACTCCCTAAATCAAAGGATGCACCCTTTGTGTGAGGAATGCACTTAGTTAAGCTCGGCTGGTCATTAGGGTTAAGTGGCATATAGATAGGTTAGAGGCCATTAGATCTTAGAAGAAGCTCTAGTGTGACTTTGGAGAGGTTTTTAGCTTTAACAAGTTAGACTCCCTTCCTTATCATTGATGACGAATTTCCTATCTCTCTCTCAGCAGGATTGGACATTGGCTCGAAATGAGTATCTAGTGGCCCCCATAACCTCGAGTGCATCTCAAAGAGAAACACAACCCCCATATGGGGTGATAGGGATAAGATAGATGGTGGGTGGACATGTGGCGGCATGTCCCCTACACATGACCCTCCCCGCATGTAATTAAATTATGAGATGATGTGGGATATATTCTTAGTCTCCCCATGGTAGAATGGTCCTAGTGCACTATGAAATGGCAGTGTAGTGGGATATCAGTGATCTGGATGGGTGGGAAATGGATTGGTTTCGAATCAGGAAAAGGTATGATGAAATAATAGAGGCATGAAAGGTATTGATGTGGAAGGTCGTGGGATTTTCAATGGAACAAAGTCGACTTCTATGGACACTCTCACTGACACTTATTTGGATGGCTACACCAGGTGGTAAGATAAATCAATTTTCCTATGAACACAATTATTTATGTATGAGCATTTTTAGTCCCTAGGTAGGAGGGATTTGGAAATTTGTGGCGATCCTTTGAAATTTTGATTTTAAGGTTAAAGGTGAGGACTGGAGTGGGAGTGCTTTTGTTATAGCCTTATCAATGTTAGCAGTTTGGGGGTTTGTTGACAGGAAGGGGTGTTGTTAGGACTCCCCATCCCCATGGCTAGTTTTTTTTTTCTCTCCCCATGGCGTGTCATGTTGAAACATGAGGGTCCACTAGGGAATTAGTAGGAAATTCCCGACTCATATTCAATCGAAGGCTACATAGGTAGAAGAAAGATTTTATGAGGAAACCCCTCTAGAAATTCGACCTCAGATTGCGAGAGTTGAGAATCGGGTCAAGCGGGAGCAATATTTTACTAAGCTATAGGAAATTGTGGAAGAAATGTGGCCCTAGATAAGTGATTCAAGCAATACTCGTACCAGTGATGTTGATGGAGGAGCCTAAGTCGGCCTGTCGACTAGGTCCTCCGCCCAACCTCTTGTAAAACATGTCTACAGTTGCGTGATCGACCAGTGCATGTCAGGTCAGTTGGTTGAACCAACGAGCAGTTATATAACTGTATGTAAAACATATATATAGGCTGGTGACAGACTCATAGATTAGATTGGATCTATTCTTATGTATTGTTTTGCATATCTTACTAAGTAATAAAAGGCTTGTGCTTCCTCTCCATCTCTTGTATGTTATATCTCTATCTTTGTGTTACTTGCTTATATATAATATGTATCACTGGTAACAATGTAACCCCCTCGACTACAACATTGGTTCTGTTTCCAGTGATGCATACATAAGTGATAGAGAGCATGATTAATGATATCAGAGAAAGAAATTAAGGATTGGTGGGAGAGAAAGATTGCTAATTACCTGCAAAAATTATGCTAGAAGGAACAAGCTAACAATCGCTCAAGCAAGAGAGAAATTCTTTTCTGAGACACATGAGAATTTTGTGGAATCCATGTTGCTCGCACTAAATAATATCCTGGATGAGAAGACAACCAAATGAAAAGGAGCACAAATTTATCACGAAGTTGATTAATGGAGTTCGTACAAATCTATCGGAATCGTGCGAGAATATTTCCGGCAAGTTCTATGAAGCATGCGCGATTGAAGAGCAAGTGTTTGTTGATGATGTGAGGAAACGGTTTTACACCGACCTTACCGACTAGTTTTTGTGTTCTTTTCTGACACTCTTGTTCAAGTTCCTAATCGACAAAGATGCTGCGCATATTGTCGAGACTCGACCGTTGTTGTTTCCGCTACTTCCAAACTCAAATTGGGAAGAAAAAAAAAGAGTGGGAGAAATTCATACAATAGCGCGAGTGGGAGTATTTCTTGAGAAAATGAAGTTTTGTACTTCCCCAGTTTCCTAGAGAACTTCAGGCTCGCATTGGGGGGGTAGCCAAACATGTTTTGATGGAGTAGATGCACGATAAAGATCGACAGATGATAGACGACGTGACCAATGGTGAAAGATCCAATAGATTTTACAAAGATCGAGCAATGGGTCACAAAAGCACTCCAGACATCCAAAATATTGAGCGGGAGAAGAGGAGGAAAAGGCGAGAAGAGCTGAAGGAGCATGCTAGTGCGCTCCGGAAGAAATGAGGACCGGGTCTCGTGACAGATGTAGAAGGAAATATGCCGGATTCGATTCAAGCCCGAGATGAAAGAGGCATCGATGAAGACCTGTCACTGATGGATGAAGACTTGCGGACAGACATGGTAGTGCCCTCCAAGTAAATATACCCGAGGTAATAACGCCACCTTCTCCACTGCATATAACTTAGAGTGCTCGAGTGCAGGATATTGTTAAAGAAGATCTAGGACTTCACGTTGGCCAGTCAGGAATTTGGAGTCGACGAAGTAAGGAAGGTGATGAAGTTGAAATACTATTGATTCATCGACCAGAATAAGGAAACTGGGTCACTTTTCATCTCGAGTTTTCCAATATAAGTTTCCATCTAATCTACTCAGATCATGCAAAAGCACCCCCCCTGCCATTACCAACATTGAGTGAATCGTTGAGTTCATCGGAACAACCGAGAAGAGGTGAAATCCTGATCGAGCAGAATTTCACCTGGATTTCGACAGAATTAGTGGAATAAAGCAAGCTTCTTAGACCGAACGAGCCAACCAAAGTTCTAGACACTGGTGGTGAAGGTGAAGAACTCGCTCCTAATACCAATTTGGCAATAGTACTTGTTGAGGTCATCCAACTAAATAATTATGTCTCCGGTAATAATCCACTGACCCCTCCAGTCAAACTTAAGTTCGAAGTAGCAGAAGACATGTTGCATACCATAGCACACCTTCCATTATATGAGGGTGATGAATATCCTCAGAGACATTGGTTTGTATGTGAGTCAATATGGGAAGCCAATGCACATTCCAACGAATTCCGTCAGATGACACAGTTTGCTAGCTCTTTGCGAAAAAGAGCACTCACCTAGTACATGGGCTATATTGACAAAACACTAGACATGAGAAAGACACAAATAAAGCAACTCTTCTTATCTTTCTTCAAAACCCCATAAAATACCTGGCTGCTGAGAAGTTAAAGACTACAATCCAAAGACCGACAAAGACCGTAAATGAATATGACAAGAGGTTTAAAGACCTCATGAGCCAAATTGATTATGATATCGAGGAGAAACTATTGATCATATGGTTCGTCACTAGACTCTTAAGAAAAATCAAAGTGCACGTCCGATGGTAGAATGTCAACTCTTACAAAGACGCTCTAACAAATGCTCTAGAAATTGAGATGGACGACGAATATCCTCTGGTATCTGTCAACAAACATATTGAAGAACGACTAGACAGTATGCAACAATCCATCCGAGACATAAAAATCAGAGGTGCGGAAGTCTGGTGTACCAAATGTAATATTGCAAGTCACACAAAATACTCTTGTCATCAGGAGGACCGACGGCAAGATGTCCGACTTGTACAAACAAGATTCTTCTGTGATATTTGTCAAGATTATGACTTACACACTACAAATGACTTTCCGTACAATATGAAGAACAAGCAAGCTAAGTGGTGTCAGATATGTGAAGTTAGTACTCATTCTATAGTAGAATGCCATCTGAATCTAAAGAATAAACAAAATTACCATGCAGTGTACCAGACCAACTCTGTCAAACAACAAAACGACAGAAATGAAAGAAACGACAAATACAACTAGAACAACAGAAATGAAAGGAACGATCAGTACGACCAAAATGACAGAAACGATAGATATCCAAGATACGACGGAAGAAGATACGATCAGCGGAATGATAACTACAATTGATGCGGAGGATACCATGGCCGAGGTCGCGGCAATGGAAGTCGATATTTATGACCTCGCCGACCTCGGAAATGTTATACTTGTCTTCGTGAAGGACATCGCCATGCAGAGTGTCCTTATAAAGATCGAGCAGATCTTAAATTTTGTACAAAATGTGGAGTAGGGGATCACTTCTTGGAGGATTTCCCTACTATGATTGAGAAAATTACAAATAAAAACAATGTTAGTGTCTTGTCATGTGTTCCCAAATGTGATGTGCTTAGAATAAAGAATCTGCAAATTGTAACAAGACAAGGTACTCGAACTGGACAAGATAATCCACAAATAAGTAAATTAATAAATAAAGAGGATTATCCGAACCCTAAAAAGAAAAAATATCTGTATAGAAATGCATCTGATATATTTCATGAACTAGCAGCACAAAAAGATAATGAGGAATTTCAACAGGAAGATATTAATGAATTTGTCAATATTATAACTAAAGAAGAAGCTGTCGGGAAGTTAATTGACTTGTTGCATAATATTAAAAGTAAATCTGTCGGGCATAGACAAGCCAGAAACATATGCCGACTGAATCAAAAATATAAGAACGATGTCAAACCTCTTGTCGACCTCGAAATAAATTGTTACCATGTCTGGCAAGTTTTACTCAATTTTGGTTCGCATGTTAATATCATGACTCGTGATACTTGGGAACAATTAGGTCGACCTCAACTTCAAGAATCGTGCATTTATTTGAAACTTGCTGATCAAGGATTGATTGAACCAATTGGTGTATGGAGAAATGTCTAAAGTTCCATAAAAGGCCTAAATCCAAAATATGGAGCTAGTTCATTCCCAGCCCTGGTTGGTCGACCATGGGGCCGAAAAATGAAAGCATCGATATCTCTCGATAAAGGTCATATTAAAATCAAAGGCAACGACCAAAATGTGATAGTTCATATATTCCCATCTCAAGGAGAACCGTGGTTAGAACCTATAGAGGATGAAAATCATATACAAAATCTATATCAAATTAACAATAATGAAGATTATATCGAGCCAAATGCACAAGGAGAAATCTATCTTGGAGGCCCTACAGCAGCTGGATACAATTCCGACGCTGAACTGTATGACTGGAAAATGGAAAATTATGAACTTCAAGCGAAAGAGTGCTAGACAATTGAAGCCATCTCTAAAAATAAAACCAAGAAATGCTTCTCTATCTCGACCATTCCAAATATATTCGAGAGAAAAATTCACGAATATCCAACTCTAGCACCAGCGAAAAGTGACTTGACACATACTCCTGCGCTGCGATACAAAGAACGGGAATCTCCATCAGTACATGTCTAGGAGGTTTCAAAGCATGTCGAAGATCAAGGGAGATTGCAAAGTCTTGTCGAGAAATTTATAGGACAAGCTGCGAGATGGTGGGGCACGCATCAGTAAAAAATCCAAACATGGAACACTACCTCGACATATTTTATTGAAAGGTTTGGAGATAAGAAATTGACGGCTCAGGCTGAAATCCCGATTTTTACACAAGGACAGGACCCTGAAGCTCACATCAACAAGTGCAAAAGGGAGTGGAGAATACTGGGACATAAATATGAAAGAGCATGGCCGCATCTCTTTCCGAACACATTCGACAACTTGCCAAATAAATGGTACAATATGGAAGAGGCAAGAAGAGAGACATTTGTTTGGAAATAACTAAAAGAAAATTTCATCAAAGACTTCCAATTTTCTCCAAAGGATGAACAACAATCTGAGGTGAGTAACCAAATCAAACAGTTTCTGCAACCGACGAAAAATGTAGTACTAGTAGAGAAGCAACCACTTGTTCGACAAATTGTTGTCTGCCATAATATTCAGTCGAAAGAAGTCCAGCATTCGACACGATTGCGACTAGAAACAGAGAAAATAGTCAGAAAGAGTTTCCAATGGAAAGAAGATCATCCAGCTATGTCGAAGCCAGTAAGAACAACTTTCAAAGTAAAAACCGCAGAGAAAGAGGACCCTGAAAGATTAACAAAAAAATAATTTCCACTTGCGTTCATGCAGATCAAAGAAGGCGAACGCCCAATCAATGACAACCGAGCACTAGAGTGGATGGATTCCAAAGTCAAAATCAAAGAAGTTGATATATCTAATGATGACAGACTGAAAATGGCGAAAATTGGTGATTACTGGAATGAAGAGCAAACTGCAGAGATCAATATCCTCCTTAAAGAATTTCAAGATGTATTTGCACAAGATTATAAAGACTTGAAAGGAATTGTACAGGAGATGGGCGAAATGAAGATTGATATCAAGACAGACGCCAAACCAGTAAAGAAAATTCCATATAAACCTGCTCACAAATATAAAGACATTGTCAAAAAGGAGATCGATAGTGTGCTTGCAGCATGAATCATCTATCCTATTAATAAGCCAGAATGGGAGATTCCGATGGTCGTATAGTCGAAGAAGCATGATCCGACGCGACTACGAATATGTGTCGACTTTCCCGAACTTAATAACGTAACACTCACTGACCCTTTTCCTACTCCTTTCGCTAACGAAATCATTAATGAAGTTCCAAGGTATGAGTAATATTCATTCACAGATGGATTTTACGGGTACAATCAAGTACCCATTGACAAAGAAGATCAGAAGAAGACCACGTTCGTGTGTGAGTTCATATTGTTTGCGTATAAATTCATGCCATTCGGACTGAAGAACGCACCAGCGGTATTTTCCATAATTGTCGTCAAATATTTTCAAGAATACATCTACAAAACTATGGATGTCTACTTTGATGATTGGACAATCTACTCCATGTTGAAAGATCACTGCAAATGGCTCCGATTGATGCTTAAAATATGTCGACAAATCCAACTCTCACTGAACATCAAGAAATGGATTTTCGCAATTCCTATCGGAATATTACTGGGCCATGTCATGTGCAAGGAAGGCATAAAAGTCGATTATGCGAAAATCAAGATCATTCTTGACCTAAAGCCTCCGGTCAATTCTAAGAAAGTGTGAATTCTGTTGGGCCACATGGGATACTATCGTAAGTTCATCAGACATTATTATGACATGATGTATCCCCTGGAATAATTACTCAAAGAAAATCAAGAGTACAAGTGGACTGACGAATGTAACACATCATTCTACATCTTGAAAATAAAACTTGTCGAAGCTCCTATACTCTTATTCTCAAACTGGTCAATCAAGTTCCATGTACATATTGATGCGTCGGGCATAGCAGTTGGCACAATTTTAACACAACCTCATGATGATGGAATGGACTACCCTAATTCCTTCAGCAGTAGAAAGATTAACAAAGAGGAAATAAATTATTCCACGATAGAAAGAGAGGCACTGGGTATGGTATTTGTGTTGCAGAAATACCGACACTATCTATTGGGTAACCCTTTTGTATTTTATACAGATCATCAAGCATTACAGTACTTAGTCAATAAGCCATTGCACCATGGAAGATTATGTTGCTAGTTACTGTTATTCCAGGAATTTGAATTTGAAGTCATAGTCCGACCAAGAAAGGAAAATGTCGGACCCAACCAATTGTCGCGACTCGACACCGGAGAGGAGCCGATATGAAGAAGAACTACCAGATGCACACTTGTTTAGAATTGAATCTGTCCCCTCAGAGCTAGCGGATATTGCATAATTCATCAAGGATGGACATGCACCAGAAGGAATCTCGGAATAGAAAAGAAGATTCTCGCAATGAAAGCTGCACCTTACACTCTAATCAATGGATTCCTTTATAAAATTGGCTTGGACGACATATTATGACGATGTGTTCTCGAACATGAACGAGAAAGTATACTTACAGAGGCACATTATGGACCGGCAGGAGGACATTACCATGCTGAAATCGCATCGAGAAAGATTCTGCAATCTGGACTTTGGTGGCCGACAATGCATAAAGACTGTCAAGATTTTGTAAGCAAATGTCATAGATGTCGATGGATGAGTCAACCGTTGCCAGGGTATTTTTTAAGGATTCTAATATTAGACTTAAGTATAGTATCCTAGGTGATTATTTTGGATTGAAAAAAACATGTATATAGATAGGTAGCCGAATATTAAATATGAAACATACAATTTACTACTGAAATGTGTAAATTTTGGCGAATATTATGATAAAAAACATATTTTATGTAAATATAGGCGATATTTTTGACTCAAAATGACCCAATAGCGAATTTACTCTTTGAAAAAAAGCCTGAAAAATAGCCAATTAGCAAAATTTCACCCTTAAAGATTACCCTGACTGCTGCTAAGCACCGAAATTCCCCTTGTTCCAGTAAATCCAAGTCGAACATTTGAAATGTGGGCAATCGACTTTATTGGACCATTTCCAATACTTGGCAGATGAACAGGTGCAAGATACATCATCACCGTAGTAGAATATGTCACCAAATGGGATGAGGTAGAACCTATCGAAACATGTTCAAGCAAGATAGCTGCAAAATTCATATATGAGAATATTATCACACGATTCGGATGCCCAATTACATTGATCAGTGACCAGGGGACTCACATTGTATGCAAAACAATTGCTACTCTTACAAAGAATTTTCAATCGAACATAGGATAAATACTTCATATCACCCTTAGTCGAATGGCGTTGTAGAAGCCTTTAATAAAACACTTACCAAAGGTTTAACAAAAATGTGCAACATCGACAAAGAGGATTGGGACGACAAGATTCTTGTTGTGCTATGGGCGTACAGAACAACATATAAAAGAATGACATGTCAGACCCCTTTCACACTTGTATATGGTCAAGAAGCAGTTGTCCCCTTACACTTTCTACGACAAGCTCCAAGAATTGACGAAGTCTTACACATTGATGTCGAAGATGCCAGAAAAGAATGCCTAGCTCAACTTTCGAAGCTCGATGAGACCTGACAGATAGCAATCCATCATCAAGAAATACAAAAGCAACAATAGAAATCCTGGCACAACAGAAATATCAAGCAAAAAAATATATCAGTTGGTGACTTGGCATTGCTATATAACAGCCGCGTAAAGGGAAAACCGAAGAAGTTGCACACAGAATGGATGGGTCCGTATATTGTCAAAGGAATCAATACCAATGGCTTAGTCTGACTAAAAACCCTACAAGGAAGTGTATTCAAGAAACTTGTTAATGGCGCCCGACTGAAGCGATACAAGGCATGAACAAAAAAAAACAGTTATAACTACCTTGGGAGAGAAGCATTATAAGCAATCTTTCAAAAGCAAGTCTTATAAATTGCATAATGACAAGAGACTGGAGAAATAATTATGGCAAAGGAAATGAACAGAGCTGCAGAGATAAGATCCCGACGCACGCCACCGATATGACAGCCATCGATAAGAAAGACCATGCCGACGAGTACAGGATGAAAGAGATCCTCAACCATGACAACCTATTTATGGCCGACAAGACAAGTCGAAGGACGCACATTGACACCACACCAATGAAGAGAAGACAGAAAGAAGCATTCATGGAGACCGACACGTAGAGAAGAAAATTCGAAGTGCGCTAGATGAGGAGCCGACAACCTGCCAATAAAAATGAATGCCCTCTCCAAACCAGCAATCAATGCGACCATCTACTTCACATTCTCCCGTGTCGAATAGTTCTGCTATAAATACTGGGCTCAAAGACTCTTTGTTACTATTTTCCATGAGATTGAACTCCAGAACACAGAGCCCTCTGAACTGTTCAAACCATTTCTTGAACCTGAGAACCCTGTAACCATAATGGCACACAAGAAGTCTCAGGCGACAACTAGGTCCTCAACAACCAAGATCAGGGAGCTAGAAAAGGCCCATTCACCTTTGGAAACCCAATTGCAGCTCATTCGGAACGCCAAGGTTTCAGAACAACAATGGAAGAGGATCTGGAACGAAATAGTTGATTTGGGAAAGGAAGATGGTAAATGGAGGGACAAATCCCAGAAACTTCGGACTGCCACAATTCTGCAGTATATGCGAGCATCTCTAGTTGAAAGCTTTGTCGGGTTGAAAGACATTATTGCTTAGTTCATCATGAGCAGGTATCACAATGGAAAGCTATATTTCGGCACACCTGTCGAGATAATGTCGACCTTATTAACATGATCATTGGTTTATCAAATAAAGGCGATGTTGTTCCAATGTGACCCAACCCATCACTGGTCAAGGAATTCACGGACATATATTTTCAGGGCTCCGATGACAGTCAAATACAACTCTGGCAATCCCTCCAAAGGCACAAAAATTCGACTTCACAATAGTCGAACCTCTAATGGATGCTGAAAAGTAAGAATATTACGAACTCCAACTCCACTTGAACACATTCACCTTCTAGCTCGAGCAAATTGTCGAGATGAATCCCCATTCGAGAAATTTTGAGGTCTAAAATGGGCCTCCTAAGGAAAATTATAAAATAATAGTGCAAATAATAAAATAATATTAGCATACCTCGTCAAATTTTGGAGGAAAAAGGAAAAAACCACTTCTTCAACTTGTATTTTCAACTTATCTCCATGTATATTCACTCAAATTTTGCTCAGGAGCAGTCGTTGGATAAGGAATTCAATTCCACACCCAATGAGTACCCACTCGGCATACTTTTGATGGACCCCACTAACCCAAAAACAATAAATGATTTGACCTTTTTATCTTTTTACCCAAAAAAATGGGGATTCATCCCTATGGTTGACATCATCACCTTGAATCCTATTGGTTGATTTTTATAGTACATTTATTTTGTTTTGAGGCCCATTTTTTACCTCAAAATTTCACTAATGCTTGGGATCACAATGACAACACATCAGGACCCTCCAGAGGCAGTCGAACATTCAGATGAGAGTACGCAATCAGATAACCCACTTCCAGAGTATGCTCTCAAGAAGGAAAACATTCAACGAATAGCCGACGAAATATATCAAGCTCGTTGGAACACATAACCCAAAGTACAAGGAAAGGGAAAAAGGAAGCTTGTGATTCAAGAACCGACAGAAGAGGATACAGCTGAACTCTTCGACAGTGCGACGCAAATTTTAGCCTATGCCGCTAAACAAAATATCCATGTCGAAGACCAATTTAATAAATTCATGGAAGTAGAAAGATCCCACGGTCGACCACTACCCTAGAAGAGACCCAAGGTCACAGTCGAACCCCATGTCGACCTGACACAAATTCCATCTCCGCCATCTTCAACCATTGTCATGGAAGATGAAAATATTCTGACTCCCCTAGCTTCCATAGCACCTGCACCACAATCATCCCTTAATCTTCCATAATTAGTGCAAACACTTTCTCAACCACTCATAGCAAAAATCCAAGCTGATAATGATCTAAACCAGTTTATAGCTTAGCTTCCATCACTTTTCCCCACTAGCTATAGTTAATTACTAAGATACCTGTCGTCGTTGACATAAGCCTCCCGACCGATTCAACTCCACTCAACACCTCTACAACCAAATTACCATCTCCACCAAGACCCGCAGAACCCTAAGTGGTGGGATATACCCACACCCAACTAGACCGAAACCAGGATCTGACCAGCAATATATTTGCACAAGAAACTTCAACTTTCATTCCTTTTACAGTCGAACCAACGGTGGAAGACCTGACCCCACCTCAACATTCAGTCGAACCCCCAGAAATTTCACCATAAAAAACTAACTCCGTCGACAAAGAAACACCTATCCGTGAAGTTTGTCTACCCCAAGTCAGTTCGGTTCTGTCAGGAAGTCCCGATTCCCCCCTCCCCCCACCACCAGACGAAGTTCCAACTTCACCTTCGACTCCAGTCGTCCCCAGCTTTCCATCCCCTACCCCTGCTAAAGGTACCAACCAAAATGCAGCAGCTCAGCAGACCAAAGATGAAGCAGAAATTGCTGTCGTAGCAGCACCAGAAGATACCAGTACAACAACACCAAAAGAAGCCAGTCAAGCTGTTATCTCCCAAATTGACCACCATCATTTTGGGTGACAGAATGGGTAAAATTTCTTATTTCTATGAGTCTGCAAAATTAAAGGATTGGGTCCGTATTCAGTCCCACATCAAGCGAGCCTGTGTTTAAGCCGCCGAAAGGAAGAATAGAGCGCAACATTAGTCCGCAGGAGGTTCTCAGCAGGGTAAAACTCAGTGGAAAAGGAGGAGTCAACTTTTGATTTAAACTCCATGATTTCAGTAAGAGGTTCCTTTTTTGTCTGCTACAAGATATTCTCTCATGTCACAATCTGCTGAGTCTCGCTTTCACAAGCTGGAGTCTGCTCAAATCTTGGTTGCAGTGACAGGTCATCATCCAGCTCTATGACTGACAGTTAAAATCTTCAGCTACAAATCAGGAATCATAAACGAACCCCTTCTTTCAACAAATAACTGAGACTCCAAAGGAAGGGTATCTCTAATCAACTGAAAAGGTAGCTAACCCTCTGATTCGATTTAAGAGGAGCTCGGCAAAACGTTGATAACACAGACCTGTAACAGAAAATTGGAGGAATTTTCTGCTGAAACCATGTGATCTTGCGGGGCGATTTTGACGGCCTTTCCGAACTCCAAATTCAAATCTGAAAGCACCAGTGGATAGCTTAGGTTCTGTAGATCAAAATCGACTATTTGAACAGCCAAAATGGACATCGGACGGTGGAGAAAATCGATTTTTGCTGAAGGCAGTTTTTTTTGGAATTCTACAGGCTTTCGGCAGCTTAGGCGGGTTTCTACAACACTCATTAGTTGCCGAAAAGCCAGCTTTCGGCAGATAAGTCATGAAATTGGCAGCACTGTTAGCTGCCGAAAGTCTGTTTTTGGCAGATTTTCGTATTTTGCACAGATATCATTTTTTGTTCGAGGATAAAGCACAAGGCCAGTCTTAAGAGACGTATTATGAATTATATTATCCATATCTAAAGGTTATTGGGCGAATTTTCAATCAGGGGCATATTTTAAATGACTTTCACCTTGAAATGAGGGATGGCTCTAAGGGATTGATTGCCACATCAGCTTCTTGACTGTCTCTGCGCCCAGCTAAGATCACCGAGCCTTGGGAGGCTGCTGCACTTCATCGACCACCGAGTTTTGAAGAAGATTGACACATCATCAAGTCCCTTGATTCAAGGAATCAATCTTTTCTCTTTGCATTTACTTTTTTAGTTTGATGTTTCAGTTAGCTCAGCCAGATCCACGTTTTTAGGATCTGAGAATTACTGTGTAAAGGCTATAAAGCCTGAGAACCAAGTCATTGTGGGGGGTTCGATTTTGGATAGAGTAATCTGCTATTGTACTGAGTTTTCTTTATGCTAATACAGATCACAGGTTTCTTTCAGTTTTGATGTCAGCTTTCCATTTCCTTCACTATTATCTGTGTTGTCTAGCTTTGAATGGTTTCTTTTCCATTGTTCAGCTCATAGCCTGGTATTAGTTTCTTGAATGTTCATCCACCTTTAAAGTTATATGCTGATTAATCAATTCTTGAGAGCACTGTTTCATTTGTTTATCATACTGAATGTCTGAATGCCATACACAGATTGAGTTGTCCCATTGATCCACCTTTTCAGAAAACACAAAAATCATTGAATTCTTAAGTTACCAGGCATACCTAGCTTATAACCCTAGGTAGTTTCCTGGAGAGCTAACACAAGCAATACCAGATCAAGCCAACACATCAGCACTAGAAGAAGTAGACATCACAAAAACAACACCAGAAACAACAAGTCAAGCACAAACAGAACAAGTAGCCTCTGATAAGCAACCAGATGTAGAAAAATAGCAAAAGCGGTCGACCAACAAAAAGGACTAGATCAACAGAAAGAGGCTACCGACAAAGCACAACAGAAAAGGAAAAAGAAAGTAGCAGAAAGAAAAGAAACGTCAAGAAAAAGACCGACAAAAGCAAAGGCAACAACAACATCTTCAACATATTCAACAAGAAAGTCGTTTGAAAGTAAAATTAGACCAGTTTGGGCCTATTTCCACATATGACCCACAGGATGCAACTCAGGAAAAGCTTGACCTTCTTGCAGATGCAGTTACCAGAGAGCAAAGATATAGAAGAATTGAAAATCAAGAGCACATCCAGAAACTGCAAGAGGAACAAACAATATTTTTGGCTAAGTGTGAGGACCTAGTGCAGCAAGTCATCCCTCTACCATCGAGTTCCGACACAACAGGTCCACTCGACAAAAAATATCAAATATTCGAAAGCGTCGTGTTGACTTTGAAAGATGAATTGGCCAAGAACCGATGAGACCAAGCCGTAGAAACATCCATCTTAATGGACAGTCAATATACAACATTCACCGCAGTTCATAGCTAGCTCAGACAGTATACCCAACAAGCACATACAGTAGCCGAAGTCCTAAGTAATTGGTATACTCACTATGGCCATGTATTTAAAGAAATGCAAAAGACATGCGACTTAATTAGCACACTGCATTAGCAACGACAAACCGCCGACGAAACAATCACTCAAATCGTTGATGCACAGATCATTCTGGAAAACAGAAAATTTGAAAAACTGGAGAAACAGGAAGAACAATGGATGAGCCAAGCGCACATTAGCCTCTTCAAACTGTTGATGTATATGTAACTTCGGAATGTATTTCACATATATGTATATTGTATTCCTATAGATATGTTATTATTCCTCTATATGGAAGTGTCGTCATTTATATTGTAAGTGTCGTAACTTATACTTGATGGGTTATTAGACCACCTTGTTGGGGTCGGCCCTGTATAAGTCATGTGGGTCAAAGGGTTATTAGACCACCCTAGTGGGGGTCGGCCCAGTCAGCATTATGTTAAGTGGTTAAGTTGAGGCCGACCTAGTTGAGTAAAGGTCAAGTCAACTTAGTGTATAAATAGAGAGTGTGTCTCTCTCATTTTATACATTCTATTCTCTCACTCACACTATGGAGAGTGGCGCACTTGTGGAGGAGGAGCCTCTGCTGCTAGGAGAAGAATATCTCTTGTATTTTGGTTGTATCATTTCTCTATCTATCTCTGAGGAAGTTATTGGGGTTTTTCACCTTTATGGTTTTCCCCAAGTAAACTCTGTGTCTCTTGTGTGCTTGCATTATTGTGTGCATGATTGATATGCTGTAGATTTGCTGTACATGTTGATTCTCTCAGTTAAGATCCTATATCAGATTGAAGTAAATTCTGAAAATTTAACATGGTATCAGAGCTAGCCTGAAAGAAGGCATGATATGGCATGTATGACACTTGTTGCACTTACGACGCTAGGGCTTGATATAGCAAAAACCAGTCATCGTAGAAATTTCGTTATAAATCCGTTTTGGCGAAGTTTTCGGATCTGAAACTTTTACAGGTCGAATATCAGATCCCCATGTACCTTGTGTCGAAAGGACAACCTCTAATTCGTTGTACTTTGTGATTTATGATATGTACAATATAGGGTTTCGGCCTCTTCCAGATCTGAGTCAAAATCAGGTGACCTTGGGAAAAAGGTCATAACTTGGGCTAGGAAGCTCCAAATTAAATTTAGTAAAAAGTGACAGGTAGTACACAGACTTTACTATCTCAAAAAAAAATTTCAGAGGCCGAAGTTGAACTAGTGACACGTGGCATGCCGTACAAGTCCGCTCTCCTGTATTATCCCATAAACAGGTCATGTTGCGACACTTGGCATAACTCTCTCTCAGAGAATCCAATTGAGGTCAGACCTATCGGGATGGAAAAATAACAGGTCAGGCTATCTCAAGAAAATTTTGCAGAGGCCTAAGTTGAAATAGTGACACATGGCATTCCGTACAAGTTCGCTCTCCTGTATTATACCATAAACAAGTCACGTTGCGACACTTGGCATAAATCTCTCTCAGAGAATCCAATTGAGATCAGACCTGTCGAGATGGAAAGATAACAGGGCGGGCTATCTCAAGAACATTTTTCAGACCCTGTGGATTAAAAAGTTCAGAGTTACACCAGAAACAATCAGGTACATATTTCTGTCAAAACAGAATTATTTTTTGAGTACTTTCATTCATGGCTTCCGGAATTTAGGGCTTCAGAGAAAGTTGGAATTTTTGTAATCGGAGACCACGGATGGATGCTACTCATCAAAATCAAAATTTAAAGACCAATATCAGATTTTTTTGGTTGGGTAGAAGGCCGGGCTTGATCAAACCCCAGTTCGGGACTTTGATCGGAAAGATGGAAAATTAGGGCTTCTGCAAAAATTGGAATTTTGGAAATCTGTTACCACGGCTGGAAGCTCCTCAGAAAAATCAAAACTTAGAGTTTTGAATCAAATATTTTGGTTGGGTGAAGCTCCAGAAAACTCAAACCCTAATTCAGGGTCCTTCCCAGTGAATCCAGAAATCTAAAAGGCAATTTTGAGGGGTGAAACTTTGCAGTCTTCAAATTCTGAATATACCAACTTGATCAGCTCATCAAGGTGCATATTTCTATCCTTTTGGAAGTTTGAAATTCAAAGTTTGAATTTTTGGGGTTTCTTTAACAAACCCTAATCCGGCTCCAGGTCCAGTTCTTGCAAATCAAGTGGATTGGGTTAATCCTAGAAGAAGATGGATTGGTCACCTGCATAAGTGAAGAAGTTCCTGTCTCATAGGGAGATGAGGCTAAGGCCTTCCATAAGAAGATTATAAGCAATCTTGACAGGTATGGCTTACAAGTATGTTTCATAGTTAAGTTTAGCATATGTTTGTCTTCATATCATTATAGTACATTCTTGATTAATTACTGGACTTGTCGTATCACCTTAATAGAAAATATTCATTGATTAAGGTTTTGACACTTATGATTGTACTAATGCATTGTGATGTTGTATGAAGTTTATGTTGTTTGCTAACACAAAAGGTACACCAAAAAAGTCAAATCATGTTCTACTTCAAGAACATATGCTCATGGTGGCATGAAGACAAAGATTCATCCATTGCCATCGATCACATAGAAGATCTACTTTCGAGGTATGTATAACTTGGTTCTACAATGGTTAACTTATGAGACATCCATGTTACTAGCACAAGTCACTGAAGAGAACCAGAAGATATTATGCGGGTATGTTAGACATAACTAGCTAGCATGCTAATCCAGGTATGTTTTTCCTATATCAAGCTAGAATCCTACCTTGTGTTAGGATCTTATACTATTGTGTTGTTGATAATGATTATTCATGAAGTCATAGGTTTGAATAATCATGGTTGTATGCATATTATGTTTCTTACCATAATTGATGATATGACTAACCAGAAGAATCATGAAGGTATAGGTTTGAATAATCACGGGTTTTATGCATATTATATCTCTTATCTTGATTGATGATTCAACTAACCAGAAGAGTCCTATGATCAAATAAGAATATGTATGAGTAAAAGAAGACTTCCCTGAAACCTTGAATACTAATGTTTATTATCTATGAATGATCATGAATATACATGTTTGAGATTATTATGTTTTGATATTATTAAGATTATACTAATAAATGTGTGATTATGTATGAGACCTCAAGGATAACACAATGATGATACTAATAAGCATGCATAGTGATTAAGGATGGATGTAATTTCAAGGACAGGTAATCCAGGAAGCAAAGATCAAGAGAGAGCACACTCCAGTTGTTCCTGGAAGAAAGCAAAGGAGCATACTCCAGTAGTTTATGCAAGGATGCAGATATTTAGAGGGAGTTGACCATCCTTCTGCATTCCACAACAGAAAGGTGTAGAAGAAGCTACTTCAGCAGCTCCTGTAAGGAAGCAAAGACTCAGAGGGAGTCCACCCAACAAACAAACAAAGATAAGTATTTTAATTACCATTCCTTACATACTTGTTTGTTTAAATAATATTATTCAATGATGTATATGCTTATGTTCCTAGATTTAGGATGTGAATGATTGCATTAATGAACAACTTACTACTAATATGCATTTGATGGGTAAGTGGCCTATGGCATTGTACAACATTCCATTGCTACTTATCTAGAATGAAACCTCTTTGCTGACATGTTAGGAGTTGTGCACACTCTTAACAATGTTCTGGTAGAGATTGGAAGACATCTAGAAAGTTACGGAATATGGATAAATGTTGTATTGAAGCATTGACTAAGATAATTGCATGACTGTCTGACATATTTTCTTATGTGTAAGAATTTGTTCTGAAAACTATGAGATGTTTTCTAATCATGCAATTTAACTTGTTGTGTAGGAAAGATCGTATACCATCACCTACAAAAGAATGACTGCAACATTTGTTCAAGCAACAAAATTATCTATTGAAGATATTGAAGTTCCCAGGATACGGGAAGAATGCCATGATCCGTCGATCATGAAGAACGATGTTTGGGATGCAGTCCCAAGAGCTGAAGGGAAGTATGTTGTGACTTCCAAATGGAACTATCAGATCAAGCATGCTACAGATGGCAGCATAGAGAAATATAAAAGTGATGAAATAGAAGATACACCAGATGGATGTCAAGACTGCTTTCTTGAATGGTGTAGTTGAAGAGGAAGTGTATGTGGAACAGCCACTTGGTTCTAAGACACATGACAGGGAATCCTGTGATTCTACTCTTGTATGTGGATGACTTATTTGTAACAGAAGATGACAGATTGATTGCAGATACTAAGAGGAAGCTTGTTGTTGAGTTCGATATGAAAGATTTGGGAATGATGCATTATTTCCTAGGTATGGAGGTGTGGCAGAGTGTAGGTGGGATCTTCCTTGGTCAAGGGAAGTACACAGTAGATATCCTGAAGAGATTCGGGATGATGGATTGCAAGGCCATGGCCACACCTATGGCATCGAATCTGAAGCTTCTATGCGATGCTTCATCTGATCAGGTTGATGTCTCTATGTATCGTCAGATGATTGGGTCCTTGATGTACTTGACAAACACGAGACCGGATATTTTCTTTGCTGTGAACACATTGAGCCAGTTCCTGACGGATCCAAGGAGTGTTCATCTGGTTGCTATAAAGCATGTTCTGAGGTACTTGAAGGGTACAGTGGATTATGGGCTCAAGTATGAAGCGAATCAAAAAAATTTAACCTGCAGGGTTATGTTGATTCAGATTGGGCTGGCAGTGCTGTAGATAGGAAGGGCACATCTGGATGTTACTTCAGTATGGGATCAGGTGTGATCTCTTGGTTTAGCAGGAAGCAATCCTGCGTAGCACTGAGTACAGCTGAGGCAAAGTATGTTGCATCATGTTCAGCTAGTTGTGAGGCAGTATGGCTATGGAAGCTACTGTCTGAGTTATTTGATCTCCCGTTGGATGCTACTAGTATCTTCTGTGATAACCAGAGTTTTGTGAAGCTATCCGAGAATCCAGTGTTTCATGACAGGTCGAAACACATAGAGATCAAATATCACTATATCATGGATATGGTGCAGAGAGGAGCTGTGAAGCTCCTATATGTTGCGATGGACGAGCAGATTGCAGATGTGCTGACGAAGCCACTAGCCAGGGTGAAGTTCGAGTACCTCAGGGAGAGGCTTGGTGTTCTTCAGATCGAGGACACTTCAAGGAAGAAGTGATGGACACATTTGCTGAAGCCATTCCAAGCATGTTGGAAGGAGGATCCTTCACATGGCTGTGGATGTAAGTGCTGGATGATGAGCATCAGGATGATGTTCTAGTTTCTGCTTTGTATGATCAGTTGGATCATTTATATGTATATGTATGTACGCATCATGTTGGATGCTAGATATGATCAGTTGGATCATTTATATGTATGTACGCATCATGTTGGATGTTGGATATGATCAGTTGGATCATTTATATGTATGTACGCATCATGTTGGATGTTGGATATGATCGGTTGGATCATTTGTATGTATTTTGTATATGCATCATGTTGGATGCTTGGACCATGTATCTGTATATGTATCAGGTGGATACATTGTATGATCAGGTAGATCATGTATATTGATATATATCAGGTATGATCAGGTAGATCATGTATGTTGATGGATACATTGTGTGGATCATGTATCTATGTATCAGCTGGATATACTATGTATGATGATATGTATCAGGTAGATACTTGGTGTGCATCAGATGGATGCATTGTATGATCAGGGTGATCGTGGATGACAAGCTTCTCCATATGACATGCAGCAGGATGTTGCAGTGATGATGATCATGATGATCATGTGTACATCAGGATGATGTATGGTGAGTATCAGATGATACTTTGTGGCCATGGATCAAGTTGTGCAGATGAGCATGTCTGGGAGATCCTGTAGGTCGGATTTGCGTACCCATAACATCCTGGGATGTTCTTTCGATACATTGCTCTGGGAGGACATGTAATTTGTGCCCTGGGAGATCTTCAGGTCGGAGTTGTGTACCCGTAACATCCTGAGATGCTCTTGTGAGGTTTTTTCCTATGGCATGTAATTTGCTCCTGGGAGATCTGGACAGGATGAAAAAGGCCTCAGATGCTTCAGCCAGGTTTTGCCATGACCACATGTAATTTTCTCCTAGGAGATCTAGATAGGATGAAAAAGGCCTCAGATGCTTCAACCAGGTTTTGTGGTGGACCACATGTAATGTGCTCCTGGGAGATCCGACAGGTAGAGCTGTGTGCTCGTAACATCCTGGGATGCTTCAACTAGGTTTTGTGGTGAGATCACATGTAATGTGCTCCTGGGAGATCCGACAGGTAGAGCTATGTGCTCGTAACAGCCTGGGATGCTTCAGCCAGGTTTTGTGATGGGTCACATGTAATGTGCTCCTGGGAGATCCGACAGGTAGAGCTGTGTGCTCGTAACAGCCTGGGATGCTGCAACCAGGTTTTGTGACGCACGTAATAAGTCCTGAGGTTTCCACAGTATGGCCAGTGATGATGAAGACCTGTAGGTGGTGGGCCTACATCCAGTATGAAAAAGGACTGGCTCTGTAGAAATTCATATGACGAGTAGATTCAGAGATTGATTGAGATAGCAGTAGCAGTGACGATGATGATGACTCGATGACGATTATCCAATGACGATGATCTAGAGAAGATGACTTGTGCTAGAAGACATGTGTCAAGAAATACCTTCCTAGTTAAGAGGGAGTGTTGATGTATATGTAACTTCAGAATATATTTCACATATGTGTATATTGTATTCCTATAGAGATGTTATTATTCCTATATACGGAAGTGTCGTCATTTATATTGTAAGTGTCGTAACTTATACTTGATGGGTTATTAGACCACCTTGTTGGGGTCGGCCCTGTATAAGTCATGTGGGTCAAAGGGTTATTAGACCACCCTATTGGGGTTCGGCCATGTGGGTCAAAGGGTTATTAGACCACCCTAGTGGGGGTCGGCCCAGTCAACATTATGTTAAGTGGTTAAGTTGAGGCCGATCTAGTTGAGTAAAGGTCAAGTCAACTTAGTGTATAAATAGAGAGTGTGTCTCTCTCATTTTATACATTCTATTCTCTCACTCACACTGTGGAGAGTGGCGCACTTGTGGAGGAGGAGGCTTTGCTGCTAGGAGAAGACTATCTCTTGTATTCTGGTTGTATCATTGCTCTATTTATCTCTGAGGAAGTTATTGGGGTTTTTCACCTTTATGGTTTTCCCCAAGTAAACTCTGTGTCTCTTGTGTGCTTGCATTATTGTGTGCATGATTGATATGTTGTAGATTTGCTGTACATGTTGATTCTCTTAGTTAAGATCCTAGATCAGATTGAAGTAAATTCTGAAAATTTAACACAAACTTGAAAAGATCCGACCATATCTTCAAAGACTACTTTCCACTGCCAACGACAAAATGAACCTTTTTGGCCATGACTTGATTAACTTACAAAACAAGTCTACACAAGATAAAATAGAGAACTTGTCGAGCTTAACCACATTGACCATAGACATCCAGAACATGTTGCGCACATGGGAAGATTTTCAGCATCAACTATCTGTCTCTATCAAAGCCATCGTCGAAGTCTGCGTCCAACAGCAAGCAGCTTCCAGCTCAAGTCATCCACAGCAGTAACAATCAGATCTATTTTGCTCAGTTATGTTGCATATCCCCATTTCTTCGGGACGGAGAAATATTTTGTGGTGGGGGAGATGTTGGAGGAGCCTAAGTCATCCTATTGACTAGGTCCTCCGCCCGACCTCTTGTAAAACATGTCGACAGTTGCATCAACCTGTGTATGTCGGTTCGATCGGTTGAACCGACGAGCAGTTATATAACTGTATGTAAAACATATATATAGGCTGGTGATCTGACTCATAGATTAGATTGGATCTGTTCTTATGTATTGTTCTGCATATCTTGCTAAGTAATAAAAGGCTTGTGCTTCCTCTCCATCTCTTGTCTATTGTATATGTATCTTTATGTTGCTTGCTTATATATAATATGTATAACTCGTAACAATGTAACCCCCTCGACTACAACAGATGCCAAATACTACAAAACCCTAGCATTGCATTGGACCACAAAGTCCTTGCTTGGTAAATTTTTGCTTGAGACAAAAGAGGAGAGGAATGAATTATTGTTGCAGATGGACAAGTTGAATGCCAAGACGAACTTCCTCATCAAGGAAACTATGGGAAAGGAATATGAAGTAGAACCTTAGGCTCACAAATAGGAGGTGCCATTCACAACTATTTCTAATGATGACATTGCCAAGTATTATTTTATGGTTCCTACATCACTTTCAGTCTTTCTGTTATCTTAGTTATAATTAACAGGTTTTAGATCATTTTAGTAGTTTATGGCAGACATCTCAAACTGTTGTTGCTATAGTTGAAAAACTCAAGTTTTATAAATGGTCTGGTTTCCCACTAGGTAAGCAGAATTTGATTATAATGTAACTTTTTCATTAGTTAATAAAAATCATGAACTTCACAAAATAATAATAATTATCATTATAATAAGTTGGTTTCAATTAACATTAATAAGCATCATTTACATCATCTTATTAAAATAAAAATATTTTTTTTTTCATTTGAACAAACACTACCACTTATTATTCCCAAGGGTATCAAGGTGGAGCCGATACAATCTGTTACAGGTCAAACCATCACGAGAGTGACTCAAACCCATAGAGAGATTGATAGAAACGAACATCCTAAACACATCGGTAGCAAACTTATATATATATATGTGTCATTCATTCGCATAAGATTGAAATACTTTCTAACCCATTTTATTTTTAATTATGAAATTATGACAGAAGATATATTCCAAAAAGTTCTACATTATCAAATATTATATTAAATTTTCTAACTAAATGGTAGTGAAAGATTAATGCACGTTGTCTTATACATGATTTGAACATTTTAATGATTATGCCATGTACAAAATATTATATTAAATTATATCTATATGTTATTTTAATATAAAATATTATTTTCACTTCAAAATAAATAGTTTTTCATCAATGATATAATTTTTTATTTACAAAACTTTCATAAATTTAAATACGATAAAATATAAAAATTTACATTCTTAAATATTATATTAAATTTTATAACTAGATAAAAATGAAGATTCATGCATATTGTATTATACATAATAAATAATAAATGGTATATTCTTAGAAAATATTATATCAAACCATTATCTTTCTTTAAAATGTTATTTTCACTTCAAAATAAATTATTTGTCTTTATAAAATTCCCATTTTGTGGTTGTCACCTCGGTATGTTTTCTTTATTTCGAAAAACCTTACAAATTCCATTATTATAATTGCACGATAGTCAAGAATATTCTTTTGCTTTTAATCAATGAAGAAAAGGACATTTCTAAATGTAAATCTTATGGTAAGTGTGAACGTAAGTTAATTATTATATATTTTAATTATTTAGATAATTTTATAAATATTTTTTATTTATTTAAATTATTTATTTAATTAATTTAATTGTTTTAATTACTTAAATATTTTTTTTTAATTTATTCTTATTATTTAAATATTTTTAAATGGTGAATTTTATTTTTTTTCAACCGAAAAAAAAACGTACTATTGCTATTTCTTCAAATCAAATAGTACAAAAATTTTCACCTTCTTAAAAAGGTAAATCTATACAGTTCATGACCGATAATCCCCTCGGACTTTAAAAACGTCACCATCAGGATAGTTCACAGAAGATTATACAATGAATATATCAAAAACATTGTAAAATATAGCTTCACCTATAAGCATCTGATACAAAAGTACTTCTAATAGAAATAAACTTCTCCAGATTCCAGCAAGCTGGAATCCATCCATTCTTCCCAGACCAAAACACCTTCAGATCCTGACAAAGTAAGTTTTGATAAGCCATCAGCTTGATCATTATGTTCGCGATAGATATGAGAGAAAGATATATGTTCCTGAAGATCAATCTCATCTCTAGCTCGACTACACCAGTGTGATAAAGAAATAACATTTAGCTCATATTCTTTGGCCGCCCATTTGATAGTGACACGCAAATCACCATAGACCTGGATATTAGCCAACCCAAAGATGTTTGCACATTTCAGAATGCACCACAAAGCTAAGAGCTCCGCCTTCATATTACTACCGATGCAACAATTAAGCTGAAGTGTAAAAAAGTGATCCTGATTTAGATAAATAACCCCACCAGCTGCACAAATACCATCCTGTGCGGCCCCATAAAAAAAAAGTACAGGCTGATTTACCAAGAATGTAAACTGACCAGGCCTTTGTACCTCCCTCACAGAGTCAACAGCATAATAATGTTGTAAGGAATTAAGGACTGTAAGACCACAAGCAATCACATCATGAGCAATATCTTGAAAGGTAGACCGATTCCGAAAATACCAGAGACCCCAGGAAATAAGAATTGGAACCTGAATTGTTTCCTTTGATGAACGAAACCAGTTCAACAATGACTCACCAAAATTCTCATCTCCCCAGTCCATAGATATTGCCAGCTTCGAACAACAGAAATCCCAAACCAATTTCCCAAAGGAGCAAGAAACAAACAGGTGGTTGATAGTTTCATTATCCTGCTTACAAAGGATGCACCAGTTTGGGCCACACCATCCGCGTTTTAAAAGATTGTCCCAGGTTTTCATAGTGCCCTATAATGCATGCCAAAGAAAACACTTGTGTTTTAGCGCAACATTCCACTTCCAAATTTGTTTGTACCACCAGTGCTGTGGAAAAATATACATATCCTGCATAATTCTGTCATAGGCTTTCTTGGCAGTAACAATACCATTTTTCTCGTTACCAATCCACACAAGTTTGTCACTACGATCTGACAAGTAAACCCCAGCCGAGTCGAGAGCATGAACATAAGAATCCCAAGAGGATGCGTCGTCTCCAACCAAACCCAATTCATGAGATTTTAACCAATAAGATTGCCCAGAAATACCCTTAATTCTGTTCAATGATGTAAGGCCATATACTTTTAAATAATCCAGGATCCTGCAAGAAAGACGAACAGAGTCATCCATGCCTACAATATTGTCTCTGCCAACACTGATATCAATCCCATTTCCCACCTGCCACCGGAGATCACCAATGATCCAACCATAAACTTTCAACAAACCACGCCATAAAGGAGAGCAACCAGATTGTGAGGGCATACGCAATTTGATCCAATCTAACAAACGCATATTAATATATTTCACAAATGAAATTTTTGACCACAGACTTTGGTGAAAGAGACAACGCCAAAGACTTTTTGCTCTGAGTGCAATGCTAAAGGATTTTATATCCCTTATACCCCAACCACCATATCTTTCGGGTCTGGACACCGATTCCCATCCGGCCATAACCAATGTGGCCTTATCTAGACTCCCATTCCACAGAAAGTTAAAGATCAACTTCCTGATAACATTCAAGATATATACAGGAATTTCGAGAATTTTATTTATATACATTCTATTAAAACTATTAAAAAAGTTAAAAAAATAAAAAGTTCACATCAATACCACAACTCTTATAAGGAAGGTTGAACACCTTGGCTAATCTAGGTCACCTTTTTGGAGTTGTGTTTACAAGTTTTTTCTTTGTTAGATAGGATTCTAATATTATACTTAAATACAGTATTGTAGGTGATTATTTTGGATTGAAAAAAACATGTATATAGATAGGTAGGCGAATATTAAATATGAAACATAGAGTTTACTACTTAAACGTTATTATGATTAAAAAACATATTTTATGTAAATATAGGCGATATTAGAGGTTAAAAATGACCAAATAGAGAATTTAGTTTTTGAAAAAAACTCCAAAAAATAGCCAATAGGCAAAATTTCGACCCTAAAAATTACCCTTCTATCATGGTAGATTTTTCTGAGTTAGGCTTTCAAATTACATTATTTAATTGAATTTTTTTATTAACAATTTTTTTTAAAATTTGATTGGTTCGTATGCGATGATCTCAGCCTCGTAGAATGATCCTAGGACACAATGGCGTGAGATCATTTGGCATTTATTGTTATTCAATTGAAATCCATGACAACTGCTTGCTTTAACATCCGACAAACACTATTCAGCCTGTTGCAGCCCATTTAATGAGGCTGCAGTGAGCCTGTTGATCGAGCTTAAGATCCAACAATCAACAGGCCCACTGCAGCCGCATTAAATGGGCTGCATCAGGCTGAATAGTGTTCGCCCTAACATCCAACCCTCGCATCCAACACATTGACAATTCCAATTGACGAGACTGCACAGTTACGATTGACGGGACTACACCTACTCGCATTGTATATTACATGCCATTATCTCCCAACCGTGTTGATTTCTAAATAAATTGCTTAGAATATTAAAAAAAAATATTGCAGAATGTTCTCTAATTGGAATTTACTTTTGAAAGTAACTTTAAAATATTCACTAGGTGTTTCATTCTAGACTGCACACAAGAGGAGGCGATACTATTGTTAAAAGCTTGCACCTTTATTGCAAATGCATCGAGCATGTATATAAAATTTGCAGGCGTTTGCGGTCAAGTATGCAAAGAGTCTTAAGCCTTCTGTTGTAACTTGGCCCAGTATGGTAACTATGGTATTAGTACATATCTTATGAGCAGTCCAAGATCTTATGTTGTAAATACCCTAAGCTCTTTTTTAAACCAATGTCTGCAAACTCCTAGATATTAAACTAGAAACATGGATCTCTTATATGGGATATTAGTTCGAGAAACTATAATCACGCTACTCTGATTATGAACAATATATGGAAATGAAATACCTGCCTAGAGGAACCATTTGTTTGTGATTGTGACAGAGGACAATATTATCAAGTATTCTTAGTCTGATCTTAGTATGCAAGGTTGTAAGGCCAAAATATGCATGATGTGGTAAACTTTGTTAGGTTAAATGTAAAGGAATAATATTGTTGAAGATAACACAAATTGGGGTGTTATGTGAATGATTAAATTGAGTTGGGGATCTTTACAGGATAATATGATAAGAAAAAGTGCCAAAGTACCATGGAAAGAGAGTGTCAGAGTTACTTTCAAGTCAAGTAAGGTTCACATGAAGTTGTGAGCTCCTCCCTCTCTCTCAATGTGCAATAAGAACATTTTGTGTTTGTTAGGCTATGGTGTAGTGGTTGAGATGGGGTGTCACTATGTTTATGACCCAAGTTCAAACCTCGATGGGAAAAGAGCCCTAGATTCTAAGTTAACCAAGTTTGATAGCATGCATATGCAACATTAATTCAATTAGAAATAAGAACATTTTGTAGATGGATAAATTTGAATGTTTATGTTTTCTTCTAATACAAGATTAGAAATATCAAATAAGCTTTTCCCTTATCTTTTGTAAGAGGAAAACAATTTGTGTAGAGAAGACAAAATCCATACTAAAAGTTTACAGAAGCTATAGTTGCATAATTTAATGAATATTTGCCTCATGTTTAAACAGTTCAAATGATCCTATCTCAAGGTTTAAAATATCATATTAAACACTACATAGATATGATGGTGCACACTGTAAACGAAGTGTGCATGATTTAATTTGACATGGTGATATTGCTTGCATTCTCTTTTATATGTAGTAAGATCCTCCAGTATTTGCTCTTTCAAAAGGTCATGATTTGTTCCCTTTATTGATATACAGTTTTAGTAGCTTCCTACAGCACTCGAGTTATTTTATGTTAACATACTATCCAAATTCTAAAAAATATCCACCCACCGTCACTGTAGCAGATGGGAGCTCTATTTTCATAATGTATCCTCATGTAACCTAGATTTAACTTTTTAAGTAGCAATTGCGTGTGGAAAATCAATATCTTTTGAATTCCAGTGGAATGGGAAGACGCGGGTGGATGGATAGCACACAAAAAAGCTTACTTGGTGAAAGTGCTAGACTACTTGAGGAAATAACAAGAATATTCGTGTTTTGCATTCCAGTGTGTTTGTCATATTTACCATGCGCATAAATGTGGAAATATTACTGCCCTCGTTGTTCCATACTTCATACATTTTAAAAATCATGTAACGAGTTCATGTTAGAGATGAGGCCTTCAGCAATTGCATGGATTCTGCATTGCATGCATAGTATCCATGCATAACTTCCTTTTCAAAGAGAAAAGTTTCAGAATTATTGTAATGTCCCTTGGAGATATTAAAGGGTCTTAGGGACATATCATTAGTCCTCCATGGCTCTCTTTTTCTACAATTTAATTATGATCCAAATAAATTAAAATAAAATTCATAACTGATCAAGAAAATTGAACCAAGGTTGGGAAATATTATCCAACACTATCTAACATCATTATGCATCCATCCCAAGCCATAACATAGATTACTTGAAACTAAAAGGTCGTTTTCACTTAATCGTGATTAACTAGTAATTAGGGTACTAATTACGACACTTAGCGCATAATTGACGACACTTAACATATATTCATTTTTTTATCACCTAATAATAATTTATCAATCCCAATGTCTAATTATCACCTAATATCATGTAAATAAGGCCTAATTATCATTTTCCAATTAATTAACAAAACAATTACGAAAATGACTCCACAAGACTAGTTAACTAGTATTTAACACAAATATCTAGTCTTGCATGAATTCAACACACAACCATGCCAATGAACCAAAAAGTGAACCTACAGCCATTATACATATATTTAAGCATGCACATACAACCAAATAAATTTGCATTTGTAGGTCATATCCTTCCACATAAACGATGATTCTTTCAAGCTAAATCAGTGCAACTTGTTAATAAACATTGTTAGGAATTTAACCCAATCAATTGTACTGAATTCCGGAGCACACAGAGGAGAGGGTGAAGATTTGGAAAATAGAATTCTACAAAAAAATTAAAGTACCAAAAGCAGAGCATATGGCTGTACATTTCAAAAATTACGAAAACATAGATTCAATCTACAAACTAGTTACCAATTTCCACCGATTTGAAGTTAGTTTCCGTTTCTAGTTTCCAAATGCAAAAACAAAAGAAAGTATTGACTACTGTAGCTCATGGAAATCATATCAACGGTACACTATAGCCAAATGGTTGTAGCTTTCCGCTCATAAATAGTCATCTTATTAATTCATCAAACTAGTTAAATCTACTTCTCCAAATTGGCTAGAAATTGATGAATCAAGTAAGATAAATGCATAAACAATTTGCAAAGTCATTCGGAAGCCATTCAAACTCTAAATACCATGTATTATCAGTCTTATCATAGGTATAATTCATGTAAACATTTCATCAAACACTTCTCATGCAAAGTCATAAATCCATTTAAAACAATTCTTTTGAAGGAGCTAGTGAATGAAAACAAAACTATAATTTCTATAAGCAAATCTAGAACTATCTAGGAACTCTTCCACACATTTATTCATTCATTTAAAGTGTAATTATTAGATCTAAGATCAGTTATATCACTCAGGCATTTTCTCAAACATTTCACATTCTAAGTCTCAAAACTACATAAAACAACCCAACCAGTGAACTAGTTTTCGAATAGAGGCTAGAAACACTATATAGAGGTGTTTCCAATCATTCCAAAGCTATTGCACAATAAAATTACAAATAATATAAATATAAGAGACACAATTATCAGATCTATAGCAGAGATTCCAAATAAACATTTTTCTCAAGCACTTGCTCACAAAATACCAAAAACTAGTTAGTTATTTTTCCCCAAAACTAGTAGCATAATGTAACTAAAATCTATGAGAGATTTATTCCATAATTAGCTCATATATTTTCTCATACATTTCGTGTGAAACCATATAAGAATCAGATCAGATCCAAGTAATTCAAATAAACATAAAATAAAGTACTTATCTTGTAAAATACGCAATCAAAATCGACTGTGCCACGTTCCACCCAACCGTAGACACAATGCAAGACAAAAATCACTTTGCAATGGTCACCCCCGAGCCAAAACCATGCTGCCACAAGAAAGAGTGCAGTCAACCACAAAACCCATCTAACATCGGTACAACCACAATCCAATGGCAAGTGGATTCCACATCACTTCCAATCCAGAATCTTCAGTGGCAATTCCAGGACAAAGTTTTCAGGAGAAATTAGTCCAACCACAACCCAATGGAAAGTCTTCCTCGACTTCCACTCTTGGGAAATTCCAATGGATCCAAGACAAAAGATTCAGAAATATATCAGTCCAACCTCAAATCCAATGGTAAGTGGATTCCACATCACTTCCAATCCAGGATCTCTAGAGGCAATTCCAGGACAAAACAGTGGAAATTCCAGAGTAATTCAAATTGGGCACAGGCTCAACAAGGGCGCACCAACCAATAAAAACTCATGTAAAGATCAACCAAAACCAATCACACCAGTACCATAGCAAAAACAAGAGCCAAGAGCATGCATAACCAATAAGAGAGACTAGGTCACATCCACCCAAATCCCATTTCCCAAGAGCAACTCGAATTGGGGGAAGAGAGGGAGACACAAGGGACAAGTTACATTCCCAGATTAGCAAAAATGGGAGTTACAATTTTCAAGAGGGCGCATTATAGGGGAGAGGAAGAGTCCTCATCAAGGTGGGAGTTACAAATTTTCATGAGGAGTTCACTAGGTGAGGGAAAAACTCTAACTCCAAATAAAATTAATCCCGGAATAAAATAAAAACCAAGGGGTAGCATAACACATGAGGGTGCATGTTCAAGTGCTAAACCAGAGGATCATTACAATTATGGAATGAGTCCATTTGAGAAATCCATCCTTCAGCAATTGCATAAACTCTGCATTGCATGCATAATTCCTTTTCTTGAGAGAAAAGATTTCTATATGTTATGTCAGAGGAGTCCCTCATTTGCTTGCATTTGTACAAGAAATCACCATTTGTTTCAGGAATGTATGGGCCCCGAAATAAGAAATCTAAGGATAAATTCTAATTCATTGTCGGCTTACTTGAGATCACAACATCCACGGGAACAAATATATTCTTATTTTTTCCAACTTGGAACTTTGTGAATGATGTTATTTCTTAAAGGAGGAGAAAGAGCCAATCAGTCAACACATTTAACGATAGGCCATCAAGAGAGACAAAAGATGCGCAACATGATCGAAACATATCCTATACTCCATTCTTGTTCAAAAGATAGCTTTTATATTTGTACCAAGGTGAGTAGTTAGACCTATTACATTTATTACAGTTCTTAGGTCCTCTTTAGAGTTACGAAAATGATATTAAATGTTTAAGAATATCAGATAATGCTGTATAGATTTTAAAAGTTTAACCATGATGGGTTGAATTTCTTTTGATTAAAATAAGCAAAATGGGGAAAGCTTCTGATAAAGGAAGAAGGCTGTGATGTTTGGAGTTTAAATTCAAACGGTCATGCAGGCAAGCAAAAGATCTAGGAGCTATTTCCATGGGAGAGACGAGATGACCACATTGAATCTCGGGGATCGCCATCTAATATTCCATTGTTTACCAATATGCAGCAGCATTCATCCTCGACGGATCTCTGACTAGGACGAATCAGAGGCATCTAGGTTGTCAAAATCACTCGGGGATCCACTAGGCTTGGACCGCACCAACCTTTAGCATGGTTGGATTTTAGTATCCACGGGGTTTGAACCGACGACCTTTCAGCTTAGGGATGTCTTAACCATCACCCGCCACCAGCTGTTCTACATCTCACGGATGTGCCTAGATCCTTAGTTGAGCAGCTGCAACAAATACAATAGTGGTAAGTCCAAGGTTCTTTCAGATCCCAAGGGGAAGTAGGGCAGCATGCTTAGTATGTGTATTTATAATCTTCTTATCTCGTTTAAATGCATGGGAATACATTTTTTGATGATTTTTAATTTCTTTAGTCCATTGTCCAATCTCAACACCAATAATAAGAAAATAAGAGGTGAACAATGTAGAAGCTTGAATTTTGATCAGTTGTGATGCTAAGTTTTGTGCAAATTTAGAGATTTATCTTTCTCCATGTTATTTGGATGTCAAGTAACTATGTTCATTACATGTAGCAATGATGTCAGAGACATTGCTACCAGATAGCTCTTGTTTTTAAGATATTTCCTCATAACAACTAAAACTCTTAAACAACAATTATTAAATCATTATATTGACACATCTATTAATAAATCTTATATTCTCATAATCCAAAATCTAAAGCTATCAAGTGACTCTTCACACTATGTCATGATATAATCAAATAAACCTTCACTTAAGTCAACTTCTAAAACATAAAACCATTGGCTAATGAGTCCCTCATTAACATAACTGAAGTAAAGAGACTTAATTTAAATAAATTAAAAATTAAATCTAAAGCTATCAGTGACTCTTCACACTATGTCATGATATAATCAAATAAACCTTCGCTTAAGTCAACTTCTAAAACATAAAACCATTGGCTAATGAGTCCCTCATTAACATAACTGAAGTAAAGAGACTTAATTTAAATAAATTAAAAATTAAAATTCTAATATTTTAAAACAATGTTAATGGGAAATTAAATTCTAATATAGAAATTGATTTTACGATAACAAAACTAAAATTATATATTAAATAAATAATATTATTAATAAATAAAATGATATTAAAACTTAATGACAACTATAAATAACACAAATGTGACAACCAAACTACCAAATAATACTAATAACATAGTGAGGAATTAGGTTGTGTAATAAAAAATAAAATAAAATGATCTATAAAAATATGTGGTGTAGGTGTGGCTACATTAGATCTAATGATCAGCCTATGTTCACACCCACTATAAAATTCACCTTTACTTTAACTTCATTAAAATATATGCATTTACTTTAACTTGATGTGCAATTATTATCAAGGGAATTTGTACGAAGACCACATAATGGGAATTTTATAAAGTCAATTATGTATTTTGAGCATAAAATAATACTTTATGTAAACAGTAAAACAATAAACATGATAGTAAAACAGTAAATATGATAATGTTTGTATCCGTATACTATGTACCCTTTATATATGAGTGTGTGCTCCAAGACATGTATAAGGCAAGATGCATAAATCATTCCCTGTTATTAGGTTAGGAAATGTTTATATTAATATGTAGATTTAGTGGTGCTATCTCCTTTTTTCCCTTGGAAAAAACTGCACACGGCTCCTTATATTATAAAAAAGTCACTTCTATAATTTTTACATCTTTTCAAAATATGTATATAGAGCTTACATCCATTGATGCTCTACTAAATAGATTTGTAAATCTACAGTTTTGAAAACAATAAATTAGATAACATTTACAAGTCCATGATAAGTCAAACTAAAATAAATAAAAATAAAAATAGAATGGTATTCATAACAAAAACTGAAATCAGAATTCCTTTGTGTGTTGAGTTGTAGGATCATGTTTTTCTTCCATTATCTTGGATCATGTTCTGTAAGTGTCTCATTTTCTATATCTCATCGATGCCATGTACCCAAAGCTATTTGGAGTTTATTTTTTGACAGTTGATCTACCAACTGGTTCCTCTCTCTCTCTCTATATGCTCATAAGTGACATTTTGGATCTTTGCATAACAACTTGGCAATCTCATCATATATGAGCCGAAGAAGGAGGTTACTAGGAAATCTTTTCTGTTGTATCCAATCAATGACAATTTTAAAGTCCCCAAATATCTGTAATTTATGTACTCCCGTCAAAATAGCCATCATTATATTTATCTTTAAATCTAGTAATTATGTTATGTTATTTGTGCTTTATCCAAGCCCTACAAAATATTAATCCAATGTGTATCATTTAAATATAATATACTACCTACCCTACCTGTTGGTGGTCTTCCCTATGATGCACCATCAAAATAGGCCCAGTTACCATTCCTATCTATTAACTCCTCCACCACACTCTTAGTCTTATGTGTTTCTTCCCTTTGTGGAAAAAAACTTAAGATAGCTAGATCTTTGATTGCAAATAATGTCGTGGGATTAAGTAAATCTCCAAAGATAGCTTTATTTCTAGAAATCCATACTCCCCATATAAGAATCAATCGGAGGGTGCACTATCTCCTGTTCAAGAAGAGTCACATTTAGTTGAAAGAGTATGTGGGAATTTTATCTTATGTTTTTGTGTACCCTATCAATGATTTTTTAATAGTTTGTCAATCTTTGTGTCTTAATATTTTGGTGTTTCATGTTTTAATAATATTTAATGATAGTAGAATCAGTAAGAAAAGAAAGATTGAGAAACTATGTATACCAAATTTTGATAGCTATATAGTAAAGTTTTGATATATTTAAATGTACAAAAGTATTTATAAAATGTAATGAAACTTTTTGTTTTTGAAAAGAGAATGACCTTGATAAATAGGTTTAATGATGTTTTATCAACTAAATATTTGACAAACATAGAGAGCGTTGAGGGTGAGGTGAATAAAATATATTAAAGAAAATGTTTCATTTCAAGTAGATCATTGAAATGTGAACAAAGGAAGACAAATATCAATTGTAATTAGATATGCAAAAAAGATTGTTGACCATTGTTCAACATGGATATGTGGTTAAATTATATTATTTGCTATCTAGCATTTTATTCGATATTCAATGCTTTTATTTGTATTGTTGTCTAGGCTAGAGGTTGCATGGAGCATTCTTTTTGTGTTTTGATTTCAATATGTTTTATAATGTAAGTATGGAAATTTTGAACAACTTGGTAAAGGGGAGTTGATAGTTGAGTTGATACTATGATTTTCACTAGTCACAATACAAACACAAATAGTTCAAAAGAATAGATTTTTTTTTTATATGTTGGGAATATATCTTTCTCCCTCTCACATGGCTTCTAGGCCACAATATCAAATAATTCATCTACGATGCTGTGCCCGTGTCTGATTCACATAAAAACTTCATTCACAAAATACATACATCTAAGATCAAATTGTTCATAAAAATAAAAATGATATGATTCATTCAATATGTCATTTCAAATTATGTTCTCTACACATTATAAACTACACTAATGTGTCTTACATGGGTGTGCATTAGTGCATATATAATAATAACATAAGGCTCATAGATAATGGTGTGTCACAAACTATGCAAAATCACACACAATACTAGGTGCAATGTTCTTTAATAAATACATCATACCATTCTACTTTTTATGTGTGTTTTTGCCTCATCAATCATGCTTCTAAGAAACACGAGTGCACTATTGTATGAAGGCAAGTGTTCATTTGAGTATTGTAATGCCGTTACTAGTATTGACAAACCACTCATTATGTATCCAACAATGCACTAAAAAACGAGCATTCATTAGCAAATCTATTGCGCTCTACCTACAACAAATATAGTGCATCTAATCAACCCATTGGCATTGGGTAATACAAGTTCATTGCTCCCTTCTTTTTTAAGTGCATTTAATGGGGTGCAACATGTATGGTTCATATAAAAATATATCATCACACTAGCATGTTGGTATGTGCATTAGTATGCTCTACCCGCTAGTAGTATGCCCAAGCAATAGGAAAACACCACAAAATCCACATTACACATGGATGCTTCAATGGTACATTAAGGTTGTTAGGACACATGAATGTTGGTATAGGATAAAGTGCACCAAGATGCACACGCATATAGTCAAATTAAATGCACCTCATAACTCTTATCGGTGTGTTCAATTTGATCAGATGCACTATATGTGATGCTTCAAAAGAATAACCTTTGTTGATGTGTGATGTGTCTCAACATCATAGTGTAAATATCAAAAAAGAAATGCACTGGTTAGAAGTATCATGTTCATGAATCAACAACAATGTGCAAAACTTATTTAGGCACACTATTGGCATTTGAAATAAAAAATTATACTAAAAACAAAGAAAAAATCCATAGAAATGTAAAACAAGATGTAACAAAAAAAATAGATGGTTTTCTCTCCATAGTAGATGAGGCATACTCATGAAAATGCAAAAATAGCCCCATAGGGCTTTTTAAACTTAAATTAAGAATTTTAATCTACCATGGATGCATAATGAGAATCATATTTGGAAATTTACAAGCAATGGACTTCAAGGTAGTGGTACAGCGAAGAGAAGCATCGATGCTTGGAGTGAAGGAAAGCACTAAAGACTAACAAAAATGGGAAAATTGATTGACGTATAAATATAAATTTATTTTACTCTACTATGTTGTACATTTTAGTTCATCCCACGATTACATTGCATCATATAGCACACCAATGCATCTAGACAATTATGATATATCAAAACACTTTTTTTAACTAAAAGATTGTATAGATCCACTAAAGGAAATAAAAGAGAAGGGAAAACCATATTTTACTTATAATAATCATCCATACTAACAATCTTTTTATTAAATATACCAAAATACAAATCTAAAAATTAATTTTAAAATATAAAACTGCTAGATAATTTTATGTAACACTAACATTATTAAAAATATTAATATCATATTTTATGAACTCTCTAATTGATAACTATTGTGCACTTAAATTATCATTAACATGAAAATATATCTTATTAATAAAAATTCATTTCACATTAATAAAATGCTCAAATAAACATTCAATTATAATTACACATATATTAAACACTTTTTTTTACCATTGTTGATGTAAGAAATTGTGTACCCTATCTAGTTCAAAGGGATTTAATGACCGCAAAAAACCTCATCAAAGGGATTTAATGACCCCAAAAAATAACCTCATCAAGATCAGGGTGGACCATGAGCTCTTCAAGCGAGAAGCAAATGTTGACAGGGAAATCATGAGTATGGATTCTCATTGTCACTTAAGCTATCACATCGTTTATATGTCATGGAGCCTTTGGTCATCTATTGAAGTAAGCATATCCAAAACCAAAACCAAAGTACTGGTGGATGACAAAACAATGAGAGGCGAGTTGCACATCATGGAGCACATTATGATGTTTATTCCATAAATGAAAAAACAAAAAATATATAAGAGTTTGAACTTCACATTCCAAAGTTAAAAAAATCTATATCTTAAAATGGTTTGAACCCCACATACCAAAGGTTAAAATTCAAATGACATTATTATTCAAAAATATTTATCCTCCATCATTCTCATTATAAAAAGTGAATCTAAAGTACATATGTACTTTATCGTGTGAAATCATTTATACATAACGATTTTTTCACTTGTAACTTGTAAGATGTTCATTAAGAGAATAGTCAATCTCCTCATTTATCCTTTGGAGATATATGCATATTTAGAATACTCATAATAACTCGAGTTGAGAAAATATCGATATAGAGTCGAAATAATTGAGCTTCAGTTTACACATAAATAGTGAAGGTTGTGGGTTGTAATGATATTCAAGTTTGGTGGAGTTTGGGCATTCAATTTGGAGAAGAAAGACTTGAGTAAAGTTGGAGAATTATTCAAGGGCTTAAGTTAAGGTGTATAAGGGCATGTATAAAAAGGTGAAGTATGAATTTTGTTATACAGGTTGAAGGTAGGTTATATTGTAATTGTTTAAAGTCAATTTTTGATTTTAAATTAATTAATATAATTAAAAAATTATGCAAAGGTTTAACTTTATAATATAAAGTATAATATTTTTCTTGAAATAGAATTGGGGTTGGAGTTTTTAGAAATATTGAAGAGTTGACAAGTACTCTGAATGGTTTGCGTCTTTGTGGAGAACGAGGTAGTTACAAGTCGAACATTGGAAGTGGCTTGGAAGACCAAGATTAAGACTTGACGTGTTTGAAGTATAAAGCATATTGCTCCAACAAGCGAAGGAAGGCCATCTTAGGCTGGTCAACAAGTTCATGTCATGAGCTCTATGTAGCTAGGAATACATGAATAAAGCGAACAAACTGATAACATAAAAAAGTGCATAAACAATACATGTCTAGAGTAAAGTTTGACGTTGGTTTTTGGTCATAATTGGCTATAGAGATGGAGTTCCCTTTTCCTTCTTAACTACTTTCATCCATATTTCCTTTAAGTATTGAATATGCTTTTTTGGATCCTAGTGGCCCTATTTTCCTTGATTTGGATTCCCAAATGAGGGATCCAAAATTTTCTTCTCTACTTCTTTCTTTTGTTAGGATATTTAGATACTTAGGATCTAGTTAAGATCAAATTGGTCTAATGTGCATTGAGGTAAAGTGTGTTTCTTTAGTATGCATTAGTATTCATTTGTACTTATGTAATCTTACAGTCATGATATGTTCTAGAAATAAAGTGATCGAATGATTCATCTTATCATTGATCTTAATGGCTATATTGACTCATGGCTTAGCACTCATTCAGTCCATGATCTCTATTTAAAGAGCATGGGGGGTCATTAGTTGATGAACGATTATGAGAAAATCATATGCAAATATTTTTCCTTTGCATTAATATATTGCATCAGGTAGTTGTTTGACTAGGATTGTGGATTGTTTCCCACTTCAAGGGTTTTAACCATGTAAAACATTTGTGTGTTGAGCTATGATATATTTGTGTGAGTGATTGATAAAGGTGTTCGACCTATGTGGAAATACTTTATTTTAGTCGAACATATTTTTTAGCTATTGTACTATTTTTCCTCTTCCTAGTTAACCAAACTTACTCAAGGTTGAGGGATGGGTTGAGGAGAGACAAACATATCAAAGGAGGGGTCAGATATCCTTATCGACAAAAGTAAACGAGGAAGGAGATCTCGAGGAGAGCTATCTTCCTAATTAGGTTCCATAATTGGGGTTGGCATTATTTGGTTGGGTTGTGAATCATGGCTCTTCAAGGGGGATTTCTTACGAATTAATTGATGTTCTAGGGTTTCCAAGATTGATGGTTCTTTGTGATCTTGGTGCAATTAGAAGCAATGTTCTTTGTTTCATACATGTTCTGCATTGGAAGGAAATATGTTCGTGGTCTAAATTTTGAGTCTATGAGCAATCCTTAGCAACCAAATAAATTAATGTTGGAATCCCTTTGCTAAATTCCATGTTTACATATATACGTGAATATGTGATGATGTGTTGATGTTTCGTTTCCCCACTTCTAAAATGGAAATTTCCTAGAACCTTACAAAAATCACAATGTAAATTATATCCCCAAAAGCGAGGAGAGAAACTAGGGAGTCAAACCCAAACATGAGTTGTGGAAAGAGAATAAGAAGTTGGGTCAAAGGATGTAGTCCAGGCCTTCATGCATAAAGCTGAATTGTCTTGGAACCAATGGCCCAAGCTGGGGATTTAATATCGATCTTCTACTAAATCAACCACCACGATGAAGAAACCTTTGTACAAGGGCATATAAAGGCTTCCTCGATTTTCAGCTTCTAGACAAACAAAATGATGATGATAATGATAATTACTACCTTCAAAAATAAAATAAACAACCTATAAAATATAAAATATATGATGGTGGTATGACTGCATTAAATATAATAGTCATCCTCTATTTACAACCACTATAAAACTAACCTTTTACTTAAATTGATGTGTAATTATTATCAAAGAAATTTGTATTATTTTCCACCTATTGAAAACCAAACCAAACCAGACCACATAATGATAATTTTATAAACTCAATTATGTATTTTGAAAATAAAATAATACTTTATATAAACATTACAAAGGTTGACATGATAATATTTTATATCAGTGTACAATGTACCCTTTAATTATGAGTTTGTGTTACAAGACATGTATAAGGCAAGATGCATAAATCATTTCCTCTCATTATTTTAGAAAATGTTTATATCAATACATGTAGATTTAGTGATGCGTTTCCTCTTAGAGAATGTTTATATCAATATATGTAGATTTAGTGGTGCTATTTCCTATACAAGAAGAGTCACATTTTAGTTGAAGAGAGTATGTGGTGTTTTAGCTCATCAAAGTGGATGTTTTTGCACGCCATCTCAATTGTTTTTTAAATAGTGCGTCAACCTTTGTGTTCCATGCTTTGATAATATTTAATAATAATAATAGAAGTAATAAGAAAAGAAATATAAAAGACCGTATATAAAAAAAACCATGTATATCAGAGATACAGTGAAGTTTTGATAATTATATAGTAAAGTTTTGATGTATTTAGATGTATAAAAGGATTTATAAGATGTAATGAAACTTTTTGTTTTTGAAAATAGAATGATATTAATAAAATAATTTAATAGTGATTTATTAACTAAATATTTGATAAATAGAGAAAGTTAGGCGTAAGAGAAATAAAAGATATTGAAAGAAATGTTTCATTTGACGAACGTACATCTAAATGAATTCCATATCAATAAAGGATGTGTAAGTAACCCTCCTAATTTCACATTTATAGAAGAACTATTATAAGGAACTATCCATAAACAATATTATAAGGAACTATCCATAAACAATAACAATAGTATAAGGAACTATTATAAGTCTAAACGATTTTTCAAATGTCTAAGAATAATTCTATCTCAAAATATGACTCAGTGCAAGTCTTATTTTATTTATTTAAAGCAATGTATTAAATTATATGAATTCACCCAAATATAAATATACAAAAGTGATTCTATCTCAAATATGACTAAGTGTGAGTCTTATTCTATTTAAAACAATGCATTACATAATAAGGATTCACCCAAATATGAATATACAAAAGTAATTATATGACTAAATGCAAATCTTATTTTATTTAAAACAATGTATTAAACAAGGGTAATAGCTGTGATGCAGTTAAGTCCCTACCAAATGGTATTTTAGGTAATGTTGATGAATCGAGCATGGTAGTGGACGACACAATGAAATTGTTTCAATTGACAACATTGAAGAGGACTTTATTCAATTGTGATTGAACTATTAACTTGAGTCTGCAGAAGATTAAAAATTGCAAGGGAAAATATTGAAGAAATTATTGATAACCTAGTTGTTCACGATGTTGGTTGTTACCTATGTAAACCAATTAAGTAGAAACTTTATATTTGTGGTGCATATGGACACATAGAAGCCATTAATTTCTTCAGACTTCTTTGCAATGTGCCTGTTGATCAAAGTTATGACACCTTTTGTATGTGCCAAACCTTGCATGCCATTGAACTTTGCACAAAGGATTGTTTATAATTACAAGGTAACGACTATTTAATGTCTTCTCATACACATGGAGATTATAATAGTCATTAGCACGGAACATAATAATAGGACTCAGTGAGTATACCCGATCTATGGCCAAAATGGGTTAGTTCGTTCGACCTACATCCAGATGGTCTGAATCAGCCACAGTTGACTTGATTGAACTTGCCAAAATCTTGCACAGCTCGTTGAGTCCAAGCAAAAACTATTGGGTCAAACTAAACTTGCTGAGTCAAACCAAAAAAACTGCCAAGTCAAACTAATGCCATTTATGATCTAAAAAATCTTTTTTTTTTAATTTATATTTTTTGTATTTTCATGGTGCATAGTCTTTGGCTGGTTGATTCATGAGTCTGAGTTTAGTTTGACTGTCTGCTCAAAAGGAGTCTCATTTGAAGTAGTTTGTAACTCTTAATTTCTACAAAATGTGCAATCACTAACTATAACATGACTCCTAAGCATTAGTGTAGAACCTTTTTGTGAAGTGCTATTGCAGATAGTGTGGAAGAGACTTAATGGGGCCAAATCAGTATCCATACTGCTTGGATTTGGCCTAAGTTGGCATCCATACCTTGTGAAGGCTTTCTATGAAGTGTGATATTGCAGGAAGTCTCGAAGAGACTAACTGGAGCCAAATCAGCATCCATACTGCTTGAATTTGGCCTGAGTTGGTGTCCACACCTTCTCAGGAGAATTTCTATTTAATGTACTTATTTTGTGGGTTACTCAGCTACAAAGTACTTCCTGCTAACATTTACTTTTTCTCTTCAAAGTCGGTGTTCACTTCTGGTTGAAAATTAAAATCTCTAAGTATTTTACTATTTTGTTGTTGTTACTTTTGTTCATCTCTTTGCTATTAGTACTCTTGAAACTATTCAAATTTTTTGCTACAGTTATTCATGTTTTTGCTTCAGTTTCTGATTTCAGGTTTTCTTTAGTTTTCAGATTTTAGATCTAGTCCCAGGATTTTTGGATTTCAGATTTCAGTTATAATAACACAATTATGGATTGGTTCACATCAATAGAGACTAACTAGCGCCAAATCAGCATCCATATTGCTTTGAATTTGGCCCGTGTTGGTGTCCATACCTTCTCAGGAGAATTTCTATTTAATGTACTTATTTTCTGGGTTACTTAGCTACAAACTACTTCCTGCTAACATTTACTTTTGCTCTTCAAAGGCAATATTCACTTCTGGTTAAATTGTCTAAGTATTTTGTTACTGTTACTTTTGTTAATCTCTTTGTCATTAGTACTCTTGAAACTATTAAAAAAATTTGCTGCAGTTATTCAAGTTTTCGCTTTAGTTTCCGATTACAGGTTTTCTTTAGGGTTCAGAATTCAGATGTAGTTTCTCCCTTCATTTCCAATTTGTAAGTTAACTCGTGGAGCTGAAATCTGTCTTTGTGGTATAACTAGAGTAGCTGCAACTTTTGCAGTGGCCAGTCATCTGTAGCTTGAAATCCACAACTTCTATGCTTTGTGCCTACTTCAAAATGTCTGTGAACTAATGACACAAATTCAGTCTTGTCCATAATTCTTTTAACAAAAGAAACTCTCTTTGGAATCTCAGTATAGATATTGTGTCTCTCTTCGAGTACCTTGTGCCATATAGTGTCTGATACTCATATTCAACTTTGTTGATTTACAAGTGATCATTTTATGCCAATTACATTCCACTCAAACCAAACCTTAATTATTTAATATGATATCAGCACACCTGATGCAATTGGCTGATCCCATGGATCGTAATCTCTTTTTGTCAATATTTCTTCCTCAAAATGCTCGTGAGCTTGTAGCAAGATACTAGGGTATTTGTATAGGTTGCTTTGTATCAACAGCTTAATATTTTGCAGATCTTCGTCTGAAAATTTGTCAGCTTTATATAGAATTCCTGTCTGTAAATTCGCATTAAAAGAAGCTAACATCAACAACATTTATATATGTGTTCGAAGTTCAAACAATGGAGGAAATTTAAAAAGGAATATTTTGACATTAGCAAACTACAAAGTCAGAGGTTGGTGACCTAAGCATGAATGGAAGTTAAGATTCTATAAGGGATATATGCCATGAATATTTAAAAATTTACACAAATTGCCTGGAAAGTAGCATGGAGTGCTAGATTGAAAATACCCTTGGCATCCCACTTCATGATATAATAATTTTTAAAGCAAATTAGAAATTGATTTAAATTAGTCTTCACGATATTTTTAAATACTCAACATAAAACATGAAAATTCATCCCACAAAGAGTCTATGCAAAAGCAATTGTATCAATCCAAAAAGATGTGACATATTATTATTATTTAAGAAGGCGTAATTCCCTATATTTTTTACCTTTTCCATCTACTGAGTTCGAGTCTGCCATCACTTGAATCCAACCAATCTTTGCCGAAATACAATTTTGGATTGTTGGAGTCATTGTGTTTAATGAACAGAAATAAATTCAACACCCTAAAACCCCCCTAGTGCAACTTAATTTGCAAACCCCTACTGCAACCTAATTTTGCAATGCTAAAGATTGATAACCTCTTCATTAAGTTCCTCTTCAGATGAGAACTATATTGCAGTCATTAAACTTATGTAATCCCTTTGTTAAAGATATCAATCTCTTCCAATTTCCACCAGATAGTTGCAAATGTAATACCAATTTTTTAAATGGTTTAAACAAACACCCATGTTCAGGGAAACCTGGCAAGATAAGAGATATCTTAAAATAGACGAACTCGATGACTACATCTATTCCACTAAGTCTTTGTTAGCATTTTGTTAAACTGGTAAGCTAAAATAATTTTTAACAACTCTTTTAATATCTCCAATTAGTGCAACCTCAAAGAATCAAAACAGAATGGAGAGTCGTAACCACTAGTGCTTATAATCTGATGCAAAAAGAAACTGGAGGAATGGTAATCAAATCAAATTAATGCAATACATGAATATCACAATGTACTAGCCAAGGCCATTCAAATCTGTATATGCAAATGCTGAAGCATATTTTAATTCAAACAAATGATAAAAATATAAAGAATAGCATTCAATTGAATTACTAAGTGAAGAAAGCAACAAAAGAAACCAAAAATTTTATGGCACTCTTAGCCTCTATATCATGCTGACATCTAGACTCTAATCTTAACTTACCTAACCTATATCTAGCCACTGTTTGACCAATGCACCTTATAATAATCTTTGAATAATAGTAGAAAGCATTGTATCAAGACCCTCTGAAAATCTTTACCACAAAAGTTTCAAGTTGAACAAGAACTAGTTTTCAACCTGTCCGTCAGATTGGTCATACAAATATTCCTTTCACATGGGACAACATAATATAAAAAACATGACTTCTGCAATATTGTAGCTGCAATGGAATAAATTCCTTCAAGTTTTGAAACAGAAATTCTAACTCTACACACGTGTGAAGAGAACTCTGCAGACCTTCTTGAGTGTATCAAATACCATTAAAGTTAGGAATCTTCTAAAGAAATCTAAGCTGATTTACCTAGTTGGAGAAAGCACCAAAGGATTGAATTGTCAAAGCTCATATCAAGGTAGCAAAAGAGTATCTATCTATAATAAGTTGCACTAGCAGTAAATGGAGGTATAGAGAGTGTGACAACAAACGTCCATCATATTGCTCACTTTTTTGGATAAGTGTAATATATAGTATCATCTGGCAAGGTTCCTTGGAATGAAATGCATCTTTATATGCATTCAAATCACTCCCAAACCAGAGATCAGAATAATCAATTGCCAGCAAAAAAAACAATCTCTACCTCAATATAGAACCATCCAAACTTTCAGAGCACCATAAAATCCACCCAAAAAATTGTGTTCTGTTATTGCAACTATCCTTTCCAATGTTCCCAGTTAAAGGTTTTTCAATTGATTGATTCTTTGTTCTTGATGTAATAAAAATACTCATAAGTACTCAAAAGTATGATAGGCTGGATATGAAAGATTATTTTTCTGGTGTGAAAACATTTTAAAACTTATCAAGGCAATTGTATCAAAGTTTCAAACTTATTTCCACCTATACAATAGATGCCTAGAGAATTTTAATTTATAAGACACTCAACGCTAGAGGTGTTTTTTGCATGCTATTTATAGGAGAATGAGAATCCTTCAAAATCAATAACACCAGCAAAAACTTCAATGTTCATGGTAGCCTCCACTTTAGTCTCAAACACCATATGGAGAAGATGAGTCTTAAATTGAGGCATGGACTTCAAGCATCTCTAAGGATCTTGGTTTGTTAGAGGAAAAAGTTGGCAATCTTGGAAATTTTGGGAAGCTCAAAATGTTTACAGCATATCAAGATACAAAGAAAAGTTCTCTAATATCTAAAAAGATGATAGTTAAAATATATGGTGTTTATGAACTTATCTATAGCCTAGAACCTATTCATTTAACCAAGAATGCATACTCCACATATAATTATGAAATTTATGAATTAACTATCCTGGATTGATGGCCAGAAATTAGCCAGGACTTGCTCTGCTAGGGTTGTGAACTACAATGCTGATGGGAAGGGCAATGTTGGATATTCAAATTTATATATTTGATCTCTTTCCTGTCATTGGGAAATGCCATAATTACAACAGTATTGAGCAAGTGTTAATTTCCTCATCAGTACCCAAATGGAGTAGTGAATCACATGCCAAATAACCATTGCTATGGACTGAAAAGGTTAAATAGTAGAACTTCTCATTTGCAATACTGCAAGTGAGTTTGGTGGCAAATAGCACCAAAGAAAAGTGTGAACAATCACCCCAAAGCACTATTATGAAATAAGTCTTCCGCCCTTGTCATTGATATCAATGTTAAGCTTTCAAACAAAGCCTCTGTGAGTAGTGCCAAGTACACGTTGATAAGGTATGTTCATGGACACACTACTTTGTAAACACTAATCCTTTCTTAGGTGCAAGAGGATTGGGAAGGTATCCAATATTAATGTTAATAGTAAATATCATATCTTGTGTTCGTTATGACATGTAATGCATCAATAAAATCTTATATGGCATTTGCATCCTTTCAACATGTGTGCACAAGTATGAAAACAATGAACACTTGTATAAGATAGAATGCAAGGAGATTGTCAAACTGTACACACTATGTACATTCTATATTTCTATTAGATATGTATAAGATACTGTAATATCCCTTTTTCAAATTTTATTAAAATGCCCAATTTTCCACTTTTTTCCCAATTTCAACCTTTGACTAGTTTTATTGTTTTGACCTCCAAATCAACCCAAATGCTCCCAAATCTTCTGTAGGAGTGTATGAATGGTATTTAGACTTGAATATTAGGTTCAGGGATGTTTTATGGCCCTCCAAATACTGCTGCAAACTTGATTTGTATTTTGATCAATATATGTAATTTTGACTAGTAATTTGTGCATCAAATCCCCCCCGGGTAACACTGCAAATGGCCTTCCAAATGCCTCCAAACTCCCACAAATTTATGAACAAAGGTATATAATGTGTTAAGTATGTGATTAAGGTCTTATATGCACCATTAATTGATTTTTACTACTGTTCTAACTCTCTCACATTCAACAGCAAAAACCCCCAATTCGACCCTTGGGGAAATGGCACTATTTCACCTCCCAATACAACTAAACTGAGTAAAAATGCTTCAAATGCTCAAGTACAGTACATGAAACTTGTAGAAGACATCCATGGCAGTATATTGATCACAAATATATCATAGAATCATCCATCCATTCGAAATAATCAACATTATAGTGTCATACATCAATGCATTGGGGAAATGGACATTGTTTGCTCATTAATCAATAGTTTTGCATATAACCAGTGGGTATTTCCACCTGAGACTTTCTGAACATCAATAACAGAGGATATGAATCTATTACAATCAAAAATATATAATGAGAATCTCTCTCAAGAAGCACAAGTGCTCACCAAAAACGCCCTCCCTCAAGGAGCACAAATATGCCTTCAAAACTGGAAACGGTGGAGAGAAAGTGCTGCACTAAACCAAACCATGAAACTTCCTGTAGCTGCTACCTGCAAATACAAAATCCATTAAAGCACCATGAAATACCTGAGTTGCCTCTCCAAACACCAACTTGGATGGGAATCTTTCATCCTCGAAATTGGCTAAGGAAAGAAACTAGTCATCCACTAGCTCTCTCTTCACAAATGCAATTTTTCTCAAATCATCAAAAGCCATTCTCATTCTTCATTTCTAAATTTTATAACCAACATTATCCTTCTAAGGGTCTAAATCCTCTCAATAGATTCAATAGATTTCCATTTAGGAAATATTCCACATTTGCCACTTGTCTCCTAGTTCCAACCTTCCATCTTCTCCCAAATTCGATTTTGAGTCTCTTTGGCTTCTCCAACTCCCAAATTCGCATTCTTTGAGCCTATTTTTGGTGCTGACATGTCATAGTGGTCAGATGTCAGAGGTCAGGTCTGCAATTTGTCATAGTTGTCATAGATGCTCCATCATTGGTGTCATAGGGGCTAGGGAATCTAGCCCAAGTGTCCACAAACTTCTACTTTGACTCTTTATCTTCCATGGAGGTTACCAATCCTTCCCAATTCAACCTAATATGCTCAATGAAATGTGTTATGACTTACCAACTCACCCAAGATTTTTCACATTCCCATTAATTCGAATTTGCAAAAGAGAGATACCATGTATTATGAAAAATCAAGCTAGTGTGGGTCCCACCACCTCCATATGTCTCCAAAACCACTTGCCACTTAGAATTTATCTTGAATTTATTTATTCACCATATTTATTAAATGATTTAACCCCTCTAATGTCTAAATATCATTTATTAGCTTCCTTATTACCATCCCACATGTGCCCATCCAACCTAGGAAACTAGTAGGATTGATGGGATTGTCTTACTATGCACTTATTTGAATGGGGACATTACAGTCCTCCCCACCCAAGATTGCTTGTCCTCAAGCAATTTCAAATTTGGATGCTGCAAAATATTCTCCTCTTCCCATGTGGCATCTTCATTTGGTAAGTCCTTCCATTGCACTAAATATTCTTTGATGATTCTACTCCTCAACCTTCTTTCCCGTGTCTTCAAAATCTTTTCCGGAACAAGTGTGAGCTGACCTTCATCATTCAAAGGAGGAAGTATTTCTGAAGTGATGATTTGCTGACCAAGAGCTTTCTTGAGACAAGAAACATGAAATACATTGTGGATTTTACTCCCTTCCGGAAGTTCTAGTTCATATGCTACTTCTCCAACCTTCCGCACTACCTTGTATGGCCCATAGTACCTTGGTTTTAATTTTTCTGCTCCATTCTTTTTTAGAGATGTTTGTTTATAAGGCTGCAATTTTAAATATACTAAATTGTTGACTTGAAAGGTTCTTTCTTCTCTATGCCTATCAGCATATTGTTTTTGTTGATTTTGAGCAACCTGCAAATTGTCTTTCAAGAGCTTTAAAATTTCTTGGCTCTCTTCCACCCAATCTTTAGCCTTTGGGGCTCTACTATCACCAAATATAATGTCAGCAAATGTAAGTGCATCATAACCATATAATGCTTTGAAAGGAGACATTCCTATTGACATATGATAAGTGGTGTTGTAGCAAAACTCCCCCAAGTGTAGCCATTTTGCCCATGCTTTTTGCTGCCCTCCCACATAGTTTCTTATGTATCCTTCCAACCATTGGTTTACCCTCTCTGTTTGTCCATCAGTTTGTGGATGATAGCTGGTACTTGGAGTCAATTGAGTGCCTACCAATCTAAAAAGTTCTTGCCAAAAAGCACCCATGAATCTACTATCTCTATCACTGATAATGCTCTTGGGGAGCCCATGCAATCTGAAGATTTCTTTGAAAAAAATATCAGCCACTTGTGCAGCACTAAAAGATGATGTAACAACAAAGAAATGAACAAATTTTGTCAACCTATCAACTACCACATAGATGCAATCCTTACCTAAGGATTTAGGCAATCCAGTGATGAAATCCATGGAAATACTATCCCATTTTTGCTCTGGAATGGGCAATGGTTGTAATAGGACGGCTGGACATGTAAGTTCTGATTTGTTTTGTTGACATGCTTTACATTCATTCACATACTTCTGAACATCTTCCTTCAGCCCCTTCCAAAAAAATCTTTGCCTCAACTGTCTATAAGTTTTGAAGATCGCCGGATGGCCCGCTAGTGGGGAATCATGTGCTTCTTGCAAAATTCGGTACTTGAGCTTGGAGTTATGAACTAAATAAATTCTTCCCTTATAATATATCAGCCCATTCAAAATCCTATAATTATCATCCCCTTTGATTCCATCCAACACATCACAAGCAAATTTGTCTTTGGCATATTCAACTAGTAGCATGTTTTTCCAATCCTTGGCAATATCCATGAGAGAAAAGGAAGGCCTTCTTGACAAAGCATCTGCTACTATATTATTCTTTCCTTTGACATATTCAATATCAAAATCATAAGCTTGAATCTTGCTTACCCACTTTTGTTGCCTTTCATTTAGATCTTTTTGGGTGAGAAAGTGTCTTAGACTATTGTGGTTAGTTTTCACCACAAACTTGTTGCCCACCAAGTATTGTCTGAATTTGGCCAATGCATGCATAATGGCCAGCATTTCTTTATCATAGATGGAGTAAAGTTTTTCATGAGGCTGCAACTTTCTGCTCTCAAAGGCTATGGGGTGTTGGCCTTGCTTTAGGACAGCCCCTATTCCTCCACCTGAAGCATCACATTCCACAACAAAAGGTTTAGTAAAATCAGGAAGTGCAAGTATGGGACAACTACTCATTACCTCTTTCATTTTTTGGAAGGCCTTTTCAGCCTCTTCATCCCACTTGAAAGCATCCTTCTTAGTCAAATCAGTGAGTGGAGAAGTCAACTTGGAGAACCCTTTCACAAATTTTCTGTAGTAGGTGCATATGCCAATAAAGCCTCTCAGTTCGGTAATATTTTTTGGTGATGGCCATTCCAAGATAGCCCTGATTTTTTCCATGTGTACCTTCACTCCTTCTTGCCCAATAATGTGCCCAAGATACAGTAGTTCTTTCATACCAAACTCACATTTTGATAATTTAGCAAATAAGGACTCTTCTTGCAATATTTTCAACACAATCTCTAACTGTTGCAAATGCTCTTCCCATGTTTTACTGTAAATGAGAATATCATCAAATAAAACCAAAACAAACCTTCTTAGTTGCTTGCAAAATATCCTATTCATACATGCTTGAAAGGTGGCTGGAGCATTAGTTAACCCAAAAGGCATGACAAGAAATTCAAAGTGGCCAAAATGACATCGAAAAGCGGTCTTTTGCACATCTTCATCTTTCATTCGAATTTGGTGATACCCTGATCTAAGGTCAATTTTTGAGAAGTATTTGGCCCCATGTAGCTCATCCATGAGCTCATCAATCCTAGGAATAGGATACCTATTCTTGATAGTCTTTTTGTTCAAGGCTCTAAAATCTATGCACATTCTCAATGTTCCATCTTTTTTCTTCACTAGCACTACTGAAGAAGCATAAGGGCTAGAGCTTGGTCTAATGAGTCCCAACTCTAGGATTTCTTGGATATCTTTTTCAATCTCATCTCTGAACTTTTTAGGATGTCTATAAGGTGGTATCTGAATGGGTGAAGTGCCCTCCTCCAAAACAATACTGTGCTCAACCCCCCTATCCGGTGGCCTACCATGTGGAAGGTCTCTAAAAACCTTTTCATATTTTTGCAAAAGTCTCTCTATCTCCTTTGGGTGTTTGACAATATTTATAGTTGTCTTGGGAGATGTAATATGACATTCAACAGCCCATTCTATATCCCCATGCCTCAATATAGATCTCATGCTATTGCAAGTCACTACTTGATTTGGATAAGTGTGTTGCCCTCTCACAACTCTTTGTACTCCTTTTGAATCTTGGAATTTCATTTCGGGAATTTGATAATTTACTGTATGCTCTCCTATTGAATACAACCATTGCACTCCCAAAACCAAATTAGTATCAGCAACATCAACCACATAAAAACTATCAACAAAAGTATAGTTACCTACGGTGACTTGCAGCTTTGGAACCCATGTTTTGCATTGCATTGTGTTGTGACCGGGAATGACAACTTTGAAGCCATCAAATGGTTCAATAGGTATCTTTCTTTTCTCTACCATCTCTGCATCAATGAAGTTATGAGTGGCTCCTCCATCTACCAAAACTGAAGTTCTTTGTCCTTGTACCACACCTTTGCATCGGATAGTATGATAGCGAGGTACTGCTGAAAGTACTGCCATTCTTGCTTTGTCCGGTGAAGGTTGATTTTCTTCTTGTCTTTCCTCTTCTACTGCTGTCTCATATGCCTCTTCTTGATCTGAAATATGTCCATCTTCATCCATGCCCCCATCATACCCCTCATTGTTAGAAAATACTTCTATGTATTGAGCCTTTCCTTTGGTACATTTGTGCCCCGGTGTCCATGGTTGGAAGCATGTGAAGCACAATTTCTTTTTTCTAAGTTCATCCCTGTTTAGTCCCTCTTTTTTATTCCTCTCAAATGACTCTCTTTTCCAAGGTTTCTTATCATATCCATCCCTTTGCCAAGGTTTCTTTTCAAATTTGTAGCTAGGCTTCGGAGGAAATCTCGTTCTAGGAAGCACATTTTGGAGATCCCTAGTCAAGCTCATTGCATCTTTTAATGTAGTTGGCTTGTGGGATTTGACCAAACCTCTTAAGGGTTCAGCCAAACCTTCAGTGAACAGCAATACTAATCTTCCCATAGATACATCAGCCACCTTGACTGATAATTTTTGAAAGTCCAACATATATTCGGTAGGGGACCCAGTTTGCTTCAATTGAGCTAGTTCTTTGAAAGGCAATTCTGGATCTTTTTGTTCAAATCTTTCTAGTACCCTGTCAACAAATTCTCCATATGTTTTAACCTGATTATGACCCAAGGTTTTCATCCCATGAAACCACCATTCATTGGCATCTCCTTCCAAATGCAAAATGGCCATTTTTAATGCATCCTCTTCCAACATAGGATTCAGCTGAAAATATACATCCAATTTTTGCACCCAAGTGTTAGCAGAATTTTGAGAAGAACCATCAAAAGTAGGAAGTGACATTTTTCCAATAGCACTATTCAATTCTTTGTTTTGGAATGGACTCCTATTGTCTCCCTTCATTTTAATCTTTTGCATAGCATCAATGTAGTCACTGAGTGGTACACCTCTTTTACACTCTTCATTCAAATCATTCCAATCATTTACTAGTTTCTTGTAATCCAATTCAATATTGGGCTCTTCTTTGGGTGTGAGAAATTTAGGTGCAGTATGCCTTTGTGTGCTTTGAAATTCATCAAGTCTATTATGAGGTCCTGTACTTGAAAAAATATGCTCATTCCCTTTCATCTTTTCCCCTGAGTATGAACCACTATTATCTCCTATCATCCCTTTGCCTGAAAGTTGGTTACCCAACAATTCGAAACCTTTCATCATTTGCTTATTCATATATAGAATAACCATGGTAAGTCCTTCAAAACATGGTTTTAAGGCTTCAATAAATTCCTCCTTATGTCTTAATTTTTCCTCCTCCTCTCTACCCATTGTTTTAGAAAAAAACTCTTTTTCTGCTACTATCTTTTCTTCAACCAAAACTTCTTCAACTACTGATTCAAAGGGTGGTGTTTTATTTGTTTAGCTTCTTGTTAATACCATCAGGTGCCAAGACCATGCTCTGATACCACTTGTAATATCCCTTTTTCAAATTTTATTAAAATGCCCAATTTTCCACTTTTTTCCCAATTTCAACCTTTGACTAGTTTTACTGTTTTGACCTCCAAATCAACCCAAATGCTCCCAAATATTCTGTAGGAGTGTATGAATGGTATTTAGACTTGAATATTAGGTTCAGGGATGTTTTATGGCCCTCCAAATACTGCTTCAAACTTGATTTGTATTCTGATCAATATATGTAATTTTGACTAGTAATTTGTGCATCAAATCCCCCCTGGGTAACACTGCAAATGGCCTTCCAAATGCCTCCAAACTCCCACAAATTTATGAAAAGAGGTATATAATGTGTTAAGTATGTGATTAAGGTCTCATATGCACCATTAATTGATTTTTACTACTGTTCTAACTCTCTCACATTCAACAGCAAAAACCCCCAATTCGACCCTTGGGGAAATGGCACTATTTCACCTCCCAATACAACTAAACTGAGTAAAAATGCTTCAAATGCTCAAGTAAAGTACATGAAACTTGTAGAAGACATCCATGGTAGTATATTGATCACAAATATATCAGAGAATCATCCATCCATTCGAAATAATCAACATTATAGTGTCATACATCAATGCATTGGGGAAATGGACATTGTTTGCTCATTAATCAATAGTTTTGCATATAACCAGTGGGTATTTCGACCTGAGACTTTCTGAATATCAATAACAGAGGATATGAATCTATTACAATCAGAAATATATAATGAGAATCTCTCTCAAGAAGCACAAGTGCTCACCAAAAACGCCCTCCCTCAAGGAGCACGAATATGCCTTCAAAACTGGAAACGGTGGAGAGAAAGTGCTGCACTAAACCAAACCATGAAACTTCCTGTAGCTGCTACCTGCAAATAAAAACTCCATTAAAGCACCATGAAAGACCTGAGTGGCCTCTCCAAACACCAACTTGGATGGGAATCTTTCACCCTCGAAATTGGCTAAGGCAAGGAACTAGTCATCCACTAGCTCTCTCTTCACAAATGCAATTTTTCTCAAATCATCAAAATCCATTCTCATTATTCATTTCTAAATTTTATAACCAACATTATCCTTCTAAGGTTTGAAATCCTCTCAATAGATTCAATAGATTTCCATTTAGGAAATATTCCACATTTGCCACTTGTCTCCTAGTTCCAACCTTCCATCTTCTCCCAAATTCGATTTTGAGTCTCTTTGGCTTCTCCAACTCCCAAATTCGCCTTCTTTGAGCCTATTTTTGGTGCTGACATGTCATAGTGGTCAGATGTCAGAGGTCAGGTCTGCAATTTGTCATAGTTGTCATAGATGCTCCATCATTGGTGTCATAGGGGCTAGGGAATCTAGCCCAAGTGTCCACAAACTTCTACTTTGACTCTTTATCTTCCATGGAGGTTACCAATCCTTCCCAATTCGACCTAATATGCTCAATGACATGTGTTATGACTTATCATCTCACCCAAGAGTTTTCACATTCCCATTAATTCGAATTTGCAAAAGAGAGATACCATGTATTATGAAAAATCAAGCTAGTGTGGGTCCCACCACCTCCATATGTCTCCAAAACCACTTGCCACTTAGAATTTATCTTGAATTTATTTATTCACCATATTTATTAAATGCTTGAACCCCTCTAATGTCTAAATATCATTTATTAGCTTCCTTATTACCATCCCACATGTGCCCATCCAACCTAGGAAACTAGTAGGATTGATGGGATTGTCTTACTATGCACTTATTTGAATGGGGACATTACAGATACATAGGACCAAAATTGTGTTAGCTTTTGGGGTAAGATAGAGCAAGCACTACCTTGCTCTAAACATAACAAAATAGAAACATCAAAAGTTTCAATAATGCTGACCTAAAATGGGCCTTAAATCCAGATGAAGTTTAACATGGCGAATGGATAAAATCTATGCTAAACATAATCTGTCCAGCAAACCCTCCCAACACATAGAGGCATCCATCAATGGCCCCTACAGCACAACCACAAAAAGGTGTTCTATCTAGAAAATCCTTCCGTCCATATCAGGAACAAATTCCATATACAAAAATGTCTTCCTTGTTTAACACATAATCAAATATATTAGGATTGATCAAGACAATGAACTTATCATTCATCTTTTCCCAATCCTCTTGCTTCACAATGTTAAGTTTCGCGTTCCTAAATTATGTGTCCCTAAGTTCATGACGACTTCCCTATGCTCTCTTTCAATAAGCATATAATCCATATTCAACTTCCATAGATTGAATCGTGGCCATTGGATTTCTCAATCTTTAAATTATGTCTAGATGCCATTTTTCCTACCATTGCAATATCTCATGAGGCATGTAGGAAAGTGGTCCATACTAACCAACACACACATACACACACACACACACACAATTATTCTCTGGAAATTTCATGCTTTGCATGATGCCTCTCCAAACTCTAGAGATTAGTATGGACCACTTTCCTGCATGCCTCAAGTGTTGCCAAAACATGTTGCGAAGTGAGATAGGGAGATCAAATACGTTGGAAGTGTGAGGGTATGCATTGCATAAATCATAGAAATTAGATCCTCCTGCAGAGTACCATATTGTATACACAACACCACAATATTCTAAGTTGATTTTTTTTAGTGTACAAGTCAAACTAAAGGCACATGACCTATTTTCCCATTGTGCCCCATAATAAATTCCATCGCATACAACTTGACATTCCTTAATACATATGATGATGTGTTCTAAGTCAACAATTTTATCTCAAAGGGAGCATCCAATCTTTAACAACCTTCTATTTTTTGTAAGATTAGTGCAATCCTTCTTTTCTCTTTACTTTCTTAACCTTGCAATCAATTAATCTAATCCTCACAAAATATTTTACCATTTTTCTTGCATCACTGTGCCACCACAAAAATCCATCTTTTCCCTAACCACAACGTAGGAACCAAATTCTAAACTTGAGCACTGCATGCTTTGAACTATTATGACTATAAATGCAGTAGATTATGCTAAAAATAGGAAAAATATGAGTCTTGAATTTCTTGAAACAATTGAATGTAATTACTATAAGGAGATTAGATGTTGTTACATTCAAAACAACATCAATAATTATGCTCCCAACTCTTGAAAATGTTAACACTTCCTTCAAACATAGAACCTAATAATTACCAATGATACTCTTTCTAAAACCCTTGAGTTATTTCACCACATGAACCAACCTCTAATATCATGATATATTTTAGGACAATCTACATAAAAAAAATTGAAACAGTAATTCATATTTACATATCTATTATTTTTTCCTCTCATGATTAAATCACCCAACCACTCTACCCATATTTCCAGTCTTTCTCTCCCAACACAAACATTTGGCTTTAGGAAGATCATAAGTTAACCAATCGAATAAGTGTTTCTACTCCAAATTAGTATTAACAGCATAAGAGCATAAATATAGCAAAATGCTCTATTTACACCTAAGATCAAGAATTTGATACAAGAGCCAGTTCTCTTGTTAAATTACTTTATCATTCATCTATAAATTCATTAGACAGTCTCCCTTACAACATTTTTCAATTTTGTTAATGGATATCAATTTTTAATTCTAACACAAATCATAATCTGCAATACAGGAGAAAGAGCTCAATTTTTAGGATCATGAAGATGGCTTAAGCCTCTTTCAAAACCGAAAAACAACTAGGGTTGAGTGGTTCAAAGAAACAAAAAAGAGATTATATTATGAAATGTACGAAAGGTTCACACATGAATTATAGCTAACATGCACACAAGTTGTCTTTCGTCTTTTCAGCAATAGATTATTCATAACACATTGGCTAGTACATATCTCTCTGCACTAGCTGTTCTGCTTACACATTTTATTTTATATGACATGGGAATTTGGAAAGCATCAGTTCAAGTGCCATTCCAACAGCCTACAAATCTCAACATACTGACTGTGCACATGATACTATGTCCATTAGTTAAAAAACATAAATCTATGATGTTGAAAGAAATAGGAAGCCGATTTTAAACATGTAAGCAATTTTTTGCCCAAAAAGTAGAAAAAAATAAACACAGAAGGCAATAGCAATATTCACTTGCAAATTGGATATATATTTATATGGTAAGTTGTATCCACATACATATAAACAAGATCAAGGCATCAAGTGGTTTCTTATAGCAAAATGCGATGTACATATTCGCAAAAAGACTTAATACATGTTGTAAGAGTCAATCGGCTATGATACTTAATTGCAAAAAAGATTGCTCAGTAGTTGCACAAAAAAAACAGATTGACAGTGATGCTATTTGTTGATTGCATATAGAGCAAAATGCAGTTGACATTTCTTAGCATTGTGTATTCAACTCTGAATAGTCAAATAACTGATGCAGCCAGATATGTTTGAGAATGTTGTAGATTGCTGTTAGGAAATATCCCTTTGTTTCATATGCATCTTGCTTTATGTACTGCAAGGTATTCGTATATATGAAGACACAAAAATAGATACAGTTACCACCAGCTAACTGCAGATGCATTTCCAAATAAGATCAGCTGATAGAGACACAAAAAAACAAAAAACACTTTAGCATTAATGAAATTTGGCTTTTATGTAGAGAGCAAAAAACTGGACATATTTCTTAGTGCATTCTGCCGAATTTCTATAGTGTCCATCCTAGTCCTGCGGTCGAATTTATGTCAGTATGTTGTCCATTGTCATTGAGAAATATCCCTTTCTTTCAAATGTACGTAGCAACCGTAAAGTCAAGGAAATGTCTGCTTTGTATTCCTGATAACTAATTCCAGAAAGTGCTGGGAAAGTCTCCTCAAGTAGTGGTTTTCTCAAAACACAGTCAACCGCTATGTTGTCTTTTTCAAGCATACACTGCAAACCATGCTCATAGCTGAATGTTGAATTTGCTTGGCAATTTGCACAAAAGTACAAACCATTGTGATCAAGGCATGTTCCTGTCACCAGCTGGTGACACTTGCTACAAAAAGGTGGTGCATATGTATTCTTTGCTCTCAGAACACCTTGAACCTGCAACATGAAATATGTTATTGTAATTTTCTATTGCAATGTGAGGCTATCACTGAACCAGTGAGCGCAGGACATTGTTTTCAAGAGGTAGTTCATTAATTGTTAGAATATATGCATACATACCTGGATGTTTAAGCGCACAAGAAGCTGTAGCTGTTCTTTTGCACATTCATCATTTAGCACCTCAACATAAGTCGACATTCCAGAATGTAGAGTGCGTGATCCCCTCAGTCCATGTCGAACAATGTTCTTGAACAAGAACATTGGAATGCATCGAGTAGCTAGTTTTGCTTGTGTTTCCAAAAAACAATTTTTGAAGCCTTCATTTAGCTATAGCTACAATAAGAAGAGTGAATAGATCTTATTACTCTATATGCAACATGAGAAGTTTTCTAGCCAATTTCAACACTATGTATCAGGCACTGAGTTCTTTCAAAACAATGAAAGAACAACATAAGTAGGCAAAACAGACAGTGCTTACTATTGCAATGTTGTCCATTGCTTCTCCATACTTTATGTATATGAGGAACTGGTTTCTAATCTCTTCACATCTTGTGACAATTGCAGCAACACTGCCAACATAGCATTTTTTTATTCTACCAATCCCTGTATATTGACATTTGGTGCTAATCTTCTTTCTTTGCAAACTGTAGGTATGGTCTCAACACTGGTATTTGGAGTGATTTGCAAACAGTATTCTGAGTCTCCTCTCTCATATGTTGTTTTTCGTTTGAGCATAAAGTCTATTATTTGAACACTTGAGCCAACTTGAAACTGAGGCCGATACACCGGTATGATATTGTTACCAATATTCATGGTGATGGTTAGCTGACCATCTATGTCAACCAAATCAACATGTATCAATTGTGCCTTGCAAGGCAAATGCGGATCCTTGCTGCAGCCTGGCCCATACACAGACAAGATGTCACCCTCAAACACGTTTGTGTAACTTTGTTGTGAGAAGTCAATTACTGAACATGGTGGTTGTGCAGTAGGCTTAAGACTGCGAAGGTCAATTGTAAAAGAAATAAGAAAACTAGAAGACATGGGCTGTGAAGAAGACATTAAATAATTGACATCTCCAAGTATGTTTCAAATATTTATATTAGAAAGAATAGTACCGCTTCTCCCTATTTTGACTATCAGCATGCAACTCAACATCTTCAGCAGAGACAGAAGCAGGATATGCACTGTTCATTTTATGGAAAAAAGAAGTTTGTTAACATGCCAAATAGAAAAATCAAAATCTTTAAAAATTTCACGAGAAAAGCTGGCTCAGGCTAATCTTTTTGCACAGAAACATAGTACTTTTGTGTGTTTAGGTGTATTCTAGATTTCTTCATGCAATGCAACATCTTCACCGGATGTTATTACAAATTTTGCACTGTTGATTTGAAGCCAAAAAAGAGTCTGAATATAACATATATATTATATATAATGGATGAAAAAAGCACTGTGAACTGTTCATAGAATGTTTAATTAAAGTCAATAGAACAGTTGATTCCACTCAATCTTTCTGGAGAAAGCACACTACCGAATTTGTTGAGTTGTATTTTCACTGTTTGCATGTAAATTAGCAGCTTCAGCATTAGCAAAAGTAGAATTTGCACTGTTGGTTGCAAGCAACAAGAATTTGGTTAAACAAGACATATAGAAAAGGAAAAAGCAGTCTGAAATATGATTGTATTAAAAACATAAGTAGTGCCAGTTGTCTCTATTTTGACTATCAACATGCGGCTTAACATCTCCAGCATAAACAGAATGTGCACTATTCATCCCATGTGCAAAAAGTAATTTTGTTGACATAGCATATAGAAAAATCAAAATGTTTAAAAAAGTTTGTGAGAACAATTGGCTCAAACTAGTCTTTTTTGGGAAAAAAGCATAATACTCTGTTTGTTGAGGTGTATTCTGGCTTTCTTCATGCAATCCAACATGTCCAATAGATGTTGGAATAGATTGTGCACTATTGGTTTCAAGTCAATAAATAATCTAATTATAACATATCTATATGCTGAATGACAGAAGCAATCTGAAATATGCATAAAAATGTTAAAAATAAAATAATGGAACAGTTTATTGAAGTTAACATTGTTGCATAAAAGCACAATATCTTATTTGTTGAGGTGTATTTTCACTGTCCATATGTAAGCTAGCAGCTTCAGCAACAACAAAAACAAAATTTGCACTGTTGGTTGTAAGAAAGAAGAATTTCGTTAAGAGAGCATATATAAAAATGGCAAAAGCATTCTCAAATATGAATGACAACACTTAAAAATGTTCAACAAAAAAATTGATTAAAGCTAATCGTTTTTGGGCAGAAGCACAGCACTCTATTTGTTCAGTTTGAATGTCAGCATTAGTAGCACCACTCAAAGGCAAAATTGCCTTTGATTCTTGCATCTCATCTAAAATCAAGTCCATCTGCAAGACATTGTAACAATGATTACTAAACATGGAAAAATATATATATAAGCTGTCCTTTGCAACAGAATAGTAAAAGTATGTTTTCAAGTAGATACAACATTTGCACAATAGCATTGACAGTGTAATTTACTAGTTTAAAAGTGGGATGCCAGCAATGATAAAATATTTGCATAGCTCCATGTGGAAAATGCTAATCAGATTCTCAAATGTATTACGTATGATTAAAAGAGGTAGTATCTTGTACATTTTGTATTCCATAGAAATTGCTTTGTATATTTTTATCAATATCATTATTTTCTATAATATTTTTAATTGTGTGTCTATATATTTACTCATTTTCATATTATTTCTTGTATAGTACTATGAATAATAGTACTATGAATAGTTGAGCAATTTGTATTTAATACAACTCTATCTTGTTATCTTTGGAAAGCTAAAAAATACATTTTACCCTGTTTCCAATTTTGCAAAGCTTTTCTCGATGAATTTTTCATGTCTATTGTTGCAAAAAAGTTTTAATTGTTTAGAAGAATCTAGATATCAAGGAATATTATGAGTTGCTAATGTGAAATTAATATTTATCTCTACTTTTAAACAAGCATCAACTTATTTGATAAAAAAAATTCAAATATGTTCCTTGGTCAATCAAGGCAAAAAACAATAGCATGTGAGTTAAAAGCCAGTCTTAAATGTTGAAGTAGAGCCCAGCCGAACAAAAGATATTTCATTGACACTCACCTTACATGGGAAATAAGTGTCTCAAAAGTCAATTCATATCTCATGCTATACAAAATCAAGAGCTTAAACTGTTACTTGGCTACTTGGCTGCATAAACTGACACAATGCAATCGAACTATATTTCGGAACCTTGAATTTGCAACTTCCAAGCATAGGAAGAAGTCAACAAACAAATATATGCATATTAAACAAAGCCCTGGAAAAATTGTAAAAGTGCATAGACTACATCATGATCAGTCCAATATGCATCGAATGTACTTATGCTACAATGCATAGAAGGAAAATTTGTCCAAATATGGTCAATAACAGGTTTTGTCTTTGGTCTGTGGCAATGCGTTATCTCGTGTAGCTCTTCTGACTACATGTACTCCAACAGTTGTCTGCTTCTATGGTTGTTCACATTAATGTCAATGTTGAAATCACCGATGATTATAATAACACATTCCTTATGTACAGATTTACTCTTTGCTAATACAATTGTCTCAATGACTTTTGAAACACATGCAAATGGAGCAGCATATACATTGATTAGACAAATTGGTTGAAGAGCATGGAAATCTGACATGACAACTTCCACTTTCTGGTTGCCAAATGATTTAGTGCTTATGACATCAATTTCCTTTTGTATGCATGATAGGACACCATGGACAAAGTATGCAGAGTTGAGATGGAAATGAGCAAATCCATTATCTGCTGGTGGAGTATTTGTTCGTGTTTCTTGAAAGCAAATCACCATATTTCTCATGAGATCTTCATCTTGCAAGATGTCATAAACATGTGCTTGCAAGCTATGTGTGTTCAAAGTTGCAATTGAAAATGTAGATGCACTTGATGGGAACCAGTCAAAATGATCTAGTTTCCATGTGGCACTACTCAATAAGCGTGTCATCTCATTTGTCACTTTCTTTGTAACACGGAAATTATTTTGCTCTAGTTTGTTGACAAGAAACAGTGAATCAATTATTTTCACACATGATAGTGCTGTGTATACTAGCCCATGTGTTGCTATTCCAGTTGGGTCAAATGCAAGTCTATCCAATGTAAGACCCTAAGCTCTATGTATTGTTCTAGCACATGCCATTTGTATTGGAAATTGCTTTCTGACAATTAGTCTAGATTGTCTTTTGCTATTTGGCAGTGGTTTTGCAACACGCAATATTGGTGTCCAATTTGTTGAAATGTCTTCAGAATAAAGTTCATGAAATTTTCTCCTTTGCAAACCCCCAATGTTTTGATCTGTAAATTCTATCCAAACTGCGTCTAGTTCATTTGATTTCTGTGTATATGCCTTTAGTATACCATCTGCACCATTTACAAGCCCATCTTCTATGTTATAGTTGCCAGCATAGAGCTCAACTAACACGTTTCACTTGATCAATATTTTCATAGGCAAAGCTATAGTTTTGTCATAATGCCTAAATCCCATTTGATCGTTTTCATGTTGATCAATGGCTTCAAGAGTTATGGGATCTTCATGCACCAGTTTGAGCATTTTTTCATTATGAAATTGAACCTATGTATTCTTGTAGAACAGATATGGAAGTAAAGGATCTGGTGGTGGATCTAGCCAACAATGTGAGTTGATATATTCTATGTCTTCATGAGATTGTTGATTTGTTCTCATTTTGTTCAAGATTGCAACAAAGGTTGTATCTGTTTGACGCATTGTTTTGTGTAACTCATAGCATTTGACTTTTTCTTGCCAAAAATGGTATGGCACTCTTTCCTTGTTGATGATAGGCTCCTCAAAAATCCAAGATTCTTTGATTGGTTGTGCTTGATAAAGATCACCCACGAAAATAATGTCAATGCCTCCAAAATATGAAATAGGAGTATGCTTTATTTGTCGTAGCCGTTTGTCAAGTTGATATAAGAATGTTGCACCTATAAGAGATGCTTCATCAATGAGAAGTACATGTAATCCATGATAGTACTTTGTGAAAGTATCAAGTTTCTCACTATTTAAAGGAATGTATTCTGATTTGTTGAATGGCATGGAAAAGGCAGAATGCAAAGTCACACCCTCTGCATTGAAAGCTGCTTTGCCTCTGTAAGAGCCAATTATTCCTTTAAGTTCCGTAGGGTCATATTCTTCATTGTTGGTGTACAAGCGAACAAGCGATTGGAAGATTTCCCTTGCAACAATTTTTTTTCCAATTCCAGCACCTCTAGTCACAAAAAGATGAAATGGTTCATCTAGATTGTTCTTTTTTTTAGTCAATATATCACGCACTATTCTTGCTTGCTCTGTGTTTAATTGTCTTCTCATGTTATTGAATTCCATGTTATTCAAAATATTTGGTTGCTTAACAATTTGATAAGGTCTATCCATTGAGCTTTGTATCCTTTTTGTATTTTGAAAATGAGAAATGTCAGAAGCTATGTCATATTGCTCATAACATATGTCTTTACAATGTGAATTTGTCTTGTCCAACCTTTCTTGTTCTTCAACAACAGGCACATTACATAGTTGTTCTTCACGATTGTCCAGTTTACTTGTGGCATCATCAAGGTCTCCCCATGCTAAATTCATTTTGTATGTGAATTTTTGTCCATTTCTATGTATTGTTGCTTCCATTGCTAAGTAGGCATCTTTCCAATTTACAAATTGTTGCATCAAAGTACTTTCATCAGTTCGATAAGGTACATATAGCATAAGTTGCTCCTTCTAAAAGTTCTCGGCATCTCTGTTCTCACTGTATCGCATGCTTCATATGACACATGCTTTGGCCAATTTCCTTCGTTTCTTCCCTTTTTTTGTATAGCTGGAAGCAAATTTTGCCAAGCAGATGTCTTCAATTGACTCTGGACGCTACAAATAGTAATCAATTATTGAAGCACAAAATATGTCTTCTAAGTCATCAGTTTCTTGTTGCAATTGTTTCGGTATTTTTAATATTAAAGCTCTATGTTCTTTTGGAGAAGTGTTTATAAAGACACACTTCCTAGATGAAGTGTTCAATGGCAAGGAAAGCACAATGTAAACAGCTTGTTGTGCAAACATTTGTTGCAAATTAAACAAAGCTTTTCCAAGCCTGCCAATTGTTTCACATACATTTGCATCTTTCCTTTGTTGTTCATTTCGTATATGCTTAAATGTCGAAGTTATTGTTTTATCTAGCTTTGTCATGTAAGAACTACAATATGTTGCTGCAGCATATGCATCAAGAACAAATTGGCAATCTGTATTCGCCTCCCATACTGTTGGAATATGTCTAGCAAAGTTGTTTGTCCAAGTGTCTGATGGTCTCCTTTGCAACAAAAGCATTGTTCTAGTGAGACTACACTGAATTGCATGAATGTATGAGTCTTATGTCAATTGCAAGTTATCCAAGAAACCATTGAATGTGCATGTGTCATCATATATAGCAGATTGCAAAGTGTCAAATATGCGTTTTGCATCTTCGTTGATAGCTTCATTTTCGGTTTTCATTGGTTCAAGGATTGTTGTTCTTCTCATTGGTGGAATTGGGAAGTTGAATCGACATTGTGCATTCCTTCGTTTCCTGCAAGCCATCATGTGATGATGTTTATAAATTTTTTTTAATTCTTTTGTAAGCATTATGGAATCACAAGAAATGAACTTGTCCACAAAATTCTCTATTTTAGAATTACTATTTTTTCCATATATTGGTGCATCCTTAATCCATAGCAAGCCGTGATCATGCTGGATTCCTCTATTCTGGAATTCTGTCACGAAAAAGTGGTCTGTAATCTCACCATAGTATTTGTGATCGTTGCAAATAAGATGGTGCAAAGCGTTCATTCTATTTTTGTAATAGCGAACACAAGTTACTGGATCATTTGTAACCAAGCACGCAATGTCATCATCATCTATTTTGTCAACATAAGACATAGTATTCAATTTTCTAATTTGTCTCAATGCTTTTACCAATGGTTCCCAACGATGTTCTGCACTACTAAATGTCACAAATAAAGTTGGTGGACCCAACTGACGTATCATTGCATATATGTTTTTCCGTAAATGTTTATGGTAGTCTGGTGATGTTCGAATTGTTTGCAAATCCATGAAGCCAATGTTGGATTTTAGTATTCGATCCAAATTGGTTTTTTTTTCACATCTTTTGCTACCAATTTTCTTCCCTTTAATTGGCCTTTTCGTATTCTTATCCACATGCAACGGAGAACCTGGTTCAGAATAATGCGCACTGCTTTGTAGAAAAGATTTGTTGTATGATAAGCAAAGTCATGGTCCTTGTATAGAATCTCCCATTGACAAGTACTTTGATAACTGAAGTTCTGGGTGATATCATCAGGTCTTTTTTGTCCATAGAAAAGCACGGGGAAGCTCATTTATTCAGAATATTTGTCTTTGAAAATGCCCAATGGCAAGTAGCCTTCACCTGGAGCAATGTTGATCTGATAACCATCGAGATCATAAATACTATAGGAATCAATGAAACCATGCAAAAGTGTTTTTGTTATAGGCTCCTCTTCAATTTCTTCATCATTACCAGTATTTTCAAGATCATTATCACTTGTCGATGCAAGTATCTCTTGGTAGAACTTCTCCTGCCAAGCATCATTCATTATAGCTTTCTCCATTTTGTAAAGTGGAGTGTCACACAAACGCTTCAAGGCCTTCATCACAACATGAACACGCACTTGGCCAACAGCATATGCACTCTTGTATTGTAAACGTTTCTTTATTGCCACCACTATTGTGTCAGTTTCTTTGATCTCATGTGGGAAAGCATGTTGCACACATGATGTGTCAGCTGGAACATTGATAACACCTCCTATCAAGCCTAACTATGGTTTCTTGTACTTATTCCCAAGCTCTCTAATTTGCAAAAAATGGATTCTTAATGCTACAAGCCTTTCTTCAAGTTCTTGCAACTTTTGCACCTTGCGTATTCGTCTATTTCTCCTAATGCATTCTGGGACTACAAATTTTGGAACCTGGCCAAGAGAAAATGCTCTCTCACAGCTCTTGCAAACCCAATCAATATGACCAGTGTTTTTGGTCCAACATTCTTTATCGATTTCATTTGTCTCAACCACTAATTCATTTATTTGAGACAAAGTCCGTTGAACTACATCTTTTCTAAACCAAGTACGATTGCATACTGCACAATCATAAATCGGTGTGTCTTGAATTTGACAATAGTATTCTTTCTCAGCAAGAGAACAAAATGCAGAGTCATTTTTCTCTTTCTTACAATTTCTTCTTTTCTTTAATTGCTTCAAAGATCTTTTGTCAAAATGCACCTTCAACAATTTGTTGGATTTCTCAATTGCGCATTTTGCTTTATTCAACCCTTTTTTGCGTAAATATGTGCCAGTTTTTCTAGTCTCGATTTGCATGCAACCCTTGGCTCTAAGAAATCTCTTGATTTGACGAAGAGGGAGACGTTTGTCCACCATTCTTATGTCATTACATTGACTAGAAGCAATATTTGTTAGAGTGGACTGTTGATCATAAACTTCTTTTGCATTTTCATTTTCCATGTTTCGCAATTTCTTGTTTGACACGTCCATCTCCGATAGCAATATGCTCTTGTTCTCTTTGACAAAGCCAAGATCCAATTCACGCAATCTCTTTTTGCACAGCTTTGAGTCTTTTACCAATTCATCATCATGGACAACAATCTTAGATCTAATGGATTTTTTCAATTTGCGTAAAGACCTTGGACTGTTTTCTATACCCATGATTTTAGAAGGAGGCGATGCACATCCAATTAATGAGTGTTCTACTTGTTGCGGTGATCCAAAGTTTAAATATGATGACTCGAAATAGCATTGAATGACATCGAACAGCTGGATTGTTCTATTATATGGATGAAGATGTTGTTTTCGTACCAAAGATTCAAAATGGCCATTGAGTGGATTTTCATCATGGAACAATATGTCAAAAGTATCTTTGTCAAAACTTGAATTGAAATAGAGATAACTCATCTTTCGTGTCTTTGACCACACATGTATTGGTATTGCAAGCCACTTCGAAAGCCATTTTATGCAAAATATGTCACCCCATAGACCTCGTTCTTCTCCTGGTAAAGACAACGATGATGATCTTGACATCCGAGCTAGATAAATCATTTGATCATTGACGTTGTGCATTTCCATCAAAGAAAATGTGTTCAAGTCATTCTTGTAAGATGATATTGCATCTCGATCCTTTGCCACCAAGCATTCCCAAAAGTACGCAATTGTCCCTTCTCGTAACTCAAGTGATGTGTACTTATAGTTTAAGAGAATAGGGAAAGAGTCAAAAAGACAATCACCAACAACATAAACAAAGTTGTCAAGGCGAGACAACCCATGTACTTGTAACACAGTATGAAGGTCAACATGACAACTACCAATAGCAATTGCTCCACTGTGTCTAGCGTCAATTTCTCTTCTTTCCATGTTCCTCGATATGAACATCAATTCAAGTCCTACAGCATAACAAATATCAATAGAAAGAAGGGAAACACCACTGCGACTTTAGTAAAAGTAGAATATACAATACAAGAACCTATGGACAAACATAGAACATTGGCAAATGCTGCACTACATAGAGAAGAACAATAGAATTTACTCAAAGAGCATTCAATTCTAATTGCAAAAACAATATTGCATTGAATTGTTCAAGATATAAAGATCATTGACAAGAGCATACTAGTAGAGAAAATGCTAATAGAGAACTTCAATCCAATGTAAAAAAGCATAAAACATCAATAACCAATACAAATCCAGAAGACTTTGAATTCCCAATGAATACAAAAGAATGAGCGATCAATAAACAAAAAACAAAGTAACTTTAAACATTTGATCAAGACTTGCCACAAAAAGGAAACAAAAGAAAACAACAGTAATCATTTGCAAACTAGATATATAGTTATCCGATATGTTGCATCGACATACGTATACATTAAAAACAAGTTATGTAACAAATGCTTATAGCAATACATTTTCCAATAGTCTATCAATCACGGTGTTTCTTTGTGTTATTAGCACTGTCTAATGAAATTATCAACAGCCAAACCACAACCAACTAAATTTGTTTCACTAAGACAATCACAACAAAACAAAGCAAATTCGTGAATTTTTAAAACAGAGTGTTGGTATCCATCCCACCCAAATTTGATTCTCAGTTGTGCAATGATTTCTAGATGGGGCCAAGGAAAATCCTTGGGTAGAAGTCATGGAGTATGGAAATAGTACTTATGAGACCATGTATTAGGGCAAAGAAGTTTTAAATATGATCTACAGGGGAAAGTAAAACAAAAGTATCTTCTTCTTTGGAGAATCGCTAATGAGAAATTGAACAAGTAAGCTTCATTGGCCATTACATGTAGGGGTATTATTTAAACCGGAAAAGCCATTATACAAAAGAATTTACATAACATAGATAGGTGCACTATTGCCGAAGTACCTTTTGTAGTTTTTCATGATGGAAAGGCATTCCTAAGTGCCAAAGGGCTATCAAAGTGATTTGGCTAAATATGGCAGCAAGAGGAGGGTTGTCATGTGGGATTCTTATAGAAGTCATGTGTTGGCTTAGATGATAAACATTCATTGGTTCATGGGTGCGCACTAGGAAACAATGCCTTGATTTGTCGGTACAACACCTTATTCCATGGGAAAGAGTGCCTACGCAATTGGATGTGTTTTGCAAAGATGCATTGATGTTGGATCAACATGATGTGAAACAGACATGCAGAGCTAAGGTGTTGAATGTTCCAAGACCTAAGGTGTTGGACATTTGGGTCCATTTGGATGTGAACCATGGTGCAAGGCGCCTAGGAGGAGATGTAAGGCAACTTGCACTATAAAAGAGAGGGCACGTCCATTGTGCAAAGGCATTCAAGAAGTCAATCAATTAGGACTTACTGGAAAGAATGGACAAAGAGTTCTAAGGTGCAAAGCCCAGGTTTTAGCAGTGTGAACAACATGGACATCAACTAAGCCTTGGGCAGTGTATAAGAAAGACTTAGAGATCTTGAAAAGTGTCTAAGGCATAGTAGGGCTAGATTGATATTGTGGTAAGTCGGTAAAGGAAAGATGCAACAAGAGAATCTAATCTTCTACCTATATGACTTTTTATTAAGCCTTAATCAATCTACATGAAGGACTTAGATAACTTGGAAAGTGTCTAAGGCATGGTAGAGCTAGACTGAGATTGTAGTAAGTGAAGAAAATGAACTCTAGGAGGCAAGGAACTGCGAGAGGTAGATACATGGATGCTTCATGAATTAAATTGATAAGTATTGTGCCTATAAGCAATTGTGCCTTGTATTTCTATAAAAGATTCAAAAGCAAAAGTTAAAGGCAAGACCTTAAGTGGAGGTGTAGTCTGGTTGTAGTAGAAGCAAGATGTTCAAGCCCCTCTGGCTAAGGCAAGGAAGTGTCACATGAATCAAGGTGTCAAAAGTGATAAAATTTGGGCAAGACTACAAATCCATGATGGGTTAAACCTAGAGCAATATGAGCGTTCAGCACCGAGAGCGTGCACTGAGTCTAAGCATGACAGTGTAATCTCCCACATTTGCAGGAATTAGCTACATTGCAGCTTTCGCACTTGTTTTATAATTTTTGGTAATACATTCAATGATAAAAAAACTTCAAATTTTGGTTCCTTCACTAATCAACTTTAAAAAAATACATAATAGTAAATATTAAAAAATAATATTATTTATATTAACTTTATTAAAGATTATATGTGATGAAATATTGTTCACAAATTAATTCGAAATCGTGGAACATATAATCTTTGCCTACAACGGGGACTAATAAGGTATATATATAATAGTATTAGTAACTAATATCATAGTTATTTGAATCATTAAGTAAACAAGAGAAAGTTGCATGGAGCATATCCAAGCCAAAAAAGACGTCGGAGCAAAAACAAAAAGTAGAGGGTGCTATGAAACTAACGCACGTTGTCGCACCATGTAATGCATAAAGCTGCATGCAACATTGAGGATCAGGACATTACAAAATAAGGCTCCGACATTAAACTATATGTTAGAAGAGCTGAGTACAGGGAAAAATTATCACAATATTCAAAAAAATCCAAAAATATCAATGATTAAAAAGCAGGCACTTTTCAATTTGTGCACTTGATCGGCAATTAGGACATAATGAAATAAGGCTCCATGTGACATCGACGATCGAGGCATTATGAAATAAGGCTCCGACGTTAAGCTATATGTGCCAGCAATTGGGCTCGTGTAGGAAGGTCACTTTTATAATTTGGGGAATATTATTTTACTCCACTCCATCATGGAACGCTGAAGCTTTTTGATCAAAGGCCCCGACACGAGTAAAATTTTAAAAATTGATATGCTATTGTGCTCTAACATATACAAATGTTTGACAAATGTGATGTCCAATATCACAATCATCCTTGCCCAAGGAAGAAGGGAAGGGAAAGGAAGAAGGCTATGTCACAATCATATTAGTTACAAAAGTTTTCTACTATAGCGCTTTATCGTTTCCTTCTTGCATCACCTTAGGTGCAAGTTATTATGAACCTAATTGAAGGCTTACAACAGATACCCTTACTGTTGAAATATAAAGCTTTGGAAGCAATTTTTTGTTGTAATTAAACTATGTACATAAAAAAAATTTCATGCCAAGTGTCAAAACTTATGTCAAGTGTCAAAAGGATCATGCCAAGTGTCAAACTCAGTCTTAGGGGGCTGCTTAGGGAAGGCAAGCCCAAGTATAAAAGGGGTTGACCCCTATCACTTGAACACAATATTTCGGAAAAATACTTCTGATGTTAGGCTGCCACTAGTCAAAGTTGCTACTGTTGTTACTAACTGCTACAAGGAGGGAGATAAGGCTTCTACAGTGTCTACCATAAGTCTACTACAACAACAGGTCATCACAGTCAATTTTGGGATCATTATCAGCCTGTTACTGTAAGTGTGTTATCAGCTATTAGTGAAGTTTATAAGTGCTGAAACAGAGGTATTGTTTCAGCATTACTTAGTTAGTTCAAAGTCTTGTAGTGGTATTGTACATTCTTGAGGAATCTAAAGAGATGTTTTGGCTAGGTTTCCCAAGGTAATATTGTGAAAGATTGTCTTTCCTTCATTGATCTTTACTTATGTAGGTTTATGTTAATGACTGATATATGTTGCAAAAATTTAAAATTTATACATACATCTAGTTTTTCCAACACTTACTGTGTAGCATAAAAGATATCTAAATTATTTTATTGAAGATGAACAACATCATGGTGCACCCAACAATCTACTACAAGAATGAGAAATTTTGAATTACCTAAGTTTCAAATTGTAGCATCGAATCTAGTGAATCCTACACGCTTTCGACACAAGATGCGATGGTTCCTCTCGTTGATGGGAGGGAGTTGTTGTTGTTGAGTTCTGAATTGATGAGTCATGACCAATAATAAAAAAATGAGCATTTCCTAGCCCTTCCAATGGATTCACTCCTCCAAGAAGGGTAATTCAAAATACACCCTTAAAAAAATGTCAATTTTTTTTAAATCACTTGTCATTTAGTAAGGGCAACACTTAACATAAAATTTCAAAACAAGCGTCATATTTTCAATAACCCATCAATGTCACAATCATATTAGTTACAAAAATTTTCTACTATAGCGCTTTATCGTTTCCTTCTTGCATCACCTTAGGTGCAAGTTATTATGAACCTGAATTGAAGGCTTACAGAAGATACCCTTACTGTTGAAATATAAAGCTTTGGAAGCTATTTTTTGTTGTAATTAAACTATGTACATAAAAAAAAAATTCATGCCAAGTGTCAAAAATTATGTCAAGTGTCAAAAGGATCATGCCAAGTGTCAAACTCAGTCCTAGGGGGCTGCTTAGGGAAGGCAAGCCCAAGTATAAAAGGGGTTGACCCGTATCACTTGGACACACAATTTCGGAAAAAGACTTCTGATGTTAGGTTGCCACTAGTCAAAGTTGCTACTGCTGTTACTAACTGCTACAAGGAGGGAGATAAGGCTACTACAGTGTCTACCATAAGTCTACTACAACAATAGGTCATCACAGTCAATTTTGGGATCATTATCAGCGTGTTACTGTAAGTGTGTTATCAGCTATTAGTGAAGTTTATAAGTGCTGAAACAGAGGTATTGTTTTAGCATTACTTAGTTAGTTCAAAGTCTTGTAGTGGTATTGTACGTTCTTGAGGAATCTAAAGAGATGTTTTGGCTGGGTTTCCCAAGGTAATATTGTGAAAGATTGTCTTTCCTTCATTGATCCTTACTTATGTAGGTGTATGTTAATGACTGATATATGTTGCAAAAATTTAAAATTTATACATACATCTAGTTTTTCCAACACTTACTGTGTAGCATAAAATATACCTAAATTATTTTATTTAAGATGAACAACATCATGGTGCACCCAACAATCTACTACAAGAATGAGAAATTTTGAATTACCTAAGTTTCAAATTGTAGCATCGAATCTAGTGAATCCTACACACTTTCGACACAAGAAGCGATGGTTCCTCTCGTTGATGGGAGGGAGTTGTTGTTGTTGAGTTCTGAATTGATGAGTCATGACCAATAATAAAAAAATGAGCATTTCCTAGCCCTTTCAATGGATTCACTCCTCCAAGAAGGGTAATTCAAAATACACCCTTAAAAAAATGTCAATTTTTTTAAATCACTTGTCATTTAGTAAGGGCAACACTTAATATAAAATTTCAAAACAAGCGTCATATTTTCAATAATCCATCATTGTCACAATCATATTAGTTACAAAAATTTTCTACTATAGTGCTTTATCGTTTCCTTCTTGCGTCACCTTAGGTGCAAGTTATTATGAACCTAATTGAAGGCTTACAGAAGATACCCTTACTGTTGAAATATAAAGCTTTGGAAGCTATTTTTTGTTGTAATTAAACTATGTACATAAAAAGTTTTTTCATGCCAAGTGTTAAAAGGATCTTGCCAAGTGTCAAACTCAGTCCTAGGGGGCTGCTTAGGGAAGCAGAGCCCAAGTATAAAAGGGGTTGACCCCTATCACTTGGACACACAATTTTGGAAAAATACTTTTGATGTTAGGCTGCCACTAGTCAAAGTTGCTATTGTTGTTACTAACTGCTACAAGGAGGGAGATAAGGCTGCTACAGTGTCTACCATAAGTCTACTACAACAACAGGTCATCATAGTCAATTTTGGGATCATTATCAACCTGTTACTATAAGTGTGTTATCCGCTATTAGTGAAGTTTATAAGTGCTGAAACAGAGGTATTGTTTTAGCATTACTTAGTTAGTTCAAAGTCGTGTAGTGGTATTGTATGTTCTTGAGGAATATAAAGAGATGTTTTGGCTGGGTTTCCCAAGGTAATCTTGTGAAATATTGTCTTTCCTTCATTGATCCTTACTTATGTAGGAGTATGTTAATGACTGATATATGTTGCAAAAACTTAAAATTTATACATACATCTAGTTTTTCCAACACTTACTGTGTAGCATAAAAGATATCTAAATTATTTTATTGAAGATGAGCAACATCATGGTGCACCCAACAATCTACTACAAGAATGAGAAATTTTGAATTACCTAAGTTTCAAATTGTAGCATCGAATCTAGTGAATCCTACACGCTTTTGACACAAGAAGCGATGGTTCCTCTCGTTGATGGGAGGGAGTTGTTGTTGTTGAGTTCTGAATGGATGAGTCATGACCAATAATAAAAAAATGAGCATTTCCTAGCCCTTCCAATGGATTCACTCCTCCAAGAAGGGTAATTCAAAATACACCCTTAAAAAAATGTCAATTTTTTTAAATCACTTGTCATTTAGTAAGGGCAACACTTAATATAAAATTTCAAAACAAGTGTCATATTTTCAATAACCCATCAATGTCCTCCTCTAAATGCTAGATTGTAAGAAAGACTGTAGGAAGAGGATAGAAAACACCAACAACAAAGAACCAAAAACATGAAACATTCATATAACAGGAGAAGTGCTATCATGCTTTTAATTCAGCAAATTTTTTTATGAATTTCCTTGAAGCAACCAAATCATACTTAAACAATTAGGCTTTAACAAAAGCATCCACTACCAAAGACTTGCAAAGATTTAAAGCTACAAGGTTTAAAACTAGATAGAAATCCTCATTTAAGTTATGCCATGACCTATATGGAAAGACAGGCAATGGAGCTCTAATAAGTATTTCTTTTGCTATGATAGAAAGGAACTGGACAATAGAATTAAACAAAGACTTACTATCTTGGATAGACTTGATAAAGATGGGGTCTACAAGACACCAAGGACAGGTGAGTAAAAAGATGCCAAACTGCTTTGCAAGTTAGGTTATTCAAAGTCCATGTGCTAGGTTAGATGATAAACCATCAGTATCAAACTTTCATAGTGAAATCTAGGATACAAGAATGGAGGTGTCCAATGTCTTTTGTGATTTTCCATGAAGAGTGAGACCAAAGCATCCATTATGGAGCTGTAAGGTGTAGCATGCTTGTTGGAAATGGATAAAACAAGAGCAGTCAATTCCTTTTGTGGGCTCCTAGCAAGGTGCAATTCTTGGTGGGGTATTAATGTACTTACTACATAAAGGGTAACAAACTTCTAAATAGGTTAGCAAAGAGAAGCTTAAGCTTTATATCATTGCATAAACCACTTTCTTCAATTACCGGAAGAATTAAACACTCAAGGCACTAATGATAGCACTAATCCTATATGGCTACCTAAACCAGTTTCTACAAATGCAGGAAGAATGAAACAATCAAAGCACTAAAAATGATGGCATCTTGTGCTTGTGGTAAAACGGTGGAGGTGTCCAATGTCTTTTGTGATTTTCCATGAAGAGTGAGACCAAAGCATCCATTTTGGAGCTGTAAGGTGTAGCATGCTTGATGGAAATGGATAAAACAAGAGCAGTCAATTCCTTTTGTGGGTTCCTGGAAAGGAGCAATTCTTGGTGAAAATTGGAAGAACAGGCAGCATGGCATAGAAATTTGGAATATTATCATTTTGGCATATCTTTTAAGGAAGGCCTGATATGGAGCTACTTTTAATGACGACTCTTCCAATATTGATCAAGGAGAAATGATAGCTTTCAAGGCTGAATTAACTACCAGGTGGCAGTTAGAGTAGATATTTTTATATCAAATATAGATTCTGTAGAGATCACTCCTAAGGGTATGTGAAGCTACTTTTACCTGTTGACTATTCCAATCTTGATCTAGGGAAAATGACAGCTTTAAAGGCTGAAATAACTGACCAGGTTGCAGTTAGAGTAGATAATTTTAGATCAAATACAGATTCTCTCGAGATCACAGGTAAGGCTCACATGGCATCCCTTCTTGCATATGTTAGCTAAGGAGATCAACATAAGGGTTTCACCCATAGATGTACTATCAAATGTACAATGCAACATAAGGATCTATTTAAATAAAAGGAAAATAAATATAGCAACTAAATGAACTTGTATTTATTTTTGCAACAAGTGAGTTCCTCAAGTGCTCAATTAAGTGCTCATTCAAGCAGGAAAAAGTTTGAAAATAAACTGTTATCATGGACAATGGCATAACAAAAAAGCAGGAAAAGAAAATGGAAAGAATAAGTGTTAGGATAAGTAACAGTTAATAAAATATATTAAGATTCCTAATATATAAACTGGCAAGTAATAAAGGTCACACGTTAAGTTTCCGATTAGATTGATGATAAGAGTTATTAGTGGCACTTAGGAATGATTAGGTAGAACCACAAACTTAAATTCACAAAAAAATAATGTAATCATATTGTATTAATAACTCCCTCATTGATTAATAATATTTCCCTTTATATCTATCTCTTGTATCTTTACTTTTAATATGGTATCAAAGCATGATACGGATCTTGGACCCTATGATTGAAAGTTCAAAGCAAAAAGGAGTTAGTATGAGAAAAGATGCCAAGCATAGCCATGAAAAAGACAACTAGTAAGTAACAAAGGTCACATGTTAAGTTTCTGATTAGATTGATGATAAGAGTTAATACTGGCACTTAGGAATGATTAGGTAGAGCCACAAACTTAAATTCACGAAAAAATAATGTAATCATATTGTATTAATAACTCCCTCATTGATTAATAATGTTTCCCTTTATATCTATCTCTTGTATCTTTACTTTTAACATGGTATCAAAGCATGATATGGATCTTGGACCCTATGATTGAAAGTTCAAAGAAAAAAGGAGTTAGTATGAGAAAAGATGCCAAGCATAGCCATGAAAAAGACAACTGGTAAGTAACAAAGGTCACATGTTAAGTTTCCGATTAGATTGATGATAATAGTTATTACTGGCACTTAGGAATGATTAGATAGAGCCACAAACTTAAATTCACAAAAAAATAATGTAATCATATTGTATTAATAACTCCCTCATTGATTAATAATGTTTCCCTTTATATCTATCTCTTGTATCTTTACTTTTAACATGGTATCAAAGCATGATACGGATCTTGGACCCTATGATTGAAAGTTCAAAGCAAAAAGGAGTTAGTATGAGAAAAGATGCCAAGCATAGCCATGAAAAAGACAACTGGTAAGTAACAAAGGTCACATGTTAAGTTTCCGATTAGATTGATGATAAGAGTTATTACTGGCACTTAGGAATGATTAGGTAGAGCCACAAACTTAAATTCACAAAAAAATAATTGAATCATATTGTATTAATAACTCCCTCATTGATTAATAATGTTTCCCTTTATATCTATCTCTTGTATCTTTACTTTTAACATGGTATCAAAGCATGATACGGATCTTGGACCCCATGATTGAAAGTTCAAAGCAAAAAGGAGTTAGTATGAGAAAAGATGCCAAGCATAGCCATGAAAAAGACAATTTAAGAATTTAATTTTCAATGTAGTTAAAAACATTAGATTTTTTTTTATATTTTACAAAGTTGAAAAACGAAGTCTATCAAAGAGTTTGAGAAGAGCCCCCAACATTGAAAGCCCGCAAAAATTATAAGGAAGAAGAACAAGAACGGACATGAACCCTACAAACCTGAAACTCTTTCACATAAGAGAAAAGCAGCTTGAAAAGTGACCTCTGCAGACTCCCACAACACAACAAATGCATGAAAGCCCCATTGGGAGAGAAATGCAACTTGAAGGAAATTGGAAAGTATGAGCCATAAAAAGTCATAAGCTTAGAAGAAACAAGCAGAAGATTGACTGAGCAGAAGAATAGGAACAAGATTGACCAGAACAACACAAGAAAGTCAAATGAGAAGAAGAAATGGGAAGAAAACGCACATACACAAACAAATATATGCAGATGCAGATGCACCCTACCAAAACTGAGACTGAAGAAAAAGAAGATACAAAGTACAAATGGACAAACACTTGTAAAAAAAGTTATGACAAAAAATTCACAATGCACATTGGTGAAGTAGTTACATAAAATAATTTGTATATATCCACATAATCTTTCCGATATATTTCTTAAATTGCACATGAAGGAAAACCCTTCAACAAAAATAAAAAGATGTGCATATGCCTGTTAATTTCCAGTACCGACAAACTATATGCAGACAAACTAGTATTAACTTGTAACCTAAAGAGTTCAACTTACAGTTATTAGCATCTGATTTCATGTTTAGGATTTATAAGATAAAATAAAATACAAGCATTAAATTTACATCCAAATATCTTTTATTTTTATTTTAAGAATGTTTTTTTTATCTTATTCGCCATGAAGGTATAGAATTGAGTTTGGTCCTCATCATCTACAGGTGGCAAGGTATTAGAAATTTTGATGTATTGGTCTAGTACTTTCGTCAAGAATGAAACATAAAGGTATTGGCACACAGGTTCCTGCAAGTAGCTCAAGAGTACTTGCACCCGTTCACACTCTTGCCTATATTCTCTCGGGTTGGAACATAGACAGTTAATTCTTTTGAAATTTCTGAAATGAAACAATATGTCCAAATTTGGGAATGAAATCTAGAATGTTTGACAACAAAAATAAGCAACACCATAATATTTGTAGAAAATTTTCAATGACATCACAAAATGTTTTAGACAGTAATTTAGATGAGTAATAACTTTCTGGAGGTGTAGATTTCAACTTAGGCCTAAGAGTCTCTGAGTAGAGCATGGCATTAATCCTGTTTAAAGCCATCATTTCCAGTTTTTCCTATTTGTCTCTTGCTTGAACGATGCCATACAGCCTTAGATTCTCGAACGCTCTCATACAGTCTTACATTACTCTTAAATCCTGTGCGAGCTCTTCTAACTCCAAACCAGCCTTCCCTAATTCATTTTTTTTATTATTGGTCATGAGCGTTGGCATTTCTTCTCATATGGAAGCAATAACACGGTCTTTAGATGTGCGGATAATTATCCCCTTGAATTACTTTGACCCAAACCTATCGAAGTGTTGCATATTGAAGTATTTCTGGGCCTTCCTATGTATTAGCCTCTAAAAAACTCATTTTATAGAATGATTCAATGAAGTGTTTGACAATACTTTATTCCTCAAGTTCTTCTCTGGTGTGGCCAAAATTTGTTCCGGAATTAGGATAACGTGGTCCTCATCATCTATAGGTGGCAAGGTATTAGAAATTTTGATGTATTGGTCTAGTACTTTCGTCAAGCATGAAACATAAAGGTATTGGCACACAGGTTCTTGCAAGTAGATCAAGAGTACTTGCACCCGTTCACACTCTTGCCTATATTCTCTAAGGCCAATCACCCCTCCTACTCTCGGTTATGTGATAAAAAATGGAAGCAAGACGAACTCCCAAATATTGACTTGTTTAATTAGGTTCTTGCACATGGCAAAGTTCTCACCAATGGAAATTTAAAAAAAAATATGAAAATAAGATCATTTTAGCAGTAAGCACAACAATATGTGCAACTGCAAGAATTCCTACCACCTAGACTATGGAAGCAGAGTCTCTCAGGGGAGTGGCATTCTCCCACCCCTTCATGGCAAACGTTGCTGGGTGTGAATACACTAAGTGCGGGCAAGCAATAAAAATAATGCAAATCATCTACAATCAAACTTAAGAAAAAATGAAGAGCAAGTAAACCATTAGGCCACTGTAAAAACCTGTTGGTGCAAGTTTGTCGTTGACAGATGTGAGCACGAAAATCCCAGTTCCAACGAAAATCCCAGTTCCAATCTACACACAGTGGCTCGAGTTCGACAGAGTTATGAGCTCGACAGAGTTCTAAGTTCTTCACACCCTTCGGAAGCCGAGCTCTTAACCACATCTCGTCGAACTCCCAAACTCCCAAATGCATGCATTTGATGGTTGCTGCTAATACCCTCCCCCTTTTTGGTACTAACAAGTATAGGTACATGGACACGCGGCCATCACAACCCCATACCAGACTACGAGGAGCGTGCTCAATGCACAAACCGACAGACAAATGGATTGTATTTGAAGGTAATAATAAATATATTATAAGTCCGTGTACGAATTCTAAACTCGGTAGGCATCCCAAGTCGAGGGAAAATGAAGTCATGATTTACAAAGTTAAATAATCACATTAATATTTGAGACCACCAAACCGTAAGCCAATATGGCCACACACGGGATTATGAAATGTTTGTTATGAAATTGCTGCGCCCTAATCTATTAAGGCAAATACATTAAAATGTACTATCTCGCACGGAAAATTATGTAATAATTAGTATAAAATTATTAAATTTCTAAATTTTAATAGGGTAAGAGGACAGGTGTAAAATTGTTAAATTTCTAAATTTCTAAATTATTTTAATTTTATTTTAAATTCTGAAAATAAAGCTATCTCCTGCAGGCATTTATGTCTTTTCATACCTGTCCTTCACCAATAAAAAAAAAGAATTTTCATTTTTCAAAAATTAAAATAAATATTTTTTATTTTCAAAAAAATCAAATTAATACTTTTTTTTTGAAACATTATGAAAATAACATTAATATTTCAAAAAAAATTCAAAACTAATGCAAGTCAAAGAGCATTGACTTTCCAATGGAAAGTATATCCCTGCCTATTGATTAATAATATTTCCCTTTATATCTATCTCTTGTATATTTACTTTTAACATGGTATCAAAGCATGATACAGATCTTGGACCCCATGATTGAAAGTTCAAAGCAAAAAGGAGTTAGTACGAGAAAAGATGCCAAGCATAGCCATGAAAAAGACAACTGGCAAATAATAAAGGTCACATGTTAAGTTTCCGATTAGATTGATGATAAGAGTTATTACTGGCACTTAGGAATGATTAGGTAGAGCCACAAACTTAAATTCACAAAAAAATAATGTAATCATATTGTATTAATATGAAAATAACATTAATATTTCAAAAAAAATTCAAAACTAATGCAAGTCAAAGAGCATTGACTTTCCAATGGAAAGTATATCCCTACCTATTGATTAATAATATTTCCCTTTATATCTATCTCTTGTATCTTTACTTTTAACATGGTATCAAAGCATGATACGGATCTTGGACCCCATGATTGAAAGTTCAAAGCAAAAAGGAGTTAGTACGAGAAAAGATGCCAAGCATAGCCATGAAAAAGACAACTGGCAAATAATAAAGGTCACATGTTAAGTTTCCGATTAGATTGATGATAAGAGTTATTACTAGCACTTAGGAATGATTAGGTAGAGCCACAAACTTAAATTCACAAAAAAATAATGTAATCATATTGTATTAATAACTCCCTCATTGATTAATAATGTTTCCCTTTATATCTATCTCTTGTATCTTTACTTCTAACATGGTATCAAAGCATGATACGGATCTTGGACCCCATGATTGAAATTTCAAAGCAAAAAGGAGTTAGTATGAGAAAAGATGCCAAGCATAGCCATGAAAAAAACAAGTTAAGAATTTAATTTTCAATGTAGTTAAAAACATTAGATTTTTTTTTATATTTTACAAAGTTGAAAAATGAAGTCTATCAAAGAGTTTGAGAAGAGCCCCCAACATTGAAAGCCCGCAAAAATTATCAGGAAGAAGAACAAGAACGGACATGAACCCTACAAACCTTAAAATCTTTCACATAAGAGAAAGGCAGCTTGAAAAGTGACCCCTGCAGACTCCCACAACACAACAAATGCATGAAAGCCCCATTGGGAGAGAAATGCAACTTGAAGGAAATTGGAAAGTATGAGCCATAAAAATTCATAAGCTTAGAAGAAACAAGCAAAAGATTGACTGAGCAGAAGAATAGGAACAAGATTGACTAGAATGACACAAGAAAGTCAAATGAGAAGAAGAAACAGGAAGAAAACACACATACACAAACAAATATATGCAGATGCAGATGCACCCAACCAAAATTGAGACTGAAGATGAAGAAGATACAAAGTACAAATGGACAAACACTTGTAAAAAGTTATGACAAAAAATTCACAATGCACATTGGTGAAGTAGTTACATAAAATAATTTGTATATATCTACATAATCTTTCCGATATATTTCTTAAATTGCACATGAAGGAAAACCCTTCAACAAAAATAAAAAGATGTGCATATGCCTGTTAATTTCCAGTACTGGCAAACTATATGCAGACAAACTAGTATTAACTTGTAACCTAAAGAGTTCAACTTACAGTTATTAGCATCTGATTTCATGTTTAGGATTTATAAGATAAAATAAAATACAAGCATTAAATTTACATCCAAATATCTTTTATTTTTATTTTAAGAATGTTTTATTTTATCTTATTCGCCATGAAGGTATAGTATTGAGTTTGGTCCTCATCATCTACAGGTGGCAAGGTATTAGAAATTTTGATGTATTGGTCTAGTACTTTCGTCAAGCATGAAAAATAAAGGTATTGGCACACAGGTTCCTGCAAGTAGCTCAAGAGTACTTGCACCTGTTCACACTCTTGCCTATATTCTCTCGGGTTGGAACATAGATAGTTAATTCTTCTGAAATTTCTGAAATGAAACAATATGTCCAAATTTGGGAATTAAATCTAGAATGTTTGACAACAAAAACAAGCAACACCAAAATATTTGTAGAAAATTTTCAATGACATCACAAAATATTTTAGACAGTAATTTAGATGAGTAATAACTTTCTGGAGGTGTAGATTTCAACTTAGGCCTAAGAGTCTCTGAGTAGAGCATGGCATTAAGCCTGTTTAAAGCCATCATTTCTAGTTTCTCCTATTTGTCTCTTGCTTGAACGATGCCATACAGCTTTAGATTCTTGAACGCTCTCATACAGTCTTACATTCCTCTTAAATCCTATAAGAGCTCTTCTAACTCCAAACCAGCCTTCCCTAATTCATTTATTATTATTATTGGTCATGAGCATTGGAATTTCTTCTCATATGGAAGCAATAACATGGTCTTTAGATGTGCGGATAATTATCCCCTTGAATTTCTTTCACCCAAAGCTATCGAAGTGTTGCATATTGATGTATTTCTGGGCCTTCCTATGTAGCAGCCTCTAAAAAACTCATTTTATAGAATGATTCAATGAAGTGCTTGACAATACTTTATTCCTCAAGTTCTTCTCTGGTGTGGCCAAAATTTGTTCTGGAATTAGGATAACGCGGTCCTCATCATCTACATGTGGAAAGGTATTAGAAATTTTGATGTATTGGTCTATTACTTTCGTCAAGCATGAAACATAAAGGTATTGACAAACAGGTTCCTGCAAGTAGCTCAAGAGTACTTGCACCTGTTCACACTCTTGCCTATATTCTCTAAGGCCAATCACCCCTCCTACTCTTGGTTATGTGATAAAACATGGAAGCAAGACAAACTCCCAAATATTGACTTGTTTAATTAGGTTCTTGCACAGGGCAAAGTTCTCACCAATGGAAATTAAAAAAAAAATATGAAAATAAGATCACTTTAGCAGTAAGTACAACAATATGTGCAACTGCAAGAATTCCTACCACCTAGACTATGGAAGCAAAGTCTCTCGGTGGAGTAGCATTTTCCCACCCCTTCATGGAAAACGTTGCTGGGTGTGAATACACTAAGTGCGGGCAAGCAATAAAAATAATGCAGAGCATCTACAATCAAACTTAAGCAAAAATGCAGAGCAAGTAAACCATTGGGCCACTGTAAAAACCTGTTGGTGCAAGTTTTTCGTTGACATTTGTGAGCACGAAAATCCCAGTTCAAACGAAAATCCCAGTTCCAATCTATGCACAGTGGCTCGAGTTCGACAGAGGTCTGAGTTCTTCACACCCTTCGGAAGCCAAGCTCTTAACCACATCTCATCAAACTCCCAATCTCCCAAATGCATGCATTTGATGGTTGCTGCTAATACCCTCCGCCTTTTTGGTACTAACAAATACAGGTACATGGACACGCGGCCATCACAACCGCATACCAGACTACAAGGAGAGTGCTCAATGCACAGACCAGCAGACAAATGGATTGTAGTTGAAGGTAATAATAATATATTATAAATCTGTGTACGAATTCTAAACTTGGTAGGCATCCCAGGTCAAGGGAAAATGAAGTCATGATTTACAAAGTTAAATAATCACACTAATATTTGAGACCACCAAACCGTAAGCCAATATGGCCACACATGGGATTATGAAATGTTTGTTATGAAAATTACTGCGCCCTAATCTATTAAGGCAAATACATTAAAATGTACTATCTCACACGGCAAATTATGTAATAATTAGTATAAAATTATTAAATTTCTAAATTTTAATAGAGTAAGAGGACATGTGTAAAATTGTTAAATTTCTAAATTTCTAAATTATTTTAATTTTATTTTAAATTCTGAAAATAAAGCTATCTCCTGCAGGCATTTATGTCTTTTCATACCTGTCCTTCACCAATAAAAAAAAACGAATTTTCATTTTTCAAAATTTAAAATAAATATTTTTTATTTTCAAAAAAATCAAATTAATACTTTTTTTTAAACATTATGAAAATAACATTAATATTTCAAAAAAAAATCAAAACTAATGCAAGTCAAAGAGCATTGACTTTCCAATGGAAAGTATATCCCTGCCTTGGCAGGGACTAATAATATGAATTCATCCCAATATGACTAAATGCAATCCCTATTTTTTTTAAAACAATGTATTAAATAATATGAATTCATCCAAATATTAATATACAAAAATTATTCTATCTCAAATATAACTAAGTGTAAGTCTTCTTTTAATCGAAATAGTGCATTTAATGATAATAATGCACCCCATACATTTTTGAACCTATAAGGTAAATTAAGTACTATTATTTTCCACCTTTTAAGAACTCATGAGTAATTAACTAAAATACCACATAATATATATATTAGAATTGTTGATGTAATTGTAGCTTCGGAAGATATTCACTTGTATTTTATATTGTTATTATTATTCTATTTTATTTGTACCTCCGACGGAGATGTTTTTCCCTCCGATCGGAGATGTCTTTATTACATTTGGTCATGTAAAGTCATTGAGGTAAATCCTCCATTGTAAGTCGGGGCAATAGATCCCCCTAGAGTCAATTGTATTAGGGTTATTGAGTCCCCTAGAGAAGTCGGCCCAGACAGGTTTTGTTGGGGCCGACCTAGCTAGTGAAAAGGTCAAGTGAAAGTTAAAGAATAAATAGAGAGTTGGGCTCTCTCATTTGAACACACACTCACTCACTCAAGTTTGCATTAGTAAGAGAGAGGATACAAGTTCGCATAGGAGAAAGAGAGAGGAGCTGCAGGAGACTATCTTGGTTTGGGGTTTTCCATTTTGTTATATTGTATTGGTGACGATTCTATCTCTGAGGGAGTTGCGGGGTTTTCTCCTTTATGGTTTCCCTGAGGAAAATATTTGTGTCTCTTGTGTTATGTTGCGCATGTTATTCTTTCAGTTAATATCCTAGATAATATTGATTGAAAGTAGAAAAACTAACATGGTATCAGAGCTAACCTGGAAAGAAGACATTGTGTAGCTGTGGGAAGCTAGGGATTCTAAGTTTGAGGTCTTCTCTCCACAGTTCATCAAGAAAATGAGGCTAGGGTAACTCTCCCTAGGAGGGCGCATCTGTCTGTCGAAGCAGAATCTGATTCCGAGAATTTTCATTTTTTGGCCCGTCATTACTGCCGGAGGAAATCTAGGGCATCGACTATTTTGGGACTCTGTTCACATATTTGGAGAAGTGAGTACATTAGAAAACTTGCCTTGAGGAGGCGCATCTACCTATCCAATCCAAAGTTCCAAATTCCAATTTTGGAAAATGAGGGTTTCTCTGACAAACCCTAGGCCAACCAGCTCCAGAACCACTTTGGGCATCTAAAAGTGGTAAGACCTAAAATCTTTGCTATTTCCATTTGAGGTACTCATTCAACATGTCTCACCACACCAAGCTTGAGGATAAGCTTGAAGGAGATGATCACTTCTGAGCATGGAAGTATAGGATTTCTCTTGTCCTTGAAGAAAATGAATTGGACAAGTATGTAAATGAAGAGGTTCCAGCACCAGAGGGAGATGAGGCTAAGGCTATCTACAAGAAGAACTTGGTTAAGGCCAAGAGAATCATTGCAGATTCCATTAAGGATCATCTCATCCCACATGTGTCATCTTTGAAGACACCTAAGGAGATGTTTGATGCTTTGACAAATCTATTTTGAAGGGAAGAACATCAATCGAAAGATTACCTTGAGGAACCAGCGTAATAATGTGAAGATTCAAAATGTGGAGGCCATGCAGTTTTATTTTACAAGGGTCTCATGGATCAAGGAGAAACTTGAAGCAGTTGGATAAGAGGTAGAAGAAGGAGAGATTGTGATGACCACATTGAATGGTCTGCCAAGATCATGGGACTCATTCATTCAAGGGATATGTGCCAGAAAGAAGTTGATCACATTCAGTAGACTATGGGAAGAATGTACACAAGAAGAAGCTCGGCTTGTGGCACGAGAAGAGAATATGGGAACAAATGATGATCAAGATTTCACATCTCACGCTAGAAGAAAACACAACAAGAGGGAGCACCATCATCACAACAAGAAGGAGAACCACCATCAAAGTAAGAGGGATAACTACGATAGACAAAGAAAACCCAGAAGAGATATATCCAACATTAGATGTTATGCATGTGATGAGAAGGGACACTACTCCGGAGATTGTCCCAGAAACAGAGGCTCCAACAAGAAGACAAACAAAAAGAAACATCATGCTCACACTGTTGAAGATTATGAACCTGAAAGGAAAAGAAACAGAGAAGAAGAAAGAAAATATTCTTCAAGTGATGAAGAATATGTATTGTACTAAAGGTAACCAATTACAAGGGTTCATTCAAAAGGTTCCACCTCATAAGGTGAAGCTAGATATGACTTTCAATATTACATGAAAGGAGTAGGAAAATATCCTACAAAGTTGGACTCCGAAAACAAATAAGGATCAATGCTCTATGGAAGAGCCTCTCATCCATTTTGGCATTGGTTAAAGATGAAGAAGAAGGAAAACACAGAGTCTGTTCTAGTACAAAGAACAAGTGATCTACAATGTAGAATACTTGCTCAACATTTCCAATCACAAGCAAGAAAGGCACAGGACATCAGAATCAAATGATGAAGAATAACACTCTGTTAGAGACTCCAGTAGTTCCTGCAAGGAAGCAAAGATCAAGAGGGAGTCCACCCAACAAACAAACAAATAGAAGTGTTTGAATTGTCATTTCTTGTATATCTAATTATTTAAATGATATTGTTCAGTCATGTACATGCTTATGTTCCTAGATTTAGGATGTGAATTATGAAACCTCTTTGTTGACATGTTGGGATTAGTGCACACTCTTAACAATGTTCTGGTAGAGATGGAAAGCATCTAGAAAGTTACCGTATGAATACGGGATATGGATGAATGTTGTGTTGAAACCTTGGCTAAGATAGTTGCATAACTATGTGACCTATGTCCTTATGCATAAGAATTCGTTTTGAAAATTATGAAATGTTTCTAACCACACAACTAAATTGACTTGTAGGAAAGATTGTGTACCACCACCTACAAGAGAGACTTGTTTCGAAGAACAAGTGATGAAGACTCGGCATACAAGAAAGCTACCTATTGAAGAAAATGAAGAACCTGAAGTTCCCAGGATTAGAGATACAACTATGGAAGAAGAGACTCCAAAAGATAATGAAGAATGTGATATGGCATAACCACAAGAACCTATAGATCCACCTAGTGAGAAGAACTCCCACAAAAGGAAACTAGCATGGGTACAAGAGGCAATACAAGATGCAGAGAAGTATGGTACTCTAGAGGGGATGCACAGAGAAAGCAAGAGAACTAGGCCATACTCAAGCTATGTAGCCCTGTTGTGCGAAATCATTGACAAATAACCTTCCAACTATGAGGACGCAACAGAGAAGAAATAATGGAAGGATGCCATGATCGAGGAGTACCAGTCGATTATGAAGAATGATGTCTGGGAGGTAGTTCTGAGACCATAAGGGAATTTTGTTGTGACTTCAAAGTGGATCTACAAGATCAAGCATGTTGCATATGGTAGCATCGAGAAAAACAAGGTGAGTTTCGTTGCACATGGATTCTCCCAAAAGGAAGGCATAGACTATCAGGAGACATTTGCACCTGTATCCAGTTACACTTTCATTAGATCTGTACTTGCATTGGCTGCAGTGATGAAATGGAAGGTACATCAAATGGATGTCAAGACAACATTCTTGAATTGTGTAGTTGAAGAGGAAGTGTACGTGGAGAAGCCACTTGGATTTGAGACACATGACAGGCAGACTCATGTGTGCAAATTGAAGAAGGCCTTGTACGGATTGAAGCAGGCACCCAGGACGTGGTATGACAAGATGGATAGTTTCCTGATGAGCTTAAGCTTTACCAAGAGTAAAGCAGATTCCAACCTTTACTACAAGGTTGAGGTGGGAAATCCAGTGATACTTCTACCCTATGTAGATGACCTGTTTGTAATAGGGGAGGATGATCTCATTGTAAATACAAAGATGAAGCTTTCCGTAAAGTTCGAGATGAAGGACCTGGGGATGATGCATTATTTCTTAGGCATGGAGGTGTGGCAGAATGTGAATGGAATCTTCCTTGGACAAGGGAAGTATGCAGTGGAGATTCTGAAGAGGTTTGGTATGATGGACAGCAAGTCTATGACCACTCCTGTGACATCGAACTTGAAGCTACTGTGTGATTCTTCATCAGATTCAGTTGATTCCACGATGTATCGTCAGATGATTGGTTCATTGATGTACCTGACGAACACGAGACCATACATATGCTTTGCTTTGAACACATTGAGCCAGTTCCTGACGGATCCGACACATGTTCACCTAATTGCTACAAAGCATATATTGAGGTACCTGAAGGGTAAAGTTGACTATGGGCTCAAGTATGACGCAAATCAGAAGATTAACCTACAGGGTTATGTTGATTTGGATTGGGTGGGCAGTGTCGCAGATAGGAAGAGCACTTCGGGATGTTGCTTCAGTATGGGATCTGGTATGATCTCCTGGTTTAGCAGGAAGCAGTCGTGTGTGGCACTGAGTACAGTCGAAGCAGAGTATGTTGCATCTTGTTCGGCTAGTTGTGAGGCAGTATGGCTTAGGAAGCTACTATCTAACTTGTTTGATCTCCAATTAGAAGCGACTTGTATATTCTGTGACAACCAGAGCTGTGTAAAGTTATCTGAGAACCCAGTTTTCCATGAAAAGTCAAATCACATTGAGATCAAGTACCACTATATCAGGGATATGGTGTAGAGAGGAGAAGTAAAGCTCCAGTCTGTAGCGACGAACGGGCAGATAACCGATTTGTTGACCAAGCCGTTAGCCAGAGTGAAGTTCGAGTACTTAAAAGAGAATCTTGGCGTTCTCCAGATCGAGGCTCCTTTTAAGAGGAAGTGATGAGTTTGGAATATGCAGATGAACATAGGCCATTCTCGCATGGTGGCAGGAAAGTCCTCCCATGTTGGTAGATGTAAGGGCCGGGCCATTCTCGCATGGTGGTAGGAAATTCCTCCCATGTTGGTAGATGTAAGGGCCGGGCCATTCTCGCATGGTGGTAGGAAAGTCCTCCCATGTTGGTAGATGTAAGGGTTGATCCATTCTCACATGGTGGTAGGAAATTCCTTCCATGTTGGTAGATGTAAGGGCTGGGTCTTGCATGGTGGTAGGAAATTCTTCCCATGTTGGTAGACGAGGTCTCATATGGTGGTAGGTTTGTCCTCCCATACTGGAGACGTCCATCGGTCATAAGACACTATGTGTGCATCTAGGCAGGATCTCGCATGGTGGTAGGTTTGTCCTCCCATGCTGGTAGATGCAGGTTGACCGTTGTGGGACATGTGATGTACATCTGGGATGTGCACTGTGTGATGATGAGATGATATGAATACGATAAGGTGATAGTAGGAGATGCAGGTGATTGATGTGGCAATGTAATGACTGGTCCTGGGATGTACCTACTTGATGGCTTTCTCGCAGAGATGATGAAGACCTACATGAGGGCTAGGCCTACATCCAGCATGAAAAAGGGTTGGCTCTGTATAACTTCCTATGACGAGTAAATTAGAGAGATACCACCAATCGATGATCAACATGATGAGGATTGCAGCAGCAATGATGATGATGATCTAGTGTTGATGATGATGTTCCAGCATTGATGATCCAGCGATGATGAATTGTGTCCAAATGTGTTGATGAATATGGAAAGAGAATACCTTCCTAGTTAAGAGGGAGTGTTGATGTAATTGTAACTTCGAAATATATTCACTTGTATTTTATATTTTTATTATTATTGTATTTTATTTGTACCTCCAACGGAGATTTGTTTCCCTCCGGTCGGAGATGTCTTTATTACATTTGGTCATGTAAAGTCATTGAGGTAAATCCTCCATTGTAAGTCGGGGCAATAGGTCCCCCTAGAGTCAATTGTATTAGGGTTATTGAGTTCCCTAGAGAAGTCGGTCCAGTCAGGTTTAGCTGGGGCCGACCTAGCTAGTGAAAAGGTCAAGTGAAAGTTAAAGTATAAATAGAGAGATGGGCTCTCTCATTTGAACACACACTCACTCACTCAAGTTCGCATTAGTGAGAGAGAGAAGACAAGTTCACATAGGAGAAAGAGAGAGGAGCTGCAGAAGACTATCTTGTTTTGGGGTTTTCCATTTTGTGATATTGTATTGCTGGCGATTCTATCTCTAAGGAAGTTGCGGGGTTTTCTCCTTTATGTTTTCCCAAGGAAAATCTTTGTGTCTCTTGTGTTATGTTGTGCATGTTATTCTTTCAATTAAGATCCTAGATAATATTGATTAAAAGTAGAAAAAATAACAAAAATAATCAAAAGAAATATGACTCTCATTCGAAGATTAGGTATACCTAAGTTTTCTTCAACATGCTCAAGAATTTCAACTTCAAGGGCTCTGATTCCTTAAAGTCATCTCGAGATGAGAATGGCATGTCATAAATGGGTAATTGGTTATCTTTTTAATCTTCCCACACGTAAACATAAACATAAACATATGGAGATGTCGATGCTCTCCATATCTTATCTCTAGGTATTCTCTGGTTTTTTATCTACATTTAGTTACAATACATCATGATTTCAACTAACGGTCGTCATAACTTAAACTTTGATTCCATAGTTCTTATCTTTAGGACTTTAGACCCCACGCATTAAGCTCTCAAGAGTAAAGGTTCAAGCATATTAATAGCTGGACGATTTATCAAGTGGTTGGACGAGTAGTAGGTTTGAAGCGTTTATAGAACGCCAATTTTTTTTTTAAACTAGAGTCGCTTGAGTAAAGAAGGACCCACAAAGTAAAGCATATTTATAGTTCAGATTTGATTTCACTAGAATATTTATGGAGACTAAATTTTTTATCAAAACAAAAAGAAAACATAGGAATCCGTTATTTTCTCAGGTAACTTTTATTAATATTCAAGTTAATAAAATATTCGATCCTGATTTTAGTCAGTATACACTTACGCTTTCAATTTCAACATTGTAAATCCAGATATAAACCTTTCTTAAAATGCGCCGAGCATAAATATATGGTTTCGATACAAACATCGGTTTATACAAATTTCAAATGCAATAAATTTAATTATAAAATAGAAATACAATGCAGCTCATCCTACATATTTCCATTAAAATATAATTAAGAATAACATGTCCGAGATGCTTGATATTGTTCTAGTTGAGAAGAAGAAGAAGTCGTAGTTATCCAATCCGATCCAGTCCAAGCTCCACGAACTTACTGAAAGACCCCTCGATTGATCTCCCTATCTTACTGGGTGTACTCTCCTTCCTCCAGATCCCCCAAGCAATTAGGCGTCGTAAGAACATACACAAGCTTCAACCCTCAGAAGGGACCTCCCAATCCCCAGAGCAGTTATCAACCAAATGCCTTTGGACCACACTCAAATGCAAACTTCTATTACGAAGTCCATCCAGCATTAGGGAGCAAGAGATCCCCAATCCCTTCATTCTCTCTTCTTTAAATAGACAAAGTCTTGCATGACATGTGTCCTCTCATGCATAATTTACTTTTAATTTATTAATTCCTTATTATTCATTCTCATGCAACAAGTGTCACTCCCACACATTGTGCACCTAAATTCTTTTATTCTCTTATTGTTGTCTCCCTAGTTTGAAATTTCAATCCCTAGATCAGTGGGTTTGATATCTAGATACTCCCTAATCTGGGTTTGCTCCATAATTAATTATTTTTAATATTATTCACATTTAATCCAATGCATATCTATTGAGTGTACATAAATTCTACCTCAATTATTGCTTTTTCTAGTATCACTTAATTTTAAAATGCTCTTTCTAAATTTCCTCTTTAAAATGTTTTTTCTAAATTCCCATATGCGACTTTTAACATGTATGCCTAAATGTTCAAATGCAATAAAGTACATATTTCATTTTCTCTCGTTGTCTAGGTACCACTTCTATGGGTTCTCCCGACAACTTCATTTTCCTTGCATGGGGAGTACTGTGTAGCAATCAGGAATCGTTACCGCGATCTTCTGACTACATTTCCATGGAGACTAATGGAGATTGAAGAATAAGGTCTTCCTTATTGCGCGCCCCTCAACACATCGTACGCGACCAAATCGTTGTGGCCTTGCCCGTATAGCACACGCTTCCCCGGGTGAGCTGAGACGGCTTCCGAATCGTGCGTGGAATGCTATTTCAGGGTCGACGGTCTGTTGTCGTACCCCTATGTATATTTCATGTTTTCACAATCCCTTTTATTCCATTAAGAGTCAGTCGGCAATTTGTTTTACCTGCTACTACACACACTCAAAGCACACATTAGTAGCGTTGCACCATAAAAATCATATCATCATGCATCTTTCTCTTCATTAAATTCTATCTAATTCAATATCATTCATTCGCATCTATGGAATTAAATTCATAATTCATTACATTCATCCATAATCATCATCATATTTCTCAATCAGTCGAGCATATTCATCATTTTCTTATTCACGACAGTTTTCATTCATTTATAATTAGAGCATAACATATTGTTCATGTTTTATTTAACCAGGTCACTTCAAATACTAGTGCCCTCAATAGTCTAATCAATCAATGTACTATGGAGGGCGTTACATTTAGTTTTAATATGTTTTGCAATGTAAGCACAAAACGTTTGAACAATTTGGTAAATAGGAGTTGATAGTTGAGTTGCTATTGTGATTTCAGCAAGTGAGAATACAAACACAAATCGATCAAAAGACTAAAGATTATTTGTACATGTGTTGGGCATCTCTCTTTCTCCCTCTCACGTGCCTCCCAAGCCACAAGATCAAATAATTCACCTACAATGCTTATTCCTATGTCTAATTCACATAAAAACTTCATTCAAAAAATACATAAATCTAAGATCAAAGTGTTTGAAAATAACAATGTTATGATTCATTAAATATGTCATTTGAAATTATGTTCTCTACACAATAAAAACTACACCAATGTGTCTTACATACATGTGCATTAATGCATATATAATAACAAGAGCCACGAAGTGGCAATGTCCCCGACATTGTATTTTAATATTATATAATGTATTTTGTAATTTAAAATTATGGAAAGCTATTTTTGTTGGAAAGAAGTGCTTAAATTCACTGGAGGAGCTAATTGAAAAGACAAGGAAGACTCATGTTTTACAATGAAAATAGACATGACCAATGTTAAAGATATGAAAGTATTGCCAATATGGGTTAGGAATTTGGGACCGGCATCACCAATGTGAAAGATATTAAAGCATTAAAAGGTTTTACAAACAAAAAATAAGGGAGGTTTCATTGATATTGTTTAAATGTTGTTTGATTGATATTTTAATGCTACAAAATTTCCATTTGCGAAAATAATTTGAATTCATACATTTGTTAGTTGGTTATGTGTGTTATAGTATTTGCATGATGAAAATTATAATTATAGTGTGCCTTCTAACATTGTTAGTTGACGCAGGATGATTAGGCTATGAACCATATCATGAATTGCATACAAATTTTTGAGTGAGAAACACAAGATTCTCACCATAATTGATGGAGATTATCATCTTTTGTCAGAATGCTATTGTCAAAAGACATGACAAAGTTGATACTGCATTAGCATGCCATTAGCATACCATTGCCAACCTATAAAATACTACATAACCTTCAATGATTTTACAATGGATATAAAAAAACCCAAGAAATGTAATAACATATCTCAAGTGTCTTAAATATCCAAAACTGTTTGAGCACTGGCAATCTTAAAAGTATGAGCAAATTACTAACATATATTTCATTAAGTTCATATCTAGTTGCCAAATTCTGCAAGACTCTTGGTTCATGCAAATAGGAAAGTTTCGTTATATCATCTACTCCTGCGGGAGGTGCTTTTGTATCTTTTGGGTACACATTTGAAAAATTAGCAACCACCTGTATACATGGAAAAACAGTCACACGTATCAGCAACAATTGATGAGCAATAATAGAATACCATGAGTTTGATGCAATAATAGAATACCATCAGTTTTATGCAAGTTAGGGAAAAGCCTCGTAAGACTCGTAAGAAACATTTCCACAGGTTGCTCATGAAAATGAAATTCTATAAAACAAACCTCAAAAAGCAGAAATGCATATCAAGTGATGAACTCCATACATCGATTGAATAAATTTAACTCAGTAAACCATGGAGAATATTCTCTATGAATATACAGGCAAGCTTGCATGATAACACAACAATGCATAAAAAGACTAAAGAAGTGACATAAAAATGGGACAAATATTTCAGTCCAGTTGTTGCCATTCATTTTGAGTGTTCACGGATTTGCATAGAAGTTTTATAATAAGTATTAATCTCAGAAAAGTCAGAGCTCCTAGGATTATCTTGCCCCTGCTTTGTTGGTTTATAGGAGAATGCACTTCCTAGCACTTAAAATGATACTACATTGTCTTTAAAAAAAATGGCTCAGTTCAATATTAACTAATCTGATAAGAAGTTGTATATTTCTTGGGTGGAGCATGGCAAGCGATTATACAAAGGGACAAAATAGCAATGTCAATATCAGAAGCCTGTCGCGTTATGTAATGACTAAGAAACATGTCACTAATTGGCCTTGAGTATGTTTCTACGATTGAAGCCTGAAGGTGCATTTCCGTAAGCAACTGAAATGGAATTCGATATATGCCTCAGATTCTTTAATTTTCATAATCCAAACTCCCAACTACCATCTTATTCTTTTCTTGTTTTTTTATATATATAGACTTATAGTTAACTTAGTATTTATTTTGGCTTGTAAAAGAGGAAACAAAATCTGCACTACAAAATTCCCAAGGTCTTACAGAAAATAAGTAATCACTTGAATTCTATTGTCTAGTTACAACAGGGTATATAGAACAATGTTCGATGACAAGAAAAGACAAGACAAGGAAATATTACAAATAAGACCCACTCCCCTCCTTAACAACGAGCTAGTAAATAAGCCATAGGGAAGTTGTCAGTGCGAGTAAATAATTTACTATAGATGATAGAACATGCAGCAAGTAACTTGTCTCGTCAATTCCTACTTTTTATGAAGGCTGTTGCCTTTACTTAGAGACTAACATTCCAAAATTCAAAAGAAAAATGTACCTTCAGTTTCCAGAATGTTGTACTTAGGTAGTAGTTTTCTGCATTGCAAGTTAGTGTCATTCATTAGTTCTAGTCCTTGTTGTACCAAAACAAATTAGCTTGGATCATTCCATGAGTACATGATTCATGTTAGCTGCTGCAAATATCTGAAGGGATCTAAAGGACAAAAGAAGTGACACAGAATTAGGAGCAATCCAACAAATAGGTTTATCAAATGAACTGTTACACGAACCATAGTTCCAAAAGCTTAAATTCATCCATGTCAGGCATATAGACATCATTATCAGAAGCTCAAATTTGTGATAACTGAAATCTTCAGGCATAAGTGACATCACTCATGGCATTTTAGGCATATAGAAATCTTCCAAATACTTGATGTGAATCTCAGCTTCATGAACCTCATAGGCATGGCAAATGTTTTCTCTCTCAAAATCAAAAGAAGACTATGATAATAGCAATGAAGGGAATTATGGTAATGACTAATTTTTCTTCTTGAGATGCCTTGGAGCTGTGTCAATAGCTTTGGGTCTAGACAAGATTCAAATACGGAAAGCTTGTAATTTTTTGCAGTCTGATGCTTTTCAATATCAGAAACCATTAACCATTGTTGTAAAGTCTAATGCAAAAGCCAAAAAAAAAATGAATACCACTAAGCTGCAAAGATGAAGACAAATTGAATTTGAATATGAGGAACCAGTTGACTAAGTATTAAGTCGTATGATAGGGATAACAATCTATGACTATTTGCATAGATAGAAGCCTATGTCCAAAGAAGAAAGATGACCAAGGTATTTTATCAGAATACAGTTATTGTAACTGTCCATCAATATTTTTTATTAACCATCAAATACTTGCAGACAAAATGCTAGAGAAAAAATATTTGACTATGATATAATATATTTTTAAAGAAAACCAGAAACGCAAGTCAGCTCTCAGCTCAAGTGCATCAAAGATGGATGGGCAATGTTTAGGTTAATATTGTGGTTTTGAAATAGCCAAATTAATCAAAAAGTAAAAACCAAAATACATTTGTGAATCGGACATCGACTTCCATAGAATATATTTTTATACAATACCAAAAAACATAACTCAGTACTCAGTGTAAGTGTATGATGAGTTGGATGGGTAATGTTTAGCTCATTATTTTGATTCTGAAATATGTAGATCAATAAAGATGTTGATCAATCAATGTGCTCATCAATATGTACAGAACGATGTGGGAAGCATGATAAATACAATATATATTGAGGTTGAATTTTTTCTTTTTACCATAACAGGTTTCAATAAGTTGGGATTGAATCAGAAGCAAACATGCATAATAATTCTAATTATGAAGTAGAGAGTGCAAAATTTAGAAAGCTATGAAGGAACATTGTAGACATTTTTTCATTTGTTAATGTATGAAAAGAAGACCAAAACCGTCGATGGTAGCAAAGAAAAGGGCTAGCTAATATTTTCATGGTATGCTAATGCTAATGTCAAATTTCATGACATTGATGTTTACTATAATAGTTACAATATGAATAAGAAACAACATAATGTAACAACTCTTGCAAAATATATCAATGCAGCAATCAAATGCTTGAAAAGTATATAATATGAAAGAGCACAATTGTAATCTTAAAACAAGTATGTATGCCTGGAGAAGGATTCAAATAAAGTTCTGTTTATGCATATATATTTATATGCTTTTATCAAAATCATGACGATAGAGTTTGTCAATATATCGGATGCATAGACCGTTGTTGTATATATATTGGTAGAAAACCGTGGCAGTTGACCACTCTGCCTCTATAATTACATTAATTACATCAAAAAAACAAAATTTCAATAAAGTTTTTTCTTTTGTTTATATGCTAGCTATTGCCAATGTGCACAAGTATTTTCCAAAACTAGATATCTCCTTTGCAAAATATCAGTTGAAATCATCATGGTCAGTGTAGTGGCAACGGTGCTGAAGTTTGCTTCCTGCACATTGAAGAAAAGGAAAATATTAACATCAAAAGCAATTGATAATTGGAAGTAAAACATGTTGTTACAAAAAAGTAAAAGGTGAAGAGTGATGGCAATGAGTGGAAAGACTGAGAACCATTAGAGAAGGAAAGTAGGCACATAAGTATTATGTAGCAGATGAAGATGTTGATTGATGCAGAAGATGTGGATTTGCGATTGGTTTTTGCAAGAGACAAGTGCATTGCAAAAGGGCTAAATTACATTTGGTTTTGTAAATTCTATTTTTCTGAGAACTTTTGCAGCTACAAGGGCAGAACTACTGGAGAGGAAAAGAGGCCATACTAGCTGACAATGATCAAAAGGTGAGCTGTGTGGAAGGGCCCAAGCCTAATTTTGTTTGGAAGTTATATATATATAATAATGGTGGAATAAAAAGCTGAATTCAAGAATTAACAACTGCAGCATTTAAAACCTAGCTCTGCAACCAAGATCCTCTTATTAGTATGGTATTATGGATATTGTTTTTGGCTTAGGCAAAGCCAAGAAGGCGTAGTCTTCAGATATTTTATTGGCTACATGGTTCAATTTGAGTTAGGATTTTATGTGCATACAGAAGCAACGTTTTGACAGCTATAAATGTCATTTATGTGTTTATTTATCTAAGCTGAAGCATGAGCTGTGTGGAAGGGGCCAAACCTAATTTTGTTTGGAAGTTATATACATATATATTGTGGTGGATTTGAAGCCATCATAAAGAGCGCAGATCTTTGTTGCACCTTTCTATAGATGGTACGATATCATTTGAAGTTTCTTTGAAGCTTTGTTTGGTTATACCTAATGGTGGTTCTTTTGCATTGTATAATTTGATTGCATCTCCATCTAAGATAGATGTTTAAAGTTTACAATTTTAAATTACAAGCTTTATTTGAGCTATGGTTCTTATCAATGTATTTTTTTAATATTTTCTTAAGCAATTTCTGTGTTTTTTTTTTTAAATATTGGTTATATTGATCGAAAGATATGTACAAAGACATAGAGAGTTACAATCAAGAATATTCAGTATACAGATATGTGCAAACATCAAGATAGTTTCCTAATTGCAGACAGAGCCACTACAAGATATTTTAAACTCTTTGATTTTTCAATTATTTTATATATAAAAGTTTTGGTATTCAAAGTCAGTTCAAATGGAGAGGACCACCCGCAACTCAAAAAATTCAGTGTGATCTCGACATTTTAAACTCTTATTCCTTGTTTTTTATTAAACCCTAGTTCCTTGTTTTCTTTTTTATTAAACCTAGTTCCTCGTTTTTTATCTATCCCATACCATGGTTTTATAATAATAAAGCTGAAAATTTAAAAAGTTGAGAATGAGATGTGTGTGGAAATGGCTGAAGTAAAATTCAGATCTGAGAATAAGTTGGTAGAAGCTTGTGAGATTGTAGTGAGCATTGAAGCAAAAGATCCTGGAGCAGAGTGAATGCTACATGCAGTTGAAGCTTTTCAAGCGGAAATTAGCCACAAACCAATCTATGCAATGTTTGCTTCTTATACTGGGTGGAAACTATTTTTGCAATTGGGGATTTTCTAAATTTGTATTATAGCTATTTTTTCTATTGTAACATTGAGTTTCTACTTATTCAAATGCACACCTCAAACTCTCATCCTAATCTATGTTCATTGCAATTACAAAAGAACTATTCAATTCTATCTTATCTTTATGCAAGTACTTATTCAGAATTTGGCATATGTGTTGATGTACTTATTCACTCTCAATTTGGAAAGTGTGCATAGGCAACTGAAAACTTGAAGGTAATTTATCTTCAGTGCCAAAAATTGTGCCTCTGAATCAAAGTATTTGAGAGAAAAGGTAAAAGTATTGGCTCACAAACACAAGCGCATTATTAGATAAGTTGTATTCTATAGCATGATAAAACAAACTGTATGCTGATAAAGTGAATACATGTTAACTTTAGCTTATCATCACAGAATGCAAACACTATAGCTATTGATCATTGATATGAAAAAAAATTAGCATTTGAAGCACTGGAAAGCTACACATAGCAAGGACTGGCAAACTATCAACAACGATTAAGAAAGCTTATTGCTTTATTGTTTCAAGCATTCAAAAAACTGTGGTTGCGAGTCAGTTATGAAATCTAGTATGTAGTTTATTTAATCACGGTCCAAGTTTGAAGATCAAATTGCAATTTTTTTTAAAAAAAATTCCAATTTTTGTTTAAGTCATTTGAAAGTGAACATATTTTTTTTTCAAACAAGATCTGTACAGAGACAAGATATGAAATACAAAGTGGGCATAGTTGAAAAAGTTTAGTTTTTTTTCAAATTAAGATTTGCTTGTGCATACCTTGTGCTTAGAGTTTTTTGCAGTTGATTATTCTGTTGTTCATTGCAAGAGTGAACAGGCCTTGTTGGTTGAATTTGCGCAGATGACGAATAGTTGTTGTAACAGCCTTACAATATTTCTCGTACGAGATAGCTGCAACAGGTGGACAATATTCTTTCAGCTGTGCACCTCGAATACTGCATTCGAGGATTCCCTGATCTGTTTCCAGTTTGCATTGCAAGATATGCTCATAGGCTGTAGTTGTTTCTTGATTACAAAAAGAACAGAATGTGGTGCTTTGGATCATCGGAAGCTTGCATTCTACGCATGTACATTGGAATGGTGGTGCAAAAGAATTTTTAATTTTGAGCGATCCATATATCTGTTGGGTGAAAAAATGAAGATGGGTGTCTATTTTGGGGGGTCTCGTGAGAAAATAATTCTGGTTTTTTCATGTTTTTCAACTTCGTGTGAACAAAAGTGATATTTTTGTTTAAAATTTCACTTTGTAGTAAAAAGCAAACTTTTATAGAAATATGTTAGCTTTCTATTCATAATTTTTTCAATTTTTTTTATTAAGATTTGATATGTCGATTTCACAAATGTTTGACAGTGTGTTCTTATAAAATGAAAAGACTACAAAATAGTTATGATTTGTTGCGCCACTAAAATCGTTGTTAGACTTATTTTTTGCAAAAACAGAAAATGCTACGACAATCTACACACAATGTACTAGTGCCTGACTATAAGTTTGTAACCAATGGATCTATATACTAATTATTATATTTTTTTAAAGTCGATCAATGGGGAAACTCAGTCGATTTTTAACATCTTTTTTGCTGCGCCACTTTTCTCTCAATCCGCTATAAAAGTAAAAAATCTACGAACACCCTTTTGAAGTAAACACGCCAATTAAGAGTCCCACATTTTTTTCAATTTTTTTGGTGTTGTATTTTTTAAGTTATGGATTTTTCTTTTCACCGTTTTTTTAAAGAGTTGAATCCTAACTCGACACATGTTACGAAAATAAAACTTAAAAAATATCAGTTCTTATCTCTATACAACAAAATTTATATCCACATAAAGTAGATTCAATGATGAACCTACTGGTATCAAATCCGACATTCGTTTTGTTGTGCAAGAGGTGGTTTTTCCCTTCCGAAAATGGATAAACCTGAAAATTCTGCAGAAATGTGAATCTTTCATGTTTCAAAGAGTATTCGGCCGGAATAATTATTCGGTCGAATAACCTTTTTCCGTAACGTCACCGTCAATTATATTGAAGGTTATTCGATCGAATAATATAACGGGAAAAAAAACTCGTCGATCGGAAGAAAAAAAAAAATTTATGTTTTCTATACTCATATAAATAAACCTAAAATTGATTCATTATTTTCGCATGTTTTAACTTCGCATATTTTTTGTCAAGCTAATTTTGGAATGAGACATTTTTTGCAAAAGAAGGTTTTTACAAGGTTTTTTTTTTTTTTTCCAAAAGGCACATTGAAGGAGTTTTTTTTCTAATGCATATTTGCAAGGAATTTTTTCAAAATATTTCTTTTCTTATTGCATATTTTCAAAGAAGACATTTTTTGCAAAATGAGGTTTTTACAAAGTATGTTTCTTTTTTTTTTTTTTTTTTTCCAAAAGGCACATTGAAGGTGTTTTTTTTTAAGGCATATTTGCAAGGAGTTTTTTCAAAATATTTCTTTTTTTATTGCATATTTGCAAATAATACATTTTTTGCAAAAAGAGGTTTTTACAAAGTATATATATATATATATATATATATATTTTTTATTTTTTTTTCCAAAAGACACATTGAATATGTTTTTTTTCTAAGGCATATTTGCAAGGAGTTTTTTCAAAATATTTCTTTTCTTAGACATGTTTGTAAGAATGTTCTTTGCAAGGATTATATTTAAAAAGTGTGTATCCCAAAGTATTTTTGCAAAAAAAATGTATTTTTCCTTCTTATTTCTTTGAAAGGGATTTTTTCAAATAGTTGTTTTGGTAAGATAATTTACAAATGATTTTTTTCCAAAGTAGTTTTGCACTTTTTATTTATTTGAAAGAGGTTTTTTCAAATAGTTGTTTTATTAAGGCATTTTGCAAATGGTTTTTTTTCAAAGTAGTTTTGCACTTCTTATTTATTTGAAAGGGGTTTTTTCAAATAGTTGTGTTGCTAAGGTATTTTGCAAAGGGTTTTTTTCCAAGGTAGTTTTGCACTTCTTATTTCTTTGAAATGAGTTTTTTCAAAGAGTTATTTACTCAAAGTATTTTTGCAAATAAGTTATTTATTTACAATGGTTTTTTCCAAGATATGTTTACAAATAAGTTTTTTTTCAAAGTACTTTTTCCTAGTGGCTTTTTTCATAGATATTTTTTCAAAGAGGTTTTTTTTTCCAATGATTTTTACAAAAAAGATTTATTTACAAGGTGTTCTTATTATTTCCAATGGGTAGGTAATTTATTGTCAACGAGTTTCTTATTTCTTTCCAAGAAGATTTTTTTCAAAGAAGATTTTTGTTCAAAGAGTATTTTCAAAGGAAAGTTAATTCCAAAGAGATCTTCTTCAAAAGACTCAAGTACAAAATTTTTATAAGGTGAAGTAAATGTCAGTTCATGTTTATATAAATTCCGTAAATGTTTTTAAATCTTAATTTATTTATTTTTACTATAAAGTAATGATTCTTTAATTTATCATATATAGATTAAACAATCATGGGCAATAAGAGAAAACGTCAAAAAAAGGTAATCGTAAACGTGATGATGATGGTAATAGAGAGAAACAAAAACTCAGATATATTGCCAAAAAACAAAGAGTTGCCGAAACGGAAGAGAGAACTATTGAAGATATAAATACAGATTTATATGATAATGTTGAAGAGATGGAAATTGAAAATAGAGTACAAGAAGAACAAATTGAAGTTGAAAAGACCATTGTAGAAGATGAAAATAGTGATTTACATGCTAATGTCGATGAAGTCAATATTGAAGATCAAATTCAAGATCCAGAAATTGGACCTGGTATGTATATATCATATATTTTCCAAATTCATTTTTTTATAATGAATTTTATTTTTGGATATATGTTAAATTAAATTTAACTTGATGTATAGGTACTTTTACCATTGATGATGAAATGTTAGAAGACATTGATTGCGACAAATATGGAGAAAAACTACCAATACATGTTGCACGATATCGTGCTACAAAATTTTATGATGAAGTTCTCAAGGATTACTCAATAGCAGGACAAGCACAAATTTTGAGATGTTTATTAGTGTCCAAGAAATTAGAAGGTGCTACATCATTATTGGGTATTCACAAAGCGACAAAAGAGTCGAAATTGAAACAAAATGTGATGGAAAATATAGTTGATGCAATAAAAAAATTTGGAAAATCCAGGAAGAAAGGTATCAGTGCTGCACGTAAAGCAATTCATACAGCAATTCTTTCAGCTAGTACTAAACAAAAGCATTTGACAACAGAACTAGCAAAAGCAGTTGGAACATCAAGAAAGACATTATACAAACATAACAAATTCAGAATGCAAATAGATGAAAATAATGAACTTGCTTGCTGGGCAATTATTTGTAGACAACCTTACAAAGATAGAATGGGAGCAGGTGTTAAAGATATTGTACGAGAATATTGGTTGGAACATGCTCGAGTTTCACCAAATTCAAGAGATGTGATACGCAAAAGAATATCACGAAATGTATATGAAAGCCAACCAAAACATATAATGGACATGACACAAGTACAATTGTTCAATAAATTCAAGGAAGATCATCGTGGAATTAATATATCAATCACTACATTTGTGCAACAAAAACCATTGTATGTTAGACCTATTACTATACGTGATACATGTTGTTGTCGTTATCATGTGCAATTTCAGTTATATTATGACACGTTTCTTGAATTTGGTAAATTTTTTTGGACAAATTCACCACCTCCGCCCACAATACGTGAATTCATATCTCAAATTTTATGTGAGAGAAATCACGATGAAGTATTTTATTCAAAGAAATGTGTCAATGGAAAACATTGTCATCATTGTGGAAATCTAGTGCTATTCCACAATAAATATCCTATCGATAATGATCAATCGTTGTCAAATGTAAATGTTGATTGGAGGAGATACGAATACATCAATTATAGTACAAGTTCTAGTGATTCACATCCCAAAAGAATTGATTTGCTAGAAGACAAGATATGAGTAACAGATTTTCTCAAAAAATTTGAAAGCGAAATTTATAAATACACTCAGCATTCACATAGAGCACGATGGGAAGATCTTCAATTCAAACAATCTCGTGAAATTTTTCCACCCGAAACAATTTTGTCTGTGGTTGATTTTGCTGAAAACTATACATTTGCTGCACAAAAAGAAATACAGAGTGAATACTATCACTCTGACCAAGTTTCGATATTTGTCCATGTTGTATATAGACATTCTCAATAGGATGTTGATGGCATTGAAAGCACATGTGACAATCGATATGTGATTAAAGAATATCACTTCTATATCAGCGATGATCGTACACACAATACACATTTTGTTCAACATTGTATAGAAAATATTTTCTATGACTCACTGAAAAAACACGAAGTTAAATTCAATGAGCATTGGATATGGTCTGATGGATGTGCGGGTCAATTTAAATCTTCACGATCATTTTTTTGGTTATGTCGACTTCATAAAGTGCTGAACATTAAACATAGCTGAAATTTCTTTGAAACTGGGCATGGAAAAGGTGAACATGATGGTGCAGGAGCATGCATAAAAAGAGCACTTCGAAGATGGCAAATGAACTATTCTTCTTCACGGTTTCATTCAGCTGCAGAGGTTGTCCAATGGTTTCAATTAAATATAAGCCGTGATTATAATCAACAATCAAAAGATGTGCGTAGGTATGTACACTACTTTTTTTAATTTATATTATTTCTTGAAATTTAAAAAAATGTACACTAACATTTAAGTACATGTACACTAACATTAAAAGTTGTTCTTTGAAAGTGATTCATCATTTATTGTGTACAGGTTTTTTTGGCTTGTTGGGGTCCAAGATATAAATAGATCAATACCATATGACGCTAGCACCATACATGGGACTAGAGATCTTCACTCTATTCAAACAAAATCATTTCAAAACGTGTTTGCATTTGACAGTAGAAAGCAATCATGCTTTTGTCATATTTGCATTGAAAATGTTGAATCTACAGAAGTTTGTGAAAACATAACAAACAACTACGTAAAAGCTTGGAAACACACAGAGATTAATCCAAAAGGAAAAATGCCACTGGCAAGTGTAGAAGAGTTAGAATCAGAAGAAATAGCAATATTGTCTGATGGCGATAGAATTTCAGATCTTGTTAGAGAAGGTAATAAACTTACTTGACTTTTAAGTTAATTGTTCATTCTAGTCCATCGCCATAAGTATAGTCAATTTAATTCATTTAAAAATTCTAACACCAATTATAATTTGCGCAAGAGATGTTTTCATTGTGATTGCACCTTTAGACAACAACGAAAATGTCAAATATTATTTGATGCGATGCACTGAAGGAAAAATGAAGTTATTGGAGGACTACAATGACAACGGATTTACATACGAAAGAGGATCCATCATTTTAAAAGGCTATTTTTTTCAGCAGACGCATATGACTAAAAATTATGTCTACTTTCAAGATTATGAGACCGATGTTATATGTTGTCAGTATATTCATTTAGTATGTGCATCTCGAATAAGGTTGGTACAAGTTCCATAAAAAAAACAGTTAAAAATCAAAAAATGGAAACTATCCATATGTGACCATGAACGGATAATTGAGGATGGCATTCCATTGCGATGTTTTTAACTATATATCAAAAATGAATTGATCTATGTTTTTGTCCATGTCAATTGTTGTGTACAATATATTTTTTGTCCATGTGTCATAACTGTTGTGCACAGTATATTTTTTCATTGAATTTTTATGAATATTATATCTTGAATGACAACTAATAGAAGAGTTTAAATGGTTGTACTTTAACATGCTTAAAAATGAATTCAAAAATTATTTGGAAATTCAAAAGTACTTTATTCGGGTCCCCATATGTCTATTAGACCACTTAAGGGATGAGATAACAGATGTGGCTATCCCCACACTCCGCCCCGAATTTTTACTTTTGATTGATTGATGCCAATGAACATGTTTTTAAATATACTTCACCATTGAATGATCTGAACATGTTTCTTTAATATACTTCACCATTGAATGATCTGAACATGTTTCTTTAATATACTTCCCCATAAATATGATCTGAATGAGTTTTTTAAAACAAGTTAATCTATATAGTTTTTAAATAAATGATTGTCGCACAAAGATAATATATCTCTCACATATAAATTCACATAATTGAAATCATGGCAAATGAAGATAACAATCATTTGATTTTTAATTACAAACAAAAATTCCTGGATTGTGAAGCTTATGCTAAATTAGAGCAATGATTATTTACAACAAATCGATAAAAATTCATCGAATTGTTGCCTAAAATTCATTGCTCTAACTTAACATAAGCTTCACAATCCGGAAATCCTCACTTGTGATTAAAAAACAAAAAATCATTATTCCCATTTGCCATGATTTCAATATTTAGAAATTTCCGAACTACAAAATACCTGAACAATGAACATACATATGCAATGTATCATATCAAACAATAAACATATAAAAAAGATTAGTTAAAATTTAAAATGTACATATGAATCAAGCAACCAGAAAATTGAAACTTTTATCAAACAATTCATAGATTTTCATTCGAAACATTAAAATATTGAACCTATTAAAACTTCATATTCTATCAAAAATTCATATCATTTCAGTTCTTTACATTTTAACATCCCAAAATTCCTATCATTTCATTTCTTTATATTTTAACATTCTTATGATTCAACACTTTCTCAACATTCATTCTTTCCATAACATTTCTCAACATAACAAATTGAATTTTTTTTACAAATTCAACATTTCCAAACTTTAAACCTATCAAATGTTTCAAACATTCATTCATAACATTTTAATAACATTTATTCTCAACATAACAAATTATTTTTTTTTTACAAATTCAACATTTCCAAACTTTAAATTGCACCTATCAATTGTTCCAAACATTCATTCTTAACATTTTAATAACATTTATTTTCAACATATAACAAAATTGAAATTTTTTTACAAATTCAACATTTCCTAACTTCAAATTGCACCTATCAAATGTTCCATTCACTCTTTAACATTTTAAACATTTTTGACGTGCCTCCCATCATTTTTTCCCAACATTGATTCTTACCATAACATTCATTCTCAACATTGAACATTTCCTAACTTTAGATCAACATTTTAAACATTCCTAACACCTCCCATTCATTCTTTCCCAACATTTATTCTCAACATTCAACATTTCATAACTTTAAATTGCACCTATCAAATGTTTCATTCACTCTTAACATTTCAAACATTTTTGACACCTCCCATTCATTTTTTTCCAACATTGATTCTTACCATAATATATTTATTCTCAACATTGAACATTTCCTAACTTTAGATTAACATTTTAAACATTCCTAACACCTCTCATTCATTCTTTCCCAACATTCATTCTTCCATAACATTCATTCTCAACATTCAACATTTCCTAACTTTAGATTGCACCTATCAAAACATTTTAAACATTCATGCAAAACATATTCTAAACATTATCAAAATATTTTAAACATTCATGCAAAACGCATTCTAAACATTTTACCAAATGAGAAATAATTAACATGTACTCATATATAATCCAAAAATAAATTCATGAACATGTGAGTTCAATGTACATATATGTATAATCAAAAAATAAATACCCTTCATGTTCAAAACAACTACAATATATATATATCAACAAAATCAATAAAGTTTGAATCACTATCCATCTGGACCAATGTCTTTCCACTATCTTCTACTAGGACCTTCCCTGGGACTCAACTCGACCTACAATACACATAAAAACAAATTATAAATAGATCATAAATTATTTAAACAATTTTAAACTAAATTCAAGATATTAAGATATTAAACTTATACGTAAAAAAATAATTCAATTATTAAAAAAGTCTTACATCAAATTCTTTGAATGCATGTCCACCACTTTTTTCCACCAGAGCCTTCTCTTTGGCTCCAAAGGATCTAAGAGAGCCAAGCTACAACATGTACAAAATTTATTTATAAATCCTAAAGCATGCAAACAATTTTCAAATAAATCCAAAAAATATAAAATATTAAACTTATATCAGAGATCATTTCTAGTTCAACAAAATTACCTCGGTGCCAATATCCGCATTCATCAGAGAACCTACATCTTCACCCCCAATTTCCAAATGGTCTCTCCCATAAAATTTAAATTTTGTTAATGAATAAAACATAGTAAATACATATAATAAATTAAGCAATTAACTTAAAACCAAAACAAGAAAATTAAAATCATTAGCTCACAAGAAATGGTAAATCATCTAAAAAGTTCGATTCTAAAGAAACCTACATGGATAAGTCAAATTAACAATAAGATACATTGATATTTATTAAAATTCAAAAAAACAAAAATATCAAGTTCAATCACAAATATTATAATTAATATACCTCTCCAAAACGCTCTTCATTTTGACTAGGATGCTCTTCATTTTGACTAGTGGAAACTCGAAAATTATGTGCATTTAACATTCTAGAAAACTGCAAACAAAATACATTTGCTTAATATACTTATTACTATGTAACAAAAAATTCAATTCAAAATAAACAATAAAAAATCAAATAAATTGTCATAGCATAATCAACAAACCTCTCCCATACTCGATGTGTCATTGGATAACACATCTGAAGCTATATCGCGACAAGAATTAGCATAAGCTCTGAGATCATCGATGCTCAATCCATCTACCTCATCATTCGTCTTGTAAACAAACTTTTGACGAATAGTAGCACGAGCCCTCTCTCAACCCAATCCCACTTCTACTCCAACAAGAGCTGACGCTAAACCATCACCTACCGATTCCCTTGCAGTTGTCCCAAGTTGGGATGTGGGCTCTATCTCTGATCTTAAAACCACAACCCTAGGTGGACGAGGTATCTCAGGTGGAGGTCGAAGAGTCGTAGGGTCTCTAAGAGCACCTTTTCGATTATATATTCGACCCTTTCCAACTCCATAAAAGTCAGAAGGAACATCAGTATAGTTTGGCTTCATACCTAAAAAAACTCCGCATAGAAAAATCTAGCAAAATAATTAGGAACCTCATCGTTCCATGGCAATCGACCATAAGCTGCAAGAAACCGATCATATATTAAATGTGCAATTTGAGGATGCTTGAAATATTGCACTTTCAACATTTTTTGCTTAAGGCCTTCTTTGAAATTAAACATTGAATTGGCTTGTTCTTTGGTGACTCTCTCCTTCACAACCTCCCACTTGTCTGGACCCATAACTTGGTCCCTTTGCCTCTGCATCAAATGAACAAAACCATTCGTAGTTGATCCAAGTTCCTCATATGCATCAATGAATTTTTGCAATGACCCCAAAACAATCTCTAAACTTTGTCTGCTCTCTGGAGGGAGATCCAAAGAACAAAGATCATTGTTCAACCTGTCATAGTGGGATCTACAACTTTCAAGGATAGTTTGTTGCACAACACCTTCCCATGGAAGCTCATCAGGTAAATCAGACGGATAAGTCGATATGGGTGTACACCCCTCAACTAGTGGAACATATGTCGTCCTAGCTCTAGGAGGATCTTCGCGGCCCTGCTCTGCACCCGCACCTATCCCATCATCTCCAATCCTATCTTGATCTTCCTCCCGCTCTGTCGAATTAGGCACTTCTTTTGAACCTCGCTCTGCTTCAAATATAGCCTAGTCAAGTGTTAACCTCGTCCAAAAATTCGAAACATACAAAAACACAAATTATATATGTATTAAAACATTCATGTTCATACCGACAGAAGGTTGAGATCGATGCTCTCCCACAAAAGATAAAGGGGAATCATTTGTACCCCTATCAACTTGATGGTGATCAGATGACTGTGACCCATACAATAAACTTGAACCCCGAGGTGAATTCGACAACCTTTAACTACCAATTGGAACACCAATTCCTGATGAATATGATGACCTCCTACGCTTTCACTTCGAAGACTCCACTCTTTCCATTTGATATGATTTCTAAATTTACACATAACATATTGAAGTTGTACATGTTAATTCTACAAACTTAAAGATATATCTAATAAAGAACTACATACAAAATGTAGGGGTGTCTAAATCAATATAAGTGAAATTTTTTTGTAAGTCCCTCTCCTAACTCTAGCATAATTAATAAAATAAAATTCCTACCATAGCTACTATTGCAACATAAAGACATATTTAATAATCATTTCATAATCAGATATAAGTTATAATGCAGTTAATTGTAGAAGTATAGTAATCTTACAAATTTTTCATCTATCCAACATGATTAAATTATATATCTCAATGAACTTAGGCAAATGTCAACTCATACCATATTGAAGTTGTACATGTTACTTCTACACACTTAGAAATTTCTCATAAAGAACTGCATACCAAATGTAGGGGTGCCTAGAGTAGTATAACTCAATTTTTTTTTTTTTGTAAGTCCCTCCCCTAACTATAGCATCACTACTATTGCAACATAAAGATAAAATTAATAATCATCTCATAATCAGATGGAAAATATAATGCAGTTAATTGTAGTAGTATAGTCACCTTACAAATTTTCCAACTGTCACATATGATTACATTATTAAAAAAAAAAAAAATTACACAACTGTTAACTCATAACATATTGAAGTTGTACATGTTAATTCTACAAACTTTAAGGCCTCATGAATCTGCAAACTCTGCTCTTGAACAGAGTTCAAGAACTCTGTTCAAGAACATTGTTCAAGAACTCTGTTCAAGAACTCTGTTAAAGATAAAACTTTCAAAAACTCTGTTTAAGGATAAAACTTTTTTTTTTATTTCTTATTATATAAAACATATATTTCTCACCTTTTCATGAACAGAGTTTTTAGCCTCTGTTCATGAACAGAGTTTAAGCACTATGTCCATGAACAGAGTTCTTAAACTCCGTTCATGAACAGAGTTCTTAAACTCTGTTCATAAACAGAGTTCTTCCACTCTGTTCATGAACAGAGTTTAAGAACTCTGTTCACCAAAATTAACATAAAATTAAATGTAAAAAAACCTGAACAGTCTAATTTTAACCTTCAATGCAAATATTTTTTTTAATTTTCTTCAAATGACTTCAATTTTTTTAACAATACAAAAGATCGGGAACGTTACATACCTCTAAACCCGACTCGCAGTGAACAGATTGTGGAACCACAATGCCGCACCAGATAAGACCACCAACTCGCCGAACGATAAATATTTCCTACACACAACAACAAAATGGGTTTTAACAACAAAACTATAAAATTATGAAAATGAAATCAAAACGACACAACTAATTGTCAAAACATACCTGTCAATGAAAAACTATCAACCAACGAGCGGACCAACGAAGCGATGATAACACCCTCCAACTCAACATACGACGCGACGATAACACCCTCCAACTTAACAGAGCTAACCTGCACACACTACCACATTTCAAGCAAACTTTAAAACACGAAAACATACGCATCCAACACCAATAGAATTGCAAAATAAAAAACAGACATACAACGAAATGAAACAATTTATCAGCTCACCAGGCAGACGTCACCTCCACGCGGATCCGTCAAGCAGCAAACGAACCGTAAGTCAGCCTCCCCGACGAAGCGAGCTTCCAACTGCTATGACGAACAACATCAAAAGAGAGGGTGAGCAACTGTCAGCAATCATGCGAGCGTCCGCGGTGACGAAGGACGGACGGACAGCAAAAAGAACGAACGTCGGGAGAATCAGCAAAGGGGAGAGTCAGCACCAACGGGCGAGCATCGGCACCAGGGGATAATCAGCACCAGGGAGAATCAACACCAGCAGGCGACCATCAGCACCAGGGGATAATCAGCGCCGGGGAGAATCAGCACCAGTGGGCGAGCATCAGCACCAGGGCATAACAGCGTGCAGGCGTCGTCACCGCGTCCATGCAGGGTGGCGAGAATCGACAACGGGCCCGCCTGCGGGGTCCAGAAAATCACAAACGACAATTTCCAAACTGTGGACGAGGCCGGGTTTTTATGCAGAAAATTTATTCGGCCGAATAATTGTTCGGCCGAATCATTGTTCGGCCGACTAATTATTCGGCCGAAAACTTGTTCGGCCAAACAATTATTCGGCCGAATAAACAAACACACGAAATTTTTTCCCGTCCGGCAGTGCTTTGCACACATTTCAAGGGTCCCCGTTAAACCAAACGGCGAACTGTTAGTAGGTATTCGACCGAATAACTTATACATTATTCGGCCGAATAAGTTCCTCCGCTAAGACGTTTTTGCGCTGATTTCTCACGGAAGTGTTACCCACCTTCACGTTTTTACCCTGTTGCAATTTTCAAGATAGGAAATATACAGAGTATGACATAAGTACAAGTATATAGAAATGTTGCAGGAGGAAGCACAAGTTGGAAAGAAGAAAGGGAAAAAACAAATTGGAACTGTTGCTAAAAATATTGGAAAGAAAAAGTGGAAAAAAGAAAGGACATCTTCCCTTTTTAAATGTTGTAATAGTATAAATGCAAAAAGGGTGTTGCAAAAGACATGGACCTATGCAAAATGTTGTGGGAATAGTGTTCAAATAGGCTTATTTCTAGCTACAACATAGTTCATTTCATGGATATGCATTGGATAAATAATCATTTTAGTAAAACAGTCGATATGGATTGTATCTTGTTTATGATAAAATATAATGAATAGATAACTTTGAAAATAGTTGGTGATAACTGGAAAGATGGAACAGATGTGGAAAGAGAAATAGAGTATGTTGTTTTTTCTTTTTTCTTTTTTTTGGTGTGAATTAGAAGAATTGTTACAGCGATTTCATAGTTTAACAAAGAACAAAGGAATGTATGTCTGACCTGTGTCTTAGCTTCAACAATCACAAGCAAATCCTGAATTGCAAATTCATCATTGAGTGGATCAATAAATGTGGCCTGAGAGGATTTCATCAGGTGGCTGCCTTTTGGACCTGGTCGGACAATGTTTTTGAATAAATAGAGTGGTGGCTCATCTTATGCAAGTTGTTGTTGCACTCGCAGAAAGAAGTTTTATAGTTGTGGTTGACTTGAAATTGTGAAGATGAAAGAGAAAAAGTCAGAAATAGATGTATAGATGATTTGCAATCAACAGAAACATATAAACCGAGAGGAAATTGTAGTTGTATCAGCAATCAACAATGAAATGAGAAAAAAATAAAATTAATATGAACTTTGGAAAGAACAAAAGCAAGTATATATATATATATATATATATATATATATATATATATACTTGGCATAGAAAAGAAGGAGTTGACAGTACAGTAGCATAGTCATTTGGAGTTTCACCATCCCTGATGTAGAAATCCAATTGTTTGTTGTTGTATTGGCATGCAACTACTATGGCAACAACTGAACCAACAACATATGCTTCATCAGATGAAACTAACTCAGTAATTGTAATGTCTGGAGGAAGACAACGTGTCTTGCATATTTGATCTATTGTTTCAATGTGACTGGAAGGCAATATTGCTATGAAATTTATAGCATCTCCACTATCATACTGGCCCCTTTTCTTTAATTCAAATCCAATAATTCGGACACTTTTTCCAGGCAACAGGAAGTTGCCAAATCTGTTGATGAGGTTATCATTCATGGTAACAGTAATTGTCATGAAGCCATCTTTGTCTACAAGGTCTGCATGCAGAATCTTTGTCTTCACAAGCGAATTTTGGTTTCGATTTTGTGCAGGGCCATAGACAATTAAAATATCTCCTTCAAAAACATTGGCATGAGACATAATACATAATTCTACAATAGATGAAGCTTGCACAAATGCTTGCTTCAATCTGCGAACATAAGAAGATGGACATAGAAAGGAGCAATTAGATTCTACAGTTGTCTGTCATGGATAGCTGTCTACAAATAATTACATGATTTGTAGGCAAGGGCGTGAAAAAGAATACAGATTATGTACAAGAAAATTGGTGAAATGAATTAACTTAGATCTGAGTAGAAGAGAAAGAAAATTAAGAAGGAGAAAATCTAAGACAAAAAAAAAATGAGTAGGTTCGATGCAATGTAACATTACCTCTTTGGAATGGTTGTTTTTGTACTGGCAATATGCAATGAGGGTGTTGCAATTGATTCTGTCTCTACAATGTCTTGTGAAGAAGAAATATTTGCTTCAGCAGGTGGGGTGTTCAATGTAGATGTCATTGCAACAATGATCTGCTTGTGGCAAATTTCTTTTTCTTGTCTATATTTTCTCGATATGTTTTTTGTTTTTGACCAATTCTGGAAAATGGTATGCACCTGAAACCATTAGTAATGACATGGAAAACATAAATCTTTGAAGATATAGACTAAAGCAAATTGAATTGTCAGGAATTTTGGAAACAGATATTGCATTGAGTTTTGGCATATAAGAAAGAAAGATGAGGAGGAGATATAAATAACAACACCTTTATGAGATGAAGAGTCTATAACGAAAGATGGGAATACCTATAATGAAAGCTGGTGGGAATACCTATCAATGTCGGGTGGAGATACCTATCGAAGTGATCCAAACAAACGTGTTGATGTCAAAAACTGTAATTTGGATATCTATGAATAGAAGCACATAAGATTGAAGTTTGTTTGAGTAATGTTTCCGATTAAACAATAGCTAATCAATAGAATAAAAAAATTGTAAAGAGTTTAGGTAAATGCATTTGAAACATAATGCTACAAAAGGACAAAACATTGATTCTGGTTTGTAAAACTAGACAAAAAGCTATTGTTTGATGTTCATAGCTGAAGCAAGAGTGTTTTTTTCCCTTGTTTTGTTTTTTTTTACTATTTTTTTTTTCAAATTATTGTGCATAGATAACGGTCAATGCAGATTAGTTAATGATCGTTAGAAAATAGTGGATGGCATGTCCGGGTACGCATGAAGAGGAAGAAAATTGGAGGTTGAAAAAGCAAGGGAATTGAGCAACATTTTGTCCATTGCAAAAGGAAAGAAAGAAGTTGATTCCTAAATGGTGTGGGTTTTTTATATAAATTTTTGGTTGTAGTTTTAAAAATTGAAAATCAATGTGTTTAAAATTTCAAAAAATCAAATAAAAGAAGGCAAGAACGATATCATGGATATATTCTTTGAAATATGCAAAGGAGCTAGATTATATTGAATCAAAGGGAATTGATAAGAAACAGCTAAAATGGTCAGACCAATATGCTTCAAAGATAGTAAATGAAATTGTATCAAGATCTAAATTTGTCCAAAAATGATCAAGCATAGAATCATAGCTAGTTGTGATATGACTTGTTTTTAATTTCAGATTTTTTGTTTGCATATATGACTAGATTAATTTTTTAGTCATTGTTTCCTTCAACATGTCAATGTTGAAGTCACCGGCAAAAACAATAGGCATTTTCGTATTATTGTTTTCTGACAAAATGCAATCGAGCACACAAATGACTTTGTTGAATACAGTATTTGGTTTGATATATATATTTATAATCTTCACAATGTTGTTATGAAGTTTAAGATCAATGGCAATTGCCTCAAGGAATTTTTCATTGTAAGTTGCGGTGTGCAAGATCGGGATCCCTTTTTTGACAGCTATAACAAGACCATGTACTGAACAAGTTGCAATGTAGCTGTATTGGTTTGCACTATTGCACTATTGCTATAGCATCCATCTATGAAAGAGACATAAGATCATAATATGCACTATTGTTGGAGAGAACACTGATTGAGCAAGAAGCAATCTAAGTTTTAACATATATAGGGGTAACTACTTCATTCAGGCAAATAACAGATTATCTCATTTACTAGCAACCACATGCCTAGATATCTCCATTGCTATTGAGACATGTTTCAGAAGCATGTCTAATCCAAAACAACCACATAGGAAGAGTGCTAAGAGCATTATGAAGTATCCAGAGAGGAATGCTATTTAGAGATTCTAATTTAGTCGATATTCAAATTTCAAATTGACTAGCTATTTTGACTTTGATTTGATAGCCTATTCATTTCTATTGTTGTAGCTTTTGTTCAGCAGTGATACCTTTTTGCAGCAAGTAAGACTTTTGCAAGTGTATTCTCTTCCACGAAAGCAGAATATGAAACTGCAACAGAAGTTGCTTGTACATCCAAATGATCGAGAACGGTCTTTACCAATGTTGGAGTTCAACAGATGGGACTCACAATCATATTTTGTCACAATTAGAAAGTACTAAAGATAGTAAGGGATCTTGTATACCATCACTGCATCAAGCAGTTAAAAACTGCATTTTCACCCTGCTAGGGAGCAAACACAGTTTGGCATTTAGTCTATAAGCCCACGAAGAAGTACTTGGGTGAGATATTTCATAAACCTATTGGCCGAGTAAAGTTTCTAAGACTTCGAGCACAACTTTAAGTTAAAGTTCCAATGAAGTTGTAATATAAAGGTAATGACTCTGCAAATGTTACATTGTTTCTTCCTCTAAACTAGTCAGCATGACTTGGTGAATGTTGATTAGTGATGAAGTGTACCTTAATCTATGGGAGCTGTTTTTGTACAAGACAAGGGCAAAAATTTTCTTTGACAATGCTAGCTTTAATCAATCCTATCTTCCAATAAATGCCTGAACATTAAACCATAGGGGTTGATGAGCAACAAAATCTGTGTATAAAAGCGAATTTTTGAAGAGTTTATGTCACCCAACATGACATAAGCATGATATGAATGTCTTAGCAATGTCTATTTCTACAGAAGCAACTAAAATGTATTCTTTTTGATGTATTTTTTATTGCTCGCAAATGAAACATTGAACACATTCTGCAAACAGCAATATTAATATTCCTCCCAAATTATCAATAAAGAAGGGAACATTGTCATGTATCAATACATGTAAACAAATAATGTGCAAACTGCAAAGTAAAAAAATGTCTACAAATAATTAGAAAACTAAGAAAAAATATATTCATAGTTCAAGTGCATTACACTAAGTGAAATAACCTTGCAGATGAACCAAATTAAAGATAGAAAGGAATTGGCAACTATGAAGAAAATAGTTGTTCTAAAAGCCATATAAATTTGTGCACAAATGATTGTAATAACTTCCTATACAAAGTAGATTCTAATGCGTTCTTCTTGTGGAATCAATTCCTGGACATAATATGTATTATTTTTATAGGTCACCTTTTATATTGGCTAGAGGATTTACACCAGGTACCAAAAAAGCTTCAGTAGCTATTGACCTTGACGTCACAACTATGTGTCAAGGAGCTTGATACTCGAGAGATCAATTATAAAAAATTAACCTATCATCATTTGGTTTTGCAGATGAAAAATTCTTCCACGCCTACTCTAGGTTTCGATAAGTTTCGGCAAATTTTTAGATAATCCCTTCAGATATTCTCATTACAGGTTACCAAGAAAGAATAAATATCTTCACAAGAGAAACATGAAGTTGTATGTGGAAACCTTTTACAAGAATATTTTATGGCATTTTATGCTAAAGAAGAAAGAATTTGATCCAAAATTTTGAAAAGCCATGAAGGGAAATTTAAATTGGTTGTCTGTATAAGGAGCTGGAGAAATTGAAAAAGCATAAAGTAGAAGCAGAAGCTCATAATGAAGCACACAAGAAGCCTGTAGATAACAAGGCTGCAAAACCACCTGGTCCTACAGAAGGTGTCCTAGATGAATGGGTAAGCCTTTTTGTTCTCTTTCACAAAACTTAGTTGTGCTGCTCATTCTCTGTACCTTACATTGTTTCTTGAAGTTAATGTAATTGTTATTTATTCCCAAGTCAATAAATTCTTGCCTTGCTGTAGAAGGAACGAAGAGAGAGATATCTAGCAAGACAAATAGCTGAAGGAGCAGACTCTGTGTGGATATATTAGAGGTTTTTGAGAGGAATATCGTGTTTATTCTATTAGGGATCATTTCATGCTTATTTTCTTTGGAGTTTTAATAGCATACAAGGAAATGAATTTGGGCATTGCAAAATGGATGCCACAGGGAAAACATCTTTTTGCAATCTGTCAACATATGTGGTGTTGTTTAATTCTTCTTGCAACATGCATCTGAAAGATTAATTCTTTTTTAAAAGGCTCATAAACTTAAACTGCAACAATCTATGGATTTTTATCAGGAGAAAATGCAAAAATTCATGTATTCCGATGAGCAGAAAATAAGTGTAAAATAATTTCGCCTACTGGGCTTCACATGTTGTAGTCTTTTTATGCCTGAACTTTGTTTTTGTATAACTTGTATTTAGCAATGTTAGAATTTTTTTTTTCTCAATCCAGGATGTAGACATCACTCCTAATTGCAAACCATTTTAAGAGTGCTCACGAAATATGGCAAAAAGCTTCTTCGGACAGTATAACATTTTATATGTGTCAGCTGTGAAAATCCTCACAGCAGATCTAAGAGATGATGTATCTCACAAGAGAATAATTATGATTAAGCAAGAAAATAGAATAAGAGTGATACATGCAGTATAATGAGCAACAGAATAATATGGTACAGTAGAACTCAGATAGAAGCAATAATACTTCGGTCATACTAAATTATTAATCACAAATGGACATATAAATAATACAATGCATGAGGAATTCGAATGCCTAAGGTGGCAATTCGAATTAGCATTCATGGAGTGATCAAAGGATCACTGGAGTGTCATCGGAGCACAACTAGGTGTCCTCATGATCATCGGAGCGCAATTGGAAGTCTTCATCATCATCAGAGGAGTCATCAATGCTCAAGTAACTGTCAACCATCAGTCAAACTAACTCTGGTAGGTGTAACTCAGTGTAACTAAGTGTAACTGAGTGTAACTCAATGTAACTAAGAGTAACTGAGTGTAACTGAGTGTAACTGAATGTAACTGAGTGTAACTGAGTGTAATTGACTGTAACTGAGTGTAACTGAGTGTGACTGACTGACAACTGGACTGGTAGGTGAAGAAGGGCGAGTTGCTCCCTAAAATCAAGGAAGAAGGGCGCACTAAGCAATTGGAGGGCTAAAACTAAATAGTGAGAAGCTCCTCGGGGCTGGCTAACTGAGGGCTAGGTGCTGGACTGATGACTGGGATGCATGCAATATGCATGCAAACCCTAGAATGCATGCAAACCCTAAAAGTGCATGCATGACTGAAAATGTAAAGGATCAAAATACTGGTGGGACTAGGATGGAGTATAGGAATATCCTAACACCCCCCCTTAATCCATCCTGGGCCCTGGTAACTAAGACCAAAGGTCACCCAATACAATGAATAATAACAATCAATAAACCAAGGAAGTGGGAAAATTTCATGGGAAACATACCCCCTCCTCAAAAAATAGACTGTAAGGCACACATAAAAATAAATGCTCCAAACTCAAGCAGGTGTGATGCTTGGTCATATGTCTGGAGGTATCTTCTTCTTGGGAAGAAGTGGATCATGCTCAAAAAGCATGTGCTTGTACTTTCTCTTCAGATCGAATGTGATGAGAACAAATCCAACAGTATTAAAATGATCCTTGAACCTGTGATTCGAATCAGCTGAGGTAGGATCAAATTTTTGAATGTGCATATAGTCCTTTGTCTTCTCCTTCGAACCACCATGGGTGAGATTATGCCAAAAAGAACTATTACATGTTTGCTTGAAATCAAAATCAGATTTAAGACTTTTAAAACAGTTTCTTGAGATCTCCTTTGAACCAGCAGGGGTGAGATCAAAACTATCATATGCATGAGAAATTTTCCCAAGCAGTAATTGCTTAGAACCCAAATTAGATACAAGACTTGAATCATGGCTTCTTGAGATCTCCTTTGAACCATGAGAGGTGAGATCAAAACCAGTAGATGCATGAGAAATTATCCCAAGCGAATGGAAATGGCCATATTCTTCAATGACCTTCTGAAAGCATGAATTTATGATCATATAGTAGTATAAAAGAGATGTTTGTTGAAGAGGAGCGAATGCATTACCTCCATTAGCTGATTTGACCTCTGAAATAATCATGTGATCATGATGCAAACCAACAGACTCTGGTGCAAGAGAGGATTGAGGACCTTCTGCAATATCTAGAGTGTGAGCTGGCACAGAAAGAGAAGAAAGTTTGAGCATGAGCAGAGAATCTGCAAGTTCTTTGTCAACAACTTCAATATGAGATGATACTGGTTCATGATCTGAGAGACCATCAAGAGGAGCGAATGCATCACTTTGTTTTCTTTCGAATGGGTTGGGACCAAGTCCTTCATTCTCTCTGCCAAATTTTCCATCCAGGTGAGCCCATATCTCTTTTGGAGTCCATAACTCTCTTGGAATTTCAACACCATCACGGTATTTGAATTGGAATCTCTGGTATGCATACAAAGAAAACATTATTGCTGCAAAGTGCATGTCTCTTTTATTTAACCAGTCAATCTTCTCTTCAGGGGATTCGAACTCTCTTTCAAAATAACAATAAAAAAAGATCATGGATCTTCAAGTCTGCTATCATTCTTGGTTTCCATTCATCATAGTTGAGTGGATCAAGAGGAGTAATTCCTGATGAATACATTGAAGCTGTAGAGGACCTGCAAAAACAATATAGAATAACTGCAACTGCTACTGCTGCAAAAATGCAGAAACTGCTGCAACTGCTGCACTCGAAATCTTGGTAATAACCTGCAAAAAAAACTCTCAAGAATGGAGATAAACAATTCTCTCAACATGCTCTGATACCATGTGAAAATCCTCACAGCAGATCTAAGAGATGATGTATCTCACAAGAGAATAATTATGATTAAGCAAGAAAATAGAATAAGAGTGATACATGCAGTATAATGAGCAACAGAATAATATGGTACAGTAGAACTCAGATAGAAGCAATAATACTTCGGTCATACTAAATTATTAATCACAAATGGACATATAAATAATACAATGCATGAGGAATTCGAATGCCTAAGGTGGCAATTCGAATTAGCATTCATGGAGTGATCAAAGGATCACTGGAGTGTCATCGGAGCACAACTAGGTGTCCTCATGATCATCGGAGCGCAATTGGAAGTCTTCATCATCATCAGAGGAGTCATCAATGCTCAAGTAACTGTCAACCATCAGTCAAACTAACTCTGGTAGGTGTAACTCAGTGTAACTAAGTGTAACTAAGTGTAACTAAGTGTAACTGAGTGTAACTCAATGTAACTAAGAGTAACTGAGTGTAACTGAGTGTAACTGAATGTAACTGAGTGTAACTGAGTGTAATTGACTGTAACTGAGTGTAACTGAGTGTGACTGACTGACAACTGGACTGGTAGGTGAAGAAGGGCGAGTTGCTCCCTAAAATCAAGGAAGAAGGGCGCACTAAGCAATTGGAGGGCTAAAACTAAATAGTGAGAAGCTCCTCGGGGCTGGCTAACTGAGGGCTAGGTGCTGGACTGATGACTGGGATGCATGCAATATGAATGCAAACCCTAGAATGCATGCAAACCCTAAAAGTGCATGCATGACTGAAAATGTAAAGGATCAAAATACTGGTGGGACTAGGATGGAGTATAGGAATATCCTAACACTCCCTTCGAATTTTGTTCATTGCTCTCCTCTTTGTTATTATATGAGCTTGTGAAATTTAATCCAGATTATGAATAGACAAAAAAGTAATCATTTTGAATATCAAGAATGACATGAGCCAAGAAGAAATTACAATCTGCCAGATTGTAGGATATGGTAGGAAGCTTACACGAGACCCTGAAAACCTAAATTTGAACAGCAATGCATGCAAAAAAATTGCCAACGTCCCCATTATTCTCAACATAGGGAATGATCTAGCATCATGAGTAGTGAGATTTTGTATATCCTTGTAAATCTTTGTCCGAGACCAATCGTGAAACTGACGACCTAGCCTTCAACCTAAAATTGCATCACTTTCTAATTTTTCAAGTTAAGCTACATAACAAAACAAATCAAGGAAAAATTTTGCATTAAAAATTTTCCAGAACAGAGGTATATGCATCCAGTATAAATGATATTGCAAATATTTTCGAAAGAATTTAAGACTATATCTAGTTACAATGTCTTGCACTATGCATAAGATCATGTGGATGCCCCATTATGGTTATTGCATAGTCTTAGTTATTTCTATATAATGAAGTGTGCTCCAAGCCGAAAAAATACGACTGAATAGTTTTTATTTTAATGAACTGTAAAATTAATGTTACATATATGTCAAATTAATGTGTTCAAATTAAGTTTTATTGAAAAGATGTCATCTTTTCATGTAGATAATCAGTATGGAGCTGTGGTGTTATGGATTGATACAAGGTTGTGCTTCGATTTGCTTCGGGGTTGAACAGGGCCTCTTCGGACTCGATTTAACGTGGTGTTATGGATTGAGATAAGGTTAGGCTTCAATTTTCTTTGGGGTTGAACGGGACCCTCTATGGACTCAAATTTAGCCTATATATTTGAGTGAAAAAACTGAATAAGCGACTTCAAGAATGGGGACTTCATCTCACAAACCCACACAAACCAGCTACTCGACTGTAAAAAAAAACTGAATTCGGGAATGGGGACTTCATCTCACAAACCAGCTACTCGACTGTCAAACTGGGCTCTTCCCACCAGGCAACCGAGGATGATAGCACAAAATGGTTATCCAAACCAGATGAAAACCTAAAAAAGCAAAAACAAAAAATACACAAATTACATATAGTCCAACTTGATTTGACAATATTGGCACACTATTAACAATTATTTTTAACCCTGCAACGAAAGTCGAAAACCTAGCTTAGAAATGAGAAGTGCAAACTTGAAACCAAACAAGTTTCTAAAGCGAAGTAGCAATTGAACCAGCATTCACATTCGCATGGTAGAACATGAGAACCGTTAACAATATAAAGGTCATAAATTTTTTTGAGTTTTCTAATTTGAAGGAGTTGGGAATAGGGATTTCAGGAAGGACAAGTGGATTTCCAATGTTAGAGAAATTAGTTTTGCAACATCTACCTATGTTAGAGAGTATGGCAGGATTATCAAACAATGGTTGTGAAATGAACAAATATTGCTAAATTATGTCAATGTCTTCAAAATATATCATTTCCCATCTTTGAAAAGATTTCCTACAGCCATGGAGAAGCTACCCAATTTGAGTACATTATTTGGAAAAATAAATTCATGGGGAACAAAAATTTGCAAGAGAATAACATGAAACTCTGCCTCAAAAAAATATTTAGCGAACTAGAGAACTGTAAGTAACTATAATTCTTATTTTTGAACTTTCATCATTATTTCTTATGAATGTGATGGTTATTAAATGAATGTATAAGATTTTTAATGTGCATGCCCTTTTCTTATAAATTTTGGTTAACAATTTTGTACAGGAAACCTCGGTGGCACTAATGGAGACGAGCAAGAGTAGCCACAACAAATGATAATGTGCAGGAAGGCACTAGAAAACTCACGTATTTTCAATTTATGTAATTTCTGAATTTCTTTGTGTGAGGGGCGATGAATTATTTATGGCAGATGTGGGCATTTTGGATTTTTAATTTCTTTAAATTAACGATTATTTTACTTGCAGGGTGGGGGTCATTTATGACAGATGTGGTCACTTTTGCACAATTTGTACATGTTATAGAACAAATACTCGAATCACAACAAAATTCATTTCAATTATAAGAATATTTGGATAAATTTGTTTGTCATTAGGCCTTATCCCATATACGAACCTTGCCCCGCATATTGGTTTTTCTTTTGTTTTAAGAAATGAGTTTATGAAGTAGGAAAATCAGAATACAAGCACAACACAAGTTGTCCAACATAGGAGAAACAATCAAAGGGCTTTCAGGTATGTACGATATTAAACTTAAACACTTTAGCAAAGCTATCATAGAGTCTAAGTTAGGACTACTGATAAAATCGGGAAAAAAGAAACTATCAGAGGTGTTGTACGAAAACTTAAGTGTCGAGAACCCAACACCTATCAAGAGGTGAGATACTGTTCAACAATGCAATGGCAAATGATGCGCCTAGTCAGACTCGAAGGCCATGATGGCCACACTATTTTACGGGGGTGAACATACCACATTTTTGCTGGAATCAAACCCTGGTGGGGGTTATCACCATCCCTGCCCGACCAATCAGTCAAGTCTCCCTGCTGGTGGAAAAATATTTGGAAAAAATGGAAAACGTCGGCAAAAAGGGGAAAAATCCCCAAAGCTATAAATTATATTTTTGTGTTTTTAATAGGTAATTATGATAACATTGCACCATAGCCAGAAAGAAGGGTAGTGGAAGGACTTAGCTATTTATTGAACTCATGAGTGAACCAGCGTAGCAACGTGCTAAATTTGGGCAATCTACAAAGCATAACAAAACTTCCAGCATAGAAGCCTTGTGGAAACAGTTCGGACACTGCTACAAGCAACAAATCACAAACAAATTGCCCAACAACTGTCCACAGAAAAATCATAAGTATAGGCTACAAGTACAGACCAAGCCTGTTGCCACAGGAAAGATTGGAAGCTGGCTGAGAAAGGCAACCCTGTCATGGTACATGGAACACAGTTTGGACAAACTTCATGACGGTCAAGCTCAGGTTCTTTCCGACATCGCCAAAGTTGGGTTCATTAGCTTGGAGGTAAACTTGTGTAACCTGAAACCCCTATCTGTTGTAGTCACTATTGCCAACACTAATGGAGACGAGCAAGAGGAGCCACAACCTTTAGAAGAAGAAAAATGTTTTTTTCCACAAAACAGACCAAACGACGGGAAAAAACCCCAGCAAACCGTAAATACTCCTCCGAACAGGGATAACGTCAACCATTCTGAATGAAAGATGCAAACAATTTAAGCATAAAAAAACAACAAACGATTAGCACATACCTGTCCAAAGACCGGGGAAACAATAGCGTGCAAGCTGTGGATAAATATCTTCGTAGCTGTGGCTAACAAACAGGATGACGTCCATGACGATGAACCCACACCCCGCCCTTCAACCCACGTCCAAGCAAACAATAATGTGCAGGAAGGCACCAAAACAGAGACCAACAAGACCAGAAAAACAACTGGAAGCAACCAAAGACCGGCACAACGCGAACCCGAAAGAAAAAATTCAGAAAAATCCGAAGCAACCGCCAAGTACATAAAACAAGAACACAGACCTCGAAACCTCCAGAACCAGAGAACCTGCACGAAGACAACTTTCCTATCCCATCGCCATGACATGACCACCCAGCATCCACCATGGGAAAGGGCAGGAACATTAAAGTCGAGCTTGCGGAAGCCCATCACCCTTGAACCTACAACAACGAAGGCCACATTGAAATGCTCACCCGCCATACCACCAGGACAACCACAATAAACACAGACTTGGCTTGCAGAAGGTGAAAGGGCAGGAACATTAAAACCGAGCTTGCAAAAGCCCATAACCCTGACGGCCACATTGAAAGGCTCATCCGCCATACCGCGAGGACAACCACAATAAACAAGACTTGGCTTGCAGAAGGTGAAAACTTTGAAAACAAGGAAGACGTACAGGACCAGCTCGCCATACCACATTTAAACCTGTCACTAACCTCATTTAAACTTGTTGACGACACATCGTTGCCGCGTCCTGGGGCACACAACCCCAGGACAACGTCATCAACAAAACAACCAATAAGAAGCTAGAAAAATTGCACTCCAGAAATAACACAAAAAATACGAAAAAATAAACCTTACCTTAGACCTTTGGGCACATATTTCCTCGCATCCTACGCCTCCACTAATGCCCCTGACCGAAAAATATATTTCGGGGACATAATAACATACAAAAGGCTCACATATAATGGTACATGTCACATACTGTGCCATAGGCGCGTTGTGCTAAAATAAGTACAACGTATCATTCTATCTTTTATGTGTGTTTTTTCCTCATGAACCATGCCTCTAAGAAACACGAGTGCACTATTGTATGAAGACAAGTGTTCTTTGGTATTGCAATGCACTTACTGGTAATGACAAACCACTCATAATGCATTGAAAAATGAGCATTCATTAAAAATTCTATTGTGGTGTACCTACAACAAAGGTAGTGCATCTATTCAACCCATTGGTTTTGGTTAATATAGGTTCACTACTCCCTTCTTTGTCTAGTGCGTTTAGAATAATGCGGTGCCTCATGTATGGTGCATATAAATATATATCATCACCCTAGCACATTGGTACTGCGTTAATGTGCTATATCCAATAGTAGTATGTCCAGGAAACAAGAAAACACCACAAAATCCAAATTACATATGGATGCTTCAATGGCACATTAAGGTTATTGGGACACACGAATGTTGTTATAGGATATAGTGGACCGAGATGCAAACACATCTAGCCAAATTGGATGCACCTTATAACTCTTATTCGTGTGTTCAGTTTGATCATATGCACCATGTGTGGTGCTTCAAAAGAATAACCTTTGTTGATGCATGATGCGTTGCAACATCATAGTGCCTTATCGAAAAAGAATGCATTGGATAGAAGTGGCATGTTCATGATTCAATAGCAATGTGCAAAAATTATTTTAGGCACACTGTCGACATTTGAAAAAAATACTAAAAACAAAGAAAAAAATCCATAGAAGTGTAAAGCAAGACGTAGCAAAGAAAAATAGATAGTTTGCTCTCCATGGTAGATGAGGAAAAACTGTGAAAATGCAAAGAAAAGCTCCATACGGATTTTTAAAAATCAAATTAAGAATTTTAATCTACCATGGTTGGATAACCGAAACCGAATTTGGAAATCTAGAAGCATCGAACTTCAAGGTGGCGGTACAATGAAGAGAAGCATCAATGCTTGGAGTGAAGAAAAGCACTAAAGACTAACAAAACCAAGAAAATTGATTAACGCACACACATGTGTGCGTGCGTGCGTGCGTAGATCTAAACAAGAGAGAAGAGACTCTATTAAACCATATTTATTTTGTAATAATCATCCATGCTAATAATCTCTTTACTAAATACATCAAAATACAAATCTAAAAATTAACTCTAAAATATAAATCCCCCCATTGATATGATAATTTTATGTAACACTAATGTGAAACATATTAATATCATGTTTTATGATCTCTCTAATTTATAATTGTTATCCACTTAAATTATCATTATAGTGTGATTTCTACTTAAATTATCATTATAGTGTGATTTCTACTTAAATTATTATTCATAAAAAAATATCTTTATAATAAAAAATCATTTCACATTAATAAAATTATCAAAATAGAAATACATTTCAATTATGATTACACCCTTATTCATTAATTATTATTTTTAAGTGTAGAGTTGATGTAAGAAATTTTGTATCCTATCTGATGAAAACCTCATCCAGATAAGGGTGGACCATGAGCTCTTCAAGAAAGACTCAAATGTTGACAGAGAAATCATGAGTATGGATTCTCGATGTCACTTAAGCTATCACATCGTTTATATGTTAGGGAGCCTTTTGTCATTTATTGAAATGTACATCTCCAAAACCAAAGAAGTAGTGGTCAATAACAAAATAAATTATATATTCCCTATGAGAGAGGCGGGCAGCACATGAAGCACATTATGATGTTCATTCCATGAATGAAAGAAAAAATCTAAAATTTAAAATGGTTTGAACCCCACACCACAAAGGTTAAAACTTCTACATCTCAAAATGGTTTGAACCCGAAATCCCAAAGGTTAAAACTCAAGTTCATTCCATGAATGAAAGAAAAAATCTAAAATTTAAAATGGTTTGAACCCCACATCACAAAGGTTAAAACTTCTACATCCCAAAAAGGTTTGAACCCCACACCCCAAAGGTTAAAAAGTCTACATCTTAAAATGGTTTGAACCCCAAATCCCAAAGGTTAAAACTCAAGTGACATTATTATTCAAAGATTTATCCACCATCATTTTTATTATAAAAAATGAATTATAGTAAATATTTTATCCTTTGAAATCATTTGAACATAAACATAACGAATTGGTCAGTTGTAAGATGTTCTCCTGATGTTCGTTAGGAGAACGGTCAATCTCCCATTTATCCTTTGGAGATATATGCATATTTAGAATACTCATAATAACTCAGAAGTTGGAGAAAAGATATAGAGAGAAATAATTGAGTTTCATTTCACATATAAATAGTGAATGTTGTGGATTGTAATGACATGCAGGTTTGGTAGAGTTTAGGTATTCATGTTGGAGAAGAAGACATGAATAGAGCTGGATAATTATTTAAGGGTTCAAGTTAAAGAATATAAGGGCATGTATGAAAGAAGTGAGTATGAATCTTGTTCTTGAAATAGAATTGGGGTTGGAGCTTTTAGAAGTATTGAAGAGTAGACAAATACTTTGATTGGTTTGCGTCCTTGTGGAGAACGAGGCAGTTGCAACTCGAACATTGGAAATGGCTTGGAAGACCAAGATTAATACTTTTCGTGTTTGACGTATAAAGCATAATGCTCCAACAAGTGAAGGAAGGTCATATTAGGGTGGTCAACAAGTTCATGTTGTGAGCTCTTTCGTCGCTGGGAATACATGAATAAAGCGAACACGCTGAGAACACAAAATAATGCATAAACAATACATTTCTAGAATAAAGTTTGATGTTGGTTTCTGGTCATAATTGGCTATAGAGATGGAGTGCCCTTTTCCTTCTTAACTACTTTCATCCATTCTTACTCCAAGTATTGAATATGCTTTTTTGGATCTTAGAGGCCCCATTTTCCTTGATTTGGATTCTCAAATGAGGGATCCAAATTCTTATTCTTTACTTCTTTTTTTTGTTAGTATATTTAGATACTTAGGAGTTACTAAAGATCAACTTGATATAATGTGTCTTCAGGTAAAGTGTGTTTCTTTAGTATGCATTAGTATCCATTTGTACTTATGTAATTCAACGATCATGATATGTTCTAGACATAAAGAGATCCAACGATTCATCTTCACCTCGATCTTAATGGCTACAATGACTCATGACTTAGCACTCGATTGGTCCGTGATTCTTATTTAAAGAGCATGGAGGGTCATTAGTTGATGACAGATTGTGAGAAAATCATATGTAAATATTTTTGCTTTGCATTAATATATTGCCTTAGGTAGTTGTTTGGCTAGGATCATGGATTGTTTCCCTCTTCAAGGGTTTCAACCACGTAAAACATCGATGTGTTGATCTATGATCTATTTGTGTGAGTGATTGATCAAGGTGTTCGACCTATGTGGAAATACCTTATTTTAGTCAAACATCATTTTTACCTATTGTACTATTTTTCCACTTCCTAGTTAACCCAACTTACTCAAGGTTGAGGAATGGGTTGATGAGAGACAAACATATCAAAGGAGGGGTCAAAAATTCTTTCCGACAAAAGTAATTGAGGAAGGAGATCTCGAGCAGATCTATCTTCCTTAGTAGGTGTCATAATTGGGCTTGGTGTTGTTTGGTTGGGTTGTGAATAATGGCTCTTCAAGGGGGATTTCTTACCAATTAATTGATGTTCTAGGGTTTCCAATATCAATTGTTCTTTGGGATCTTGGTGCAATTAGAAGCAATGTTCCTTGTTTCATACATGCCCTGCATTGGAAGGAAACATGTTCATAGTCCAACTTTTGAGTCCATGTATAGTATTTGACAATCAAATAAATTAATGTTGGAATCCATTTGTTGAAGTTCATGTCTACATAGATACATCAATATGTGATGATGTGTTTATGTTTCATTTCCTCACTTATAAAGTGGAAATTTCCTAGAACATTACAAAAATCATTAAGTAAATTATATCCCCCAAAACAAGGAGAGAAACTGGAGAGAAACTAAGGATCCAAACCCAAACATGAGTTATGGAAAGAGAATAAGAATTTGGTTCAAAGGATGGAGTCTAGGCCTTCGTGCATAAAGTTGAATTGCCTTAGAACCAAGGGCCTAAGCAGGGGATTTAATTTCGATCTTCTGCTAAATCAACCACAATGAAGAAAGCTTTAGACAAGGGTAGATAAAGGCTTCCTAAATTTTCAACTTCTAAACAAATAAGATAACGATGATAGTGGTGATAGTTATTAATGTCAAAAATAAGATGATCAACCTATAAAATATAATTTTCAACTTCTAAACAAATAAGATAACGATGATAGTGGTGATAGTTATTAATGTCAAAAATAAGATGATCAACCTATAAAATATATGGTGGTGGTGTGTCTCGATTAACATCTATTAACAACCATTATAAAATTAACCTCTTACTTTAACTTCATTTAAAATATTAAATTCAAAATATTTATAATTAATATGCAATTATTTCAAGGAAATTTGTACTATTTCCACTTATTGAAAACCAAATAATGAGGAATTTTATAAACTCAATTTTGTATTTTGAGGATAAAATAATGCTTTATATAAACATTACAAGGGTCATAAATCATTTCCTCTCATTATGTTAGAGAATGTTTATATCAATATATGTAGATTTGGTGGTACTAACTCCTATACAAGAAGAGTCACATTTTAGTTGAAGAGAGTATGTAGTCATTTTAGCTTATTCAAGTGGATGTTTATGTTCACCACCTTAATTATTTTTTAATAGCGTGTCAATTATGTTTTTGTTCACCACCTTAATTGTTTTTAATAGCGTGTCATCATGTTTTTGTTCACTACCTTAATTGCTTTTTAATAGCGTGTCAATTTTTATGTCTTAAAATTTTGTTGTTACATGATTTTATAATATGTGATGGTAATAGAATTAGTAAGAAAAGAAAGATCGAAAAAACATGTATATTAAAGATTTGACAATTATAGAGGGAAGTTTTGATAACTATACAATAAAGTTTTGGTATATTTAGATGTACAAAAGGATTTATAAGATGTAATGAAACTTTCTGTTTTTTGAGTAATTTAATGGTGTTCTATCACTAAATATTTGACAAAGATAGAGTTGAGAGTAAGAGAAATAAAATATATTGAAGGAAATGTTTCATTTCAAGAATTTAAGTCAGTGAAATATGAATGAAGGTAGACAAATATCAATTGCAATTGGATATCAAAAAAAGATTGTTCAGTCATTGTTCAACATGGATTTGTGGTTGAATTATATTACTTGTTATCTAGTATTTTATTTCATAGCCAATGCTTTCATTCATGTTGTTGTTTAGGCTAGATGATACACGAAGCATTCTTTTTGTGTTTTAATTTCAATGTATTTTGCAATGTAATAATGAAAGTTTTGAACAACTCGGTAAAGAGGAGTTGATAGTTGAGTTGTTACTATGATTTTAGCAAGTGAGAATACAAACACAAATTGATCAAATGAATAAATATTATTTGTACATATGTTGGGCATCTCTCTTTCTCCCGCTAACCTGCCTAGAATGCTTGTGCCTATGTCTGATTCACATAAGAACTTCATTCACAAAATACATAAATCTAAGATCAAAGTGTTTATAAAAATAACAATGATATGATTCATTTATTATGTCATTTCAAATTATGTTCTCTACACATTAGAAACTACACCAATGTGTCTTATATATGTGTGCATTAGTGCATATATAATAATAACATATAAAAGGCTCACATATAATGGTGTGTCGCAAACTGTGCAAAATCACATACCACTAGGTGCAATGTGCTTTAATAAGTACATCACATCGTTCTATTCTATATGTGTTCTTTTGCCTCATCAATTGTGCCTCTAAGGAACATGAGTGAACTATTGTATGAAGACAAGTGTTCATTCGGGTATTGTAATGCACTTACTAGTAAATACAAACCACTCATAATGCATCCAATATTGCACTAAAAAAAGGAGCATTCATTAAACATATATTATGGTGTACCTACAACAAAGGTAGTGCATCTAATCAACCGATTGATAATGGGTAATACATGTGAATTGCTCCCTTCTTTGTCTAGTGTGTTTAGAATAATGAGGTATCCCATGTATGGTGCATATAAATATATATCATCACACTAGCCTGTTGGTATGTGTGTTAGTGTGCTATACCCACTAGTGGTGTGTCTAGGCAACAAGAAAACACCACAAAATCCACATTGCACATGGATGCTTTAATGGAAAATTAAGGTTGTTGGGACACACAAATGTTGGTATATGATATAGTGCACCAAGATGCACACACATCTAGACAAATTGAATGCACCTTATAATTCTTATTGGTGTGTTCAATTTTATTAGACACACCATGTATGGTGCTTCAAAAGAATCACCTTTGTTGATGCATGATGTGTTGCAACATCATAATGCCTTAACAAAAAAAGAAATATGCTATGGATAGAAGTAGCATGTTCATGAATCAACATCAATGTGCAAAAATTATTTTGGGCACATTGTCGACATTTGAAAAAAAAATTATATTAAAAACAAAGAAAAAATCCATAGAAATGCAAAGCAAAACATAGCAAAGAAAAAAAGATGGTTTGCTCTCCATGGTAGGTGAAAATTCAAAAAACATATCCATAAAAATTCTTAAAATCAAATTAGGAATTTTAATCTATCATGGATGGATAACCGAAACCAAGTTTGGAAATCTAGAAGCATCAGACTTCAAGGCAGTGGTACAATGAAGAGAAACATCAATGTTTAGAGTGAAAGAAAGCACTAAAGATTAACAAAAATGGGAAAATTGCTTAACGTGTATTATATATATATATGAAAAGAGATTATATTAAACCATATTTACCTTGTAATAATTCTCCAAATTAACAATCTTCTTACTAAATACACAAAAGTACAAATCTAAAAATTAACTCTAAAACATAAATCCTTTTATGATTTCTCTAATTTATAGTTGTTATCCACTTAAATTATTATTACAATGTAATTTATAATTTGTTATCCACTTAAATTATTATTAATAGGTAAATATATCTTGATAATAAAAATTTATTTCACATTAATAAATTATCAAATAAAAATACATTTCAATTATGATTACAAATTTATTCATTAATTATTTTTTGTAAGTGTAAAGTTGATGTAAGAAATTTGTGTACCCTATCAAATTCAAAATGGGTTTAATGACCCCAAAAAAATCTTCATCGAGATGAGGGTGGACCATGAGCTTTTCAAGAGAGACTAAAATGTTGAGATCATGAGTATGGATTCTCAATGTCACTTAAGCTATCACATCGTTTATATGTCAAGGAGCCTTTGGTAATCTATTGAAATGTATATCTCCAAAAACCTAGTGGTCGATAACAAAACAAATGATATATTCCCTATGAGAGGTGAGTTGCACATGAAGTTCATTCCATGAAAAAATAATCTAAAATCTAAAAGGGATTGAACCCCACATCCCAAATGTTAAAAAGTCTGCATCTTAAAATGATCTGAACCTCACATACCAAAGGTTAAAATTCAAATAACATTATTATTCAAAGATTTATCGTCCATCATTCTCATTATTTAAAATTCTCATTATTTAAAATGAATTTAAAGTACATATTTTATCCTTTGAAATCATTTAGGCATAAACATAACGAATTGTTCAGTTGTAAGATGTTCATTAGGAGACCGGTCAATCTCCTCTTTTATACTTTGGATATATATACATATATAGAATACTCATGAATAACTCAAAAGTTGGAGAAATGTTATCTACCTCTAGGATCATACCACAACCTTTTTGCGCCTTTCTTCATTGGACAGAAAGTCTTAGAAAGTCCTTGTGTTCTTCTGGGTGGGACATAATCTTAACCTGTGTGCTTTCAAGCTTCTTTTGCAATGTTAAGAAACAAGCTAAGAGGCATAATATATAGGTTTTTCTTTTACTAATAGATAAGGATAGGTGTTTAGGCCTTCTTTTATTGGAGTGATTGCTACCCTCAACCAATAAGGAGAACTCCTTCTCTAATCTCTTACCCTTGACCAACCAATCTATTAAGGAGAAACTTAGGCATTGGGGCCGAGACCGACCCTTAAGCACTCACTCGCTTGATTGACCATTGAATCGAGGGAAAATGACTAAGCTTCATACCACATATAAATAGTGGAGGTTGTGAGTTGTAATGGAATTCAAGCTTGGTGGAGTTTAGGCATTCATGTTGGAGCAAGAAGACTTAAGTAGAGTAGGATAATTGTTCAAGGGTTCAAGTTAAGGCATATAAGGTCATGCATGAAGGAGGTGGAGTGTGAGTCTTGGTCTTGAAATAGAATTGGGGTTGGAGATTTTAGATGTATTTAAGTGTGGACAAGAAATCTAATTGGTCTACATCCTTGTGGAGAACGAGGTAGATGAAAGAGGAACATTGCAAGTGGATTGGGAGACCAAGGTTGAGACTTGGCATGTATGAAGTATAAAGTGGAATGCTCCAACAAGTTAAGGAAGGTCATGTTAGGGTGGTTAACATGTTCACAATGTGAACTCTTTTATAGCTTAGAATACATGAAATAAATAAAACAAATTGAGAACATAAAAAGAGTGCATAAACCATACATGTAAAGAATAAGGATTGATGTTGATTTATGGTCATCATTGGCTATAGAGATGGGGTGCCCTTTTTTCCTTCTTAACCATTTTCATCCATTCTACCTTCAAGTCTTGAATAGACATTTTTGGATCCTAACAACCCCATTTGCCTTGATTTGGATTCTCAAATGAGGGATCCAAATTCCTCTTCTCTACTTCTTTCTTTTGTTAGGATATTAGACACTTAGGAGTTAATTAAGATTGACTTGGTCTAATGTGGCTTTAGATAAACTGTGTTTCTTAAGTATGAATTAGTATGCATTTGTACTTATGTAATATTATAGTCACAATATGTTTTCCTCGATATTAATGGCTATATTGATCCATGGCTTAACCTAATTGGTCCATGATCTCTATTTAAAGAGCATCGAGGGTCATTAGCTCATGATCGATTGTGAGAAAATCATATGTAAATATTTTTCCTTTGTGTTAATATAATGCCTCAAGTAGTTGTTTGGCTTGGGTTGTGGACTCTTTCCCTCTTCAATATTTTTAACCACTTAAAACATCGTTGTGTTTATTTGTGTGAGTGGTTGCTTAAGGTGTTCGACCTGTGTGAAAATACCTTGTTTTAGTTGAACATATCTTTTGCCTATTGTATTAATTTTCCTCATCCTAGTCAACTCAACTTACTTGAGGCTAAGGGATTGGTTGAGGAGAGACAAACATATCAAGGAATGGGTCATGCATCCTCTTTGACAAAAGGAAACGAGAAAGGAGATCTCTAGGAGTATTTTATAGTTAAAAATTATCCTTCGTTTACTACTTGGGGTCGAACCTCAAATGATTATGATGAGATTTCATTAGTTATTGGATCAATTGTTTAGTGTTCATGTTAGAGCATAATATCTTGACATGTTTATTTATTTAGCCCATATTTAATTTCAACTTATGCATAGTTGCAGTTGCATGTTATAGTTTTTTTGGCATAAGCCACCGTATTTTAATTTTTGCTTAAAATTTGCTAGAACTTGTATAAATTCCATATAGTGTCCACTTAAAACGTTGTGCTTAAGTTTTAACGATAGTTAAAAAAAAAAGTATTTATTACAACGAAAGAATTGAGATACATTCTCCAGCCAAATATAAAGAAGACGTGTAATGTCTCAACCTAATATTAACATTATATATATGACATAAGTGAACATAACAAAATGTTTACGATTAAAAAAATCTAATATGGTCAACATTTTTAATATTAATGTTTATATATAAATAAATAAATAAAATTTAGTAATATAAAAAACAAAATTGAAAAATATCTCAAACATTAATTAATATATACACACTAACTTGTTTTTCTTATAAGGTTCGAATATTATATTAACTTAAAAAGAGAAAATTGTACATATCCAAGTTATCCATGGCCAATGTTCAACATTGTTAAGCAGGACCCCCAAAACTAGAGCATCAATAGTCTAGAGCCGAACATACTTCCTATGCTAATTAGAACCTAATAATCAAAATGTTGCTCAAAAGAGAGTTTACAACAGTTCCCCCATAGGTTGGGGGTTATGGCCTAAGAATTTAAAAATAAACCAGACAAAAAACATCTAAATCTAGTCCAAAGGCTTAACCATCTATTCATCATTAGAGAGAGGAATCGTAGAAGGATTGGCACCTGGCATTTCGTAATTCCCGTTGTTACCAGTTGTTGCGGGGCACCATCGAAACACGAGCTGAGTGTTAGCATCCAAGTCTGGCGGTGGTTTTTTGAAAGTCTTTCCCGTGAGGGCCCAATCCAGGGCATCAAGCTTGGCGTTTACACGAGCAGTCTCCGAGCGCTAGAACCAAATGAGACCGTGCAGACTAGCTTCTAGGTTGGAGATATGGTCAGATAAGGGGAGCGCTCCTTTCTCCAGCATGAGCTTCCCCTGAATGCAGTCTTCCATTTCCATGGACATCAAAGCTTTAACCATCCAATAAACCCCCAAAGTCTTCATGTGTTAAGTCTCCCTAGTGCAGATAGACCCTGCATTCTCCACTAACCCACCAAATTATGCCTTCAGCCGCTCCGCAAATGGGCGTGTTTGCTTATTCTTCAACCGATTTTCCAGACGAGTAGTGCGGGCGCAGGCCGACTCCGTAATTTCATTCTCAAAGAAGCCTTAGACCGTATCCATCTCTGTAACAAATAATTAATAATACATTAATATTAATAATAAGTAGGAGTAATAGTTAATGAAAGGATGCGTTAATATTAATAATACATTAATATTAATAATAAGTAGGAGTAACAGTTAATGAGAGGATGCGTCCCCTCAAATAGGACATACCCAAGCTACTATAAAAGCGGGCCAACAATTGTATATTTATCATCTCATCAATCTATAAATTTATATATCATTTTTATATCTACGGATATGTGGGTTATTTCAGAAATTTAAAAAAAAAGTGAAACTGCACATGGTTTTAAGGTGCACGTGGTTTTGTGAGAAGTGGGTTTGGTTTTATTCCCTAACAACAAACCAAAGGTGAGATTTGAACCTAGGTGGGGAAGGTAACAATCATTCCTCCCAACCACCCAATCTACACCATTTTACATATATTAAGGGGAAAATAATATTAGAAGAAGAATCATATTGAATATTATTTATTATAAAAAAGAATGACATATTGAATAAATTTCAAAGAAAATTCAAGAAGATGGGTTTTAATGTTGAAAAGAAGGGAAGGTTTCCTAGCACCTCATTGAAAAATGTCTCAATACTATTTAGAGTTAAAGAGACACATGCAGGGAAGGATGTCACCATTTCTATTGCCCCTAGTGAAATAAATAATTATATTAGTACTGAATTTGCTAACCATTTAGTGATTCCCGAATCTAATATAAGAGAAAGGCTAGACCTTTGCAACATAAAGCAATTTCAAATAAGTGGATTAGAATTGAATGTTGGAGATTATATGGTCATATCTCAATTCACTATTAGTTCCTTATGGAGTTCTGATGGTAACATAGTTTTGGGGTTACCTTGGATTAAAACATTGGGGACCTTCATTTTAAATGCTAAAAAGAAGTTTCTTACTTTTTCCTATAAGCAGAAGAGAATCACATTTCAAGATATTACAATAAAGTCAGATTTAGAAGCTCCAACATCTGAAGACTTCAAGGATATATCAAAGATGATTTCATAGGGTAATCAGAAGTCAGATCAAAAGATGCAGTCAGAATTCGACAAAGTCATCACAGATAAAGAAGAAGAGATCTCTCGTTTAAGAGATCATAATCAGAAATTGCTTCTTCAAATAAAAAAGATGATAAAGAACAACGGAATCAAAAGCTAGAAGAGGAGAATCGATATCTTCAGAAGAAACTCTTAGAAAACATTGACGAGAATGGTCACCTCAAGATGCACAAACAAGATCTAATGGATCAAATTCAGAATCTTAAAGATGATAAGAAAGCACAAGAAGAAATGACCTGAAATCTTGAAAAAGAAAAAGACTTGTTAGACAATAAGTTGGAGCAAATTCAAAAGAGGACATCAAAGCTCTTGGACTAAAAAATCTACATTGAGAAAAAAGAAGCAAATACAAATTCAGTCTTCGTCACAGTTCAGAAAGAAGACAATCTGGTAAAAAACAAACAACAATAACTCCCTATCGACACCCCAACCATATAAACCAGTATCCTAAAAAGTGGGAATTGTTGAAAGATAATGGTACTAATGTGCTCAAAGCTCCTGACGACAGATCAATAGAGAATCCCAATAGTCTGCAACAAATCAATTTTGGCTGGATTGATCCATCAACATATCGGAAGTTATGCTTTACACTTAGAAGTTTGTATCGACATGTTTCGTCAGCTACGACGTCACAAGGAACGATTCAACAACATTATAAGGCTTTGAGGACAAAGCCTTTCTAAGAGAAAGGCAATGTAACAAATAATTAATAATACATTAATATTAATAATAAGTAGGAGTAATAGTTAATGAGAGGATGCGTTAATATTATTAATAAGTAGGAGTAACAGTTAATAAGAGGATGCGTCCCCTCAAATAGGACATGCCCAAGCTACTATAAAAGCGGGCCAACAATTGTATATTTCTCATTTCATCAATCTATAAATTTATATATCATTTTTATATCTACGGATATGTGAGTTATTTCAGAAATTATGGATTCATTTCGAATTTATTGAGAATATCCAACTATGGATTCATTCCGAGTTAATATTAATGTTTATATATAAATAAATAAATAAAATTTAGTAATATTAAAAACAAAATTGAAAAATAGCTCAAACATTAATTAATATATACACACTAACTTGTTTTTTTATAAGGTTCGAATATTTTATTAACTTAAAAAGAGAAAATTGTACATATCCAAATTATCCATGGCCAATGTTCAACATTGTTAAGCAATACCCCCAAAACTAGAGCATCAATAGTCTAGAGCTGAACATACTTCCTATGCTAATTAGAACTTGATAATCAAAATGTTGCTCAAAAGAGAGTTTACAATAGTTCCCCCACAGGTCGGGGGTTATGGCCTAAGAATTTAAAAATAAACCAGACAAGAAACATGTAAATCTAGTCCAAAGGCTTAACCATCTATTCATCATTAGAGAGAGGAATCGTAGAAGGATTGGCACCCGGCGTTTCGCAATTCCCGTTGTTACCAGTTGTTGCAGGGCACCACCGAAACACGAGCTGAGTGTTAGCATCCAAGTCTGGCGGTGGTTTGTTGAAAGTCTTGCCCGTGAGGGCACAATCCAAGGCATCGATCTTGGAGTTTACACGAGCAGTCTCCGAGCGCTAGAACCAAATGAGACCGTGCATACTAGTTTCTCGGTTGGAGATACGGCCAGATAAGGGGAGCACTCCTTTCTACAACATGAGCTTCCCCTGAATGCAGTCTTCCATTTCCATGGACATCAAAGCTTTAACCATCCAATAAACCCCTAGAGTCTTCATGTGTTGAGTCTCCCTAGTACATATAGACCCTGCATTCTCCACTAACCCACCAAATTTTGCCTCCAGCCGCTCCGCAAGTGGGCGTGTTTGCTTCTTCTTCAGCCGATTTTCCAGACGAGTAGTGTGGGCGTAGGCCGACTCCGTAATTTCATTCTCAAAGAAGCCTTAGACCCTACACATCTCCTTTAGGGAATGCATAATGTGCGTGCAACACGATCTGTTGACAGTTTTCCTCTGAGTTACCTTCATCCTTGCCATAGTGACCTCACCCACCAGGAGAGCCCAAACAAGATGCTTGCAAAGGAAGAGAGCCAATCCCTCAACCAGCGAATTGGTCATATAAGGAGGTTGACAGTGTGAACGGCCAAACTTGTTAATTATGAGCCTGTATTTAAGTCGAGGCTGCCTCTTTCTATGACCTGGAATGAGTGGATAGTGCAAATCGTCATTGTCGCCACCTTCAAGTTTGATTGCCATGAAGTCTTGCACAAGTGAGCGATCTTGCCTTCGTACAGAGCTACTGGAGCATGTAGTGAGATAATGTGCCAGAGTACAGTGACTGAACTTGGCATTAAGAACCTTGGTGGAGGCTGGTGGTTGAGCCCCATGCGCCATGTTGCATGGTACGCCCCCCTCCTCGACATATGAGTTAGACGTGTGAGGTGACAACCCCATCCTGCTGGCACTCGTCGTGGGGGGATTATATACACACTAACTTATACCCATCTTGGTTCTTTAATTTTTCTCAATATTTATTAATAAAAATAATTCTATTAATAAAACTAAATTATAAATTTTTTTATAATAATAATAATAATAATCACCATATTAAAAATACTTTGTTATAAAAGCTTATACTAAAATGGTAACAACTAACAACTTGATTATATGCAATTTGGGTTTCTTAATGACAGACAAATATTGGACGCCATTGGGATAACTCAAGAGTCCATACACTCCATTAAGTAGAAAAACCAAAGTTCTTATCTCCTAAAGATGGACTTGGAAAAGGATTTTGACAGAGTAGACTGGAACTACTTAAGACTAATTCTTTTTTAGATTGGCCTTCCTCTTCTTGTTATCAATTGGATCCTTGCTTGTGTCTCTTTGGCTCATTTTGCAGTCCTGGTCAATGGGGCTCCTTTAAGTTTTTTTAGAAGCTCCAGGGGTATTAGGCAGGGTTGTCCTTTATCGCTCCTCCTCTTTTTGTTAGTTATTGAAGGCTTAAGCAGATTGATTGATACAAGCAAAATTCTGAAGGTAAAGTAAAAGGGGTAAAAAATTCTTCTGAAATTTATATTACGCATTTGTTATTTGTAGACAATGTTTTGATCTTTGGTTCAAATTCGAAGGAGGAATGGAATTTTTTTTTGGAAATTATCACTTTTTTTTGTAATGCTCCAGGTATGAAAGTGAGCTTAAAGAAATCTTGTTTTTTCCAACACAAATTGGAGGAGGGAAGATTAAATAGCATCACCTCATTTTTCCCATATAATGTCTGCTCCTTGGTCGATGGGATCCAATATTTAGGCTACTTTTTAAAGCCTAACAACTGCAGAACTCAAGACTGGAGGTGCCTGGTTGAAATATTGGAAAGGAAATTTAATCATTGGACACACATATTGCTTTCTATTAGTGGAAGACTTACATTGGTCAAGGCAGTACTTTGTGGCATTCTAGTGTATTGGTTTTCTCTGCTTCAGGTTTCGAACTCTATCAGTAATTCCTTGAGGAAAATTATTTTTAATTTTCTTTCGACTGGAGGTAAGGAAAAAGGAAAATTGATTATGGCAAGTTGGGAGAAATTATCCTTACCTAAGGAGTGGGGAGCTTGGGTGTAAAAAATCTTGTATGGTTGAATTCTGCTCTAAGGCTCAAGAGTTTCTAGAGGAGTATCTTTGGAAAAACTCTTTGGACATCAATAATAAGGTGTAATATATAAAATTGAGTCTCATCTTGTGAATTCGGGACCCAAAGAAATTTTATAATAATTCTTCACCTATGTGGAAAGGCTTCCTCAAATTATATCAGAGCTTTGGGGAATATTTATCATGGAAGTTTGGTAACGAGAAAGAGGTGATGGTGGGCATCGGTCACATCCTTGGATTAGAAGGATATTTTCAGCTCTCCTTAGACATTGTGGAGACCTAGCAATTGAATGGGAGAACTATATCGCTAGATTAAATTACTCAGGCTGCAGATTGAATGAGGAGGAGGATACTATTATTTGGCTATCAAATTCTGCTTCTAGTGCTATTACAACAAAGTATGCCTACCTTGCTCTTGTTCGAGAAAATTGCACTGTTGTGGAAAACTGGTGGTTTAATGGGTTAAGGAAATGGAATATCCTGGTGAAAGTTAAATGTTTCATGTGGTTCGCTTTATAGAATTGCTTAAAAACCTGGGACAATTTGGTCAGAAGGGCATGGCATGGTCCTAGTTTTTGTCACTTTTGCAGAATGGATTCGGAGACCATAGACCACATCTTGGACAATTGCATCTACACTTCTGTTATTTGGGGAAAAATTCTCTCAGCATTAGATTTTGATCAGAAATGGGACAATATTACTTTTGATCGGAATTGCTATCAGTGACACAAAAAACGCAAGAGACAAATTTATATTCCAGCTATCATCTCCTGTAAAATTTGGTATGTTCGGAATTTGAGTATTTTTGAAAATCAGTTACTTGATCATGATATTGTTTGTCATAATATCATACATTTGATCAAAGAACTCAGTTCATATGAGATTTCTGAAAAGTCTCCAGGAAATCCCAAGTTAATTCATCAATTCTGTGGACCATAGGTTTTTGTGATAGAGTGGCCAAAGATGGCTTTTGTGTAGCTGGTGTAGTTCGATATTTGAATTTATCTCACAGGTTTAGTTTTAAACTAAACTGTAGTGGAGGCACCAATATGAAAGAAGAGGTTCTTGCACTTTGGTTGTTATGTAATATGGCATCTTGGTTTGGCATTGGGAATCTTTTATGCTTTGGAGACTGCAGGGTTACTATTAAATGGGATCAGGGATTTTACAACCTAAATGTTATTAAACTTGCTCCCTGGTGCGATAGATTAAGGAACCTCTTCAAGACCTTTCATTTGATTGAGTTCAAACATATTTATAGAGAACAAAATTTTGCAGCTGACGAACTCTCAAAATTTTCTCTAGCGGGGATAGAAGGGCTCCTCTTCTGGGAGGAACATCAAGATAATCTTCTTCTTGATGTTGGAACATATTTGGATTTTGAAGATTTGTTTTAACTATATTTTGCGAGACCTGTTCTGAAGGCCCTATTTCGACTATATTTGAAGCTATCTCCAATTTAAGATATGTTGTTTTTTGTATAGCTTAGTCATGTTCGACATGAACTAATTATCTTTTTTGATGTTTTGGATAGTCTTCACGATTGTCATGAAATCTCGACATATACTTTTTTATTCTCCTTTTGAATAACAAAACTACAATTTTTTCCTCTAAAAAAAATTAACAACTTAAGGATATAACTTACATATACCTTAACCTAAAAAACAATCCCCTACTCTACATAAAAAGTATTCCTCTATATTTTATAAAATATACTTCTTATATATATATATATATGAAAAGTAGGTCCACACAAAAACAAGGATATATAAGTTATATATATAACTTTAAAAAAACCCATACTTTACGGTAAAATGTCTACCACTATATATACAATATAGTTCTACATTATATGGAACGTTTCAAAACTTTATATATATATATATATAATAAAATATGAAAATCAATATTCTTAAACATTATATTAAGTTTTTTAAAAAAATTGAGCATATTAATAATTAAATGATATATTTCATTGCGTCGAAGAGACGCATTCAATAGAGGATGTGTAACTCCTTCCGTGCTCATCCTATAGCTTAAACATGTATATATATATATATATGAAAAATAACACGTCGATTAAAATTAGATTTAAAACATTTATAACAACATATATATATAACTACACAAATTAGATAAATTAAAATGCTTCCTCAACATTTGCACTCTAAGAAGGTTTGCACCTCGATAAATTTGATCCCTCTCGACTCTTTGTAGATCCCCTTTTAAGATGGATCTATAGTGGTAAAATATTATGTTAACCTTTATTTTTTAAAATAAATATTTTTATTTTAAAATAAATATCTATATAGAATTCCTATTCCTATTTTGTAGGTTTTATCTTATATATGTTTTCTTTTATCTCGAAAATTCTTATAAATTTAAATATAATAAAATATGATAATTTAGATTTTCAAATATTATAATAAATTTTCTAACCAAAGGATCCATGCATCTTGTGTTATATATAATATAAATATATTAATAATTAAAAAGTACATTCTTGAAAATATATTTATACAAAATATTTATTAAATTATATTAATTTATTAAGATATTGATGAAAATGTTATTTTACATAATATCAATAATATTAAAAATATTATCATATTTAAGTTTAAAAAGAAAATGTGGGGTGAGAAAGAATTAGATGTTAAAAGAAAATTAAGATACTATAAGGAGGTCATTAACTATAATCTGGAAGATCAAAATTATCTATTTGTTTTAACTAGAATGATTCAAGAAGAAAATTAATATAGCCAAGATAAGAACGAACTCTCATGAGGCTTCATAATGAAACAGGACGTTGGGCAATTCCTAAAACACTGTGGGTGGAAAGGATTTGCCATCTTTGTGAGACTATAAGCTTTGAGGATGAAAGTCACTTTCTGTTATAGTACCCTATGTACACCCACATTACATTGTAGATTCATAATATTTGCTACAATACAAACCTCCCTAACCTTCTAACATGTCAAAACTATGGTAACCTAGGAATGCTTCTTTCTAATTTTTTTGAGCATAGGAATACAATTTTAAAGCAATGCAAGTAATCTTTTCTGATAGAACAAAGTTGATCTCAATAAACGTTAACCACACCACCATTATCATCATCATAAAATATTATTTTCTTCTCAAAATAAATGATTTTATCTTTATAAAATTCCAAATTTATGGTTTTCATCCCTCACATGTTTTCTTTATCTTGAAAAACCTTACAAATTCTCATCATTATGATTACACTATAGTCATGAATATTCTTGTGCTTTTAATCCATGAAAGTAAAGGACACTTTTAAATGTAAATCTTATGGCGGGTGTCAACTTACATTAATCGTTATTCATTTTAATTTAGTTGTCACTTGGAGTGGGATAATTTATTCAAGGAGATATCTCATGTTTGTTTTATGATCACTTAACATAAAGACAATGTTTCTATTTATAGGTCCAAATTAATTGTTTTTATTTATAGGTTCAAATTATCGTGCTGATGATACTTCTCTATCCTTTCCAAAAGGTTTTTAATTGTGAATACTTATCCAAAAAAGGAAATAATGAGTCCACATTCACACCAGAATCTTTAAAAAAAAAGTTAGGTTTCTTAACTACTCTTGTAAATCTTGATTGCTTTACACACTTTTTGGAATTGTCTCTACAAAGCTCTGCTTTATTAATCACAACCCCTTGGTTTTAACACTTTTAATATCTTTCTTCATAATCCTACATTAAAAAGTTATATTCTTATAATCCAAAATCTTGATGACTTTTCACACTATGTTATGATATGAAAAAATAGACCTTCAATTATAGCTACTTCTAAAATCTTCACCCAAACAGAAGTGCTAAATCCTTTATCAATACTACCAAAATGAATTAGAGAAACTTATTTAAATATCTTTTTACTTATTTTAAAATTCTAATATTTTAGAACAATGTCAATGTACAATGAAATTCTCATATAAAGATTATTATATAATAACAAGACTAACAACTATAAATAAAATAAGTTATTTAATAATAAATTTATTAAATAAATTAATATTAAGAGTTACAATCATATGAATCACAATTAGAAATAAAACAAATTTGACAATGAAACTACCAAACAATTAGAAATAAAACAAATTTGACAATGAAACTACCAAATAATTATAATATCATAGTGGGGAACTATGCTGTCAAATCAATAATAAAATATTTGGTGTCAAAGATCAACCTATAATAAATATTTGGTGTAAAATATTTGGTAGGAATGATCAACCTATGGTGACACCCACTATAAGATTAACCATTATCAGGTTCTTAAAGTTTATTACAAATATTTATGATTGATGTGCAATTATTATCAAGAGAATTTGCACTATTTTCCTCATATTGAAGCTGTCAAAGAAGACCTCATGATGGGGAATTTTATAAAGTTAACTATACATTTTGAGAATAAAATAATAAGTTTATATAAAGATCACAAAGGTTGACATGATATTATTGTGTATCACTACACCTATGTACCCTTTAATGATGAGTGTGTGCTCCAAGACATATATAAGGCAAGATGCATAAATCATTTCCTTTTCATCATGTTATAGAATCTTGATATCAATATATGTGGACTAAGTGTTGCTATCTCCTATACAAGAAGAGTCATTTTAGATTGTGTGGGGACCACCTCAGTGTTTTCAATAGTATGTTAACCCTTATACCTTGATACGTTGGTGTTGGTGTTTTATGTTTTGATAATTCATAAAAAAAAAAGACATAGAAAAACATATATACCAAAATTTTGATAATTATAGTAAAATCATATTTACTAAAATTACTATTAAAAGACAAAAGATGTATGATGCAAATATTTATACAAATATGTCGAAGTTTTGGTTACATAAATGGTTGGAAACCATAATGAACAATAATGACATTTTCAACTCTTTATATAATAAGTTTGTTTGATGAAGAGGACATTAAGCATAATGAATAATAATGACATTTTCTACTCTTTATATAATAAGTTTGTTTGATGAAGAGGAGAGGACATTCATTAATTGGAAATAATAATGTCATTGAATCTTAATCTTTGGTGTCTGGTCCAAACCATTTTAAAATTTAAAGAATTTGTGTCTAATCCATCTTATGGATTAGATTTTTTTGGGACACTTTTATTCATTGGAATGAATGCGAGAGTGTGCTTCATGTGCAACTTACCTTGATATCCCATGGCTTGATATGCCATGGTTTGCAATGTAAGAGGACATTTTGATAGGGAATATTATCATTACCATTTGTTTTTTTTTATCTTACACAACATCTTCCTTGGTTCTAGAGATGTACAATTCAATTGATTGGCAATCTTCCTGCTTTTGTGTGGAATATAAACGATGTGACAAGTTACAGGAAATTGAGAAAATGGACCTCACGATGGTGAGCCCTAGATAACATTTGATAAATTTAAAAGCCCGTGGAATAATTTGTGGTCCACCCTTATTCAGATGGTGCCATGGTGCCAGACATTCATGGTTCTTTTTTGGGGTGGGTCATTAAACCCCTTTTACATTAAAGAGGTTACAAAATCAACTTTATCATGTGAAGCATATTTATATTATAAAAAATAATTTTTAAATGTGAAAAGTGTTTTCATTAAAGAGATATATGAGTGTTGGTGGTATTTACAATTTTCAAAATAATATAATAATATATATTTTTAAATTAGATTATAACACTTATGTGTTAAAGAGAAATTATCAAATACAATATTAATTATCAATAACATTAGTATTATAATAATGAAGATGTTTCATGATTAATTGGAGAACTTACCATTTAACTTAATTTTTAAATTTAATTACAATTTTTGTAAAGTTTGTATTACAACAAAAATATGATACAAATAAGTGACAGTCTTTCCACTGCAAGTCTCTAAAAAGGAAAACGAACTGATGACAGACGGATCCTATTTCACAAAATCATACTAAGATGTTTGAGCCACTGAGAATCAAAGCTAAATAGAGCATCAAGCTTTCCGCCAGGGAGAGGCCGGCTTTGAATCCAGTAATCAAAACCAAAAACTATAAAACTACAGCCCCAAAGGGCAATGTGCTTGCCATAATTCAAAATTACAATCCCACATTGTTTAAAAACAAAGTAATTCATATCATAAAATAAAAAGAAGGGAAGGGCGTGTGACTTATGCTCTGTCAAGCTACTATGGTGTGCCTTCCCCTTTCCTTTGTCCAACATTGTTGTCCCTTTGTCCATACCGGCCATCAACACCGATGAATCCACTCCCAGTCGACTTGCAATCGCAGAGCTCTAAGTGACAAAGGCCTCCATCAAAGCCTTCATGTTCGCCATCTCCTTCACTAATTGTTGCTCCATCTTTGTTGCCTCTTGGAGCGCCTGACCAATAAAGAATTTGGTTTTCCAGTAGATTTCCATCTATCTAAGATAACGGGTTTGGAGGGTTCTTGCTGTGGTAAAATCCAGGCACCAGTAACTCTCTTCAATTTCTGGGTTGAGTTCCTCCCGACCCTCCCCTTCGGCCTGAGCATCCTACTCAATGCAACTGATCCAATCTTGGACCTCAGGGGTAGTGAGTATTTTGTATTGAGAAGTCGAATTCTTGGTCTTTATCTCTGCTCAAGGACTACGTTGGGGTCAATTGGATTCTTAGATGACTTCTAGACAGGGTATTTTTTAAGGATTTTAATAGTATACCTAAGTATAGTACTTTAGGAAATTGGTTATTTTTTGGATTTTGTTTCAAAAAATAAATTCGTTATTTGGTCATTTTTACTCTCTAATATCGCTTATATATACATCAAATATGTTTTTTTATTGTAATATTTTTCAAATTTTACAATTTTCAGTAGCAAATTGTACTTTTGAAACTTAAAGGATCTGTAAGTGTACCTGTTTCCATAACTTGTACTTTTGAAGATTTTGATGTCTTGTTCTGAAGTTTTTCTAGTTTGTCTTCTAACAACTTGTTATTATTCTGAATCTTTTTAAACTTTTCTTCTTGCAACTTTTCATCCTCTTTGAACTTCTTAAGTTGTTCCTTAAGATCCTGACTTTTTTCTTCTTTCTCCAGTAGTTTCCCTTCATTATCTTCATTGTCTCGTTCCGATTTTCGCTTTTTTTTTAACTTTCTGATTTTCGTAAGTATAATTTTGTTATGGTTCTTTAGTCGAAATATTTCTTCAGTATTGCTTAATAATGTTTTGTTGATCTTAGTGATCTCTAACTTGTGATCTTTTTTGGTGTTGTTGTTTTGTTATTGGAGTTACTTTATTTGTTGTTGACGACGGCAGTTCTCTGATTCTTGAGCTTCTAATTTCTTTCAGATTTGCACAAGTTCCTCATCATTGTCGTTCAAGAGGGCATTTAAGCATGTAACTTATTCTTCTAGATATTTAGTTGTATTTTATGAAGGAACTCTCCACGATGAGCCATGTATTGTTATTTTCTTTTTCTCATGAAAGAAGGTCATGACTTTCATTTTTGCATTGAAGGTGAGTGTATCCAATGTTTCCAACCAGTTAGAACCTAACATTATGTCAGTAGTATCGTCGTTTATATTTGCAACGGTGAATTATGATGTAAGACTATAACTATCGATCTGTAAATCTAGTTGCTTTATTTTATCTTCATTCCTCTCATTCTTCTCTATATCTGCTTCTAGAATGTGTAGTTGATTAGAAAGATCAACATTGATAAAATTTTCTCTATTATTTGGACTTATGGCGATGTTAATAAAGCTTTCATAAAGTGTGCCAATAACTTTTATCGTCATCATAGGCATTTTCAATGGAACATTGACAAATCTTTCTTCTCATGAGCAGAATTTGCCTCTTCCATGGTTTACAACTTTGAATCTTTTCTTCAACGAGAATTGGAATACCCAATGTAATCATTTGGTAAGTATTCTTTTCTTCAACGATGGGTAGACACAGAAGGTGTAATAATTCCCAATATGGCTCTTTTTGTAAAGAAAAATCTTATTTTCCTTTTTTCTATTTCTTCTTTGTTTTTTTGTGTATGCCCCTTCTATTTTAAAAAATATATATAATTATTATTATAATAATGTTATTAATTTTAGGGGATAATAATAATAAATTAAATAATAATAGCAATAATTAGTATTATTAAAAGTTTAATAATATTATTATTAATAAATATAGTAATTATTATTATTAAATTACTCTATATGCTCCTATGCTTTTATATGGTTCTATGCTTCTATGTTTTCTTTTTTTGACCTTTCATGCACATAGATTTTTCCAACAAGAGTTCAAAAAATAAAACCACGTGTGGTTTTATAAAAAGAGTGTGTTGTTTTTTTTCTACTCTTTTTTATTCATTTTCCTTTTCTCTTTTTTTAATTTTTTTTTTCTTTTCCTTTTTTTTCCACTAGTAATTCTTTCTTTCTTCTTCCTTTATAAAAAACTCCTGTGGTTTTTAAAAAAACCAAGTGTTGTTGTTGTTTTTTTCTTTCAATAGGGATTTGATAAATGGTCAGAAGACTAATATGGTCAAAGACCTAGGATAAGAGAAACTCTGAGTTGATGGCTACTAGCCAAATCAGGCAACTGCAACTTCACTCTAATACTAATGGTATGAACCAAGATGGTTCATATATGAAACGTCCAATATAAATACGACAACCCACAATAATCCATAAATGATAATAGAAATTGAATAATGAATAATTGAATTGATGATTTACAAGGATAAATGTGCCCATATATATATTTACTAAGGCACAAGGTGACTCTTCATAAGGAATCGTGTCTTATTTCTATTTATTGTTATTATATGTATTTATTATTTATTAGTTATATTATATATAATTAATGCTTATTTATGTTTCTAACACCTATCCAATTACAATCATAAGAAAATGTGTGTTTTGGTTAGTATTCAAGCCCAAAGAATGTCATGGGTATCCCTATTCATATTTTTCCAAGCTTCTCCCTCATGGCCCAATCATTGGATTCACCAATGGGGGTTCTTTGAATGATCCTCGATAGAAGTCTTACACTTTGAATCCAAATCCACTGGCAAAACCTATGTTTTTCTTTCAGTTGTGAGGACATCCTTCATTTTGACAATGGGACCGGTATGTATATGAACTTGATGCTTTCATTGTTTTCTAACCATGCTAATGTGCTTTATTGTTAACATGTATGAGTTACAAGACCCAAAAATGGCCTATAAAAGGTAGTAGAAGAAGAAGGATTATATTGTCGAAGTAAGCTCGGAAAGGGAAGAATCGCCAAAACCAGAGATTGAAACAAACATAGGTATCCTCAGTCCATCCTATGGGGATAGACAATGCATAATTGACAATGATACTAACTATAAATGGGGATAAATTGATCAAATGTTTAGGTAAGAGACTTATCCAACACTACCTTTTGCACCTAAAGAAGTAAATCCCAATGAAGGATTTTATTAGATGATATGAAAATTAGGCCTTCACAAGATGGTGTCCAAGCCAATAGTTCTACCATGTGTCAAGGCTATATCATGGATGATTAGCCATGCAAACATATGAAATAGGTCAAATAGGGATGCAACGAGGAAGCCCATTGCTTCATTCCAATGTTCAATATTAGATGTGTGTTACAAGTTCTCAAGATCTTTGGTGGATTTGACTTAGGAATGGGTCCTACAGTTTTCCATCAATTATCATGATCTCCTAAAAAACTAGTCAATAAATATAAATATTTTAAGACTAGGAAGTCAAGGATCTACCCCACCGAGTATTTGAGGACTACCTAAAATATTACTATGGCATTGATGTTGGAACATCAAAAACCCACTTTAGACTTAGGATAAAATACATTAATAATTTTTTATTAATTTCCTATGTGTTGACTAGGTAGTTGGCCTAATTTTGTCTTCATATGACACCACTTGTCGTCCTAAGTCACTAGGGCACACTTGGATAGATTCTGGATAAGATTTTCCTTGATTTTGTCTGATTTTATTCTATTCTTGGAATAGTAGTGCGATTTCCTGTTTTAGACAGTTTTATTCTTGCTTTTCTGCATTTAGTGGATAAGGATAAAGCTTGTTGACTTAGGAAACATGATCTTTTGGTCAACTCGGCCTCCTTCTCTTTCTTCTCTCCAAAAGCCATGATCACATTCCATTTTCATCACTCACTAGTTTCCATACCTTATTTAGCTAATTCATGAGCCGCTTGACATATTTGGAAGGTGTTTTTGCTGCCTTGGGGGTTTTTATGCTTTTAGTAAGCCTGCCTTTTTGAGCTTTTCAAACTTGCCTCAAAGGCACTCAAATTCTCTCTTGAGGATGTATTATATATTGTAACCATATTGATGAATAATACACAGTGAGTTTTACCCAAATTATCTTCTCTATTCTTCTTCTCATATTCTGTGAAAATATTCCAAGTGAAATTGTCTTATTGAATTTAGATTTAGGCAATATAAATTTTCACAATGGATATGTAGGTTGTACAATGAAGAAGATGCCACACAATTCAAATAATCTTGGTTCCCTTTGATTCATCAAGTTACATTGGTTAAGAAAATTTTCAACTATGCTTCTATATCATTAAATTCTCTGAATTAGGATGTCTCAAAGGCCAAGCAAATAACCGCATGCATTTCCCCGTCATTCTACATGTCTTCATATTTGTTGGGCATAGTAGTGTCTCTAATAATTTCCCAGATATGGGATGGAATTAGCACCCTAGAGAACCTCATGTTCATGACACTTCATGTATATTGTCAGATTCTTTTGGAGCATAAGTTTAAAATTCATTATACCATAATCTATGAATTCTTCATAGCGCCCATGTAAATATTATTTTTTTGTGCACTTACACAATGTATGATAGAGAAATGTGTGCTAGCAATCAATCGGATTGGATACTACTATGTGACATAAAAAGGAACCTACAACAAAATCTTCAAAGCCACGAAAATCCCACAGTTTATACCCAAATTCATACCAGACAAACTAGTGCTCCAAGAAGTTGCCTATCAAACCTTATTTAATGGATAAGGTGAAACACTTTCTCATGAAAATAAGGTGTTATGTCCCCCTTTTCCATTCTTTCCAGGAGCATTTGGCATAATTATCGTCAAAACTCAGAGGAAGAAGTAGAAGCTCTTGAGGTATTCCACTTTGAGGAAAAAACATTCAGGAGACATGACCCACTATAGGTCATCTCACAAAACTTCCATGCCTATAAGTACAAATTTCCTTATCAAGACGAAGTCTAGCAAGAGGAAGAAATCTATCAAAGAGCTACATCACTAGATGAGGTAGCAATCAGAATTGACAGTAAAGGAAAGGGATTTGGCAATAAAAGAAAAGAGAAGATAGAAAAGGAGAAAGCTCATAGAGAAGTAGCCACAATAGTTGCAATTAGAGAAGAAGCAAGGATAAAGGTAGAACTTGATGCCTTAGATAAGGCCCGGGATGAAGCATGACCTAGGTTAGGTGGCTAAGGAAAAATAGGAAGCATAATCCAAAGCTGGATAAGAAGTTGGATTTGAGGCAAAGGTGAGAGAAGAAGCAGAGAAAAAGAAGAACAATGAATATGAGCAAATGGACCCCAGGTTCTCTAACCTCGATACACCTTAGGACTCCTCTGTACTAGCCATAATGGGTGGTCAATTTCCCCTTCAGGAGTTGGGACTAGGGAAGTTTAATTCATCAAAAGACGAAGTTTTTGTATCACTAGACTCCTTTACCTTAGATTAGAATAAAAGATGCATTGTGTGGAAAACGCAAAGGAGACTCAATTTGCATGGAGTCCCATAACTAACAATGACCACAAAGACATCGGTGCTCACAGATGTACATGCTGACACAACAACCATAACTTTTGTCCAAGTTGATTTCATGTAAGAAACACAAAACAATGTTTAGAATATGATTAAGGAGATAGGAGAGTACAACTAGAAAATAGAAACACTTGAAAGGTAGGTGGTGTACTTCAAAGCATACCATAGCAATGTGATTTAGTTCCAAGCTTCCACTTTTGAACTCCAAGATGGATTGAAATATACAGAAAGATCAGTGTACAAATACCTCTAGGAGATTCAAGGATACATATCTCAATTCATGACTTTCCTTAAACAGATCTAGGATAAGGGCTCGATCCTACAAGGAGTTCAAATGGGTGTGGATGACTTAAAGAAATGGTTGGAAGAAGAAAAGGATGCTCCTTGAAATTTTCCTACAATGAATGAAAGAGATGATGAATGCAATTATATATCTATAAATAATTATCAAAGAGAAATTGTTGCCTTAGAAAGAGACATTACCAATTTGATGAATAACTGCAAGTGTCTTCACCTAGTAGTTGAAAAGGTGATAGAACGATGCCACCTACCCCCTCTAGGGGAGATGAGTACTTAAAAGACATTTTGGAAAATCTTGAAGAGGTTATTAGAAGAAAAAGGATTTGCATAACAATTACATCAAAGGCGACCAAGGAAGTGTTAAGAGAGTAAATCACAACCCCCTCCAAAGACATAAATTTAATCAACTCCTATCTCAACACACCAAGAAGGGGTATGATCCCCATGTCAAAGGAATCAACAAATTATGAGTCTACCTTGGAACAATTAATTTTTCGATGCATTAAGGGCATTTCTTCTCAACATGAAGTATGGTCTTACTACTTAGATGAAAAAGTCCATGGTCAGTCAAATCTAAAGTGAGCATATTTTAAAATATTCTCTTAAGAAATAAGACAAAAGAACATAGCTAAAGAGTTATAACTGCTAAGAAGGTTCAAATAACCTAAAGGTATAAAAGAAAGAAGAGGAGAAGAATTAGGGTCTTTTTTGTATCTTGAACTTTTGTAAACTCTTTTATGAAAGTTTAATAAGATATGCCTTCAAGGCCAATGTTGCAGGAGAAGTTCAATTTTGTTAGTGTGGGCATTGAATTGTTTCTATTGCTTGTCTTCTTTTAGAATCTCTATAAGATTGTATTTCTTCCACTATAGACTATTTGTGCAACATCATATTCTCTTACTTTATTTTCCTTTTATGTTTACTATGAGTTGATGAATGCAAGTTGCTAACAATGATGCAGTGATAGACTTTTCTTAACTTCAATTGTTGTGAAATGTTTATTGGTATGTATTTGTTTCTTGAATGGATATCTAGGGCCAATAATAGATGCATACTTGCAAAACCAAACTTGTATTCACCTGGTAATCATTCACTCCTAGCTAGGATAGGTAGACTAGGTTGCATCTTGCATATAAGATATAGTAGCATATTGCATATTTCATTTTACTTTTATTCGACATACTAAAATAATAATGAATTTCGGGTGGGAATCCTGATGGGTTCCCTTTTTCAAACAATACAAGATCTAATTTGGACTTTACATCGAGGATAACCCCTACTATTGAAGTGGGCACTTTACCCAAGCCTACATTGACATAAATCTAAACCTTTTCTACTAGCAATGATGTTTTAATTTCAAAGTTGAAAAAGATATTTGTGATTTCTCTATGAACTTCCTTTGCAAAGGGATCCTAATCTCATGATCGGTTATCCATAATTGAAAATTTTAAAAGGACAATAAATATTTTTTGATCTAATGATTGATTACTCATAATTGAAAATTGTTTTTTTCACCGAGAAAAGGGCTATACTTGTTATTCATTATCAAATCAAAGTATACATAGGTTTTTTCTAGTAATTTGACATTACAATATCTCTTTACAAATAAATTTCAAGTCTATGATCTTTTACAGAAAGACATTCAAACAAAGAAAATCCAAATTTCCATTGTGATCATTGATACCACTTAAACAATCTAACATCACTGTCAAAAAAACACAAAGGCGATCTGCTTCCAATGGATCGAGCAAAAAAGCAACACTACCATATTTTACATTCTAGGCATTATGACTACAAAGGAAAAACAACCTAAAGGACAGACTACCCCACTCTACCAATGAGGAAGTGTGTTGAACGATGATGAAGCACTCCCAATGGACCTCTGGGCCAAAAAAAGAATGTGATCCTTGGGAGAACAAGACAGAATCATGCCATTCTTCAAAAAAGATGATACCTTTCGAAGATGCCAAAGCTTTTTTTAACAATAGGTCTGCTTCAGTATTATATTCCCTGTAAACATGGTGGTATTCCAGGGAATGAAAAGATGCTTAAAGTCTACGAATCCTAAGTTGCCACCAGTTAAGGAGGAGTTCCTGTAAATTACACTTATTTTGTGTCCACTTTAAACTTATATTGGAATTCCCCCATAATTTACAAAGAAGTAATATTTTTCTAATGGACAAAGAATAACAACCCAACCCACCGAAGGCAAGTAGTTTACTTCTTGTATTGGTTCTCCTACCACAGCCCATCCATAACTTAAAAGAGTGATTGTTGATTGAGCTTAACACCGAGTAAGCAATTCGATTGGGCCTCGCATGGTTCATAATTGAAAAGTTTAAAATGAAAATAAATATTTTAGTATCCAATGATTGGTTATCCATCACTACATCTTTGATGAGATAAAAATGGGCTTAAAAATCACGTGGGTTAATCACATGAAGTGAGGAATGTTTTAGTCCAAGCTATGCTTTTCAATTAGCCCTTTATCTATTGAGAAAAATGGCTAAAATTTACATAGAGTAAACATAGGAGTTGAAAAAAGTTTTAATCTAGGATATGCTTTTCAATTAACCCTTTATCAAGAGAGAAAAATGGTTAAAATTCACATAGGTTAAACATAGGAATCGGGTAACGGGTAAAGTTTTAATTAATGGCCAACCTTTATATCTAGAGAAAGTCTTGACCCAAGAATTATAAAGTTTTAATTAATGGCCAACCTTTACCTCTAGAGAAAGTCTTGACCCAAGAAATGTAAAGTTTCTCTTTTAGAGGGAAAACGTCAAAGAACATCCTTCTTTGGAAACAAAATTTTATGGAGTTTAATTATAAGAAAATAATTACGATAAATTAAAAAGTAATTTTAATCAAATATTTAAGAAGATGTGGTATGGGAAACAAAATTTTATGAATTCGAATGGGTTTTCGGATAATCCACGGTCGGCATTTTAGTTGGCGTCGACGTTTCGAATCCTAAGATGAATCTAGCTTAGGATTCGAAGCGTCGACGACAACTAAAATGCCGACCGTGGATTATCCGGAAACCCATTCGAACTCTACAAACCACAGAAACCTAAAATCCTTAAAATTTTATGAAGTTTAATTATTAAAAACTAATTACGATAAAACTAAAAAATAATTTTAAACAAATATTTAAGAAGATTTACCAACTTCGTTTTAAAAAAGATCACCTCATTCTCAATTTTATGCATTCTCAATTTTGATTTTTTGGGGGGTTAATCCTAAATTCATTATCCTAATTACCATAGATTATTCGTAGATAACTATTTTTTATGATCCAAAGAAGCTTTTCCCAAGTTTAATTTAAAATTACTTCTCCTCGGTAAGTAATGTAAAACAGTACTACTCAATTCCTTTCCAATATCTCACATTGGAGGATTGAAGATCAAAATATTTAAAGGGTCGATTTATATTAAATTTTCTAGAATGCATAAGCCTATTTAGACATAACGTGCTTAACACACATTTTTTAAAACTAAACGAGTGCTTGTTTGTGAAAACCCATTGCCTCTTTTGAAATCATCATTTTTTTAAGAAGTAAGAGCATGATCCTTTTATTAACAAAGCAAAAAAATACACATAGAAAATGTTCCATGGTTAACCTGCTTCTAGTAGGGCCATGTTAAACCATGATAGAGAGATAGACCAACCATAAGTTCCATAGCTTATCAACTAAACAAAGACCATAAGCCTGCCCAAAAGGGAAGTTAAACTATACAACAATTGTTCAACATTAACAAAGAAAAAAAATGATTGAAGAAAAATGTTCAGGCTTGCCCTTAGACAAGGAAACCGGGTATTGGTCATATAGTTCCATGATGACAAAATCGACAACAAACAAGACAAAAAACCACTCATAACAAGATAAGAAACCATTCATAACAGGCCTAACCATGGATGCCATCCTTGCCTTCAACAATCACATCTAAGGAGGTCCTTTTCTGTCTTGCCCAAACACTCTCACGATCATCTGCAACCAAACAAAGCAGAACACTTAATACTTTAGCTAAATCGTCCAACTTGCAGTGAATTTTGTCCAAGTCTTCCTAAATGTTGGGCCAATGAATTTTAGAGTTTCTGACTACACAATATCCTTCTTGACGAGAACACGATCCAATATATTCTTAACCATCCAATAAGGATTGATGGTATTGTTGGTATTGTTGGTAGTCTTCTCCTCAACTTGAGAAGGATAATATTTTCTAAACTAATTGGCTAGGTCAATGGAAAAGTGCGTAGAGTGGAAAAATGACGATGGATGAAACCCCTCCCTACTTATTGATGCACCACCCAGTAATGGTGGGGATCAAACCTTGATAATTGTGAACTTCCTTTGAATATGGGATTTGTTGCTACTGCTTAATACTTATGAATGTCTTTATTGTGCATAATTAACTTTTAATAGTTTCTTTGTATTTTCTATTCGTAAACTATATAACAATTATATAAATTTTTGAATTTATAATCTTTTGAGCACAAACTTTTTATTTTTTACATAATCCCTTAAATTTATGCTAAATGCTAAGTTTTACTCATAATAATTACTTATACTACATTTTTTTTTAAATATATAAAATAAAGATAATAGTTTAACAAATATTTTAAGAAAATAATGATGACACTGGTTGGAATCAAGAATTCCCTCCCTAGTTGCTCAATGAATCATTTGTGGATTGTTATGATTTGGGAAAAGCTTTATTAATGTGGCCCATTTTTCAAAAGAGGTTTTTAGAGTATCCTTCTCTACTATAATCTTTATTTTTATAGTTCTTGCGAAGCGCACACATATCACTTAGAAAAGTTTAAAATCGTATGAAAATTAGAAGGTTTAATATCAAGATTGACATTGAAATCAAAATAATGAGACTTAAGGAAATTTGAGAAAAAATGATTTAGATGAAAGAATTTAAGATTTTGATTCCTATCATTTCAATGAATTTATATTAATTTGTAATTTTTATAATTTATTTTGATAATTAAAAATAACAGAAAACTTGAAAAAATAAGTTAATCATAACTTCTTTTGGTCTTCCTTCTTTCTGTAAACTAGACATTATTTTCGTGCAAACTTTCATCTGGTTTTTCCCTTAAAAACTATCACCAAGACCATTAAGAAAAGTCATTAGGTGAATGAACATTAAAAGTAGGAAGCATAAAAACTATCACTAAGCCATTCAGAAAAGTCATTAGGTCAATGAACATTAAAAGGAGGAGGCATGGCAAAGTCTTTATGGGAGTTTTTAACTACACTTAGTGAAATTAATTATATATATACTTCCTTTTCAAAGAAAAGTGACCATTTTAATTGAAATTTTAATATTAAAAATGACACTCTACCACTTTGAATATAATAATATCACTAATGAAAGATGTTTTTTAATCAAATAATAAAATGGAACTGCTTTAACTACATTATACATAATGATTAACCTATGTTGGCACCTACAATAAAATGAACATTTAAAAGAATATTTAACTTTAGACTTTACTCAAAAAAGGTTAAAGAATATTCATGATTATCGTGCCATTATTATGAGGGGAATTTGTACAATTTTCCACAATAAAGAATTAAAAAGCCAATTACGTATTTTGTGAAGAAAATAATAATTTATATAAAGATCACAAGGGTTGACATGATAATATTTTGTACAAATATTAATTATGAGTGTGTTCCCATGGTCCAGATGGTTCCTTTGCCAGAGACCACGGAATGAAAGGCGCTGTCACCATTGACCGCAAGTACCCTTCCAACTGGTGATGAACCGGTTCCAAATTAAAGCTGACCCTAGCTCCACTGGCTGGTCCAGATGGTTCCTTTGCCAGAGACCACGGAATGAAAGGCGCTGTCACCATTGACCGCAAATACCATTCCAACTGGTGATGAACCGGTTCCAAATTAAGGTTGACCCCAGCTCGTGGTTTGTATTCTAGTAAGCTCGATTGACGATGCTCAAAAGAAGTGCTTCGAATAGTTCCACGGTTATAAAAAAAAAGAAGAAGGCAAGACCCATGAATCTAGTTCTTTCTTTCGGTTTTAAATTTTTATATCAATATTTTAGGTACATCACATGGTATTATGAGAGTTTTTTCAAATAAAGTTGTAATATTTTTATTTTGAATTGAAAAGGTGATATTATATTTTCAAATACTTAAAAAATATGGAAATCAAGAATATTTTATCTTTAATATGTTAAAAATAAAAAATATTATGATAAAATATTAAGCTATTTAAAGAATGTTTATATATATATGAAACATTAATTATATATATATATATATATATATATATATATATATGAAACATTTTATCTTTGACTATATGTATTAGGCAAATGGTTCTAATTAAAAGGAAAATTTTGTAGGATTGTAGATCACTTGCTAACAACAAAAACTATTTGTAACCTAACAAGATTAGAATAAAAAACCTCATGATGCCTTGAAACAATTACTTCATGTGTGTAGATTACATGCTGAAGGGGTTAGCTCAATTAGTTGTCACCAATATTATCAGAAATTTAACTAGTTTTGCACTAGTAGACACCAACTTTAAATCCCCTTGAGTCAATGGTTATAAAACAACATCCCTTAAATTTTTCTACAACATTTTCCTTATATATATATAAGAGAGAGAAGTCATGGTCATATTTTATGAACAATGTATATATAAATTTTGTATAAAATGGTTAAGATATATATAGTTTGAGATTGGTGAAATATATTTTTTTATATATAATTTTCTTTAATTTATTATAAATTATATATAAAGAGAAGGTGTAGATTATTTTTATATAGAGAGAGGGGTATATTATATGTGTGCTTTCATAAATATTAAAGGAAGAGGGCATTTGTACTTGCAACCTTGAATCTCACAAACTTATTGCAACCTTGATTTTCACAAGCTTATTGGTCAACTATGGGGCGCAACATGTTATTGTTAAAATGAAAATGTGTTAACTAGGCAGGGGAAGGTTTAAGTGACTCCTTATTCATATTACACAAAAAGTTACTTGAGAATATAATAATTAATGTAAATATATCATTTTTATCTAAATTTTTCACACATATGTTGTAATATTTTTCGGATATTTTTCTTAGTTAGAAATCTTAAATTCATTGTGAAATAGATGTGTGTTTTCCTCTTCATAAGAACTTACTTAATTATGAAGGAAACTCTTACATGTTCTCATATTCAACTTTATCTCAAACCTCTTGTCTTATTATTACATTATTCAAATAGATAAGAAAAAACATAGACCTTATCATTTTTCAAAAGACCATTAAACATTATGTCTTTTCTACCATGTAGAATTCAAATTTTGTTAAAAATAATACAAAATTTAATATGATATATTATTTTTTTAAACTTAAAAAAATAAAAATCTCTACTCATCATATTTTTGGCTAAATTCAATGTTAATTCTTATAGATCTTCTCAGATCCTATCTCATTTTTTTTACTAATTTCAATATTAAATGGTATATCTCTTCTCCAACTTTGGCTAAATTCAATGTTAATTCTTATATATCTTCTCCGATCCTATCTCATTTTTTTTACTAAATTCAATATTAAATATTATATCTCTTCTCCTATCATTTCTCCAACTTTTGCTTGAATTAGATTTTAATATATTTAATTTATTTTTTATAAAAAATAATTGAAATGCTTTCTTTTTATTATATCATTCTTTTTATATTTTTATTAATCAATTTTAATCAAAATGAAATAAAATAATCCAAGTCCTTCTTATTAATATTAACTAATAAAGTCAATCTCAATAAAACTTTTAAAGTGTTATGCTGTAAGAAACACACAATCACCACAAATTTATCATAAAACTAAATTTATATATATTTTTAAAATTCAATTAAATTTTATGTGCACCATGATGAACGAATTATTACTACGAAATTAAGAGTTTGAATGAATGCCTTACAATATGCCTGTATTTGATTTCATCTTTGATCATCCCATATGGATGTCATTATATTGTTCATGGCTGAGGGTAAATATAATCATACATGATTATATCTTTGGCTTATTCAATTTGGATGTAAGTAATATTAATTTCAAATTAATATATATATTTAAAATTCAATTAAATTTTATGTGCACCATGATTAATGAATTATTACTACCAAATTAATAGTTTGAATGAATGCCTTACAATATGCCTGTACTTGATTTCATCTTTGATCATCCCATATGGATATCATTATATTGTTTATGGATGAGGGTAAATTTAATTATATTTGATTGTATCTTTGGCTTATTCAATTTGGATGTCACTAATATTAATATGAGATTAGAGAATATATAATTATTATAAAATATTTTAGTTGTATAATAATAATTAGAATATTTTAATTTGTCTGAGTTGAAGAGATTTTATTTATTATGATGTGTTAAATAGATTGTAATTGATTTATAATTATTTAAATTATAATTGGTAATAGTATTTGGTCTCATGCACGGGATTGCGGTTAGATGTTATTTGAAATAACACGACTCCATTACTATAGCTTCAATGATGACAATAATAGATATTAGCTTTCTTCACGATATTATATAGGTTGAAACTACCTTTTGATAATTGAGTATGACCTAAAACTAGTTTTGATTGGCTAAGAGTTCATCTTCTTCGGATATAAGGAAACATGTTTATGACTCGAGACTTAGAGGCATGAAGCAAGATTGAAAATTTGCTCCTTATAAACTGTCGTGGAGTTATTGTAGGTGTCTAGGTTTTGTCTACAAATGATGATATAGTTTTACATCGAGATCTTGAGATTGTATCAATGAAACCTAGGTGGTAGCCCTAAGTATTGTAGGTTTTTTCTTGCTATGAAAAAATAATTCTCTCTCCATATTTAAGACAAAATTTCAAAGAAGTAGTATCATTCATTCAATGTTAAGGTATAATTTTTGTTGCCATTAAGGCTACGTATTATGTTATGTCTATCTTGCTTACATAATCATGAAAACACATCCATATTCAAAAGAATAAACATATTACATATTTAGGTGAAATGAACCTTAGTGGGGGATATCACCACCGCCCTTGACTAACTAGTTAAGTCCACAATTATATAAAACTAGTGGTATAAAACCAATTATAATAGTGGATATGGGTGGGATATTGATTCAATCTTTCTTGCTAGTTATTAAAGTGACGTTAAAATTAATGATAATGAATATCTTGTGAAAAGCATCAATTTGACCTTTCCCAGTGCATGGACATCATTTCTTCTCAAAACTTTTGATGTATGTTTGTGTTACTGTGTATGCATTTGTTGGCTACACGTTTGTGTTGCACTGTATGCATTTGTTGACTATGAAGTGTTTGGATGGTAAGCCATGTGATTATTTGTAAATTTTTGTTTTATTGTTGATTCTGTCTATTTAATAAAACATAAACGTAGAGATTAATCAAGAGGTGATAATCATGGTAAAAGGAAAAAATAATCAAGCTCATAAAGAAGTGCAAACTAACATGCACTCGAACTGTATAGATACATATATAAGAGGTTTTGTATTCCACTTTCCTAATAAATTATTAAAATAATATAAAAAATAATGATAATCAATAGTACTTCAAAAACATAAAATTGATTAAAAAATTATATCCAACAAGTTTTGAATTCCGATTAAAATTTTATATCCAACGAGTTTTGAATTCCACCGCTATGTAGTCACACAAGGGTATTCTAAATGCAAACTACACTAAGGAGACCATAGTGTGAGTGAGTAAGTATGAGTGAATATATATATATATATATATGACCATGTGGGGAGTATAGTGTGAGTAAGTAAGTGTATACATATTCCACTGGAAAAAAGTAAGTGTATACATATATAAAGGAACTTAGCATTTTATATGTATATACACACAAGAGGACAAAAGCAAGTGATTGACCGTGCTCCCAATAGATCTTTACATTTCTCTTAGTGGACATCTTGCCTGTCTTCTACTCACTATTGCACAGTTCGTTATGATCAAATGATTTCAAAGGATAAATTTTGTACTTTTCATTATATAAGTAATGAACCTTTCTTTATCCAAGAGGACATTGTTAAAATTTGAATAATGATGTCATTTGAATTTTAATGGTTTGGGTTCTAAAACCATTTTAAAATTGAAAAGATTTGGTCTCGTCATCCTATGGATTAGACTTTTTCGATACTTTTGGTCATTGTAATGAACGTTAGAGTGTGGTTCATGTGCAATTTGCCTTTCATACCCCTCCTCTGCAATGCTCTTTGATGGGGAATGGGGAATATTATCATTATCATTTTGTTTTGTTATCCACCACTGTATCTTCCTTGGTTCTAGAGATGTACAATTCACTCGATTACCAATCTCCCTGCGTTGTCATGGAATATAAACGATGTGACAGCTCATAGAACAGTAAGAAAATGGACCTAAGGATATGTCATAGTACAATGAGAAAATGGACATAAGGATGATGTCATAGTACAATGAGAAAATGGACCAAAGAATGGTTAGCTTCCCAGATAACATGAGCCCCTCAGTAACATATGAGAAATTCTAGAGCCTAGGGAACAACTTGTGGTCCACCCTTATCCAGAAGGTGTCAAACATTCAGGAGGTTTGTTTTGAGTGGGTTGTTAAACTTTGGGTACAAAACTCCTTACCATCTCATTTTTAGTGGGTCATAAACTTTGAGTACAAAACTCTTTACCATTTTAACTTTTTAATTAAAGAGTAAAGTTCTTTTGGTTGTTAAATATGTGGATCATCAATTAAAAAGATAGATAGATATAGTATGTTATTAACATCCATTAAAATTAAAGTTATGTTATTAACATCCATTTAAATTAAATTTATTTGTCTATTTAAATTAAATTTATTTGTCTATTTGTCGAGGATATATTAAGTTTTTAAATGATAAAGAAAAAATAATTTAAAAATATCTATAAATTATAGAAAATTTATAAAACATAACATTATTATTATAATATTATTGTTAATATCATAATGAATAAAATTGCTAAATTTTTTTATATTTGAAAGTTGTTTTATTAACTTTATATTTAATGTATTTAAAAAAATATATTAATATGAAAAATCCATCATTAAAAGAACACTTTCACACTTTCATGTTCTATAAAACAAAAATTGTTTAACAATGATCAATTTAATTTGATAAATTATGCTTATAAAATGTTTTGATGTTTCAACATTAAAAGCACACTTTCATGTTCTATTAAAAAAAAATATGTTTAACAATGACTTCAATTTAATTTGATAAATTATGCTTAAAAAATGTTTTGATGTTTCACCAAAAATGTATTGAGTGTTATATAAAAAATGCTTAACAATGACTTTAATTTAATATTATATTTTAAAAATATTTTTTGATATTTTATTTAAAGATACATATTGAGTGTTATATAAAAAATGTTTAATAACCATTTTAGTTTAAAAAAATGTTTTTAATATTTTATTAAAAATATGTATAATTTTTTAAAAACTAATTTTATGTTGAAATATATTTAGTTAAAATATAAAAGCATATCTTTTAAAAATTTAATTATTTTTTTCAAAATTTTGAATTTTTTTAATATAATAAACATTTATATAAGCCAATTTAGATTACGTAAACAATTACAATTTCACATATAATGTTTTTTTAAGTATGTTTTAAATGTATAAACTTTTTATTAATTGATATAAAATATTTACATTGAAAATTTATATATATATATATATAGCGTTAGTGGGTGGAAAGGATTTGTCATTTTTGTCAGTCTATGAGTGTTGAGGATGAAAATCACTTTATCTTAGAGTGCAAAACTTTTTTTTTTTTCAGCAGAGAAAATCAAATAGTACAAAATAAATTTATCGATCAATAATTCTCAGTGAAACCATATCATAGACATGAAGACCCTGTAATTCCTCCCATACAATAACCCCTTCCTCAAATCCAATGCTTGTTTTGACATCTTATCCGCCAGAGAGTTGTGCTCTTGGAAGGATATATCATTGTATGATTGAATTTCTGCCTGAGGCACCAGTGAAGAAGAGAAGTGACTTTTAAGTTGTTTTCACCACACGCCCATTTAATGGTCACTCGAGAATCTCCAAATACTTTGATGTTATTGATACCAAAGGTATTTGACACTTTCAAAACGCACCAAAGAACTAAAAGTTCAGATTTCATGTTAGAACCTGTACCGCAATTGAGTCTCAAGGAATAATAATGATCCTAGTTTAGAAAGATAGCCACACCATCTAAGAAAGCAACATGACCATTGAACACTAGGTTGAAAGTGGTCACTTTTTTAATTTTGATCAAAGATTATTGTTCAGAAAACAATGGGCTAAAAAGAGTGCAAATCTTCTTACCAAGTTTTTTGTGAAGAAATTATGGATGGAAATTAAAGAAATATGATATAACATGTTTACTTGAAATTGTTTTAAAAAATGGATAATTTGAGGAAGGTAAATATTTTTCAACTCTGCGTTTTTCACATCTATTGCAACCAGTGTTGGAATTTGGTTTTCATTCCACCTGTCATATTTTTTTTTACGTTTTGGGATTTTATATTTATTTTCTTTACTTTTTTATAATAAAATTAAAACAATCTTTATTACTATCTATCATGATCCATTAACTTGATTCATATTTATTTTATTTACCATTTATGTACTAAATTAATATTATATAAAAAGATGACTTAAAAGAATAAATATGAAGACACATCATAATATGCAAAATTAAATAAATAATGAAGCATAAATAAACAAAAAAATGGTTTTTTTTGGAGGTAAGAATATACTTGAATTGAATTGTTATGCGCACTAAAAAGCTATATATCTATACTGAAGTCTTGTTAAAAAAAAATGCAAGACTCTACAAATTATAGCTCTATATGCCCTCTTTTCTGTATATTATGTTTGTTATTGTCTATTCTACAAATTGCATAGACTATTTTTATTGTAAATGTTGCACACAGATTTCATGTCTCTCAAGCCCTTATTTATTACTTGCCTTCATTTAAATTCTACATCTCTCACTAAAATTGAACTATGAGAGAAATATAAGAGATGTTCATTTCAATTTCGATGGGAGTTGGAGAATTAATCAATACTCTTTGATTTCGAATCTATATAAATTACTAAAATTATGGGATAAATCATTATATCCTTATTTAAAATTATTAAAAAATACACAGACATACCAAAACAAATAGTGCAAACATTACCTCTCATAATGCAAATAACTCCCAAAGTTGTTGTAGCATGCTAATACAATCAATGAGCATTGAGCACTGAATTGGTAGATTCTAGACGCTCATTGCACTATTAAAAAAACCAAAAAATAATGGAGAAATCATTGGGTTAAATGAGTTTTTCTGTGTTTAGGAAAAATCAATGCAACTTGCAAATGGAAAGACATGGAAATAATTTTAATTTAATAGACGTTTCTATTTATTTAGTGAATCTATGCTTTGGAAATTGGAATTTAGAAAGTATAGTTTAACAAATTAATGCAATTTGCAAATGGAAAGGCATGGCAATAATTTTAATTTAATAGATGTTTCTATTTATTTAGTGAATCTATGCTTTGGAAGTTGGAATTTAGAAAGTATAGTTTAACAAATTAATGCAATTTGCAAATTGAAAGATATGGAAATAATTTTAATTTAATAGATGTTTCTATCTATTTAGTGAATATATGATTTGGAAGTTGGAATTTAGGTAGTTTTATATAACATAAATATATTAATAGTGCAAATAAATTAGTAATATAATGACATTTTAGAAATTTTGTTGTCCTTAAAAAATAGTAGTAATATAATGATGGTTTAAAAATTTTATTGCCCTTCAAAAATAAGTTTTAGAAATTTTATTACCCCTTCACGAGCACGATCAAAATACCCCATAACGAGCATTTTGTCGTCAAATTCCATCACTAATTACAACAACCAAGTTTCAAACCCTAAACTATCTAACAAAGTGAACCCTCACATACCTTGAAACACTGAAAGTCTTTGCCAATATTCCTCTTTGCCATTTGAATATTGTTGACATTGTTTGAACTCAAAGGCTAAAACTGTAATAGAAAAATGGAGAGGGAAGTGCAAGGAATGGAAGCCCACTTGCAAATGCACCAAGCCGAACTAGTTGGGAAAGTGTGGACTGAAGCCGAGGTATAACACATGCAAAATAGTAGCGGATAATTAATGAATGAGTTCAGTCAAGCCACATGGTTTTGGGACAACTTTGACTTGGTTGGGCAAAGCCAGACGCCGGGACCCTCACGTCACATGGGAAGTTGGGGGATGATAGTCATGGATCACGTTTGTGTGGAAGTGGAATGCTAAGGTGGAGGCCGTCCGCCCATATTCCGTTCACTCGTGAAAATCTTTTGGTTGTTTTTAAAATATAGAATGTCAATCCTTTGACCTCGCAATCTCCAGCTTTTCTCCTCAATTCACACACGCATGGTACACCAAAGATTCTGTGGCAGCCCATGTCATTATGACGGAATCAACCAGTGGGGTTGAAGCTTGAAGCTTCAAAACAGATACCCTATTCTATAAATAACGAGGCCACCTATTGGAGTGCGGGGATTCTTAAATGCTTTCGGCAAAATACCGGAATTAAGGGCACACATACAAAGCCAAAGCCAAAGCCAAAGCCAGACATTGGCCGGCGCCCTTCTGCGCCCTTCTGCTTTGCAATGGCGATGACAAAATTCGGGCGAGGATTCGAGTCGCGGATCGATAAACTGAATGCTTTTGTGAGCAAGAGCGCTGTGGGCCGATACTTCAAGCTGGACGCCCGGAATTCCTGCTTTACACGAGAGCTCCGCGCAGGAACGGCAACGTTTCTGACGATGGCTTACATTCTGGCTGTCAACGCCAGCATTCTTACTGATTCGGGTGGCCCCTGCACGGTGTCCGACTGCACGTCCAGCTGCAGCGACTCGTCGGTTGCCGTGAGCGCCTGCCAGGGGCTTAGCGCAAACGGGACTGCGTTGAGCTTGGTGTTACCCGGGGTTGAGTGTAAGTTTCCGCCTGTGAATGCTGGGTACCGGGAATGCCTGGACAGAACGAAGAAAGACCTGATCGTGGCCACCGTAGCCTCGTCGCTTATCGGGTGTTTCATCATGGGGGTCTTCGCGAATTTGCCCTTGGCACTGGCACCCGGCATGGGGACAAACGCATATTTTGCTTATACAGTTGTGGGTTTCCATGGCTCCGGTTCGATCTCCTACAAGAGCGCCCTGGCGGCCGTATTTATTGAGGGCATCCTGTTTTTACTCATCGCGGCTCTCGGTTTCAGAACGAAGCTGGCCAAGATGGTGCCGAAGCCGGTTCGAATCTCGTCCTCGGCGGGGATCGGGTTGTTTCTTGCCTTCATTGGGCTGCAATCTAGCGAGGGCATTGGGCTTGTCCAGTACAGCTCCTCAACGCTGGTAACGCTGGGCGCTTGCCCGAGCAAGTACATGGTCGGGCTTGCGCCGGTCCAGACGTTTCTCAACGGGACAACGGCGCTTCTCGCTGGAGGCACCGTGTCAGGCGACATCTTCTGTCTCAAGGGACGAATGGAAAGCGCCACGTTCTGGCTTGGGATTGTGGGCTTCGTTATCATCGCTTACTGCCTGGTGCACAACGTGAAGGGCGCTATGATCTACGGCATCGTGTTCGTGACGGGTATCTCGTGGTTCCGCCATACCCAGGTCACTTACTTCGACGACACCGTAACAGGAAACGAGGCCTATGATTATTTCAAGAAGGTCGTGGACGTGCACCGGATCACGGGCACCGCCGGGGCCCTGAGTTTCAAGGATTTCCACAGCGGGCAGCTATGGGTCGCGCTCATCACTTTTCTCTACGTAGATCTGCTGGACACCACCGGGACGCTCTATTCCATGGCCAAATTCGCGGGGTTCGTGGATGAAAAGGGGGATTTCGAGGGACAATACTTTGCCTTCATGAGCGACGCCTTCGCCATCATTATCGGTTCTCTGCTCGGCACTTCACCAGTGACAACGTTCATCGAATCCTCAACAGGCATCCGCGAAGGGGGGCGGACGGGGCTCACCGCTCTGACGGTGTCCTTCTATTTCATGCTCTCCTTCTTCTTTACGCCGCTCTTGGCCTCCATACCGCCGTGGGCCGTCGGCCCGCCGCTCATTCTTGTCGGCGTTCTGATGATGAAGTCAGTTTTGGAAATCGACTGGGAGAACATGCGGGAAGCCATTCCGGCCTTCGTTACTCTCATCGTCATGCCCACAACCTACTCAATCGCCTACGGTTTAATCGGAGGTATCGGGACCTACATCGTTCTGCATCTCTGGGACTGGACCAAGGACGCCTACAGATCCGTGGCCGGTAAGCGGATCCAATCCCCCACCGCCGCCGCTGCCGCCGCCCCCAGCTCCGCGCGCAGAGACGTGGAGATGAACGGATCTAGCGTCTGACTCCCGCAAGAATCGAACGCGTGATCTAACTCAACACAGGTTATTCTATTATTGGTTATTGTTAACAGGTAGCTTAGAAACTAGAGTAGGGCTTCTCATGCTGACTCCGCCATGGCGTGTATATTATTTGTTTTCAATGAAATTTACCCGATTCTTGACTTTGCATATTGTAAAAAGCGATGCATCTCGTCCTGCCATTAAAAATTCGAACTTCTCTTTTGTATTTTTGGGAAGGAAATGCATTATTCGTTCAGTAGCGAGGTCGTGGGATCGAATCCTGGTATATATGTTTTTTTTTGCTCTATGGATATGGATATAGGGAATTTCCTATTGAATGTTTCGGTCAGATTGTACTGTCTTTACATTTACTCTCAGAAGTGTCGTGCGGGCGCAAGCAGCGTACGCCAGCCACGTCTCATGTTAACAAGAAAAAACCTTTACACAGTTTCTTAAGCAAAGCTTTTAAAAGGCCACGTGGCATGCCATCGAGAAAGATAACCATTGCTCATTTTCGTAAAGTCCAAAAGAGGTTATCATGTCAGAATTATTATGGTAAAACTTACTCCCTTTCTCTTACGGGATTTAGGTATCTATGGTTTTCCATTCCACAATTTGAGACCCACTTCATATATTTTGGCATTTGTGCTGTGCATATATTTTGGCATTTGTGCTCTTATTCTCATTCAACCTTTTGGGACTCATTTCCAGAGTGCAAAGTATAGAATATTGGGGGAGTAAAGGTTTGATGTGAACTTGGGGTAAGCTTCAAACTCATTTCCAGAGTCTAAAGTATAGAATCTTGTGAGAGTAAAGGTTTGATGTGAAACTTGGGGTAAGTTTCAATTTTGAGGTAAACTCAAGTGTATATAAGGTTTGGGGGAGTAAAGGTTTGATGTGAAACTTGGGGTAAGCTTCAATTTTGAGGTAAACTCAAGTGTATATAAGGTTTGGGGGAGTAAAGGTTTGATGTGAAACTTGGGGTAAGCTTCAATTTTGAGGTAAACTCAAGTGTATATAAGGTTTAACATGAGTTTTAGGTAAACTTTGATGACTGTCTGACATGAAAATTGTCATGAGAATTTGGTGTGATTATTGGGTAAATTAGAGTAAAGATTTACCTTGAATCTTAAATTTCAATGAGAATTTGGTATTACTCTTGGGGTAAACTAGAGTAAATATCTAGCATGAATCTTAGGTAAATATTAATAAGAGTCCAACATTAATCTTGGCTTAAATTTCAACCAGAGTCCTGTAAACTTAGAATCAAAAGAGATTCTTATCTTTTAGTCTAGCACTCATGCAATTTTATAAGGACGAGAGAATTGCTTTGCTGTCTTGTATAGTGGGGAATTAATTACAAATAAGAGGAAATGCTGGGGTTTTTTGATGGCACCTGCCAAGGGCGAGACCATCTCTATGGACTTGGCAGAATCCTCTACTTATTTGATCATCACTACATAACAGTTTCTGGTAATGCCTCAATGGGATCAAACAATTTTGCAGATCTTGCGGCTCTAAAGCAACTCATTCACATAGCTTGAATGGTGGGAGTACAAGTACTACAGGTATATGAAGACTCGACTCTCGCTATACATTGGATGGCTGGATTTTATAGTCTTTACGATATCAACTTTTTGGAAATGCACATCTTCAGGGAACACAATTCTCAAGTCAACCAATTATCTAAGGAGGGTCTTCGAGTTCCTATGGGAATGCTTGCTATCAATAGATATTTTGATGAGGACATCCAATCCTTTCTCCTATTAAAATATGCATTATAATTATGTATTTTTCAGTTCATGTCCTTTGTGAACTATGTTGTATATTCTTAAATAGTATGTATATATCTTAGCAGTTTGAACAATGTATTGACACCAGATTTGAGAGATGTTTTCCTTTGAGCCTGAATAATGTAATTTTGCTCTCCACTATAATAAAAATATGACTTTCTTTTTTCATGGAAAAAAAATCTTAAGATAAACTGCAAGTAAAATAAGGGGATTGGGTAAACTTTGATGTGCGTCTGCAAATCTAACAAAATACTCTTTCTATAAATGCTATATAATATAATAATGATGCATAGCTTTGTAATAATACAACTTTATCATATATAATAAAGAACTCTTTGTTACTCAATAAATTTTTATATATTTTGACAAATAATATTTTGAAAAAAAATATTTTTTAAAAAATAAAATATATAAAAATTTAATACATTTTAATATAAGAAATTTATAAATAAAAATATAATTTTAATTTTATTTAAAATTTACAACTTAATTTTAAATATTTTATTTTTAAAAAAATCACAATAATTATATTTAAATAACTATAACTATAATTAAATAACTATAACTATTTCCACATCCTTTATAAAATTAAACTTTATTATAAAATTTTAATAAATAACTTAAAATTACAAACATCATATAAATCAATAAAGAGGGGCCACAACTTATAAAGACCAGACACCAAGGACACCACTTATGTAAAAGACAAATGCAATCACTATCTCTATCATAAATGATGTAGAATTGAGTGTAATTACATATAGTTGAAATGTGATATAATTAAAAGCTTTGACTAGAATATGTATATACAAGGTGGAAATGATTTGCAAGGTTTATGTATATTTTAGAATCTTTGACCATAATAGAGACATTATTAAGTTCTTTACATGCATTGGTCACTTTGAGTGAAAGTAACTTCTCCTTTTGAATTTCTTTATGTTTGGAGAAATCAAAAACTTAATCTATTTGCTAAAAAGTGTGCTGGTTACCAAATCAGATAGATGTGAGCTGGTTGGATAAGGAAGGATGTATGTTAGGTGAAAGAAAACATTTGGCCAACTAACACCACCAGTTTTTAATATCAACCGTGGTAATTTAAAGTGTGGTCAAGTGTTTTAATAAAACTTGAGATAAACTTAATGGTAAAAGTTTGGGTTAATTTTGATTAAAGGTTTGCATTAAAGTTGTGAGGAAATTGTAGTTAAGTTTTCATGTTCAACATGATTTTTTAATAAAGTTTTCAGAGTAAACATCATAAATGTATAGCAATAATTTCTAAACAATAAAAAGGAAAATGTTTCATTAAGTGCTCTCATTAGTAGTTGACAATGGCATTACTCTAGGAGTAAACTTTAATTGCAATGGAATAAACTTAGAATGCATTAAGGATCCAACATAACACTTGTGATAAATTAAAAAATATTTAAAACGAGTTTTGGGGTAAACCTTATTTTATGTTTGACATGAATTTTGGAAAATTTCAAATACTTGTCTTAACATGAAATTTGGGTAAAGTTTAATGAGGGTTGAAGATGAATCTTAGAATATTGTTATGGAAATGTACAATAGTAATTATTAAACAGCAAAAATATTTTTTTGAGTTCTCTATTCAATATATTGGGTGCAAAATTATAATTTAATAATTATTCTTAAAAAATAATTAAGTTAATAGAATTGTATTGTTAATAATCTTATATTTTTTTCAATGTGGTGGTAAGTGTGGGTAGGAGTTTGTTGTGTGTGACCCCAACTAAATTTGTGAACTTGTTTATGCTTGGGGGCTAGGCATATCCTTTAACAACCAAGGAATCAAGGAATCCACTATCAGAATTTGCCAAATGTCAAATCCCTTAACTTCAAAAGGCTTCAATCTTTACTTAAAAGACAAGGTGCGATAAACTCTTTCTATTATATTGAGCTTTTGTTAGATGCTTTGATCCCAAAATAGCCAGGCGAAGCTCATGGAAAATAAAGAAACCTTGTTAAATTGTGGAATGTTATCAAAAAACAAGGGCCCCCCTCTCTAGTTTATCTCCCTTGAAATAATATTCACCTAAACTTAGGAAGCAACATGCAATACAAGTTAGTGGACAACTGACATTGGTTTTTAAAGTCCGGCGTAATGGGAATTAAATCATGTTTCCCCCATCATGCCTCCACCTCCTTTCTAGAAGCAAGGTAGATGGACAACTCTTAACTTCAAAAGGATGACACCATTTAGAGTAGGTGAGAATTTTTTTCCAAATTCTTGTGGTTTCTGTTAGAGTTTTATCTCATCTAGCTTGGCATTGTATGGCTATGGTGTGACACTTTGGATGTTGTGGCTCCTTCAGAGTGTGTCCTTGATGCAGGGATAGGATTCTTCTCTGAATTTCGTATAATTGGCTTGAGTACGGCACTTCTTTTGGATTATACCACTCATTTATGCTTGGTATGGATAGACACATGCATTCCAACAAGTGCATTCTATGTGAAATATCCGACCTTCGAAGGGGTCAAAGGGAAATTGTTTGTTAAATTGTAGATCTTTAGGTTGCATTGGAACACATTAACATCTGGATAATCGCTCAATTATAGTCCCAAACAAATTAAAGAATGCAAAGTTAGCAACAAAAGTGGATAATCAAGGTAAGCAAATAAAAACATCGGTAGCATATAACAACATGCAATATTAGTTTATTCTTGGTCTTGCCAAAATCTCTCACTCCTTGGCCTCTTTCCCAAGGGTATCTATTAGGTATGTTCAATAGGGTCTAGGAGAAAAGGAATATGAAACACAAATTTGGACCTCAACCTTTAGGTGGACAATAAACAAGAATCCCTTAGTAATGGAAAGTTTTTGTTGTTCTTAATCTAGTACATTAAGATTTATAGTAATAAGCTCCTTCTTTATGTTGAAAGGATGGTAAGAATTACCCGCCAAGTATGTAATTTTTTGAAAATTTAGAGGTTCTTAAATCCTAAGCTTCATACTTCTATAATTTTTTATTTGTATTAACTTCTTGTATGATATGCCACAACTTTCTTTAAATATAACCATTACACATTTTAATTAAAAAATGAAAAAAATCTAAAATCCAAAAACATTAAGTAAATGAGTGGAACTTTATTTAGTAAATAAAAATCATAAAATTAAATTACTTAAAAAAATATAATATATAAAAATTCTTTAAGAAACCTTAGTATTTCACTATACTCTATAAATTCTATAAATATGGATAGTAATTGAATTTGAACTATGTCTTGATAGTTCCCATTCCTATTATTAAAAATTAAAATAAAATAATACGGATATCATATACCTTATTTTGAATATTTCATCTATAACTATAATCCTCTTATAGAGATATGGACAATAAGATAGTTCCCATTCCTATTATTAAAAATTAAAATAAAATAATACGGATATCATATACCTTATTTTGAATATTTCATCTATAACTCTAATCTTTTTATAGAAATAATCGGTCGATCATCTTTTCTCTTCGTGCTCAGTCATATAAAATCTCTGGTTACTAATTGCCAATTCCCTTAGTATACTATTTGCATGGCGTTCGTCCATATTGATTGATTGTTTTGGCCGGTGGTTCCGTAACTCTCTTTCTTTACAATGGTTTAAGCTCCCATGCTTTATGTTGTGGGAATTATGGAAGGCCCGCAATCGTTGCGTATTTGATGGTATCGTTCCAAATCTGGATTGGTTATGCTACCAAACTATTGCTTTATTCAAGGAATTCAATACCATATCCATCCCTGTGGGTGGCATGAATGATATATCTTATAAACGACCTGGTTACCGAATTGCTCCTCTGGTTCTGGTGTATCCTTGCGGATTCTTTGATGGGGCTGCGGCTGGGGGAAGAGGTGTTAGCGGGGCCGGTGTGGTGTTACATCTTAACAACTCTGTCTCCTTTCGAATCCATTTAAACTTGGGTTTTGGTACGAACACCCACAGTGAATTGTGTGCACTCTGGCTTTTTTTATACTTTGCTCGGCTCAAGCAGGTTTCATCTCTCGTTATTACGGGTGATTCTTCTTCCATAATATCTTGGGCATCGGGTTCTTCCCCACTCAATGTGTTGCTCCTCACACATTGGTTGGTTGTGGTCAGGAATTACATCTGTGACTTTCAGCATATTCACTTTGCCCATGTTTATCGCGAGGTAAATGTGGAGGCAGACATGCTCTCCAAGCTGGCCATGGACTCTTCGACTGGTATTATCTTGTGGGAGGAATGGCATGAGGACCTTTTTTTCACCCAGGGCTCGGTTGATTTGCATTGGATCTGATTCTTATGGTATGGTTTTTTGCGGTACTATCTGATCTATATGTTACTCATATGATTATATGCGACTTTATATTTTGCAGGTTCATAGTCACTCTCCCCAACTCCTTGTTGGATTTTTGATCCGTTTGGCTTTTGCGGCTCTATTACTATTTGCTATCTATTTGACATTTGTGTCCAGGCCTTTGGCTGTTTTGGACTTATATTATTTGTATTTATGTCTTTAGTTTGACTTATATGATATTTTGATACTATGACTCACGGGCACTGTTAGTTTGGTCTTATTATGCTACTGAGGATTTGATGCTTGGTTTTTGGCATCGTTTATGATTTTATGTATGGGTCTTGGTATAGATCCTGAATATTGTGATTGTGTCTTGGGACTTAACCTGTGCCCGTATATAATATGTCACACATACCTACATGCTTTGATGACATGATATATTGGACCTATTTACTATTTTGTGGTATTAATAATAAGATATATTTTTCCTTGAAAAAAAGAGATATGAAAAATAATACTCATCCTTATCATATTAAAGATAAATACATAACCTTCACAACCAAACCACCACCAAAGATATCACATAAGTACACGACATTTATTGAATCACTTTCTCATTAATGAATAGTTATAATCCTCTTATTAATGAATAGTTATAATCCTCTTATAGAGATATGGACAATAATGCTCATCCTTATATGTTAAAGATAAATACATAACTTTAACAACCAAACCTCCACGAAAGGCATCACATAAGTACAAGACATTTATTGAATCACTTTCTCATTAATGAATGGTGTACAAAGTTCATATAATTATGATGTGACATAGTTAAAAACTATTTTTACAAAGTTCATATAATTATGATGTGACATAGTTAAAAACTATTTTTATGTTCAATGGTATGTTATCTTAAAGGGGTGTAAATATTGTTCTAAATGGTCATTCTTTTTGCAATTTGGTAAAGTAGAAGGATTATAAAGAGTCATCATATACTTCTTAATAAAGTATAACCTTTTTATTATGTGAAAAAAAAGGCTAAATTGTTTAATAAATATTTTTGGGATTTTATATTGATGTAGTGATTTTTAAAATAGTTGAATTATAAATAAATTATAATTTTAAAGCTTTAATCTATACAACTATATTAAATGTCAATTTTGTTTCTTAATATTTTTTTTATAAAATCAAAATTATATATAACTATTCATTAAAAACTTTTTATTCAATTATTTTATACACGATAAAGAACCATCAAAACTAACATTCTTGCTAACAAAAAAACTGCATACCAACTATTCTTATACAGCCATCATTAAAAACATCAGAAGAACCTAATAAAGTATCTCAAGAGTGACCCAAACTAATAACAAACTAAAGTCTAATTTAGTTAATCTTTTGTAATAATCTTTATTTTGTGTTATTTTTAAGTTAGGGTTGAAAACTTTAAACATAATATTTTGGACTTTGTGAATGATTATTAAGATTCTTATATATTTGGATGGTTAAATTGAGTGGAAAGTGATTAAAAGTGTGTAGAGAAAGGAAATCAAACATTTAAAATGATAAGAATACTTTTTTAATTAGAAAAATAATTTTGATAATATTTTAAATTTTTATAGATGAAAAATTGAAAATTTGAGTAAAAAGTATTGATAAATTTATAAATATAAAATATTAAAAAATATAATATAAAAAAATTATAATTAAAAATATATATATATTAATAAAAAATTATAAAATTATAAATAATTGATATATTATTATTATTTTTTATCTTAAAAATAAAAATAAAATAATGTTTATATGAACCATGGATATAACTATTAAAAGATCATATAAATATTAAAATGATCAAATATGTTATAAAGATCAAATATTTGTTGTGGCAGAAGTTGTATCCTTACTCCGCCCGACGATACCAGATCCAGATACCTTATCTGCTAAAAGAAACTTTCTCTTTTACACAATATTTTAAGTCGAGTTTTTTTTTTATTAAGTGTATTTTAAAATTATGTATTCTTCTCTAGGAAATTAATGGATTTATTCATTATTATAGATACAATATTTTAATGTATAGATTTAATGGGTTTTGATTGTAATTTATAATTTTTATATAATGAATTATTTTAAAATTTATATTGAATTTTGTCAATTTTTATTAGTTTATTTGGTTAAGGTGTGGATCTTGTCAATCAACTTGAGTTCAATTTTGATGGTCTCCTTTTTTACTTAAGGAAAGAGATGATTATTCAAAAAAATTTAAAAAAAAATTTAAGATAATTAGCACGAGGATGAGAGAAGTGTAATGTTTAATTCCAAATTCAAAATAGACAATTATAAAAAAATATAAAAAATAACTCTTAGTTGATGCATGGATTCAAAATAAACAATTATAAAAAAATATAAAAAATAACTCTTAGTTGATGCATGGATAACAGGCACTTAATTTGTGGTTTATTTTGGATGCATAGATAACAGGCACTTAATTTGTGGTCTATCGGTATTCACCATCCACAAGTTAAGTGGCTATACTCGTAAACAAACTTCATACATCCTTTGAGGAAAGTGAAAAGGTATGTTGGTGATGTGGATATAGTAATTTTTAATATGTATTTTTGTAAATAATTTTATTTTAAATATAATTTTAAAAAGGATATATTATTTCACTATAAATTTATAAAATTAATTACACTGGTATTTTATTTATCTTAGAATAATTGATAATCCATACTCTTTTGGGTGGATAGAATGAAATCCATCTAATCCCACCAACTAACCACCCTAGACTTTCATTCTTATCAAACAGCTTGGAATCTTTCCATTAAATAATTAAAAACCATTTTAAATTTTATTCCAATAAAAAGACTACTAAATTGACAGAAAATATCATTCCTCTTACAATTAAACTATTGAAACTACCATAAAAACATGTCGAATTAATACATTAAGTATTCGACGAGATTGTAATGAATATTCTAAAGTATGGCCTACTCATTACATCGTTTGCTTCTCCGACACGGAGCCAGGTATCCGTGCAGCGCCGTGGCCGGTCAGCAGATCGAGTCCAGCCGCGCGTGGCCGCCGCCCCCGGCCCCTCACAGAGAACGCGGAGATGAACAGGTTAAGGGGCCGACACCGACGCGGCTCGAACGCGTGCCCTCTCATTCAACAACATTGGCCGCAGGTTTTTCTACTATTGCTTAGTGTTTCTCAAGCTGACCCCGCCATAGCGTCTTTATCATTTGTTTTTCGACAAAATCGGCCACAGGTTTTTCTATTTTTGCTTATTATTAACAGAGAGCTTAGAATTTAGGGTAGGGCTCCTCGAGCTGACCCCGCCAGGGCGTTTTATATCATTTGTTCTTCATGAATTTTTTTCTACTTCTTAACTTTGCGTGTTGTACAGAGATGCATCTCGAAAATTCAAACTTTTTTTTCGTTATTGCGAAGGAATATACATATGATTCGCTGAGCTCCAGGTCGTAGGATCGAATCACGGAAAATATATGTTTTTTTTTCTTTCATGAAGTGCAAGTGGGGATAATGCTTTTAATTTCCATAGATTTATTCAATGGAGTTGGTGAGATTGTAACTTGTTAATGCCGTGAAGAAAGAGAAGCCTAGCCATTTTCCTAAAATCCAAGAGATGGTGGAATATCAAAATTATTAAAAATAAAAATGACTAGAATTCTTATCTCATCCGTGACACATTTTGCTTGTGAACCGTTGTTTATTCATAAAATTGCAAGTCGTATAATTCTTATCTCATCATAATACACATTTTCCTTTTTTTTTTTTTTTCAATAGAAAAAGACATACCTGTATTAAGAAGTATAAAGTAATTACATCAGAAATAAGCCACCCAAGTGGTACACATTTTCCTGGTGAAGCATTGTTTATTCATAAAATTGAAAGTCCTAGGTGCACTAGGGTTCAACGTGAAACTTGATTCCGACATATGAGTGATGATTTGGTTGTCGGATATACTTCTCCTCACAGAAATCTTTGGGTAAACTTAGCGAGAACCTGAAAATTAGTATAACAAAAATTTATTATTATTTCTTTTAATAAAGTACATTTTCTTATAAAAATACCTTTGGTTAAGTGTTTTTGTTAGTGTTTTACATTAATTTTTTCTATATAAAATTTAAGGTAGCTTTGGTTTGACAATAATTTTTGGGTAAACAATACTATGAGTTTGAAATAATTTTTGGGTAAACAATACTATGAGTTTGACATGTAACTAGAGAAACTTCTAAGTATAACAAAGGAGATAGAAGCTAAAGTTCAAGTTTTTGTCTTTGCTTTACGATAATAAATTGAAATAATTTTAAATATGTTAAATGTTTATATGTTTGAATTTTGTCTTTTTCAAAAGATAAAAATAATAAATTTAAATATGTTAAACATTTACAAATTTGGATTTTGGCTTTTCTACGATAAACTTCATTTGATTTTGACAAGATGGAAAAACAACTATGAGTCTTATATAGCCACCCAAACTCCTACAAGAAGAAAATGTTGTAATTATATTATGAGTGTTTCAGAACATAAAGAAAATAAATAACAAAAGCATAGAATGGGGGCAATGAAGCTTAAACCTGAAAGAAAGTAACTTCTAGTAGAAAATAGATCAACATATCTGAGAAACTGGACAAAGCAACATTGTGTTTCACATTTGTTCAAAGGCCCTCTGAAGTGGGTCCATGGTCGAGCTACGCACTGACATAACACACTCGAATATGGAGACATTGAATATAGACATGTCACAGATAGATGCATGTAGTAGAAACGTTGTGAAGAGACACAAAAGTCATAAAATATTCTACAATTAATACTTTTACCTCCAAATATGGTTATGCAGGTTGAAAAACATTCACGTCGAAACTCAAAAGCCACATGCAAATAGATATTTAAATGTCATCAATTTTCAGGTGTATGTTTCGGAGGATCCACAGTAGCCATGATTGTCATCGACATTTCGAATCCAAAACAAGATTCATCATTAGGACGATTCGTCAAGTTATGAAGAGCTGCTAGATCAAAGGTATTAATATTTATTGTTGGAATGCAAGGAATGAGAGTTTGTCGGTTTCTAGAAAGTTAGGGTTAGGGTTTCTTTTTTATTAATGTGTTAATGCATTTCTTAAGTCAATTAGTTTGTTTAGATAATTTACATAACTTGACGAATCGTCCTGATGATGAATCCTGTTTTGGATTCGAAAACGTCGATGACAATCATGGCTATTGTGGATCCTTCAAAACATACACCTGAAGATAATTCCCACAGAAATCTTGCAACGAAAATGTCATCAATTTGTTGAAAGGTGTGATTCTCTTGATATTATGGGGCTTGTAGTTGTTTCATTTTTCATAATTTTATATAAACTGTCTGTGTACATGTGAGATTTGTTCGTTGTGAGAAGAAAACAAAGTAAAATGATGGTAATGTCTTTCAATTTTAATTTATTTTTTGGGGTAATGGTTAATGTCAGAATGGGATAAATGTCACTTAAGGCTATTGAACAATAATTTGGTATGATACAATATCATGTAATGGATAAAAAATGTAGTTCCATATAAGGGATAGATTATTTTTAGCTGGAAATGCAATATACAATGGTAATGATTTGTATCTCCTTCCTAGATAAGCGAGTCGGCGAACCCTTTATATTAGTCGTTGTTTTGTATTTGAGAATCGTGTGAACATCTTGAGTGGATTTGCAAGTGCGGTTCATTCTTTGGGTGTGTGGGTGCCCCCATTCTCGTTTCTCTCCCGAGTAGTAGTGACGTAAGCACGACCACTCCATCATTAAAAGAAAAATCGATCATTAAAAGAAAAATCCAATGAAGGCAAGTACTAAATAAGGGCTTGAGAGACATGAAATCTGTGTGCAACATTTACAATAAAAATAGTCTATGCAATTTGTAGAATAAACGATAACAAACATAATATACAGAAAAGAGGGCATATAGAGCTATAATTTGTAGAGTCTTGCATTTTTTTTCAACAAGACTTCGGTATAGATATATAGATTTTTAGTGCGCATAACGATTCAATTCAAGTATATTCTTACCTCCAAAAAAACCATTCTTTTGTTTATTTATGCTTCATTATTTATTTAATTTTGCATATTATGATGTGTCTTCATATTTATTTTTTTAAGTCATCTTTTTATATAATATTAATTTAGTACATAAATGATAAATAAAATGAATATGAATCAAGTTAATGGATCATAATAGATATTAATAAAGATTGTTTTAATTTTATTATTAAAAGTCAAGAAAATAAATATAAAATCCCAAAACGTCAAAAGAAAATTTGACAAGTAGAATGAAAACCAAATTCCAACACTGGTTGCAATAGATGTGGAAAACAATCTTTATAAAAACATTCAACTTTGAAACATTAAACCAGAGTTGAAAAATATTTACCTTCCTCAAACTATCCATTTTTTTAAACAAATTCAAGTAAACATGTTATATCACATTTCTTTAATTTCCATTCATAATTTCTTCACAAAAAGCTTGGTAAGAAGCTTTGCACTCTTTTTAGCCCATTGTTTTTGAACAATAATCTTTGATCAAAATTAAAAAAGTGACCACTTTCAACCCAGTGTTCAATGGTCATGTTGCTTTCTTAGATGGTGTGGCTATCTTTCTAAACCACGGTCATTATTATTTCTTGAGACTCAATTGTGGTACGGGTTCTAACATGAAATTTGAACTTCTAGCTCTTTGGTGTGTTCTGAAAGTGTCAAATACTTTTGGTATCAATAACATCAAAGTATTTGGAGATTCTCGAGTGACCATTAAATGGGCGTGTGGTCAAAACAACTTAAAAGTCACTTCTCTTCTTCACTGGTGCCTCAGGCAGAAATTCAATCATACAATGATAGGGGTTATTGTATGGGAGGAATTACAGGGTCTTCATGTCTGTGATATGGTTTCAGTGAGAATTATTGATCGATAAATATATGTGGGAGGAAGAATGTCAGTTTGTACTATTTGATTTTCTCTGCTGATTAAAAAAAAAAAAAAAAATTAAAAAGTTTTGCACTTTAAGATAAAGTGATTTTCATCCTCAACATTCATAAACTCGCAAAGATGGCAAACCCTTTCCACCCACAGACGCTATATATATATATATATATATAAATTTTCAATGTAAATATTTTATATAATTAATAAAAAGGTTTATACATTTAAAACATACTTCAAAAAAATTATGTGTGAGATTGTAATTGTTTACCTAATCTAAATTCGCTTATATAAATGTTTATTATATTAAAAAATTCAAAATTTTGAAAAAATATTAAATTTTTATAAAAAATGTTTTTATATTTTAATTAAATATTTTTTCGGCAAAATAACATAAAATGTTTTAACTAAATATATTTCAACATAAAATTAGTTTTAAAAAAATTATGCATATTTTTAATAAAATATTAAAAACATTTTTTTAAAACTGAAGTCGTTATTAAACATTTTTTATATAACACTCAATATGTATTTTTAAATAAAATATCAAAAAATATTTTTAAAATATAATATTAAATTAAAGTCATTGTTAAGCATTTTTTATATAACACTCAATACATTTTTGGTGAAACATCAAAACATTTTTTAAGCATAATTTATCAAATTAAATTGAAGTCATTGTTAAACATATATTTTTTTTAATAAAACATGAAAGTGTGAAAGTGTGCTTTTAATGTGGAAACATCAAAACATTTTATGAGCATAATTAATCAAATTAAATTATTGTTAAACATATATTTTTTTTAATAAAACATGAAAGTGTGAAAGTGTGCTTTTAATGTGGAAACATCAAAACATTTTATGAGCATAATTAATCAAATTAAATTAATCATTGTTAAACATTTTTTTTTATACAACATGGAAGGGTAAAAGTGTTTCTTTTAATGATGGATTTTTCATAAAGTGATTAATTAATTAATTAGATTTTTCAATTTTAATGGAAAATTTGGAATCTTCATAGGCAATATATATATATATATATAAATATATTTAATTAGATGTTTCAATTTTAATGGAAAATTTGGAATCTTTACACGTAATTTTTTTATTTAGTGTATCATTAATTTTTAATCAATTGATGTTTCGATTTAAATATAAAACTTGAACTTTATATCTCTCTCTTCATTGAGAAGACTAAGCTAATCACTTTGTATTTTTATATTTTTGGTAGTTACATTTTAAACTATCTTTTCAGAATTTTGATAGTTATATTTTAAAATATCTTGTTAACATGTTATATTTAGAAAATAGATAAATAAATAAGTATTTATTTTGTTAACAATTCCTTCTAAACCTTTAATATTAATAGTTGATTTTAGTTAGAGTAAGACTCACAAGGGGCACTTAGGACAATATCTACAATGGGTAGCTAGGGTTTCCTTGCACGAGGTCTAAGCTCAACAATGGCAATGTTAGGAGGTAGGGTCAATCCTTGGTACCTCCCCTCATCCTCTTCTTCCTTCTCTTTGGAAGCCTTAGCTTTCAAAGCCATAACAAACATTACACTTAAGAAAGCAACGCCATCCCAATTGACCTCGAGACAATTTGAGAAGAAATTCAATCAGATCCTTTGTGTCAAGATTCTACATCAAATTCAATAAAAAAGAAGAAATTGTATTCTCTAAAAGGATGTTGGTTAGGCAGTTCACTGGATTCTGGTGATTCCCTAGATCAATGGAAACATGGTTGCACAAGAATTGACATCATTGAATAAACGGATAATTGCAAACAGTCTTTTGTAGTTGATGGGTTTACACATTCCTCTTTGAGATGAAAGAAGACAAAGACCTCATTTTTGAAATGGCCCACATTTCATGGGGCCATGTGGTATGTATCTAAACTGATGGTCACTGATGGTCCTTTGACATTGACCCAGAAGCAAACATTCCTATGGTAGTCCATGTTAGGAGATGAAGCCAATATTCAAATCTCCAATATTCTTCTCATAGAGTTCTCGACTACGTACTTGCGATTTGTATGTGCCAAGCATGCAAGGGAGCATAAGGGAAGGGCCCTTGCTCTCTGAGGGTTTGGGGGCGGAGCCCCTGGGTTGAAATTTTGTAGACCCTTCTAGTATATTTTAGTTCCTTTCGAAACCCTCATATGTATTGTATAAAAGGGGAATGACCCTTGGTATTGTATTACAATAGACAAAAGCATTGTATGCTTTTGGCCAAGTAATAATAAAATATCAAAGCTTTGCCTTGTGTTTTTACCTACCACAACATGGTTTCCATGTAAATCTCGTGTTCTATTGTTATTGTTGTTTGTTTTTATTTTTATTTTTATTTTTATATGTTTTCTAACATCTGGTATCAGAGTCTAAAAATCTCACAAGCATAGGGTTTTTTGTAGGTGGGAGCTGCAACAATGACATGAAGTTTAACCAAGCTCGAGATTGAGAAGTTTGATGGAAATAATTTATCCCCATGGACGATGAAGGTGGAGGATTTACTAGTTCAAAATGACCTAGTCTTAGCATTGAAATGAGATGGGGAAAAAACAAATGTCATGACAGATAAGGAATGGATAAAGTTGGATAGGAAGCTAGTTTCTACAATTCACCTTTTCCTAGCAGACTCTGTCTTGTTCAACATTGCTAAAGAAAAGACAGTGGAATTCCTTTGGGATAAACTTATGAACTTGTATGAGACTAAATAGGAAACAAATAAGTTTTTTTGATTTTTTTTTTATCATTTGAGAATAAAAGAGGATTCACCTGTGGCAGATCATCTTAATGAGTTTAATACCCTAATTAAAAAATTAATTTTGATTGGTGTAAAGGTGGAGGATGAAGACAAAGTGATCATTTTACTATGTTCCCTCCTAGATACCCAACTCATCATCAAGAACTCTGAAATTTGATGATGTGGTAAGTTGCTTTGCTTGGAGAAGAGTTGAGGTGATCCCTCTACTAGTGAAGCCTTATTAGTGAGAGGGGGATCTAGTGAAAGGGATCAACAAGGGAGATCATAGTCTAGATCCAAGTCCAAAGGACAAAAGCTAGAAGGGAAGTGCTATAATTGTGGGAAACCAAGGCACTCAAGGAAGGACTGTTGACATATGAAGAAGGAAAAGAAGGATGGAAAGCTAGATCAACCATTAGTTGAAGCTAGTATAGTAGATTCGGAAGAGACAAAAACATGTGAAGCTTTCTGTCTTAGTAACAAAAAATCTATTTTATATGCTTGGGTTTGAACTAAGGTGCATCTTGCCACATGTCTCCACATATAGACTAGTTTGTCAAATATCATCCCTATAATGGTGGGATGGTCTACTCGAGTGATAATCATCCTTTGGAATTTGTGGAAAGAGGGAACATTAAGATCAAGCTAGACGATATCAGAAAAGGAAGCCGTGTGATGTACGACATGTAACATATCTTCGAAAGAATTTGCTCTCAATTAAGATTATGGATAAGTTGGGGTAGTGTACTGCATTTGGTGACAATCATTGCAAAATTACCAAAGGGGCCCTCATGGCATCAAAAAGAGAATCTAATGGTACCTTGTGTCGTTTATGCGGTGATACCATGACAAATCATGTAATAACAACAAACTCATAGAATGTTTTTAAAAATTTGCATGACCGAGGTATGCTTTTTGGGATTAATTCTTATAAATTAGAATTGTGAAAGCACTGTATTTTTGCTAAACATAAGAGAGTTCGATTTATTACAAGATTAAAAGTTTTGATTTTTTGCAACTTATTTATTATGATATATTTGGATTGGTCCCCACTCTGTCTATAATTGGTGCTAGATATTTTTTTACTTTTATAGATGATTATTCTAGAATAGTGTGGGTGTATTTTTTGAAAAATAAATTAGGAGCCTTTGAGAAATTTAAAGAGTTCAAGGCATGAGCAGAGAAAAGTTTGGGCATGCCTATTTTATATATCAGATCTTATAATGGAAGAGAATATTGCACTAAGGAGTTTGATAAATTTTGCACATAGGAAGAAATTAAGCAACATAAGACTACTCCATATACTCCACAAGAAAATGGTGTGGTTGAGCATTAAATGAATCGAACAATCATGGAATGTGCAAGAAGCATGCTTAGCATCCAATATGGATAATCGAATTTGGGCAGAGGATGTAAATACAATTGTGTATTTTATTAACATATTACCTACAACTACATCAGATGGACATATTCCAGAAGATGTTTGTTGTGGTGAGCCAATTGATTATTCTCATTTGCATATCTTTGGTTATGATGCATTTTCCCATGTGCCTAAAGAGAAAAGGTCCAAGCTTGACCCAAATTATAGGATATGTGTTTTTCTCGGCTATGATAATACAATAAAGGGGTATATATACTATGGGATCCTACTGATCATAAGGTAATTGTTAGCCATCATGTTATTTTTAATTAAAAATCCATGCAAAGTAAGGAGGTACAATAGAAAACTAAGATTGTACAAGTTGAAGTAGAAATGAGTGAAGATGAAAATGAATATTTTAATCAACATGAATAACAACAAGTTCAACAACCACAACTCAGAATATCTACATGTCCCAAGAGATGTCCAGATAGGTATTCCCCTGATTTTCAATCTTCTTTTGCTATGTTAACGGATGATGGTGAGCCTAGTTCATTTAAGGAAGCTAGAGAATCTGATAATGTAGAAAAATGGAGAGCATTACACAAAAATGAAACATGGAAACTTCGGGATCTCCCACTAACACGAAAGGTTGTTGAAAATAAGTGGTTGTATAAAGTAAAGAAGAACAATAATGGGCTGCTAGAACATTATAAAGCTCGCTTGGGTGCAAAAGGCAATGTGCAAAAGTCAGGTATATATTTTAATGAAATCTTCTCTCCAATTGTCAAGCTTACTACTGTAAGGGTTTTACTTGCACTTGTAGCAAAATGGGTTTTGGAGTTGGAGCACCTAGATGCAAAAATTGCTTTCCTACATGGTAATCTTGAGGAATAAATTTATATGGATTAGTCCAAGGGATATAAAGAAAGAGACAAAGAGCATTTGGTGTGTAGACTTAAGAAAGCTTTGTATGGATTGAAATAGGCACCAAGGACGTAGTATATAAAATTTGACACCTTAATGAAGAGCCAAGGTTTCAATAGAAGTGAAGATGACCATTGTGCATATTGTAAGAGGTTTGATGATGCCAATTTTATTATGTTATTGTTGTATGTTGAAGATATGCTAGTTGTAGGACCCAACATGAAGAAAATTATTGATCTTAAGGCTCAATTGGATATGAAATTTGAAATGAAGGATTTAGGAACAACAGATCAAATTCTAGGGATGAAGATACACAAGGACAAAATAGGGAGGAATATCTGGTTAAGTTAACAGTCATATATAGAAAATATTTTGCAGCTTGAATATGCAGAATGCAAAACCAACTTCCTGCACACTTCAAGTTGTCTCCTGAATAGTGTTTTAACACATAAGCAATGAAAACAAGAAGTCTCATCTACCATATTCATCAACACTAGGGAGCCTCATGTTTTCCATGGTGAGCACCATACTAGATATTACCCAAGTAGTGGGAATTGTTAGTCGATTCCTGGTAAGAAACATTTGAGTGATGTGAAGTGGATACTCAAATATTTAAGGGGAACTTCATATGCCGCTTTTTGCTACAGATATACATATTTACAAATGAAAGGTTTCACATATTATGATTTTGTTGGAGATAGAGACACATGCAATTATACTACATGATACACTTTCACCCTTGTTGTTGGAGTTGTAAGCTGGACCTCTATGTTGCAACCCGTGGTGGCCTTATCTACCATTGATGCAAAATATGTGGCAAAAACTAGGGCCAATAAAGAGAAAATATGACTAGAGTGACTGATGGATGAATTCAAGATGTTGCAAGGGAATATCACTTTGCATTGTGATAGTCAAAGCACTATTCACTTAGTGAAAAATCCCAACATTTCATGATTGCATGAAGCATATTGATGTTAAGTACCATTTCATAAGAAAAGTGGTGGAAGAAGGTAGGATCCTATTGGAGAAAAATGATACTAATGAGAATACTACAAATATGCTTCAAAGTTGGTCATGGCTAAGAAGTTTGAATGGTGCAAAAATTCTCCGGGCTTGCTGAATTTGTGATGAAAGAATCATTGGGAAATTCCATGCAGGTGGAAAACATTGGCAATGAAATTCTTGTATATTGAATTCAAGTGGGAGAATGTTAGGAGATGAAGCCAATATCTAGATCTCCAATATTCTTCATATAGATTTATTGACCCTTATAGTGTATTTTGGTTCCTTTTGGAATCCTCATATGTATTGTATAAATGGGGAGTGACCCTTGACGTCATATTACAAGAAAAGAAAGTAGTGTAAGGTTTATGCGGAGTAATAATACAATGTCAAAGTTGTCATTTCCCTGTGGTTTTACCTATGCATAATAGGGTTTCCATGCAAATCTTGTGTTCTATTGTTACTGTTGTTTGCTTTAGTATTTTTTATATTTTTTCTAGCATTCCCAATATTGGTGAGAACCATCCACTAATCATATGGGATAACCAAACATTGATCTCCATTGGAAAATACATAAACCAAAACAAAATCCAAATCTGGCTAGTTCTCATGTGCAAGGATACGTGCAAAAGTTGACCTTGGAAAAAGGTCTCCTTGAAGCAATAAAAATTGACATACTAGGTTGGAACTTCTTCTAACCTTTGGACTATGAAAAAATACCTTTCAAATGGACACTTCACAAAAATATTTCAAAATGAACTAGAAACGAGTTTCTGAGGAGGCACTCAAAGTAAAATGCTTTCCAAACATGAAAAAAACTACAATTTAGAAACACCAAATGGATACAATCAAGAAGAAACTTATGTAGAAGACACATAATAGGTAGGACGCCCTCTCCACCCCTAAGAATTATTAATAATTTGAAATCATCAATCCCTCCTCCTTCTGAATTCTAACCTCTTACTCGAACATAGCCTATAGGAGATGGACCCTCCTTCGTAATCCCTCCCTCCTTAGAATCCTAATCCTCTCCCCTCAACCCATCATATATTGAAGGCTTAAATCTAGAATGCTCTTGCTTAAATATGGATATACAAACACTAATCATTTCTATAAGAAGGAAAGTACAAGCAGACTAAAAATCATGTAGCATAAATAAATATGGAAAATAGAGAGAGGGTGACAACTTTCGAAAGGCTTAAGGAGGAGGCTCATGAACACTTCAAACCTATCTACATGGAAGGGCCACTACCATCCCATTAATCCTAGAGCATTATGACAAGAAACATCCCCACTATCATCACAGAAGGGGACAGTCAAAAGTTAATGGGGGTAGTTTTGGCAGAGAACAACTGAAAAATACACTACAAGGAAAAAACCTTATAGTGGAGGCTTTTAGTGTTACAATATTGGGAAAAATGATCCAAAAACACCTCCACTAAAACCCCGACATATGGTAATGGATGTTTTGGTGGAGTTTGTAATGGAAATTTATTACAACTAAAAAAGTCTATGCGCTTGGAGGTTTTGGCGGATGTTTTATTTTCTAGTGTGATTACATATGTAAAATGAACCAATGCATTCCTTATCAATATGCACTAGGACATCTTTATTAAATATTTTACACCGATGCTTTACATTTAAATGACACATTGGTCATTTATTTAAATGCATCGCACTAGTGCTTTATTATAAATTACGCATTGGTGTTTCAACAAAAAAGCATTGGTACGTTACGTAACAATATGCACAGAGTCATATTTATTAAATATTTTACACCAATTCTTTTTGTTTAAATGACGCACTGGTGCATTTATTCAAATGCACCTTACCGGTGCTTTATTACAAAGAAGGCACCAATGTGCCCATAATATATATAATAGCCCCGGTGCTCTACAACTCAAAGAGCACCAACACATCTAAATTAAATGTCATATACCACTGCCCTCCATTGACATAATGATCTAGTGCATTATTAATGCAATATCACATCAGGGCATATTAATGTTCACATCACACTAAGAAGTAGGGTTAAAATAAATGCACTAATAAGTATTTACAATGCATGTTTACTCAAAGAAGCATCAGAGTGGTTGTCAATACAAGCACTAGGGTTTCTATTTCGTAGAGTAGCACCAATGCGACTTATCGATTCAAAAGCATTGGAGAGCATTTTTAGCAAAAAAACAATATCAATAAGGACAATATGTCTATCTAGTACATTAAACACAATGTCTGATTTTCATAGATCATCAATTTGAAACATACAATTTGCATTACATACAATTATATATGTTGATCATCACTCTTTACTCAAACTGCTATCAATGCTTGAACTACTTGCATGGTGCCTCATTTCTTCATGACTTGCATAAGATATTGTACTTGGGTTAGTTATCCAAATGTTTTGTTGATTGGCTCGATTTTGATCCTCCTCATCATGTTCCATCTACAAACATAAAAATAAAGTGTAATGATTATATCTACATTGGTGGGAATAATGCAAAAAGAAATCATATACATGATTATGTGAATTGAAAAGCATACCATAACAAGAATTAAAATCATATACACATTCTTTCAAAGCCATTCCTCACACCATCACTCAACAACTCTTCTGTTGGCTCCACTCCATACTTTGTTTCCTGCAAATTTTAAACATGGTGACATATCATAGATTTAACATTATAAAGGTTTCTTGTTTTTCTATTAATTATAAAATGAGAGAAGTAAGACAACATAGCTAATTACAAATTGCACAATTAACTCTTGATATTGCAACATATACTGACAACCCATACATAAACTAGTGCCAATCAATCCTTTGGATGGATCTTATTTGTAATTTAGCATATGTTAGAAGACATCCAAGAACAAATGTAAAATAATTAAAATATAAAGATCACAACAAATATGAAATTTTGAATAAGAAAAACACAAGTGCTCACAAACTTTGTGATCAACCCTTTTCTTTCTTGTCATCTTGTCTTATGTACAGAATGAGTTCCATTTTGTTTTCATGCAATAATTAAATCCTATGTACATAAAAGAGAAAATATATGATTACATACATTTGATGCATGTTATTATTGAGGTGGCTCCCCTTGCAATGTAGTTATGTTCATTTCTTTAACCATCTCCTTGTACACTTTTTTGGACATCCATACCGAAATTTTCGCATATAACCTCATTTGTCCTCTAGGATTTTAAAAATCTTCATTAACAACAAAAATCATAAAAAATATTTTATATTTATATGAAGTAAATATATATAGTCGAAATATTATTTCATAAATTTTTGTAGTAGTATATGCATATTAAAGAAAAACATGTTTAGGAATAATACTTTTTAAATGATTCTTTTTTGTTATTTTATGTTTTCACTATTGCAATTCTAACAGGTCTTATTGACCATTTCTCTAGAAACACTTCATGTAGTTTTCATATAAATTGATTCTTGGACTCATTGGATTTATTTATGTATTGTAAATGGAAATAATGTCTATACATTATTTCCACTATATTCCTTGTAGTTCTATAAAAGTTTTTCCCTGTTTCGTTAACTTTCAACACCTTTCTAGATGAACTAAGGATCAGTTCGTCATCATTTACATCCTTCATAATTTGTATTTTAGGAAGACATTCCCTTCCCTCACTATTAGTCCCTACACCACACTCAACAAATGTGAAATAGATTGTTTAAAACATTTTAGCAAATATTCTTGAGAAGTACATTATTACTACAAATTCAAAGTCTTTTTTTAATCACCTTTTGATTCACCTAATTCATTTCTTTACAACTTTTCCATCAATGTTTTACTCTTTTTTGCATTTGGATTGCTAACAATTTTATCGACTTTCTTCAAAACAATTCTCTACATAAAAAACAATATATACCATTTAAAGTTACTAATAATTAATAATATAATACTTTTATACTAAAATTTCAAAAAACTTGCCTTAATCCATTTTTCAGAAGCACTCTCAATGTGCTCATTGAAACAAGTTATATTCCATGAACTTCTATCAATAAATGACCTTCATTATTAAATAAAAAAAACTATTATATATTTTTCACAAATAAATTAAATATATTTTAGTTAAACATATTTTCTGGTTAATTGATGCACTTTATGCACAAATAAGCACCAGTGCTTTATGATCCTAGAAATGCATTGGTGCATCAAATCCATACATACACATTGGTATAGTGTGACAAATTCTAAAAAGTGATTTACTTTTCACCAGTGCATTTAATTTTAGAAAACCAATGCATATAATCTATATGGGTTGCACCGATATACTCGTGGACATTTTTTAAAAGAATTAACATTAAAACGATGTGCTCTTTATTGAAGCACATTGATGTGTAACTTTGTTCATTATGCATTGAAAAAATGGTAGCGTTAAAAAACAAACAAATAGAGACAAGTTTTGGCGAAATATTAAAAAATTTATCATTAAAATGATGTTCCTTTTATTGAAGTGCACTAGTGCTTAATGTGTATACCACACACTGAAAAGAGGTAATGTTTGAAAACAACTAATCAGGATAATAGGTATTTCCATATGATGCAATGAGTGTACCCATTTCAATAGATGTTTCATATATAAAAGCCCAAATACATCAAACATACAATGTCTACGAAGAAAAACTCATGTTGTGAAATAGAAGAAAGGATTAAACCTTAATGATAAATTTGCAGCCACATAAAACAAAAGAGAAGCAACACGAAAACAAGGGTTCGCAACATTAAAGGTAATTTTTTTTTAATAAAATGTAAATATTAGTAAGAAATATTTATTAATGGATTTTTGTAGTGTCCCTTTTTAATAAATTAGGTAAAATTGGAAAATTGCACTTTTTGGCCAATTCGACCCTTAGACTAGTAATGACTCAAATGCTTCCAAATGGCTCCAAATGCTTCCGAATTGGGTCTGAATGTGTTTGGAAGGTATTGAGACATAAAAATGAGGCTTATGGATGCTTGGAAACTATCAAAAGACTTTTGTAACATTCATTTACAATCAGGGAAAAATAGGGAAATTTACTAGTCAATTCGAGCCTGGTTCAAAACCCCCAAGGGTAGGGGACAAAAATGGCTTTCCAAATGCAGTAAGACCCTCCCAAATTTCAGAACAGAGACATGGAATTGTTAAATTAATTCAATGGGATCCCAAATGCACCGTCAATTAGTTTCACAATGGTTAAAAAGTATTTTTAAAGTTAGATTGTTATATGTTTCGCAAATTTTATTTGAAGAGTGTAAACATGTATTGATTGTTGATTTGACTCAAATGCAAGCAGAAAATATTATAATATTAAAAGGTGAATTCTTCAAATTCCAGCTCATACAATATTGTTCAAAGTTTATGTTCTCCCTTTCCATTTGCAGTGAGTTCATATTTTAATTATATTTTGATCATCTAATTGAATTTATATAATTTATGCACGTTCATGTGAATAATTATGCATTGAATTTTGCAGGATCATGATTCAGAATCGAGTATTCCACGATTTGGAAAAAGTTGCAAGCTCTTGTTAGGAGAAAGATACCGTAAGCAACTAGTAGACAAATGGAATACCACTTTACCCCTCTAATTGCAACATGCCATATTCTAGCCACAATCATGACTCAATGATAGTTAATTGCGTACTTGATCTCTTTTATGACACCCTAATAGTATGTGGGTTTTCAAAATGTCAAGGATTGAAGGAGAACCCTCAGTGTTTCACACTGACCCATTATATTAATGACCGAATACCCATTGTTGATGGTTTAATACTTACCACCGTGGTAAAAAATCCAATAGGTAATATAGAAAAGACATGTAGGAACACATCTATATGCTCATTTTTTGAGAAGTTGGAAGCCAAAACAATTGTGTTTCATCCTAAATTGACCAACTTGTCTCCTTCTGTTGAGTCAACCGAGAGTTCTAGTGATCCAAAGTATGATATCAATACCACTTAAAAACATCTCTACTAGGAGATCCAAAGTATGAGCTTTAGTGGAGGTCATGAAACATTGGCTATTGTATTTCTTCATTGTAGAGTAAACTCCAATTTTAAGATTACAACATGTCTTCTTGTGAATTCTCAGTTCACACTGATCCAAAAGTTGTACAAGCTAAGAGCAAAAATGTCCAAGTACACACCAAATTCAGTTCAAGTGTTGGAGTGTAAGGTAACGATGATTTCTCTCTTCCTATCAATTTGCAATAAATACCAAACCTCTAACAATTGCGCTTTGTATAGCTCTTGGTATTCTTCTCTACATGTACTCGATGTTGGAAATGGATTTTCCTTTTGTAATAATAATTATATGATTTCCAAGTCTAAAATGTATGTTGCAGATCTTGGGTTGTTCATCCTTCACATGCATTCATTCCTCCCAGAAAATCAGTAGCACTTATGTGATTTTGTGGTCCTTTTTATTATCGGTTTAATTACTTGAATATTATTAGATACAAACATAGCATTTCCATGTATAGTATGTGCATGAATGGGTACGCATATGGAAACCATAACATGAATTAGTTATTATATATCGATGGTCATCCTCACACTCATGATAACATTGCAGGGTTCATAAATAATTGTAGGTACTCCTTATTTAGTGCAAATTGTTCATTCGAGAAACATTCCAATGACAATGAGTTTTTCATGAAATGAAAGGATCTAGATTTGTTGTTGTGCATGCAATATGTAGTTTGTCTCGTGATGACAAATTGTTAATATACTATAAATTTCATAGACCACAAATTGCTCGTCAAAGATGCCTTGCATTGGGACCACCTTTAGATATCCCCTTGAGGTGTAAGAAAAATATCATTGATTAATTTTTTTTTAATTTTTAATTTTTATTTTCAATGGAGTTAATATAAACGTATTGCTCAATTTGACATTTTGTTTTGCAAAGTGGTTGGTTGCACATGTACTATTGAAAATCCTTTTAATGCTAATCCTAATAATTGTTTGGTATGATGTTTCAACAAACTAATTGCAATGTGCTTACTAGTATCATCGATTTATTATTCAATATTTTTGAAATTAGGATTTTGATGACAAGGGGATTGTATACCACTTTTTGTTGCACCCCATTATGATGTCAAATTGAGAGAAAGTTGCAAAACGAGCAATCTTGGAGAGGTATCATAGCAAGCATGGTTAACTCAACTGCCTATTCAATTTCCACTACGTCCCGAGTCACCAATTTAGAATGTCTACATTAACACGAATTCTTCACACGTTGGAAATGAAGGAAATGAAGTAGAGGTTGGTAAGGTTGCTTTCTTACGGGATACAACTTCCATGGAGGAAATGTTTTTAGGTGCATTCTAGTAAAATGAGCTAGGGGATGATGCTGGTATCATTGATATCTTCTTTGGAAACTTGAAATTTGCATCCACCACTCCTCTCTTTAATCATGGTTGATCAAAGTCTACCCAACTAGGGACAACAATGTCACTGTACAACTTGAAAGCAATGCATGGTATTTCAGACTCATGTTTCTTGGCATTTTTGAGGTAACTAACCATTAAGTCCCTTATATTTTTAGGATTCTTGTCATACAATCAACATCGAAAATGGTTGATTTTAAAAATGTTTAATAACAGTGAACATTTATATTGCCCACTAATTGTAGGTTATTGAAAGATAAGGTAATTTCCAGTAATAATGTGTTACCCAACAGTTGCGAAGAGGCAAATAAAATGTTGAAAAGATTGTGTGTTGAGTACCTATCACACCATGCATGTCCAAATGATTGCATTCTTTACAGAGGCGTATATGCAGACAAAGAGATATGTCTAGAATGTGGGCATGACAAGTATCGGAAATAAAAAAACAAGAGCAAAGCACATTGTCCTCCTTATAAAATATTAAGGAACATGCCTATAATCCCAAGGATCCAAAGGTTCTTTCATTACAAAGAATTAACCGTGTTGCAGGGGGGTGAAAACATGAAGTTGGGTAACTATTTTGCCCATTTTTTAACAAACAAAATTGCAAAATTTTATGTTTTTCAATTTCGACCCCTTTAAATCCATACCTCCCTTAGGAATTTCACCTTGAAACAAACACAAATGTTTTATAGAATTGAATTAGCTTCATACTTGTATTTTTTCTTTTAAATTATGGACATATCAAGGAAGAAATTTGGTGCTCACCAATAGAAAACACTTGAAAATTTTAGGTATAGATAATGAGTGACTTGCATGTGCACTAGTTTTTTGAGAGATGTGTTATAGGTTAAATTTGCACCTCTCCGTCCGTGATCACCTTGAGCCGTTGATCACACAAAAGGACAATTTGGATGGAGGAGCATGTTGACCTTAGATGATACTTTGAACTCACTCCATTTCCTGACATTACTGGAAAAACCCAAAAAAATATCATTTTGAGATATGAGCGCTACTCTACTCAAAGAGACTAGCGCCCATATGCTACTCCTGTGTATAATAGTAGCGCCCATATCTAAGTATACGCTACTCCTTCTCAGCATAGTAGCGCTCACCATTTAAAATCGAATGAGCACTAGTTGATAAGCATTATAGTAGCGCCCTATACGCTACTCCACTGAACAAGAGTCGCGTACATCTTAAAAGATGATTAAAAAATAAATTAATTTCTCAAGGAGGATTAGTTGCTGGTAGTTTCCTAACTCCCCCAACTTCCTCCATAACTATACATCGATCTGAACTACTTCTTTAATCCTATAAATGCAAAGAAGATTAAAGGAGAAGGGTTAGAAGTTGGAGATAGTGAGATTGATTAATGGAAAAACTTTGAAGAAGCTTGCATTGGAGAAGTTGATGTTGAAGATATCCAAGCCAGAGAAGAGCCAGGGCCCAGAATCTAGTTGCAGGAGCCTGTTTCATGATCAGGTATACTTGTACATCATTCTAATTTTGACAAATAAAGGTTGAAGTGTCTTTCTTGTTCCAATTTAAATGTGTTATGAAATGGCATCTTAATTGGGATCTGTTTTGGTCAATGCTGAATGTTAAACATTGTTTTTGTTTCTTTCAAGCTTTACATATTGCCCAAAATGTTTTGAGAAAGGTATTGTTATTGCAGGTTTACTGAAGGAAAGGTGGATTTGGAAGTTGAACACGAGATCAAGTCAAGGCTAGGATCAAACTTCGATTGAAAGGTGTGTTCCCAAGATCCACTACTTATTTCTTTTTTGTAAATGTCTCTGTAATAGCATCAATACACTTACCTGTCACCCCAACCAAGTTGATAGCATTAGTTTCCTTGCTATAGGGTAGATTTGCCCGCCAACAAGATGTTTATTCATTTTAGGGAAAACAATGTATGCTCATAATCCACACACACTACACTTGTGCATGGAATGAATTTTGAGTTTTTCATACTTGAGAACTATTTTTTATTATTTATTGAAATAACATAAGTTCAGAAAATGGTGCCTTATCGACACATGTTGGTGAGCTTCAATTTTCTTTTTAGTGTGACTCTTATTGAAAAAATAAAAGTACCCTTTTGAAGAGGACAGGGCAAGGGAAATCTCTGTGAAGAATTCAATTTTTTGGTGTTGCCTTTGTTATGATATTGAATCTTCATTTCAAGTGATTTCCAGAACAATAACATTCTTAAGGGATAACGTTTAGAAATTTTGTATTAATAAATAGAAATTCAAAATGAACTGAAACAATTCTTATATAATTGGAAACTAGATTTAGAGATGAATCCATTGGTACCTTGATTCCAACATATAACCTTTAAAATTTGCAAGGGTTTGGACTTACTGAAGTTGCAGGTTCTGAAAAGATACATGATATTTTCACAGGTTTTGTTGACCGTGAACTCTCGGTCGAGAAAATATCTTCCAAACTCTCAGCTCATAGTTTTTTTTTAAATAAGGCGTTTTGATCAGTTCAAACTCTCAGACTAGATTTTGAAGTTTATTTTTTTCACATGTTTATCCGCGTGCACTATTTTTCTTTTCCCCTCCATTCTTAAAAAAACATTACCCAACTTCTCTTTTTCACCCAGAGGTGGCATGCCTTACACAAAAGTTCACTAGGAGTTATGTGAATCCCAACAAATTCAATAGCCATGAAGCATATATAAGATACATGGCCACATAAATTGAAGGATGAAGTATGGAGCCTTCAATTGACCATATATATGGATGGAGTTAACCCATATTCCCTTCAAAACACCAACTATTCAATTTGTCCAGTAGTAGTGATCAACAACAATACCCCCCCCCATGGTTGTCTGTGAAGAATGAACATCTTTTGTTGGCTCTTATAATAATTGGTGGAAGGAAAGTGAAGAATATGAATGTATACCTACAACCATTGATCAATGAATTGAAGGAATTATGAGAAGGGATACTTGTATACGATGTATCAAGACCCATCCTAGTGGAGATGTATTTTACATTGTATGGCATATGTGCGTACACCACACATGATTATTCAAGATTAGGAGTTGGATTTAGTAAGATGCATGTTGTTTTATATGTTAATATTCATAACAATATTATTTGTCATAGTTAATTCGATTTAATTGTCTTCTTCAGTGCTAACATGCTTTATATACAATAACATCGCAAGTCTTGTAACGAGAGGGCATCATGATGTAAATGTTGTGAACATTCTATAAAGCCTAGGTAGTCCAAACACCTACACAAATTGTTGTACGACTGCTCGAGGGTATTCCTCCCAGAAGACCACCCTTATAGAAGAATAGAATATGCTTTTAATGGTAAACTAGAGAGAACCCGCAGACCTGGAATAATGACACCAGGTGACTAGCTTATGGCATATGAAAGATAGAAGGAGAAAGAAATTCCATAATTGTTCAATTCAAATGGGGAACATATGTTCAATGATCTATAAGTTTTTGAGACCTATGTTGCGAAAATTTCCATTTAGACGAAAATGAAATATGGATTTTATGAGTTACTATAATGGGAGCATCTTAAAATTTCCCACTTGCTAGATCCGATGCATATATTTAAAACTGTTCCAACTTTTTTATGGAGGCACATATCAAAAAAGCGACACATTGGGTGTTAGGAGATATCTTATTTATTCCAACACTAAGAAGATGATGCGTTGGCCAAAAAAAAAAGTAGAGCAGAGGCTAGTCCCTCTTGGCCTTTAAAGAAGGTGATGTCCCATGGATTTTTAAGAAACATGATCTTTCTCTAGCAAAGGAATTATATTGAGTGTGAAGTTTCCTTCTTTATAGTGCTCTACTCTACTATGCTACTTCGTTATAGAAGAACATTTGTCAGGGTTGAAATCACATGACCATTTAAACCTTCTAAGGGTATGTCTATGCAGAAAGCATGTTTTTTTTTCCCGACTGCAAGTTAACATGAAATTAATTTTGTATTTGTTTATTTTGTGGTGTCATTATACTTTGATCATGCATGAGTGTGTGAACCATGAATTTACCTAGGACCTCTGACATGCCATATCTAAATTATTTACACTTGTACATTGGATCACATCAAAGGATGTTCACATGGCTAGCATTCCATGGCGACATCAAGAGACATCTAAGATTGTTTGTATGTTTGAGAAGGTGTTGGAATGTGACAACCAATTGACGGTTGAGGTCCAGTTGGTTCATGGAGGTTTCACCAACAGTATAATCGGTTATTGGTTATGTGTAACTGAAGAAGGAGGATCTTAAATATGTGGCCCATTGAGGCAGATATTGAGCTGGGGCTTTATGCCCTCTTTGAGATAGTTTGTAAACTATGTTGATGATGAATAAAGAATGCCTGCCCTTGTCTCGTGGATGTAGCCCACACTCAGTGGGTGAACCACGTATATTTCTGTGTCTCTTGTGTGATTGCTGTGTGCTACCTATTCCGTAGTTACATATTTATGATGTATGTGTGATTTATGCACAACAAGTGGTATCAGAGCTCAGGTGAAGAGCAGAATTGCAGAGAAAAAGAGGAGCCGTGAGAACTGGAAGGCCACTAGAAGAGCTGTTAGAAGAGCAGCTAAGCCATAAGCCCATGAAGGTTGTGCGTTGGAGAAGGTGATCGTGCAGAGGAGGGCCGAGAGAGCCTGTGTGAAAGAGAGCAGCCCCGGTTGTGAAGGAGGAGAGCAACCCGTCCTGCTGGAGATCCGTGAACAGAAGGGAGGATAGTCGTCATTCCCAAAGGGAGGAGAGTTCCCGTCGCAGTCTGTAAAGAAGAAGATGCCCGCGAACATAAGGGAGGTATCTTCTCTATGCAGAAGAATAAGACCGAGTCTGTCAGTGGGTGAAGGAATAGTTGTGTGAAATAATTTCTATGGTGTATGTTTCCCATAACCCACAGGTTCCAGGTTTTCCAAACTTGGAAGCAGAGATCCGCGAAGGGACTCGCTGTTGTTGTGCATGGAAGCTGAGAAGCAAGGCATGCTCAACGTGCCCATATCTGTTGCAAGGCCATGAAGGAAAAGGGAGAACTGAGTCCGATCTGGTGGAGAATCGAGACCCCAGAGAACGTGCTCGATCTGCTCATTCTTGTTGTTGATCAGAACATCAGGCTGGAGCAGTCACCTGTAGATGGTGTCATTTCTGCATGAGGTAGACCAAGGTAGAGTCAACGACAGTTTCTTGAGAGGATATGGTTTAGGAGAATGGCATAGACTTGATTCTCCTGGAGGCCCTGGAGAGATCGAAGGGCACAGTCCTAGCCATGGACGTTCGGGGCCCTAAAGAAGATGATGCTGGTCTTCGAGCGTTGCCTCAGCGACAACCTAGAGGCTCGGATGAAATATGTAGCCAACCCAGACAAATTCATCGACTCGGAGCTCGTGGACGAGCAGTGGAGACCTAGGTGAAGCACTTATCCTCCTCCGGAAGTGCAGCGGAAGTGTGGTGAGCGATCAAATCCGATCTGGTGGAGCACGGAGGTGCCAGACAGTGAGGTTCGGTGTTGTTGTGTTCCGGTTGCCTAGAAGAAACAAAAATGTGGTCAAGTAGCAATTTCATAAGTGCTGGATAAAGAGAGCGAAAGTGTTGGTAACTTTTGTAAGGGCGGTGTAATAATAATAAAAAAAAAAGGTAGAAAAATTATTATTATTTTTGGAGTTGTAAAAAATTTAGTTTTTTACATGTAATTGGGTATATGACTGTAAGACCTGGAATGGCATGCATACCCTAGGTTGTTAGTTACCTATGAAATTAAAAGTAGATTTAGGTAAACTAAAAGGGGTAGGGCATGAGTTGGTTGTTGTGCGTTTATGTTTTTTGCCCATGAGATTACATGTAATGAAGCCTATTTTAAAGGCTTGGTTAAGTACATTGTAAATAGACCTAAAGGTGAGTGGTAAAGGCTCATTTGGTTGTCTTGGCCGGATTTGGCTAAGGTCTTCGGATGCAAAGTTTGAGGTGGAGCATAGAAGGTGCTCAGGATTGCATAGGAAGATTTGTTTGCAAGCTCAAAGTAATCATTGTATGGCCTGAAGTAGTCTCTTGGGCGTGTGGTACAAGATGTTTTTTTATTCCTTCATGGTGAACCAGGTTTTTGCAAGAAGTGGGTATAACCATTGGGTTTATGGTATTCACTATCTTGGTGTTTTGGATTGTTGGCGTTGTGCTTGAGTTAGGACAGGCATGGATAAGATCAACAGGTTGGTTTGGTTGGACATTCAAGATGGAGGATCAAGGAGCAGCAAAACAATCTTGAGTGTAAATGTACAAGAGACGGATTGATGGTAAGTTTTGGTTATCATAAGATGAGTGCATGATAATGATACTCAGTGAAACCGGTAAACATTCTTCAGGTTGATGTCCATGTAATGAAGAAAGGGTTATATGTCTCGTGTATGGTACGCTGGTGTGATGTATGCGATGAGATCTTTTCACATGCGGTTGGTGTTGTCAGTGGATACATGACAAATCCAGGTGAAGCAGTGAAATGGGTGCTTTGGTATTTAGAAGCACAAATGGACAAGGGTAGGGCATCAGGTAAATTGTTGTCAAGGTGGATATTGTTGGAATGTGACAACCAATTGACGGTTGAGGTCAAGTTGGTTCACGGAGGTTTCACCAACAGTATAATCGGTTATCGGTTATGTGTAACTGAAGAAGGAGGATCTTAAATATGTGGCCCATTGAGGCAGATATTGAGTTGGGGCTTTATGGCAGATATTGAGTTGGGGCTTTATGCCCTCTCCGAGATAGTTTGTAAACTATGTTGATGATGAATAAAGAATGTCTGCCCTTGTCCCGTGGATGTAGCCCACACTTAGTGGGTGAACCACGTATATTTCTGTGTCTCTTGTGTGATTGCTGTGTGCTACCTATTCTGTTGTTTTTTGTAGTTACATATTTATGATGTATGTGTGCTTTATGCACAACAGAAGGAAATGCTCACAAGTTTCATGGACATTTAGGTTCATCTTATAATGCACCTAGTTGATGAGGTTGAATTAGTGAAAGTGGTCTCATGTTGTTGGATGTTCTTCTTAAAGAGGTATAGGAAAAAATTGAAGGGTTTGTTCAACAAAGGGAAAACCTTGAGTGGTTCATGACGGAGGGGTACATAGTATATGAGTTGTTCTATTATGCCAATGAGTACATCAAGCAAATAAATGACACACTTGACGTAGTGCTTTGGGATGACTAGCAAGATGAGAACAAAAGGGAAGGGGAAATGATAAAGAGTAAGTCACTTTTCTTTTTTCCAAATTTATACAGAGTAACTGTTTAAATTGAACTTGAGAATATATATTTTATCTCATACTATTCGTTTTGATTTCATGGATACATCAATGAATTCAGAAAGTGATTCCATTAAAAAATTCATTCTTTACAACACGGAGGAAACACAAACGTGGGTCATATTTTATGAAGACAAAAGAAGGAAATGGGACAGTGACAGGAAAATATCTAGATGGTTGAATGGTATAAGCATGCCTGATCCTAATCATTTAAAAGAAATATGCCAATGATATGTCCCAACAATTGGGTAGTTGACTAGTTCAGAGAGAACCATGGTGCATTTGGTCGTTATCCATGTGGTGAAGAGGATGCACTAAACACGAGGATTAGGTGCAACAACTTCATAATAATGTATTCATGTACATTTTTATTTTATAATGAACATTTAAATTATAACATCTATATTTTTTATTAATTCTTGAGTTATTAGACGTATGACATCATCATTTGTTCATATTTTTACAAATGTATTTGTAACCATCTATGTGGCCATATGGGCATCATTTTTACAACGAGGATGCCGATGACGGACGTGTTACAGAAGATGTGGAGTCTAAGTAGAGTTTGACCGATTTTTTCAAGCTAGCCATTATGATTAGAACATAATAGAGGGAAGTTTAAGTTACATAAGAAAGAGACGAGAGATCATTCAAGTGGATTTCTCATCTTTCCAATGTGTTATTTTTAGGTGCGAGTGGTGGGATACTTTAATTTTAGTAATGTAAAGGAAGGTCACGATAGTGGGCCAACATATATCAACTCTTGAAGGGCGTGGGATGAAACTAAGGAGCCTTATGTTTTCCCAAAACACTACAAGAAAGTATTTTTTTACTCGGATGTGTTGGATATGGATTGGGGATTTGTACAAAGACAAGATCATAGATCCGAACATCTTTCTAAGAACAATAGTGTTATAATGATAAGTGAGGAATATAATAATGGTAATGGAAATGGATTGTATTTGTGAATGATCTATAATTGGTTAATTATGTTTTTTAATTCATTTTATGATGTTGGAAATGAAATATCAACAATTTTTAAAACTATTTTGAAACATTTTATTGAAATATGTGATATCACTTTGGAAGCAAATGGTAAAATAGAGAGTGTTTCATCCACTCATGATTTTTAATGCCTTCATTCATGCACTAAGTTAGAGGTAGGAAGTATTTGAAACAATGATATCATAATGGTGCACACAAATGTAACCCAAATAAATTTCTTAATTTTGTTACGATAATCTACATAGATGCCATAATTCATGCACATAAGTCAGTATATTATTTCACATTGAAATGATACGCACAAGGATTAAGTGGTGCTTACAAATGTTAAATTTATGCACATCAATTGAGAAATCAAAATTTGTAATTATGTATTAACTTTATGAAAAGCAAATGATCAAAAACCAAAATTTGTAATTCTTGGAATGAGTCTGCTCAAATTATTGATATTGGTATGTATTTGGTCAACTTTGATCACATAATATCATTTATACATGGTCAAATAATTTAGGCATGAAATATTGTAGATAGTTGAGCTTTGATATATTATAGACACCATGTGGATCAGATGTTAATACAATTTGATTGATTACATACTTTAAATCAGATTGTGGTACACATATATATTCACATAGGTAAGTGCAAACATGATTCACGACAAACATTAATACTACATGAGGTATTATGCATGATGAAGCCCTGGAAATGTTGTGTTTATGTGTTTAAGGTTGAGAGGGACCTAGGGTAGCCAAAACCACACTAAGGAACATATCAATAACCCACAGAAGAAGCAATAGTCCTTATCGCACCATTAGTAGAAGTGCAAGTTTTAGTTATATTATCAAATAGTGACCAATTTATAGATTCTTAGTAGAATAATGTATTTTATTTAAAAACTTAAATATAATAAATAATAAAAATATACAATTAGTTTTATTTTTTATTTTTTTTATAATTGAAAATTTAAAGAAATATTTTATTGAAAGAAGAATTTTCATATCATTATTATTTTATTGATTTTAGTTTTGAATATTTTTAGTTGTATAAATAATTTATTCAATTCAAAAGTTTACTATTCAATTATGAATTTTGAATAATTTAAAAGAAAATTTACACACATCATTGCCTTATTTAGGGTTTTATATTCAATTTTTTACTTCTTCAAGATGTCTAATATTCAACTTCTAAACCTTTTTATCAACTTTAAATGGCTATTTAAAACTATGATTATTTTGACCCTAAGTGTGAACCAAAGTGGTGTACACAACCTTAACTGACTTGAAAGGGTTTTATATTCAATTTTTTACTTCTTCAAGATGTCTAATATTCAACTTCTAAACCTTTTTATCAACTTTAAATGGCTATTTAAAACTATGATTATTTTGACCCTAAGTGTGAACCAAAGTGGTGTACACAACCTTAACTGACTTGAAAGACTTCTATTGACTGACTTGAGATACTTCTAACATAGGTATTTATACTATTATGATTGATTTATGGAGGTAATAATTATCGTTAGTCATTGAGGTCACTAATTTTCAATATTATAATGGAAGACTAGGCAATCTGACCCACAATAGGACCATTATTATAGTTTTTTCAATGGGGTTGAAGATTGATTACAATAGGTTCATAAACGATGTTTTTGGAGATATTAAAAACACATTTCAATAAAATGTTGTAATTTACATAATAAATATAGTTCGTAGCTCTTCTTTAAAAAACAAAAAAAGCATTCACCATTACTAAACATTGATATATTTCATTTAAATCTTTAATCAAAGATTACAAATAAATATTTGTAAGGTTATAACTAAGAATATTTTGATGATTTTTTAAACTATTTTAATTGCTTGAAAATCAATTTAATGTGTAATGTATTTATCTATACAATATTTTGCATTGATTGTATGGAAGGGTTAATTGAAGTTGAATTTTATTTAGTCGAAAAATATTCAAACAAAACAATTTATTTTGATGAAATCTAAATTTAATTAAATTTAAGATACTGTTACTAAATTAATTAAGGAAGATATTGGAATTAAAACTAAATATTATATGACGCATATGTACATTGTAATTTAAATTAGTGATACACTTCAAATTTGATTTCAAAATAGATAAATCAATAATAAAACAAATTTTATAAACAACATCAATACATAATATACATGAATACTAATCTCAAAATCAATATATATGTTAGATATACATGTTAAATATGTCAACTATCACAATCACACATTTAAAAATGGTTGATATATGTTGATGAACACCATTATATTTAAAAATGGTGGAAAATGACACCCATCTGCCCATATCAACCACTTTTAAAGAATGGTTATACCAATGTTAATTTCTAATGTGATAATTTAAATATATATATTTTATTAATTAATATATCTATCTTAATATATGCCAATTTTAGATTCATATAATCTTAAAAGAAATTAAAAATACTTTATATATATTATTTATTAATATATTAGTCTTATGTTAATTTTTACTGTTATAATTTTAAAAAAAAATATTTATATAATTTTAAAAGAAATGAAGAAAGATTAAAAACAAAATATTTAATGCTTTCATCTCAATATCTTAATTGTTCAAATATCCTTTGTATGCATTTCTTCAATAGACACGAATATTTCTTCCCTTCCACATTAATAAACCTAATGCTCGGCTAATGAAACACATGTAATAATGACATATTCCAAGGTTTAATTGTTATTCCTTCTACGTTGACAAAATGCTGGGAAAAGGTACATTTTCCCTGTTCTATGAATATTTTAGTATATTGTCTTCAATTTATTTCATATAATATATTCATTCGTAGTCATCTAAACAGCAGGTAAACTTACTAGTTTTGTTGATAAGAGAGAGTTGCTCCCCGTCATGATCAATAATTATTACCATGATGAAAATAAAGTTGTAACAACACAAATGTAATGAAAAATGAGTAAACCCTATATCTGTTTATGCAGATGAGAAGTCACTCACTTTTATAAAAGTAACGTTTATTTGATTGAGTAAGAAAATAAAGGTGTAACAAATGATAACCTTATACATAAATTATATTTAATGAGTGTGAAAATAAAGGTGTAGCCATAGCTTCAGAGAAATTGCAGGATGATACTTCAAATCCTAGGGCGAGGGAAGCTCTCTTCATCAAAAATTTTATTATACATACACACAAATGGAATGAATTGAAACAAAAACAAGAAAATCACCCAATTTTCCAATAATTCGGTGGAAGGGGGGTTTCTCAATCCTTCTCGCTTCAAATCGCTCGCTTGATTTCATGTGGTTCATGGCAGTGGAAAGGTGAAATAGTTGAAACAACTACCTAAATTGGCTAGAAACTATATTAAATTTGGGGGAAATGAAATAGTGGGTGGGCACATCCTCCACTACCAAATGGAACGTTTCAAATACAAGAGGAAATGGACTACTACTTCTACATGGCCAACTAATTAATTAATCAATACAAGACCTCTTAATCAACCCTATTAATGACGAACAACCAATCTAAAAAATGCAAGGAAGTTATGAGGTTCAATCCTTGCCCTTAATTTAAAGACACAACCAAGAATATTCCTGCATAATTAAATCCTGACCACTTAAATCATTTTTGTAATTAAAAGCACATACGTCCCACCCACTTTATTGAAATAAAGGCGCATATCAATGCAAATATACCATCTCAAATTTGAATGAGTGATACATCTCAAATTTAATTTAAAATTGGAAAAATAAATCATTAACATACAAACCATATAATATTTCATAAATAAAACAACATCAACATCAACAGGATATGAAAATGGAACATAAATATGAACGATAATATCAAAATAAATATAGATGTCAAATATACATATCAAGTAAAAAATAAAAGTAAAATATACATGTAAAATATACTTCACAACAATAAAATATATACATATGATACAATATAATTGTTATAAGATAGGTGGTCCACCAACAAAGGCAGGGGCATCAGTACCTCCACCATGGTTATAGCCAAAGACAATATCAATGCCTTTGCCACCATATCCATAGGCAATATCAGTACGTCGACTAGATAAAAATTCCATGACCAACATATGATGTATCTCTCCATTAGGAGGCATATGACTCGATGCCACCATCTTGTCTACATTATCAATGACCGAACTGGGTGTCGTAGTTGGTGGTTCGACTACTGGAAGAGGAGAGGATAATGGGTTGGCTAGTGGAAAAGGAGATGGTTTTCAATCAACCTATAGAGGTGGGTTAGCCTATGGAGGAGGAGATGGTGTTTAGTCTACCTATGGAGGTGGTCCAACCTATGCAGGAGGATATGGTGGTCTATTAGGATGTGGAGGTGGGTTAGCCTTTGGAAGAGAGGGTGGTTGGTTGGCCTACATAGGAGAAGATGGAGGTGGAGGAGATGGAGGATCACCATTCGAAGGAGATGAATTGAATGAGGAAGACTGAATATGATGGTGACCTCTCACCCCATTGAGTAGGATAACCACACCGACAATATGATGCATCAATAAAAACATATCATGTAGAAGGGCCAGTCCAGAAAACCATCAATCCACATAACTGATCGGACACCTCCTAACAAAACCTACAATCTAGCTCATGTTGTTGGCCTAGAATCTGTATGAGGTAGTTCGTCATCCTCAACCATCTTCTCGTCGGGTGGGGGAGGCGTGTCCCCATCATATGTACCAATATATGCAAAATAGTAGATAATAATATTTAAACAATAATTAAACAATTTAAATAAAATGTTACAATAAATTACATGTGCATTTTTTTAACAGAAACGAGAAGTAGTATTGTATTAAACAGAGGATTAGTTACAAAAATCCCTTCCTGGAAGGGTTAACCATAACCTAGACAATGAGTACTCCAGAATTGAAAAAATAAGCTTTTCAGTCATGGGTATTTTTCTTTCTAACTGTTCATATCTACTGCCTTTTACAGAGTAAATCCTGACATACTCGTTACATATATAAGCACAAAAAAACATCTCACAAAACAAGACAGATAGTATGCATCAGCATTCATGGAATTAAGCAGGTGGAATTCCTTCATGAGTCTGTGAGTCATCTTCCATTAGATAATTGTTTTCACGTTGATTTCATGGGTCCACATGCTCGGAGTGCTTCTCGAATTCTTCCCGCAGGTCGCTCAAAGAATCTTCCAATTCAACCAGATGAGCCTGTCGTTTCCACTTTGCAAAGTATCAAATAAATGCCCCTTCAAAGAGAACAAGAATTGTTAAAGGGCTTCAAAGTTGGCATGTTGATAGTATTTGATGCCTTTGACATCCTTTTGCACTTCCTCAAGCTCACCAAATGGACGCAAGCATTGGTTTCCACATCCTCCATTCTCAAATCCATCTGGGTGAGATCTAGACCGATGTGTCTGCTTTCTTCCAGAGCAGCTTTGGAAACTTCGAAAGCATTGTGTGCGTTCTTCCTGATATCCATATGAACCACCTTAATCTCCCAAAGCTCCTTCATTATATTCTCCAAATTCATCGTCCTGTTGGCTGGAATAAACCAAGGAAGAGTTCACAAACTAGCACTTAGGAACCCACCGTCGCAAGTGAGAGCTTCTATTAGAAAAACAGGATCGCAGAGCAATAACAATAAATAGAAATGCAAATATAATCACACATACACATTACAAGAGAGACAAAGATATATCGTGGTTCACCCAAGATGGGCTACGTCCACACTGAAGTTGCCAGCCCTTATTATTATACCGTCCAACAAAGTGAAGGGATACAATCTGCAGCACAGCCGTTGCACTTCCTCTTCACTATCTCACAGTCTCTATTTTTTGATCTTAGAGATCTTTACAATGCATAATACCTAATACATCAACCCTAGCCGTGTTACAATGTCTTTCTTTTATAAGGGAAATACAATGGTAAAATACCACGGGTTACCCAAAACCATGGGCCCAAACACTGTTGGCAAAAATAGCCCCAATTTTTTTTCTCGAGGCGTTGCCCCCAAACCCCCATTCGCAGGGGCTCCGCCCCCAAACCCCAAGGTTGGGGAATGAGTGTACAGTCCTCTAAGGTGCACGGTCGAGACAATATCATCTATGAGACTGGAAAATCTGGCTCCACAACCAACAGCTTCAATACCCAACACCACTGTATGCAGTACCTTCTCCCAGAAAAGGATCGTGAGAATGAGAACCCCGAGAGTTCGACATTACTTCGCATGCTTCCATATTACCTCCACACCTACCTTCATTAATACGAGTGAGGGGTGTCCAAGGGCGGAATTTATATCTCAAACTATAATGGATTCCACTTGTCCACATAAGGAGAGGGGAACTTTGCATGTGCGCCCCTTTAAGGAAGTTAGAGATGATAAAAAACACAGGGACCATTTGGTGTGAGGGAGATATTGGTTAAAAACGATGAGCGCTTATCTTAACATTGCTCTTTGATTAGCCATAGTGTCAGCTCCACATTCATTAGGGGAATTTTGATGTCTAAAATGGGCCTCTAAACAAAAGATGTACTATCAAAATCAACTTTAAAATAACCAATCACATTCTAGAGAATGGCATCATCTATTATAATTGAGGTGGCATTGCTTAAATTAAAGATCTTTACTTGTCAAATTCTAAATAGTGAATGAAAACCCATAACTAACCGTAACTCATAATAAAAAAAGTACTCATCAATTATATAAATATAATATATATATACTTTAAGTACTTTTAAAATAAAGTAATGTACCTTTTTAATTATAAAATATATTATTAATACTAAAATTCTAACTTAAAATCAAAATTCAAAATTTTGTACACTTACTTTCCTATATAGGAGTCTAGGACACTCTACACGACACAAATTCACATGTCAAAATTCAAATTTTGTACTTTTCTCTAGGACACGAATTCAAATATGGTATTTAAGTTTATATTAAATATAAAGAAAATCAAAATGTGTTAAACTTCCTGGAATAAATAAACTTAGTATATAACGTAGGATTTTGTGCGGAACTTAATTCCTTGTAGGTGGGTTTGTTTCCCTTATGCACATTTCAAATCTATATTATAAAATAGGGATAAGGTGATAATGTTTTCTACCATGTTATATAAAATATATGTTTATATTATATTATGTTTATATTTTTATAATAAAAATGCATTTATGGGATAAACTTTTATATATGTATATATATAATTAATGATGATGTATTTAAATTTAATAGAATTTAAATTTATATATTTATATTATATCATTTTTATAATATTATAATAAAAATTTATTTAAACTTTATATGATAAATTTATATATTTATGGTTCAAAAGCTTAAGTTTATATTTATTCATGCTATTTAAATTATTAAGTTTTAATTTTATGATGGCATTTAACTAGAATTTATATAGATTTAAATTATAATTAATTTGTCTAAAATTTAATTAATTTAATTTATAATTAAATTATATATATATATATATATAATTTATAATTAAATTATATATATATATATATATAATTTATTTAATGAATATAAGTTAGATTGGGTTTTGATGAATAGAGGTTAGATTGAATTTTAATATATATATGTGTGCATGCTAATTTATTTATATTTAATTTAAATTTATAATTCAAAATTATATTTTATTTTATTGATATTTTACTTTCATACATTTAAGACATAAAAGTACTTTTATTTCTAGTCATGTCAAAGATATTTTTTTATTAATTTTATATGTAGACATTTTTTCAATTTAACTTAACCATAGTTACATAGATTGTAGCGCAAGAGGTGAGTTGTAAGTATACCTTCCCCACAAAATGACAAACTCATAATAATTTATTATATATCTTAGGAGGCCCATTTTAGACCTCAAAATTCCCCTAAAGTATTATGCCTTAGAATGTGATAGAACTGAATCCTTGAATTTTTGCTAATGATAGAGACAATTCTTTTTTGAATTCTGTTCAGGTACTTATCATGTCCTTTTTGGATATTTATCATTTTCTGGATTACAATCATGGAGTCTCCGAGGATAGAGTAATGATCTATATGCAGGGAGACCATTGTTTCAACCCCTTGGAGGAGAGTTGCCCATTATGCTTGGTTGTTTATTTTCCTTCCTAATCCCCACACGTACTGAAATAACTTGTTACCTCCAGGATCATAAACGACCCCTCCCGCCCCTGCCACCCCTGGATTTCCTTTCAACGCACCATCAAAGAAGAGAAGACACCGTGAATGCTTTTTCTTCCAGTCATGAAAGTCGTTTAGAGATAGGTTAAGGGCCCAGTAAGGTCTTGGGGAGATTTTGGACTGAAGAGAGCTCAAATCTAATAAGTTTGAGACTCGCAGAGATTCAAATGGATAAATTTTTTCCTGTTGAGAATTCCAACCCGCACTAGCCAGGAAGTGACACTCCTTACCGTTTTGCTCACCTCCGGTTGTTTCCCTTCGAAGATGTCCTTATTCCTTGTTAGCCAAATCTGCCAATTGATGTACTTTTGGTAGAGCGTTCCAAAGATTAGCAAGAAGTTTTTTATTAGCTGTGATCCCAGGATAGTGGTGTCCCCACCCCTTGAAGAAGCCACTTATATTGTTATGGAGTGAGAGATCAATTCTTAGATCCTTTACCATCTCTGCCCAAACTTGAAGTGTGAAACTGCAGTTCAAGAACAAATGTTGAACCGGTTCTTCTTGTCTTTTATAGAGGATGCATTTTCTAGGACCTGCTATTCCCCTTTTTCTTAGGTTCTCGGCAGTTAATATTTTCTATTGAGATAGAAGCCAGAAAAAGGCACAGATTTTGGGAGGACAATCACGATGCCACACTCTCTTCCATTTCTGGTCCATAGGGGGCCCTTGGAAATTAGCTAAAAGAATCTTATAACCACCCTTCACTCTGTAAAAACCTCTTTCCCCCCATCCCCTCGGATCTTTCTCCCTAAAATTCAAGAGGGCTCTTCCATTGAGTGAAGACTAAAGCTCTTGCAATTTTCCACGAAGACTTATGGGCGGATCAAGGGGTTTCCATCCCGTTCGATTCCCCTTTTCGTACCAGGATGAGAGATCGTGAAGTTTCACAATGTTTTTATCCTGTAACCACTGCCTTAGTCCACTAAGATACTCAATGAATTTCAAAGGAGAGTTACCCAATATCCTGTCTTCTCATATGTTGATTATTTTCCCACTTCCAGGGATCCAGTAAATGTTTTCTCTAATTATAGAGACTGAATATTTGCAAAGATTCCATATCTTGGTTCCAACCCCTGTAAAGTCCTTGTCAATACAGCTAAGCCTACTCTTTATTAAGTATTTTTTTACTAAGATCTCCTTCCACCATTTGTTCTTACCTGTAACAAGCCTCCACAATATTTTGGCACCCATGGCTATATTATTTAATATAGGTTCTCTTATTTCTAGGCCCCCTTTATTTTTCTCCGATCTAATAGACTCCCACTTTACCAGATGGAATTTCTTTTCTCCATTTAGTCCTCCTTGCCATAAGAACTTCCTAATTTCTTTGCTAATATCACTCATTATTCCCACCGTAGCAAGGATCATGGAGCAAAGGTAGATGGGGATGAAGTTGAGCACCGACTTAATGAGGGTTACCCTTCCATCTAGGTTCAACCACTTTCCCCCCAGGACTGAGCCTAGTTCTTGATTTTAGTAACTATCTCTCTCCATCCTTCAGTCCTGCCCTGCAATGTGATAGGTATGCCCAAGTACTTGAAGGAGTTCCATTTCCCCACCACTTTAAAGTCCGAAATCCTGGATATGATTAAGTTCATGTTGCTGGTGCAATTCCAAGTGTAAATGCAACATCTCCTTTTGTTTATCCCCCCCCTTGAGATGTCTAGGTAATCAGAATGAGTTTTGGAGAAAATATTGGTGACTTCAATGGTGGCCTTTCTCAGCATAATGATGTCATCCACAAATTGTGTGTGATTGACTGGCCTTACTCCTCTAACTATGTTTATCACAGGAAGCTCACTAGAACTCACATAGCTGTTTAATTTTCTACTAAAGGCTTCGGTAGTGATAATGTAAAGGAAGGGGGATATGTGCATTAAATAAGCTAATAAAAGTCAAATATATTAATCAAAACATAATGGTAATATTACCTCTGGCATATGGTGGTGGCTCATCTTGGGTAAATCATATGTTCAAACATCCTCAACAGTCCATCCCTGCATATGGGTACCGAACAAGGTCCATGGTATGAGCATCCTCATTGGACAACATCTCCATTACCTTTGAATTGGTCCTACATGGGAACTCAGACTGGCTCATCTTGGGAAACATTTTCCCCCATTTGCACATATGCACATCGTCCTTGACCTAGGAGGGTTGTGGTTGAATGAGATCTTAATGGATGAAAACCTCTCAAAAAATAGGAAAAACAAATTTGAATCACATAGGAAGACTACCCCCCCATCAGACCTAACACAAAATCGATCCAAATCAAAACAAAACCATGAAAAAAAATGGAAGACCACCTAATGCATCTAGTTGTCTACATTACCCATTAGAGGTGTAGCGGGGCATTGCCACGACCATAGGTGAGAGGAGCCTAAACTGCTCCGCGTTGAATGCATGCAAGTCCAACTGACCACTAGAAACCTAGAATCTATAATGGGTAGTGATTTCTCAATTGACATATATCTGAACATATTCCAATTGTCTCTCTCTTGCAACGACGGGTGGGAGATTAAGGAACTAGGGAAAATCCTCCCCTCTCTTAAACAACCCAGTAATGAAATAAATGTCCGCCTCTGTGGGATGGAACCACAGATTGAGACCAACTCTAAATACCTAGTTGACATGCTCCTGCCAACGGATGAACTATCTCACTAATACAATGTTCCTCCTAAGGGATGTTTCCTCTGTTAAGTTTAAACCAAATAGACTAGCAAGATCATTGAAAGAAACATAATCACAAGATAGACACAGAATTTACCCTGGGAAACCCTCATGGGGTAGAAAACCCAGCAAAGCTTTCCTCAATAAGATGATCAACCAAAATACAAGATGTGCTCCAAGACTTGACCTCCTTCTCCACCTCCTGTGCAAACCTCCCAGACAAGTGCGCTACTTTTCTGAGTTGTGAGTGTGTTTCAAATGAGGAGCTCTCCTCCTCTATTTATACTAGTTCTCGACTGACTAAAATCCCTAATGGGGCCGACCTCTCCTGGAGAAGTCTAATAACCCCTAAAATATAATATCAGGGCCGACCCCCACATGGTGGGTCTAATAACCCTAGTTACCACAAATCCTCAGAGGAATAAACATCTTCGGATACATAATAGAGTCACCTCGGAGGGATGGAACATCTCCGGAATAATAATGTACAAATATAATATTCTTAGAAGTTACAATATTCAACACTCCCCCTTAACGAGAAGGATATTATAACAACATCTGTAGGAGCAAGGAGTCGTCGACTACATCATACATGATACATCTATAAATCATCGGAAGCTTTCTTCAATTCATCATCATCAGTAACCCAACCAGTTACTGGAACATCAACATCATTAGTATCATCATCATACGATCATCAACATCGTCATCACATGATCATCAGTATCGTCATCACATGATCATCGGCATTGTCATCACACGATCATCGGCATCGTCATCACACGATCATCAGCATCGTCATCACACGATCATCGACATCGTCATCACACGATCATATTACAGGAAGATCAATCCTGCTCTCTTTAGGACATAGGTCCATGGATGATACAATCCGATCAAGTTCCAGGATGATCAGTCCTTATCTCTTTAAGACAAGTCTCATGTCTATGGATGATGCAATCCTATCTTCAATTTTCGGAGACATTAGTCTACGGATCAATTCTGGGACCAAAGTCTGGGGAAGATACAATCCCCTACCTGTTCATTCAGGACTTCATTATCGGAGACCCAGTCTACGGCTCAATTCTGGGACCGAAGTCCGGGGAAGATACAATCCCCTACCTGTTCATTCAGGACTTCATTATTGGAGACCCAGTCTACGGCTCAATTCTGGGACCGAAGTCCGGGGAAGATACAATCCCCTACCTGTTCATTCAGGACTTCATTATCAGAGACCCAATCTACGGCTCAATTCTGGGACCGAAGTCCGGGGAAGATACAATCCCCTACCTGTTCATTCAGGACTTCATTATCGGAGACATCATGTCTACGGCTCAATTCTGGGACCGAAGTCCAGGGAAGATACAATCGCCTACTTGTTCATTCAGGACTTCATTATCGGAGACATCATGTCTACGGCTCAATTCTGGGGCTGAAGTCCGGGGAAGATACAATCCCCTACCTGTTCATTCAGGACTTCTTTATCGGAGACATCATGTCTACGGCTCACTTTAGAACAAGTGTTCAAGGATGATACAATCCCTCTTCTTTCTCAGAGACACCTGTCTACGGCTCACTTTAGAACAAGTGTTCAAGGATGATACAATCCCTCTTCTTTCTCGAAGACACTTGTCTACGGCCCACTTTAGAACAAGTGTTCAAGGATGATACAATCCCTCACATGTATCCTCATTAATACAGGTACAAGTATTCTCAACCATACAAGTACATTAATCAATACATGTATCCTCAAAAGCATGTATTCTTACCAATACATCTTATCATCAAAACATGTATTCTTACCAATACATCTATCATCAAAAGCATGTATTCTCACTAATACATCTATCATCAAAAGCAAAATAAGTAAAAATAAGTATTCTAAGTATAAGAGTCCTAAATCTAAATGTTTCTAGGTATCCAGGTGTAGTAAGCAGGTAGCCTCATCATCGATCTTGCTTGTTGATGAGACAATCTCATTATCAGTGACTATATTACTCCCCCTTTCGAGGAGAGTCCTTTTGAATTACACCAAGCTTGTCTCGGAAGTATTCAAATTTCACTCGAGACAGAGGTTTGGTCAAGATATCAGCAATTTGATCCTCAGTGCTCACATACTCGAGCTTGATAGCTCCTCTTTGCACCATATCTCGTATATAAAAGTATCGGATCTCTATGTGTTTTGACTTATCGTGGAATACAGGATTTTCTGTCATCTTGATGCAGCTTTGATTGTCACACATAATCACAGTGGGATCCATTTCTAAGTCAAACACTCCAGATAATAGCTTTCAAAGCCATACTGCTTCACAGCTGGCAGAGCAGGTAGCTATATATTCTGCTTTAGCAGTACTGAGAGCCACACTAGATTGTTTCTTGTTGAACCATGAGATCATGGCAGATCCAAGACCATAACATCCACCTGCTGTACTCTTTCTGTCTGAGACACTTCCTGCCCAATCAGAATCTAAGTAACCATGTAATCTGAGTTCATGACCTCCAAGATAAAATAGACCAAAATCTAATGTACCTTTTAGGTACCTCATTACATGCTTTGCAGCTATTAAGTGAACCTTTCTCGGTTCTACTAGATACTGACTTAGGGTATTTACAGCAAAGCATATATCTGGCCTGGTATTTGTTAAATACATCAAAGACCCAATGATTTGTCTATATAGAGTTAGATCCACTAAATCCGATGAGTCATCAACTAATAATTTCAAGTTGGAGTCCATGGGAGTGGCCATGGGTTTACACTCCAACATATCAAATCTTTTTAGAATCTCCACAACATACTTACCTTGATTTAGAAAGATTCCTTTTGGTTCTTGCCATACTTCTAGACCTAAGAAGTAGTGCATTAGTCCGAGATCTTTCATCTCGAATTCTGAAGAAAGATTCTTCTTGCTTTCAATAATTTGTTTCTCATTTCCGGTTAGAAATAGATCATCTACATATAACAACAGTATAACTGGTTCATAATCCATCACTTTGAGATAAATATTGGGATCAGCTTTACTCTTGGTAAAGCCCATGCTTGTTAAGAAATTGTCAATCCTTCCGTACCAAGCCCTGGGAGCTTGTTTCAATCCATATAATGCCTTTTTCAGTTTGCATACATGAGTTCTCCCGTCTTTAACCTCGAACCCTTGTGGTTGCTCTATGTACACTTATTCTTCAATTACACCATTCAGAAAAGCTGTCTTAACATCCATTTGATGTAATTTCCACTTCATCATAGATGCAAGTGCCATGATAGTTCTTATTGAAGTATACGTAGCAACTGGTGCAAATGTTTCTTCATAGTCAATTCCCTCCTTCTGAGAGAATCCTCTGGCTACAAATCTTTCCTTGTATTTTTCAATGCTACCATCTGCAGCATGTGTTATCTTGAAAATCCATTTGGAACAAAGCACACTTTTATCTTTTGGTTTGGGAACTACATCCCAAACATCATTTTTCATTATTGACTGATATTCTTCTGTCATTGCTTCTACCCATTCTTTCTTCTGAGCTGCCTCTTCATAGCTAGTAGGTTGTTGATCCGCAAGATCACACATCAAGGCCATATAGTTGGATACTAGCTTTGGTTTCTTTCTTTCTTTAGTGGAGCCTTCAGGAGCTCCATATCTTTCAGCTCCTTGAATAATATCTCTAGCCCATGCTGGCCTTCTTTTCTTAGATGAATCTGTAATAGGAGGTTCTTGTGGTTCCAACATGTCATGATCCTCTGGTGAATCATCTTCAGGGATGTGCATAGCCTCTGTGATTCTAGGAGGTGTATCTTCTTCATAGATTTCTTCAAGTTGGCACTTCCTGGATTTCTTGAGAGCTGCTTCTTCATCAAATGATACATCTCTACTTATTTCTATATGATGAAAACCTGGTATGTAAATTCTGAAGGCCTTGGATGATTCACAATAACCAACAAATATTCCATTCTTACCAAAAGGATCCAACTTGGTTCTCTTTTCTTTTGGAATGTGGATGTACACAAGACACCCAAATATCTTAAGATGACTTACCTCAGGCTTCTTTCCTGTAAACACTTCTTTTGGAGTCTTGAAATCAAGAGCACTACGGGATAGTCTATTTTTCACATATACTGCTGTCTTAGCTACTTCAACCCATAGATACATGGGTAGAACTTGGTCATGTATCATAGTCTTTACAGCTTCCATGATGGTTCTATTTTTCCTCTCAGCAACCCCATTTTGTTGGGGATTGTAGGGAGTGGTTAGTTCCCTCTTAATTCCGGCTTCTTTACAAAAGTCTTCAAAGTCCTTTGAAGTATATTCTCCGCCATTATCTATTCTGAGAATCTTGATTCTCTTTTCTGAGAGATTTTCTATTAGAGCCTTGAACTCTTTGAATTTTCCAAAGACTTCATTCTTACCTTTTAGAAAGTATATCCAAGTTTTCCTTGAATAGTCATCAATGAATGAAAGATAGTATTCAAACCCACTTAGAGAAGTGGTGGGCATTGGTCCACATACATCTGAGTGTATTAGCTCCAAAATGTTCTTAGTCTTTGTTTCACTCTTTGGAAAGGGGTTCTTGACATTCTTCCCTTTCTTACATCCTTTACATGAGCCATCATGATCAACCTTCAAATCTGGTAATCCTATGACCACCTTGCTTACATAGGGTAATGCTTTGTAGTTAATGTGAGCTAATCTTCTATGCCATAACTCATTGGGGCTAGAGGTTTCATGAGCAAGGGAAACCTCTGGATGACCCTTGACCTTATAGAGACCTCCTTCTTCTTCACCAATGACAACTGCATCTTTAATTGATTTTCCTTTGGACCACATGAGTACTTGACCATCTATGAAGGCAACTCTAAAACCTTTCTTATCTAGTGCTGAGATAGAGAGTAGGTTCTTCTTCAATCCTGGCACATATAAAATTTCTTTCATCTTCAAGGGTGTTCCAGAATCTGGCTTGTAGCTTGCTTCACCAATCCCCTTGATGGGATATTGGTAATCATCTCCTAGAGATACCTTTTGTGGTGAAGACTTTTCTTCAATTCTTGAGAGAGTTTTCTTTTGACCTGCCATGTGCTTTGAAGCACCACTGTCAATGAGCCATGTATCTTCACTAGGAGACACAGATCCAGAGAGTGCAGAAAATAGGACATATTCTTCTGGATCTTCTTTCTTTACTTTAGATCTTTTCCTTCAAGGCCTTTCCTTTTCTTCTTCTTCTTCTTCTTCTTCTCCTTCTTCTTCACTATCATCTTCTGCCATATGTGCATGATGTCTTTTGTGGACAAACTTCTTCTTCTTCCTTTCAGGTAAAGTACAGTCTCTAGCATAGTGTCCTAGTTTAAGACAATTAAAACATTGGACTATGGAGAGGTCTCTTTCTGAGTTTGTTCCTCCTTTCCTTTTGAATCTATGAGAGGATTGAGACCTTTTGTGGTTCACTTTCTTGAAGTGACCCCTTTTTCCTCTTTTGGTGTGGGTGGCCAAGGCTTGGTCATCCTCTTTGAGAAGAGCCTCTCTATTGGCTACCCTAGCCTATTCTTGAACACAATCCTCCCATACTATATCAAACGTCATGCTTTCTTTTCTGGCACACATGGTTTGTATGAATGATTCCCAAGGTCTAGTGAGACCATTTAGAGCAGTCATCACAAGTTCATCTTCATCAAGAGTATCACCAATGGCACCTAGTTGCTCCTTGATTTGGGAGACCCTTGAGAAGTAGTCTTGAATGGATTCTCCTTTGTGCATCTTGGTACTCTTCAACTGAGTCCTTAGGTTCATCTTCCTATTTATGTTCTTTCCTTCATACATTGTTCCTAGGGCATCATACATTTCCTTTGGAGTCTTCTTGGAGGCCACTTGGGGAATCAAGTGGTCTTTAATGGAATCAGCTATGATTCTCTTAACCCTAATCAAATCCTTCCTATGCTTCTCTTTGGCTTCATCTCCTTCAGGTTCTGCAACATCATCCTTGACATAATGAGCAAGATCATTCTCTTCAAGAATGAGACCAATTTGTATTTCCATGCCCGGAAATTTTCTATACCTTCTAGCTTGTCTTCAAGCTTAGTGTTTGGAGCCATCTTCTCTTGGGGGAGTCCAAGAGACAAGAGATAGAATAATACTTACCTGGAAACTTTAACCCTTTTAATTTTTCGGATCCCGGGACAGAATTTCTGGTTTATCGCACTTTTGGTAAAACTAGGGTTTGACTTTCCCGAAGTTCTACCCAACCAAAAAGTTCGATCTAGGGCTCAAAAGATTGGTTTTGAGAAAGGGCTATCCAGCCATGTAATCAAAATTCAACAATACCAACTTTTTGCAAAAACCAATTTCTGGTTTATCGCACTTTTGGTAAAACTAGGGTTTGACTTTCCCGGAGTTCTACCCAACCAAAATGTTCGATCTAGGGCTCAACATATTAGTTTTGAGAAGGGCTATCCAGACATGTAATCAGAATTCAACAATACCAACTTTTTGCAGAAACCAATTTCTGGTTTATCGCACTTTTGGTAAAACTAGGGTTTGACTTTCCCGGAGTTCTACCCAACCAAAAAGTTCGATCTAGGGATCAAAAGATTGGTTTTGAGAAGGGCTATCCAGCCATGTAATCAAAATTCAACAATACCAACTTTTTGCAGAAACCCTAATTTTCACCGGAGAGAGAGAGAGATATTCTTACCTTGTGAAAGATGTCTTATTCAGGCTAGCTCTGATACCATGTTAAGTTTAAACCAAATAGATTAGCAAGATCACTGAAAGAAACATAATCACAAGATAGACACAGAATTTACCCTAGGAAACCCTCATGGGGTAGAAAACCCAGCAAAGCTTTCCTCAATAAGATGATCAACCAAAATACAAGATGTGCTCCAAGACTTGACCTCCTTCTCCACCTCCTGTGCAGACCTCCCAAACAAGTGCGCTACTTTTCTGAGTTGTGAGTGTGTTTCAAATGAGGAGCTCTCCTCCTCTATTTATACTAGTTCCCGACTGACTAAAATCCCTAATGGGGCCGACCTCTCCTGGAGAAGTCTAATAACCCCTAAAATATAATATCAGGGCCGACCCCCACATGGTGGGTCTAATAACCCTAGTTACCACAAATCCTCGGAGGAATAAACATCTCCGGATACATAATAGAGTCACCTCGGAGGGATGGAACATCTCCAGAATAATAAGGTACAAATATAATATTCTTAGAAGTTACAATATTCAACATCCTCCTCATGGAAACTTGAGGAGGCCAACATTATATAAGAGTTGTTGAGCTTGAGTTGCAGTGAGTATAGGGTACAAATCACTTTCCCTCTCTCTGGCCTCCCACTCTTGTACAACATTTTACAAGTTAGCATGGCCTTGTTGCTATTGTTGCTACTGTCTCTGATTAACATTAATTTATTAGGCACATGTGCACGCAGGCACACACACACACACAAAATCATTAAAAAATATTTTGAAGGACTTTTTTGTATTTATTTAAATACAAATTAATTTCTTTCTCAAACAAATGTAAAATATTAATTCGTGTTCCCTAAAAGCAATAATTAATAGTTAACGGTGCATAAATAGAACTATTGTACCACTAATGGTGCATCAAACCCACAAAAGAACTTACTACAAAGCACCTATAATTAATACGTGCACTGTAACCGGTGTGTCACTACCTATCTGGACCTATTAGGTCTTATTGGAATTAAAAAATTCCCAACATGCCCATAGCATAATAACGCATCGTTAATGGCATAGATAAATAATTAATGCACCATTCACAGTGTGTTACGGTTTCATAGGTGCACCCATAATTTTGAATAAATGAAATTCTAGTCACCAGTGTAGACAAAGAACGACACATCGATTACGATGTGAATAATTAACCAATGCACATCGGTTAAGTTGCATAATCATTGAAATTTATCGCACTATGTACGGTGCATTGACAATAGAATGTATCGTTACTATTTTTTTAAATATACACAACTTTTTGGTCCGGTATACTATTTAGGATGCACTGCTTACGATGACTTATTTTATGTTACATGTTGTGAATAGTGCACCAAATTTTTAATGGCACATTGGATTTGAAAAATAGGATGGTGCGTTATTATTGAAGCACATCGTTTGTATCGATGGGTGTCTCGACACAACTGGTGCATTAGTCTTAATAACATGCACCATTCATATTTTGTATTGCTTAAACATATTGGTGCACTGGTAAAACATCGGTGCACCATCCACAGTGTGTATTGTACACTAAGGCACCGTATGCGATGCACATAGTTCACTACCCTGCACCAACAATGTTTCAATATTTTAAATTATATTATCAATGCATTCCATATCATTGCATCGATACCAATTTGGTTCATTTGACAATTTTAAGCACAACCTCCAGTGCACTCTATATATTTAATGAATGCAACAGACTAGTTTCCGGTGTAGGGAAAACGAAATGGCTGCGCCACACATTTTTTTTTTAAATTAAAGGTTAATTTTAAAATTTAATCCATTAAAATGAAAATAAGGAGGTAAGAAAGAGTTCACCTGGTCTCTTGCGCGTAGAGGAGCTATGGAAACCACGTACTTAACACACAAAATCTTTACCATTTTCTAAACTTTGGAAAAAGTGGTCGTAATCAATCCATAGGAGGAATGTGATAGGTGAACAACATTGATAATGGTGCGACCAAACCAAAAGGATGCACACAGGTGGTCTAGAGCACTGTGTAGCTTGTAAAATGAAATTCCAAACTATATTTTTTTTACCCTACCTCAATGTGCTTCTTAGAGGAGTGCATCAGTGTGTGTGATTTTCTAAGGCACATTGTCTATTTCATAAAATTGTGACAATTGGTTTGCATATTCACTACTCCCTCAACCTACATACGCACCTGTGTTGTGTGTATAACAAAATGAACTAGACTTTGTTTTAATTTTTTAAATAAAAAACTAATATATATCTTATAAATTTTTATGTAGGAGCATCCTGTTCTCCATCCAAGTTCAGTGTTTGGTCAGACCTTAGGGCCTTGACATTTGCCTAAGTAGGGGCCTTTGATGATTTCATTGTAAATTTGTTAAATTCTCTAGTTTGAAGATAGAATTCTAGAGGTTTGAGCTTGAGTAGTGAGGTTCCAACATAGTTAGTGAGTCATGTCATCGATTTTACATTTGCTGGCAAGATTCGAGGACTTGTTTCTATTATTGGAATTAGTTGCTTGTCTATAGGAGTGTTGTTGAGGACATTTAGGATCTGAACTAGAATTAGCTTAAGATTCTTGTGTTTATATTTGTGTAAGCCTACGAGGCATGGCAGTGTGGCCAAAACAAGGTAAATTAAGCCAAGAGGATCAAAACGTAGGTTCTGAAGTATTTGTGAAGGTACAAATCTCTGTGATTGAATAGAGAAGAGAATATTTATGCATGTCTCTATGTAAATGGAATTTGCGTGTGAATGAGTTAATCCTTGCATGACCTGTAAATGGATAATTAACTCTGTGTGTGTCTAACTCATGAATCGATTGATAGTTGAATACTTGTTGGATAGATCTGTGTTTGTAACGTAACCTAAAATTGGGGTTTCAGTCAATTGAATGTTGTAGAGTATGGTTGAATGATCTCTGTGTGTGAGAGCTTGAATAAATATGTTTGCAGTGTAAACCCGGGATCATCGATCATTGAAAGGATCGATTCTCTTTCACATATGAAGTTGCGGATGAAGCTTAGGGTTAGACTGGAACGAGCCCGTGAAGTCAAATTGAGGTTATACTCTATCTAAGAGGTTAAGCTACAGAGATGATGATCAGATCTACAAAAGGAGATCAAGTCCGGGAAGGTCGATTGAGTTGATTGATCGATCCTCTGATCAATCAACGCAGAGTCACATAATTTGTATTGGTTCATTCCACAGAGTTCAGATGGTCCAGATCAAAGTAAAGGGATCAGACGGCGGGGAAATAATTTCGTGAAGTGAACTTGCGTCAGAGATAGAGTTCCAAAGTTAAGCGTTCTGCATTGATCACCGATCGACAGACGAGAGAAGTCGCGAAGAGATCAATGACTTGCAAAAGAATTATGCAGGAGAAAGAGTTAGGGAGTTAGCAACTAGAGCGGATGCATAATTAGCACAAAGGGTTGGAGTCCACCATTGATCCGGATCAAACGACCCACAGAAACTACGGAAGGAGCACTTGCTGATTCGACGGTCCAAATAATTGTGGAAGGAACTTTGCGGGAGGCAATTTTGGAATCCAATTTCAAGGAAGTGCGGAAGGAACACCCACAATTGCAGAAGGAACTTTGTGGACGCCAGTTGCAGAAGGAAGGCGATTGGGGAAAGGTGGTTGCATAAAGGTAAATGCGAAAGGAATTTGCGAGAGATATTTGTGGAAGACATACTTGTTCGATGCTCCGCAATCAGGTGAGACCTGAAAATATTTATGAAACTCAGTTCACCGCCATTTTGAAGTCCGCTTGTTTAGAGAAAGACTTAGCAAGTCTGCTAAGTTTGGTGATTCTGCTAAGTGTGGAATCAAACTAATCTTGGGGTAAGCAGGTTGGATTGGCTTTTTCTTGTCCCATCTGCAACAAATTTAATCGTCAATCGATTATTTATGCACACCGGGGCGGTTATATGACAAAGGCGCACTGGGACGGTGTTAAAACTAATATATATATGTGTGTGTATGTATATATGTATATATATACATACACACACTTATATATATATATGTCTATATATATGTATGTATATATGTATATATATGTGTGTGTGTGTGTATTCTAATATTGTAGGGAAGCGAGCAGATTCACCCACATCATAGGTGATTTACTTGATTAGGCACAAGTACTAAAAGTCTACTCCGTAGCAGAGCCTCTTTAAGTTAAGTTCAAAATCCAGCAACGCTTGAGGTTTACCATGAACCAGCGAATGAAGTTCCTATTGTTGAACGAGTTTATCCAGTCTATATAACAGATAATCCCGTAGCAGTTGAGGTTGTTGTATATATGTGTGTGTATATATATATATGTATATGTATATGTATATGTATATATGTGTACGCACCAAGGCATTTCGTGGTCTAAAACGCATCGGTTGCTATTTTAAAAAAGGGATTTTTTAATTTATTTTTATTTGATGCTTCATATAAATATGCACCCCATGGAGTTTTCAAAATAATAATGCACCAACATCCTTTTTAATAATTTTAAAGTAAAAGCCGACTTTTTATTAATAAATATTTTTATCACACAATAGTGCATTATGTTATCTGAATCCCCGAGGCTCTAGTGAGCATGAGTCGCACCATGGCGATTGTATGCTTGTGGAACATTGATTATTTTTTATGCAAAATAAATATAAACGCTTTTTCCAACAAGGAAAAGGGATCTTTTGAAATTGGTGTGTTGTATTATTTAGAGCACCAATGTGTGTTTGTTTGAAGTGCTCTTGTGTAGTCTAGTAATTCTAAAAGCAATGATAAAAAACCTTCTTCGCTATCAATGGATAAAGGAGACATTTTTTGGAGAGGTTCCTGTGATAATCTGCAAGGGATCTAGCAACTATAACAAACTCACAATCAAAATCTCAAGTATGTTGAAAAGAAGAAGAGAAGGAGACACTCAATAATCATTCATAAACACAGAATAATGAACAATAATAGTATCATACAATGAATAATGAATGTAAAGAATGTGATACAATAATCTGTGATGGAGCATCATATAGGATTCAAATTAGCCAAGTAGGGAATTCGAATATGAGCTCAAAGTCTAGCTTGGATAACTATGGAGACATCATCCAGTCAGTAGTATCAGTCATAAATGGTAAGAGTCAGTCAAGTGTGTCCAACTGGGTCTAGCAGAACCATCTAGGCATAAATCAAGGAATGGAGACTCCAAGGGGGGCACATGAGGCTGTCATAGGGTCAAGTGGCACTCCAAAACTAGCTAACTAGGAACTACAAGTAGTTAGGATGAGCAATTAATGGAACAACTACTCAATCCATGCACTAAATGAGTGATAACTCCCGGAAGGTGAGAAAAGGAGCCCTAACTGAGTGATAACTGGTGGTAGGTGAGCAAAGGCGCTCTAACTGATAGTGGTAGGTGAGCAAAGGTGCTCTAACTGAAAGTGGTAGGTGAGCAAAGGCGCACTTGGTATGCAAAAACTCAAAGAAGGCGCTTTAGGTAGGTGGGAGGCCAACTGGGAGCTGTAGACAAGCTTTGGAGAGCTACGAACAAGCTCTAGGTGCTGGGAGGACCATCAAGGTGATGACTGGATGCATGTAATTGCATGCAGATGACTGGATGTATGCAAAAATGCATGCAGACATGAAAAACTAAAAAATGATGGTGTGAATATTCCAACCCCCCCCCGCAAGCTATACTATGAGATAATAACTGAAATCTAAAAAATAGGGCCCTGGTGACTAAGACCAAAGGTCACCCCGTATAATCAATCTAAGTAAACTAAGTGAGGAAAGAGGGAAAAGCCAGTGGGAAGAAAGACCTCCCTCAAAATAGACTGAAGGATGCTAATGTAGCATATAATCTCTCACCCCTGAAGGAGGTAAGTGTCCTTCTTTTCTGAAGAAGGATTGATCGATCTGAAATGGATCAGCAGTGTGAGAAGGATGATACCTTCTATTCTGAAAATATGATCTGGCTCTTCTATGATCATGTGGATCACTAACCAAATCATTGGAAGATTGGAGTGTAATGGTTTCCCATCGAGGAAGAGGAGGATCATCAGTTGAGGTATCTTCAGGTTCTTGTGGGTTTGGATCTCCCATTTGCTCATCTTCATCAGTAGTTGCTAGAACTTCAGGTTCTTGTGGATCTGGATCTAGAATTCCATCATCATCATCTCCATCTTCAGATTCTGAATCTGAAGTATCATGTGAATATGCATCGCTGTCATCAATCAAAGGAGGAGTAGTAGGTGAGAAATCCTACTCAACAGAAGGAGTATCATGGAGAGACCACTCCTCAAACTATACACTCCTTTCAAGGAATGTGGTCATGGAAGTAGGATCAAGTAACTTGTAGGATTTTTCATCCATTGCATAGCCCACCATAATGCACTCTCTGCTTTGTGAATCAAGAGCTCTCCTTTTTTCAGCTGGAATCCTTGCCCAAGCTCTGGATCCAAACACTTTAAGATGAGATACATCAGGTTTGTATCCCATCCATGCTTCAAAAGGAGTAGTGTCACTGAGTCCCTTGTGAGGAAATCTGTTCTGAATATAGGTGGCATAGTTAATGGCTTCTTCCCAAAGACTAGGGTGCAACCCTTTCGACTTTAACATGCAGATGGCCATTTCTTTCAATGTTTTGTTCTTCCTTTCAGCTACACCATTTTGTTGTAGTGTATAGGGAACAGTATGTTGCATCTCAATGCCCTCTTCAGTACAAAAATCTTGAAACTCACCCTTAATGTACTCACCACCATTGTCATTGCGAATGGATTTTATCTTCCTATCTGAAAATTTCTCTACAAAAGACTTGAAAATTTTGAAGAACCCAAATACTTCTGATTTCAATCTAAGGAAATATACCCAAGTGAATCTATAATAATCATCAATAAAATTGAGCACATACCTTGATTTGTTTAGAGACAGATATGGAAATGGACCAGCTACATCACTATGGATGAGATCAAGAGGGTGAGAGGCTCTCCTAGCCTTTACCTTCTCAAAATTCTTCTCAGGATGCTTCCCCATCAAACAACCATGATAGTTGCCTTTGGAAAACTTGATCTTAGGAAGCCCATTAACCATCTCCTTTGCATGCATGTCATCAAAGTACTTATAGTTAAGATCCCCAAACCTTTCATGCCACAATCTGCTTTCTTCATTGGCATGAGTATGGAGGTAAGAAGTGTGAGAACTCATATAGTTTGGAGTTGTGATTTGCAACTCCCTTTGCAATGATTTCACCTGAAACCATGTTCTGTATCTCGACTTCATTTGGAGAAAAGATGACGCTTTTGGGCTCTCCAATATGAGTCATTTGATATACTGAAAGTAAGTTTGTTGTAAGAGAAGGAACATAAAGTACATCAAAAAAGTAACCATAGTTAAGATTGATTCTTCCAATCCCCTGAGAGGAGACTTCTGAATAATTTCCCAACATGATGGAAGGGCCAACCGAGCTTTCGAAGTTGGAGAAGAGATATTTGGAGGAAGACATATGTCTTGATGCTCCTGAATCTATGATGAAAGAAGAATCTGTTGATGCACTTGCCATGAAGGCATGACATCTTTCTTTGTCTTTGGATCTAGAAGGTTCAGTATCAGAATCTTTATTTCTTGCACATGCAAGTACAGGAAGATTGTTCTTCTCAAGTAACTGAGCCATCAAATCTATAGATTTCCTCATACAAGCACTCTCAGGATGGAAACCTTTAAGACAATATGTGCAATTGGATCTTTTATTCTGAAAATTCTTGGTCTTCCTTGAGTTCGAAGCCCCATCTGACTGATATGGAGTATCTGTAGGCCTTGTATCATTCGATCTCTTATCCGAAATCTTTTGCTTATCTTTACCATTCGCCCTTTTGGCCTTAGCAGCTGTAAGGTCCAAATCCAACTTGGGTTTTATCATTCCCATGGAGATTAACTTCTCTTCCTCTTGAGTAAGAGATTGGATGAAGTCATCAAGTGAGGGAAACTTCCATTTTGGAATGGACATCTTAGCTGACTGGAAAGTAGAGACAAAAACTAAGAAGTTTGCCCCCAACTTTGAGAGAATGGCAAAAATAAGTTGATTGTCTTCTTTCACTATCTCATATCTTTTCAACTGTGATATCAAGCTTTTGAACATGGTGAGGAATGCATTGATAGATTCGAAGCTGTCAGGACTCAAAGATATGAGTTCATTCTCCAATTTGTGTCCTTTCTTATCATCTTTCTGTCCAAAAAGGGATTCGAGATTGTCCCAAACCTCTTTAGGAGATGTAAGATCAATAACATGGAAGTGAAGATCTTCAGAATTTGAGAGAAGGAGGAGGCCATCTGCTTCATCAATCCAATCCAAGTACTTGGACTTTTCAACTGCACTGAGAGGTTCTACCATCGTTCCGTTGAGTATTCGGGTGAAGCTCTTGGATCTCATGAAGAGAGCCATCTTGTATTTCCACTCAACATAGTTGGAAGATGTGAGCTTTAGATCCATCTGAACAGAGAAGGTCGAATAGTTGAAGAAGAATTCAAACGGGTGAATAAACCTGCAAAACAAGAGAAGTTTTTGCTGATGGAGAAAGCTACACTTCGACTGAACACTACCTTTTGAACACTGAGCACATAGACTAAGTCCTTCACACCTGGCTAGACCTCACTGGATTTCTCCAATGAATTCAAGTAATAGGACCAGGATTTGCTGTGGAAACTTAGAGGCTTCTGGTGCTCAAGTGAAAGATAGTTGCTCAAAGAAATGCTACAACTATTGCAATTCGAATAGCTGCTTCTTGCTCTAATACCATGTGATAATATGCAAGGGATATATCAACTGTAACAAACTCACAATCAAACTCTCAAGTATGTTGCAAAGAAGAAGAGAAGGAGACACTCAATAATCAGTTATAAACAAAGAATAATGAACAATAACAGTATCATACAATGAATAATGAATGTAAAGAATGTGATACAATAATCTGTGATGGAGCATCATATAGGATTTGAATTATCCAAGTAGGGCATTCGAATATGAGCTCAAATTCTAGCTTGGATAACTATGGAGACATCATCCAATCAATAGTATCAGTCATAAATGGTAAGAGTCAGTCAAGTGTGTCCAACTGAGTCTAACAAAACCATGTAGGCATAAATCAGGCAATGGAGACTCCAAGGGGGGCGCATGAGGTTGTCATAGGGTCAAGTGGCATTCCAAAACTAGCTAAATAGGAGATACAAGTAGTTAGGATGAGCAAACAGTGGAAAAACTACTCAATCCATGCACTAACTAAGTGATAATTCCCGTAGTTGAGAAAAGGTGCCCTAACTGATTGATAACTAATGGTAGGTGAGAAAAGGCGCTCTTATTGATAGTGGTAGGTGAGCAAAGGTGCCCTTGGCATGCAGAAACTCAAATAAGGCGCTTTAGGTAGGTGGGAGGCCAACTGGGGGCTGTAGACAGGCTCTGGAGAGCTAGGAACAAGATCTAGGTGCTGGGAGGAACATCAAGGTGATGAATGGATGCATGCGATTGCATGTAGATGACTGGATGCATGCACAAATGCATGCAGACATGCAAAACTGAAAAATGATGGTGTGAATATTCCAACAGTTCCACAAAAACCTTCGCTAGAAGGTGTGTTCCTAGCAGTGCTAATGGGGGGAGTTTCAAAGGAGGAGATAGAGAATATAGAGAACTCCTTATGGGAAATGGAACTAAATAAAGTATTGGGACTATATGGATTTGCTCATCACCTCCACCGATATTGCTCATACATCATGAAACATGACCTAAGAAGGATGATAGTGATCACAAGAACACATAAGGAATGAGCAGGAGGATCAACGTATTCATCTTTCCTAGATCTGATTCCAAAATAAAAAAATTCCCATCCCCTTTACCTGATTTTCCCCATCTTCCTCTATAATTTCTCCTACAAAAATTATCGAAACTTATAGCCATAAGACTCGATAGATTTATTTATTGCATAATTTCTCTTGATTATCTCAGTTTTGAAAGAGGAATACAAATATTTGGCAATATAATTATGGTGAAATAATCCATACATTCTAGTAGTAAGCCTAAATGACATGGCATGGTCATAAAATTGGATACAATTAATGCCTTTGATAAAGTTCACCATAACTTGCTCTTCAAAATTCTCAACAGGTTTGGATTCTCCAAACTCTTGATCGATTGGGTCACAACCTATATGGGCGGGTCTTGGATTTTTACCCTTCTTAATAGTAGGCCAACTAAGTATTTCATAGGCCCTAGAGGGTTGCAATAGAGATATCCCCTCTCATATGCAATCTACATCATGATGGAAAAAGAACCATGGTGTACTCTTGAGGAAACCACAATGATTGACCTCCTAATTTGAATTAATATTGCAAGAGGATTAAAAATATCACTCACTCCCAATTCAGTACAACACTTTGCTAGTATGAGGATCCTCCATCAATGTATACAATGCGTAAAAAAGTCCGAGAGTACTTCTTGGATGCCTTTGGGGACAAGTAAACAAACTACAAAAGAAAATTGTATGGATGGAACACTCCCACCAACCTTGTTATAGATAGAATAACAAGAATCATAGAATTTATACTACATATGCATTAGAGATCCTTTACAAACTTAGGTTTCTTGATTTTCCTCAAATATGCTAAAGCAACTAAATGGACTCTCATCCTTCAAAAAAACAATTCCAAAATGTCTAATTGGGGAACCCAATGGCTTAACATGCAAGGGCAGATATTTCTCATCAAGTCTATTTATCTTTGTTTCCTATCTTCATGTGCTCCACGTTGCTTGCTCCCACTAGCACTCTTAATTCCGTAGGGAAAAAGATCAGATGAATTTTGTGGAAATGGGAAAAAAGAATGCCAAAAAAATCAACTTGGTAAATTGGAAAACAATTAGAGATCCCCAAAACATATGTGTCTTTTCCATAAGAGACCCCTCTTTAATGAATATATCTCTTGGAGCTAAAGCGGCTTGAAGATAAATAATAGAGGAATTAAAATGGTGGAAAAAGGAAATTCATAAGAAGTATCTAGGAATCTACCCAAGGAAATGTTGTATGGATCACCCCTTCCCTAAAATAAGAGGTTTCCCAATTTGGAAATTTTTGAAGGTTGCAAACCACTTAATCCGATCCCTCCTCTCTTGGTAGCCTAGAAAAGAAAAAGAATCCACATATGGGATGACAACAATATGGGGAAACAACCCTTAGGTGAAAATTTAGCTCTCTCTAGAGAAAATGAATGGCTCACTTCAAAAGGCCTCAATACTATAGAAGACCTCTCTATGTGGGACTAGGAAGAGGACAAAAATTGGAATGAGTGGATTGATATAAACTCCCCTCTACTATCCCATGAGGCGACATCCTCCCTTCTTTAATTGGTTAAAAGAAACACCCCCTTACAAGAACTTTGAGTGATTAAAGAATATGCGATCCATCAAGAAAATGTTACACTCTAAAACATGGATATCAACATCTCCCCCACAATAAGAGAATATGACTATCTATCAACTTTTGGGGAATATATGGAGCAAATATTTCCTCCCAAAAATCAAACTATTTAGTTGGTTGATGGCTCGTGTTCAAATAATTACAATAGACAATTTAAATAAATAAGGAATAGTAGACCCATCTAGATGTATCATGTGCAACACTGCAAAGGAAAAAGGATCCCCTCTCTTTCTAGGATGCAACATCACAAAAATAAATTGGCAATTGTTTTTAATGGATCTATAGTTTGACATAAATCCCCCAACAAACTTGAATAATTTCTTAATCATCCACTGGAAGCGAGTCTATGCAACACCTCTTAAACACCATCCTTTTTTTCTTCTTCTAGGAAATGGGTCTCCCTTGCAAAGTACATAGCTTGGTAGGTTTGGTTAGCTAGAAACAAGCACATTTTTAAAAGATTCACCAATTATGCCACTAAATATAGTAGACACAACCTTCAAATTTCCAAATACAATTTAAAGAAGAAGAATCATTTCCATTCAACCAGAGCACTAAAATACATAGGAATCTCTTTATATTTTTCAGCTTCTATCTCTCCCTCAAAAGCCAATGATTTATGTAGAGACCAAACCATCAAGAAGGGACAAACAAAAATTGATATTGGGATAAGATGAATTTTCCCACTGGAGGGCTCAACAACATGATTGTCATATATTATTATTTTTATGAAGCTTCAAAAGGTAATCCCGGGGGAATAGGTGCAGGAAGGGTAGGGAATCATTTATGTTTGTGATGGACAAATGAACTAGCTTTCACCTAGGGAATTTGGAAATCAACCAATAAAAAAGGAAAATCTCTTGCAACATTCCAAGGAATCAAACTCCTAGGTGAGATGAATTCCTAGAAATTCTCATTCTTGGAGATTCACATATCATCCTCTCATCCCTCAAATACAATTCTCATTCTTCCTCGTCTCACATCAACAAGGTTCTTCAAAGAACAATGCCCCCCCTTCAAAGATTTAACAAAGTAAACATTTTTCAGTCAAGAGTTAATGATCTAAACACAAAAGTCGATATAATGGCCAATCTATGGGTTACCCTAGAAGAATAAAATATCATCTTTCAAAGCTCAAAAGGATTATAAAATACAATCAAGCACATCCCATGATCATTGTGTTCTTTGTAAATGGCACTCCTAGGTTGGAAACGTTATTGTTGCAAGAAACCTCTTAGGAACTGCCAAAAGACATCACCTTCCTTCTTCCCACATGTGAATCCTTCCTCCTTGACATCGTCCCTCGCACCCCCTTCCTCATTCCCTCAAGAACCTCTACGACCCTACCTCACAACATAACTTGGAATTGAGTCTTCCACCTTGCAGTTTGTAGATCAATGAGAGTGAGTTCTCCCTACGTATCTATGAAATCACAGTTGTTGATGTTGAGGTTTCATTTAGTACCCAAACCTCCTTGCATAGCATACAACAACAACATTGACACCTACCTAAAACTATTAGAGTAGAGACAAGGAGAGAGGGGAGAGGGTTCACAGGGGGATGATGAGATAGGGGGAGATAGTGGGGTGTTTGGAAGGGAAAGCTTCTCAAATAAGGGGAGGAGGGACGAGGTTCTATTGTGAGGGAGGGTCATTGAGGTTATGGAGGGAATGCGGAAGGGGGTGTGAAGGATGATATACTAGCCTACCATGGAGAGAATCTTGCCTAACCTACCTTGTGTAGCTAAGCCAACGAAAGAACTTGGCATAGAAACCTACGTGGAATAAGTTGGCACCATGAGGTTTTAGTTTATCTATAACCAATATGTATCGTCATTTTTTTGTTTTTGTTGGTCAATATGTTAAACAATATTATTTCCACTTTCGCAGAAAAAGACCATTCTATTTTTTCAAACATATTATAGAATGGAATTTCTCCTATGCAAGTACAAGACTCTTTAGTTTTGTCAACTATTTTGAACAATGATCATGTTAGGTCAAAGTGAAGTCTCTCTCTCTATATAAAACTATTGTTGTGAAAAAAAGATGTTGCTAATTGATATATCTTCCAACTCTCATTTTGTATCTCATAATTTTTTATAATTTTACTGTTTTTGGCTTGATCTACTTCTCTCATGCTTTATTTTTTTGGATATGCAACCACTCTTATAACATACTCTATTTCTTATAACATACTCTATTCAAATACCTCTTTCTATAGCCATTTTCCCTTTTTCTTCAAACAATAACATATAAATCAAAGCAAATCAAATTTAATGTATTACATAATTTCGTCTAAACATACATTAAACATTGAGCCATACTCTATTTCTTGTAACATACTCTATTCAAATACCTCTTTATCTATCCATTTTCCCTTTTTCTTCAAACAATAACATATAAATCAAATCAAATCAAATTTAATATATTACATAATTTCATCTGAACATAAATTAAACATTGATCCCAATGAAATGGGTTCTAAAAGGAAAGCCACTTATACATTGAAAAATTCTCACATGACTAAAGGCAATGCAAACAAGAAGCATGATAACCTCCATGTTTACACAAGGCAATGCAAACGAGAAGCATGATAACCTCCATGTTTACACATTGGTTTATGTTTGATTATGAAAACCTACACTTCACCTCCTTTTTAAGAAGGGTTTGGATGGGAGCCATAAAACTTCTACCTTAACCTTTTCAAATAGGCCTAACTTTACTTTAATATCACAATACAATTGTTTATTGCCATAAGACACCTCTTTAAAAGTTGTATATTGATGTTCCTGATTCCACCAAAGAATTAATAGAGGCGAAGATGAGGACATTTACAATTGACATAGATTTATTTTAATTCCGGTTTATTGAGTAAAGGTTGAATGCTAATTTTTCCACATTTTTTCTCACATTTGTCTATATCTATTAGAGACATGTACACAACAAATATTTTCCACCCAAGTTGTAAGGTGTATCTTGTTTTTCTAAATAAAATAAAAACAACATGAATGAATTTTAAGAGAGATTGTAATATCTAAATTCCTTCACTACTACAAATTTTATTTGTGCTTTAGGATGACCAAATTTTGAATGGGGTAAGTTAACCTCTAGAAAAACTCAATTTGTGCTTTAGGATGACCAAATTTTAAATGGGGTAAGTTAACCTCTGGAAAAACTCAATCTCTTTTTCAATTAAATTCTCTCCCAAATATAGTAGGATTTTTTTTTAAGGTTGTAGTTTTCATATTTTTTGATACAAATTTTGACCAGAGAAGTTTGGCCCATTTTAAAATGAATGAGATCATTTGAATTTTGAGAAAATGACTAGATGAAAGCCTCCCAAAAAAATGAAAAAATGAGTAGATGAAAAGTTGAAAACAATATTTTTATTAAAAAAAAATGCCTCGTCGCCTTTTCAATCATTTCCCAAAAGAAATTATCACACATGACTGCAAAAATGAGTTACTCAGATTTTGACAGATATATTACAGATATTGTGATGAAATTGCATTTAAGAAAACGGTTATGCAACTGTAATTCAACAAACTCTTCCGTTGCATTCAATTTCCGAGTAGTTGTGATATTTTGTCATCGTCATTTTTCTTTTGTTTTCATCCAAATTTGATGCATGATGTCATGATCTACTCCTTTGTCTTCATTGAGTTCTACTTCCTTTCAGCTCTGGGTAAAGATATTTGAAATGCATCGAGAAACCAACTTCGTATTATGATAAGTCGTTAAAGCTGAAATCATGGATATTTATTAATCCCACGTTCTTGGGAGCATTGCAGATTAACAGATTATCTGCTTTATGGGGGCGCCCACAAATCAGGGAGATCTAAATCGCATATTTTTTGGCTTTTGAAACCAGAAAAAGCTCTCAGAACTGTGCTGACAGCTTACTTATTCGCCTCTGTAGCGAACAACTAAAGGTAAACAGTCGTTGGGACAACGGGAATCGACGATGATAATAATGTGATAGTCTTATCATTTTAAAGTTGGAATAAATAGATCTGCAATCATTGTTTATGGGCATGGAATGGTCCCGAATCCTCTTCTTTTTAGTTGGCAATGAAGCTTTTTCTGACTGAAAAGATAAAAGATAATGTGCTCCACTGAGTTGTACAGTTTCTGTGGGACACTACTCAGATTTGGAACTCAAAACCTCCTGTCTGTGTATGGAAAGCATAAAATTACGCAGCTTGTCTGTGGATGGAAAGCAGAAAACTACACAGCTTAAGAAAGTAACATGTTAGAAGGTGGAGCAGAGAGAGTTCGCTTGAAACCAAGACATTATTGTCAATCTGCAGAGAAATTGAAATGTACTGAGATTCACATACCTTGATGTGAAGGGTCGACATAGGATCCTTTTGCTCATTATTGGTGCAATTCAACTTTAATGACTTTTATATTCTTTAGTGATGTAAGAAAGAAACCATGCTTTTACATGGAAATAAGTGGATTTGGATTGTTTACAAGAGAAAGAGCATTAACCTTGATAAAATCTTTATTCACCATTCCCATGGGCCATATATTCCCTTTTATGAATTCGGTACTTTCCAATCAATACTTTTTTTTTTTTTGTAGTTTATTGTTTAGTAGGTGTAGCTTTAGTATATGATGAAAGGAAAAGAAAAATACCAATAATTGGAAGTTGTGTAAAATTACCTTCTGGCAAAGGTGAGTGTGTAAAATTTTTATTTGGTATTGATAGAATAATGAATGACATTTTGAATTTTGTAAAATATGATATTTGAAAAGAAAATTTATTGTAGTGTCCTATAAAGTTGTTGTGCTGAGTAGCCAAGTGTTCTACAACTCAATATAAAAATGTAAGTGATATAGGTTTAAATGAAAAAATAAATAATCATGTTAAACTTAGTTATATCAATTTTTTTTATCAATGTGTAAAAAAATTCAAGAGAAAAAAAAATTACACTTCTCTTAATTTCTAGGATAATACCCAAGGTTGTTGGTAAGCGTGATTTGAACCTAGTGGGGAAGAGTAAAAACTTTTCCTCACAACCATTCAAGCTACACCCAAAATTATAGAAGAGAAAGCACTTATTACACCAATTATGCTTATTTATTTATAATTAACCCTACTTACATAAATTATCCCTAAAGACTTCAAATTACCACCAAGAAACCCCTAATAATAACCCATACTTAACTTGTCTTAATTGAGTTACCCTAAATACCCAAATTACAACCAATCAATCCCTAATAATAACCCTAAATTAACCTCTAATTACCCCTACTTAACCCATAACCGTTGGAGCATAGGCATAGGATCAAGGCATATTATTAAATACCAGTTATTAATATATATTAAAGTTTTCATAGTATAAAAGTCATTCACTTATTTTAATATTTACCATAAAAAACCATAATAAGTAATACACATATATATGGCAGATACTGATAATGCCAAATTACTTTGGATAACTATAGTTGATTATGGTTTGACCATGGTTTATGAAGGTTGACTGTCTACCATGGTTGACTATTGTTTTCCCTTGGTTGACTTACTTAACCAAGATTGAATTTGGTTAACCATGGTTGAACTTTGTTAGCCATGGTTGTGTTGATGCCCAGAAAATATCAACATCGACAGTAGGGATTCTCCCCAATGGATAGTCCCAATAGACTACTCATCGTTTGGTATGGGGAATCCGTCTGGTTAACGGCCCAACTACCGTAAGTGTGATTAATTTGTGTTTTGTTTTACCAATTGCGGCCCGACCTACCGTTTATGTAGTTTTAGTTTTAAAGGTATACATATGCAAGTACTTCCTAACTAAATGCATATAATTGACAGGTAGAAACCACACTAGAAATGCGCAAGTTCTTTCCTCCTGTCTTACCGCTCCTACCTTATCAATTATCTACTCCTATTCTAATTTAATCTAACCTATCCCTGCAGGGAGCAAATTTAAAGTAAGAGTAATATGCTGAAATGTTCAGGTAAATTTAACAGATAGCTATTAAAATAAACATTCACATTTACAGCAGAAATAATCAAAGATAGCTCTGATTTTAATTTGTGAAATTGCCCACATAAGATCCAAAGAGATGATGTAAACCTCACAATGAAAGAATTTAGGAATAATAGAAGAAGAGACAAGCAATAGAACTTAGATCCAAAGAAACTCTGATTGAGGCAGAATAATTACACATGTTACATTAAACAGAATAATAAACTGGTAAATATACAATGCTGAGTATGAGGATTCGAATTCACTAGGTTGAATTCAAATTGGCCTTCATGCACAGATCCATAATCAGTGGAGAGTCATCAATACATAACTAGGAGTCCACCTTCTCATTAGTGAAATCATAAATGCACAAGTAATGGTCAACCAGGAGTCAAACTAAGTCTAACTGAGTGTGGTTGGTGTAACTGGCACATGGAAGCACTAATGTAGTGAAGGAGGCTCAGTGGAGGGCATAGATGGAGCTAACTGGAGTCAGAACAGGTTGTCTAGTCACACTGGAGGTCCATCAGAGTGGTAAGGTCAGTTAGGAGTCAGTTAATCCTTAAATCAAGGAAAGAACTGAAGATAACTGAACTAAACTGGACTGGTAGGTGAAGAAAGGTGCCCTTCTCACGCAGTAGGTGAAAGGAGGGCGCACTAAGCTCTAGGAGAACTGAAACTGATCTGAAAGAAGCTCCGGGGGCTGGTTTGTTGAGGGCTAGGTGCTGGTGCTGGTGACTAGGATGCATGCAAACCCTAATTTTGCATGCATGACTGAAAATGAAAATGACAGAAAAGATAGGAGGACTAGGATGGAGTATAGGAATATCCTAACATAATTAAAACAATTTATTACTCTGTTGCACATAAATATTTGCATGAAATAAACAAACATTCATCATCATTGAAATAGTTTGACAGAATCAGAAAGATCTCACAACATGATATAAGCAGAAAAAGAAGTAATTTTGTTCCATCAATTACACGTTCCAGGCAAACACCAATGCAAGCTTTTCCCCAGCGAACCAGTCTTTTCTCATTAGCAAAGAAATAGTTCTTTTACAAAATTCCTCCAATTTATAATTCACCAGCAAAAGAGTCCATTTTTTAGTATTCTTCACCCTATATTTATATTACAAAATATTTGTCCTCATATGGCTATTCGTTTCATCTGACCTAACTCTTGGACTTTCAAAATTCATCCTCTAGCCTTTCCACAAAGAATATTACAATAAATTACAAAATATTAATTTCCAGCTGGCCTTTCCAGACTAGAGATATTATTGGCCCACATGCCAGTCTCTTCAAAAATAATGTTACATTGTGTGGGTTCTAAAACTTTCAAAGTTATCTCATGATATGACAACTCTGTTTCCCCACTTTTCACTCCCTCTATCACTGCCTTGTAGCTATCCTCTAGAAAATAAGCATTAATGGATGCTTTCCCAATGTATTGATGGAGATCTTCTTCTATCAACATGTCCAATTTTTTAATGTTGTCCAGATCATCCCTCAGTGCATTTTGCAGCTCCTTCAAACATTGATCTCTGGTAGGTAGCTCATCCATATTCGGAGGCATAGAGAGCTGACACTTTTCAAGAATATGATGAATATTCTAGTAGAACCCTACACACTTATTGATAGTTTTAGGGATTTCATTATTTATCCTCCTTCCAGCTTTTCTACAAAAATCAAGAAGAGATATGTCCAAATTAGAGTCTGCAATTGTCTTTTGGGGCAAGTGATCAAGGAACTTTGATTTTCCTTCTCTCCACGTCATCTACTTCTTGATCTTATTTGTAGTGTTGACCAATTTTTGTTTGATCCTCAACGATTCTGCAGCAATCTCATTCATCCTTGCTATCATTATTTTCATCTTGTATATCTCTTCGCTGAGCTTGCGAGTGACATATTTTATCCTGAATTTTGCATCCTCTCAGCCTCTTCTCTTTGCTTCCTCCTTTAGCTTATGTTCTGCTTCTGCCACTTGTAGCCTTATGACTTCTTCTCTTTGCTTCTGTTGCCTTTCTGTTTCTACTGCAGAAGTGGCAGCATGACTGGGGATGGTGCTGCTTTTTTGAACAAAAGGTTTGTTCAGCTCTGTCATGTTGCTTTCTCTTCTGTACATCTCTTCATCCTTGTCGAAGTAATCCATGTATTCATAATGTATTCTGATTGATGCACAATGATCGGCGACCTTCTTGAGGCTATCATTTTTTTTAAAACTCTTCTCTCCAAAATGAAATGTTTCCAAATCTTTTATGAAAACTTCGACACCTTTAAACTTGGTAAATTTTTAGGCCCCGATACAAAAGGGCAACGGTGGGAAGGAGGCCTTCTTATGATCATGCAAAAAATTATCAATCCCATTAATGAAAACCTGCCTCATGGCCTCTTTATGGACTACAAAGTCGGTTGCATATTTGGGCATTAGGGATGGAGCTCTGGAACCTCCATACATTTTGATATAGGTGCCTTCTTGCGAAAAGTAATAATCCATGTACTCGTTTATGACTGTCATTGCATTTTCAGAAAGGCAGTTCGGTTCCTCATTGAAAATCAACCAATAAAGAGGGATGATCAACTCTTCATAGAGGAGTTTGTATTGGTTAGCATATCCATGGGCCCATGTAATCTGATAGGACAAATAGATAGGAGACTCAGCCTGATTCCAGATACATCCCAAATTAGGAAATGGATGCCTGACGAATATGTCATCCATGAGATATGATGACATGAAGAACTCTGCTTTCTTCTGGGTTAATCCTCCCTATTCTGCTGCTATGTCGATGCCAAGCTGTCTAAGATGATCTCTACCCAGTTAAACACAGTGCCGTGGAAGGCTATGCGATAAATCAGGGGTACAGATGCTTCCATTCGCTCTGCCGAAAATTATGCTTAGCATCAGAGCTATAATTCTGAATGGGGTTCTCAAGATTTGAATTTCATACTCCCCACTTTCTTTTTGCCTCAGTTGCTTCCCTGAGACTACCCTTTTTTTAGCATATTCGAAGTGTTCCATGTTTACACCTCTGATCCAGTATTCGGTCATCAGGACCTTTGTTGGTGGCAGTTTGTATGCTATTGTTATGTGACTTGGATGGAAAGAGGCAAATCCTTCCCCTTTTGTGTCAGAGATGATTCTTGTAGTGACATCCATGTGCGGTAGGATCCATCCGATGACTTTTGAGCAAGGAAAAATTTTTGGGTTTGTGGTCGCTTTGGTGATGCCCGATTTCTTAATATTTTGGTACAAAATCATCTCTTCGAGAGCTGCATCAGGAATATTCTGATCTCGGATCATCTTATACAATTCTCCCCACTTGTATTCTGGGGCAATTCCCGTTACTGCTCTAGTATCTTCGAACATGGTTTCTATCATGGTGTCAACTACTACTTCTATGTCCAACTCTGATTTAGTTGTATTGGACTTCATCTTGGCACTCCTTCTTTGCATCTCTAAATCCTGATGAAAACATTGGAATCAATGTGTAAGCACAAATCTGTAGAAAATCTCCCATTCATATTATTAACAATAAGTTGAGTTAAGAAACAATTGACTTCCATGCTGTTAGGCAATTGCTTTGCTTCAATAGTATGCAGGTGTGTGGAAATTAATATGCAACTGAAAATGTATGTAACATCATTTCATAGGTATTCTTTCCAAAGATTTACATTAATCATAGTCAACCACAATAATCATTTTCTTCATAAGAATGGTGGGGGGTTAATGATTTGGTAAAACTGACTTCAGGGTTACTCAAACAATGTTTTTTCAGCTTTTAATCCTGCTTGAATGAATTATTCCCTTAATTAAAATCACATTATTTCGTGGGCGTAACACATTCAAGCTTAAAACAACGACGGGTAAGAAATAACAGATGAGTTTAGCATCGAAAGAGTGACTATGCGGGGCGTTGTGTGGGATTGGAAAACACGATGGTATCGACGGGGTGTAACGCAACGACATCCAGAGCTGACCCTCTGCAAGGGTAAAAGCTATGATGTGCTAAGCCATAAAACACAGAAATACTCTACTATCCATGGCCAAAATAACCCCCCCCCACGTGGTTATGTCAACTAAGAAGAAAAAACGAGGGTTATGTGACCGGGTGGTAAATGTGAGCTAGGGAAAACTATCGAACAGGAATAACCCTAGATGGGTGAGGCTAGGGTGCCCTCTTATAGGAAAAATCTAAACCTAACAACCAAAACCAACCAGTCTGTCCTAATATATCACAACGACGTGTGCAAACTGACGGTAAGGAAAGACCAATGTCTCATAAGAGGCCAAAAAATATAAAAAAGAACCAAACCAATGCCAACTAAAAAAAATGAACATGAGGGCATGAGGTTGCCTACCTGTCACTTGCAGAATGGCTGTGAAGTCGAGCTCAATGGTGTTGGGTGCTTGGCATCCGGTGATTGGTGGAGGTAATTTCTCAAGAACAACATTTTCCAAATGTAAATTAAAAATGGTTTTCTCCCTATATATAACTTTAAAACGCTCTAGCAATAAATGTGAACGGGGAAGTTGGTGGGGTCATTAATGACCGTGCTCCGTTTTGGCGTGGAATTCCTTTCTCCCACGTCATTGCCAAAAAGAGTTTACCGTCGACCATTTCGGCGTGGAATTCCTTTTTCCTGCGTCGTTGCCAAAAAAGTTTACCGCCGACCGTTTTGGAGTTAGCTCGTGAGTTTTGTCGGCGTCACTTTGCGAGTTTCGTCGACCTTTTATTACCGCTTCCTTGGTCTTGTATCGGCGCTCGCTGCATTCTTCGTCGGTAGGTTTCATGTTTCTCCAACGACCGTTTCGGCACCCCTCACGGAGTTGCTGTGAAATGCGTTGCGGCATTTACCATTCTTTGCTGATTTATTTTCGCTGGGGATTTTTGGCCTAACTGGCATTTTCATGCTGATGTGTTTTGGCACCACTGAGGTTTTAACGCTGAAACGGTCGACATGACTTGCTCATTTCCTCCTACCAAATCCACAATAAAAAATATCTAAGTGTTGGGACACGACCTTGAAAACACTCCAACCATTTCGGCAACACTCGTTGAGTTGCTCCGACGATGTCGGCTCAACTCGCCGAGTTGCTCCGACGGTGTCGGCTCAACTCGCCGAGTTGCTCCGACGGTGTCGGCTCAACTCGCCAAGTTGCTCCGAAACAGGAACTTCATCCAAAAACCCAACTTTTGCTCCGACCATGTCGGCTCAATTCCCCGAGTTTCTCTGACCGTTTCGGCGCAAAAACCCCAGTTATACTTAGCCAAAAATTAGCTTTCTTCACTTGATTCTTAGGAAAAGTTCTAAGTGTTGAGGGTGAAATTCTCTAGGATGAGTTGAACTCTAAGATTACTCAAAAAATAGAAGGAGGGACCCTACATTTTTAAGAAAATTTTGGGGAAATGGTTTCAGCAGCAACAATTGGCGACTCGCTGGTGAACACAGATCTATGAACAATCCCTTTTGAAAATCAACAATACTTACACGTTATTGATCCTAAATGTAAAACAACGTTTTAATCAATTATCCAGGATTTCTAAAAGGACAAATTTTATATAGGGAGATAGCCTCTTTTGTATCATATTGGTCATCAATTTTGGGAAAATGGTAACTTGAACCAGATTTCTTGACCACTCTCCTGAGGCCAAAATATGGATTTCATTTTAGTTCCATCTTTCGGTTGCCACTAAATAAGACTCCACGGGATTGTAACAAGATCAAAGAGATGTATTCGTTTGTTCATCATTTCCATGATGTAAGCATTTCTTTAGATGCTTTCTTTCTTGACGAATTTTTTCATCGGAGTCTTCTTTGATAGCTTTCTTCAATCTTCAAAATTTGACGTGGGTTCTTCCATCCATAATGTCGTTTTGTGTGAGTGATAATTTTATTTGTTTGTCATGCTCACAGATGGAGAAGAACCTTTCCGGGCCTGTCATTTAAGCAACCTTCTTGATTGTATCTCTTTGTTTTCAAGACCATTTCTTTGATGGAGATGAATTTTCAGAATTTTGACTCTTCTATATAAGCCTTTTGGCTTTTGAATTTGTAGCATGGGATCATTTTAATTTCCATACATCTGTAAGACATGCTTCCTTTCTGTGGGTCCATTATAGTAGGCTTTCTAAGATGGTTATTAATGTAAGAGTGAATGGAGCCCCAAGATAGTAATTTAGAACTCATGAATCTTTGTTATTTTATAGCGTTTACCATGACTCAATCATAAACATGAAGCGGGTTTTCCCTTTCTAAAACTGAGCAGCAATTGAAAATCCCACATGACAATGTCATACATAGAATTCTTTCTCTATAAGTAGATTCTAATCTTTCAGGTGATGACCTTGAGATTGTTCAGATTCCTATATTTCCACACATCAAAATGTTGTAATGTACCTAATCTGATCTGAAGTACATTAATTAAAACTTACAATGATTCAAACAAAAATAGTGGAAAATATGAGACCAAACTAATTATTTTTGTCAAGGATTTTGAAGACATTTTTAAACAAGCACAGGACTCTGGAAGATAGGAGACAAGGATATGAATTGCAGCAGGGATATGCAGTTTTGAAACTATGATCATAGGTTTTGTAAGTCCATACACACTACGGTGTGAATGTTCTTTGGGTACATCACGCTCAGGATGGTTTGAACGCCATGTAGTTTCAGTTCCGGGGACTTTTGTGGAAACCCAACGACTCCTGTTGCTTCACCAGATGTATCTAGTCTTGGGCTACAATCATATATGCAAAAAAGGGCATGTGTATCAGAGTTTGGAAAGCGAAATTGTGGTTTGAGTGGGTTTGGGAACAATAGGACAATTTAGGGTTGCACATCTAGTCCGATTTCAGGGCATTCCAAATAGAATAAGAGGTCAATGAATTTGAAAAATTAGACATGGAAGATGTTCATTATGATATTAATTAACTCTAGGAACTGACAAAATGCAATTTCACTGAGCAGAAGATAAAATATTGAAAGTTTACTGAAAACTAGAAAATTTTGAAGCAAATCTAGAGTAAGTCTTGGAAGATGATATAAACATTAGACTTTGACATAATGAAAGTTTTGGAAAAGTATCGGAAGCTCAAAATAACATACATTACATTATATATCAGTCAAAATTACTTTTAGAAGAGGCTCATGGTTGACATTTTTCAGTAGAAACAACTAACATAGAGGATAACTGGAAAACTTCATAGGTTTTAACTACTGGCTTCACAAAGCATGTTCTGGATCTCGAATCAGACTTGATTTAACTTCAGGACTTGGAATAAAATCATTGACAATGGCTATATTCCATCATCTAAACATGTAACTGAAGAATCAACTAGTTGAAGCAGCAGGGGCACATCTCCCAAGTCGAATTGAAAGCTTGGAGCTCCCAAAACCAAACACAAATGAGCCAAAAGATGTGAATAGTGCACTCTTCCTTGACTTTATTGGTTGAATGAATTCTTGTGCAAGCTACCTATCCCAATGCGCCTTCATGAGAAAGTTTAGGACTTGCTGCTTTCTGAAGCTTTTCCTTTTTGCTTTCTGCTTTACCTGCTTTATTCTGCTTTACTGCTTTATCCTGCTTTTCCACTGCTTCCACTGCTTTATTCTGCTTGTCCACTGATTTTCTGCTTTTAGCCTGCTTTTCATGCTTTTACTGCTTTATTATGCTTTTCCACAGTTTTTATGCTTTCCACTATTTTTTTCTTCTTTTTTGCCTTCTGCCAGCTTTTCCTTGCTTTATCTAGTTTCCTTCTTTTTCATTGCTTTCTAGCCTTGACTGCTTTCTTCTAAATTCCTTCTTTAATAGGATTCTTATGTTCAAAATCTTATCTCCTATGCGCCCTCATGGCCACATCATCACAAACATTAGAAATATTAAATTTCCTAGCTACTAATACCTTGTCCAAAATTAATCCCAACAATTAAGGTTTTATTCTCCTAAACCCATAGGGACAAGATGGGATAGGGACTTGGTCAAATGATCACTTAGGAAGGTACATGGCAGTCCTCCCCTCTCGATAATGCTTGTCCCCAAGTAGTTCTAATCCTAGATGTTGTAAAATATGCTCTCCTTCTCAGGTTGCATCCTCACTAGGTAGCCCTTCCCATTGTACCAAATATTCAGTGATAGATATTTTTCTCAACCTCCTCTCTCGAATCTACAAAATCCTCTCTGGAACTAGCACCAAATGTCCCTCATCATCAAGGGGAGGCAACTCCTTTGAAACTATTACATGTTGCCCTATTGCTTTCTTAAGACAAGACACATGAAATACATTGTGTATCTTGCTTTCTGGAGGCAATTCTAGCTCATATGCCACTTCACCTATCCTCTTCAAAACTGTGTATAGTCCATAAAATCTTGGCTGCAATTTTTTTTCCCCTTCTGAATTCAATGAAGATTTTCTATATGGATGCAACTTCAAATAAACTAAATCACCTTCTTGGAAGGTTCATTCTGTTCTATGCTTGTCTGCATACAACTTGTGTCGGTTCTGTGCAACCTGCAAATTCTCTTTCAGTGCTTTGAGTATGTATTGACTCTCTTGGAGCCAATCATTTGCCTTTTGGGCCCTGCAATATCCAAATATCAGATCTGCAAATGTTGGGGCATCATATCCATATAATTCTTTAAGCGGTGTCATACCTATGGATATATGGAAAGTTGTGTTATAGCAGAATTCACCTAAGTGTAACCAAGTATTCCGTGCCTTCTGCTGCCCTGAAACATAATTTCTAAGATATCCCTCAAGTCATTGATTCACCCTCTCAATTTGGCCATCAGTTGAAGGTGGTAGCTTGTGTTGAGGTCCAATCTTGTTCCCACCAACTTAAAAAACTCTTGCCAAAAAATACTGGTGAATTTGCTATCTCTATCACTGATGATGGATTTGGGCATACCATGAAGTTTGAACACTTCTCTAAAGAAAAGTTCAGCCACTTGGCTTGTTACAATAGTGATTAGGATAGCAATAAAATGTGCAAATTTGGTCAGCCTATCTACCACAACAAAAATGCAATCTTTACCTTGAATTTTAGGCAAACCGGTGATGAAGTCCATTGATATACTTTCCCATTTTTGCTCTGAAATGGGTAGTGGTTGTAAGAGATCAGCAGGATGTATGTGTTCCACTTTATTTTGTTGGCATGCCACACATGATATCACATACTCCATCACATCATTCTTTAGGCCCTTCCAAGAGAACATTTCTCTTACCTTCCTGTAAGTTTTCATAAAATCAAGATGTCTAGCTAGGGGCGCATCACGAGCAGCTTCTAGAATCTTCTTCTTCAAAGTTGATTTAGGGACCAAGAAGATTCTATCTTTGTGGTAGATGACATCATTAAGGATCTTATGACCATCATCATATATCATCCCATCGAATAGATCACATGCAAACTGAATTTTAGAATATTCTACTGCTAGTTGTACCTTCCAATCATCATGAAATTTCATCACTACAAGGGATGGTTTTCTAGAAAGTGCATCTGCAAACACATTCATTTTTCCCTTCTTGTATTCAATATCAAAATCAAAGGCTTGGACTTTTCTTATCCACTTTTGCTGCCTATCATTCAGATCCTTTTGTGATAAGAAATGCTTCAGACTGTTATGATCAATCTTGATAACAAAGTTACTCCCCACCAAGTATTGTCTAAACTTGACCAATGCATGCATAATAGCCAACATTTCTTTATCATAGATTGAATAAAGTATTTCATGTGGCTGCAACTTCCTACTCTCAAAAGCTATGGGATGCTTGTTTTGCATCAAGACAACTCCAATCCCATTTCACGAAGCATCACATTCAAGTACAAATGGTTGAGAAAAATATGGAAGTGCAAGAACATGACAACTACTCATTACCTCTTTCATTCTCTTCTTGTTCAGCTTCTTCTGACCAACTAAAGATTCCTTTCTTAGTGAGATCTATAAGTGGGGATGACAACTTTGAAAATCCTTTGACAAACTTCTAGTACTGAGTACACAAACCAATGAACCCTCTCAATTTAGTGATATTCCTTGGGATTGGCCAATCCAAAATAGCTTGGATCTTCTCCATGTGAACCTTAACCCATTCTTTCCCAATCACATGACCAAGATATAAAATCTCAGTCATTCCAAATTCACATTTGGAAAGTTTAGCATAAAAAGACTGATCTGCCAAGATGGTTAGCAAAACATCCAAATGATGCAAATGCTCTTCTCAAGTCCTACTATAAATCCGAATATCATAAAAAAAACAAGAACAAAATTACTGAGCTGCTTGTTAAACACTTTGTTCATGCAAGATTGAAAATTTGTTGGTGCATTAGTCAAGCCAAATGGCATAACTAAAAACTCAAAGTGTCCATAGTGACATCAGAAGGTTTTCTTCTGAATGTCCAACTCCCTCATTCTAATTTGATGGTAACCAGAGCGAAGGTCAATCTTTGAAAAGTACTTGGCTCCATGAAGTTCATCCATCAATTCAACAATCCTTGGAATAAGATATATGTTCTTGATTATCTTTTTGTTGAGGGTTCTGTCGTCAATAAACATGCGCATGGTCCCATCCTTCTTCTTAACAAGGACTACAGAGGATGCAAAAGAACTTGAGCTTGGTCTAATGAATCCCAAGTGAAGCAGTTTTTTTATAGTTCTCTCTATCTCATCCTTGAATTTTTTTGGATTCTTATAAGGATTGACTTTGATAGGTGATGTTGCTATCTCCAATCCAATCCTATGCTCAACTCCCCTGTCTGGTGGCCTACCATGTGGAAGGTCCCCAAACAGCTCCTTATGCTTTTGAAGCAGATTCTTGATATCTTCTGGATACTGTGCTATATCCAAAAAAGTGCCTTTAGAGGTAATTAGGCATTCAACAACACACTCAATGTCTCCATGTCTCAGAATAACTCTCATACTATGCACAAACACCACTTGCTTGGGGAGGTGTTGATTCCTCTCAACACTACCTCTTTCCCACTAGCATCTTGGAATCTCACTCCAGGCACTTTGTAGTTTATGGTATGCTCTCCAATGGAGTACAACCATTGCACTCCTAGGGCCATGTTAGTATCCACCATAGTAACAACATAAAAGCTATCTACAGTGTAATCTCCTATAGTTACTTGCAAATTAGAAATCCATCTAGAGAAATCCATGGAATGATTACCCGGTATAATGATAGTGAAGCCTTCAAATTTTTTGTGGGCAGCTTTCTTCTTTCGACCAATGATGCATAAATGAAATTATGTGTAGCACCTCCATCCACCAAAACAATGACTATTTTCCCTTGAACCACTCTCTTGAATCTGAGATTGTGGAAGTGAGGCACTCTTGTCAATACCGCAATTTTTCTACCTTCTGGAGGAGGCTCTTCATTTGCTGTCTCATATGCTCCTTCCGCATCTACTGGTGCCTCTTCATCTTCCTCCTCAGCTTCGCTCTCTGAAAAGACTTCAATATAATGTGATTTTCCCTTATCACACTTGTGTCTTGGAGGCCATGGTTCTTGACCAGTGAAGCACAACTTCCTTCTCCTCAATTCATCATTGTCTTTGGAAAATTTATCTTTCTTGAAATTGCTAGGATGATTCTTCAAGGGAGGCCTTTGATTCTTGAACTGAGTAGGGACAGTAGGCCTAGGTGGAAATCTTGAGAATCTTGCAGATCTCTTGTTCTACTCATTGCATCATGCAAGGTAGTTGGTCTGTAGGCCTTCACCAAACATTTCAAAGGCTCTGTTAATCCTTTTATGAACAAAAGGATCAAGCGAGATTTAGATATGTCAGTGACCATTACATATAGCTTTTGGAACTACTATATGTAGGCTTTAGGAGTTCCAGTCTACTTCACATCAGCTATCTCTCTGAAAGTGATCTCAGGATCTTTCTGATCAAATCTATTAACCAAACTTCTTGTGAATTATTCATAGGTTGTTACTTGATCATGTCCAAGAGTCTTCATGCCATGAAACCACCAATCATTTGCTTCACCATCCAGATGTAGAGTAGCCATTTTGATGGCATCTCTCTCAGCCATAGGATTCATTGGAAGTAGGTATCTAATTTTTTAATCCAAGAACTAGCAGTGCACTTGGATGAACCATCAAAGTATGGCAAAGAAATCTTACCAATAACATTTTTTAACTTGAAATTTTGAGCAGGCATTCGAAATTTCCTTCTTGGATTTGTCTTGTATTGGGATTCACATAAATATTTGAATGGTAGTTCTCTTCTGCATTCTTCACTCAATGTCTGGTACTCAGCATACCGATCTTTCCATGAAGCAATGGATTCATTCTACACTTTAGGATTTTCTCTATGTTCATCAGTGAACTTGGGCATGGTAGGACGAGGTTGACTCTTGATTTCACTCTTGAATTCATGAGGATGATTGTGAGGCCTTGTTTTGGAAAATATAGATCCACCAAGGATCTTCCTTTCACCATGTTGAGAGCCACTGTTGCTCCCTTATCCATCTTTGTTTCCCAACTTCTTAGCCAAGAATTCTCTAGTCTCTTGCATGGATTAGATGATGTTATGAGATATGTATTGTAAACCTTTCAACATGTTATGAACAAAGAGTTTGAATTCATCTTTTTCATCCATACTCGCTCCTTGAAACTTGCCTTCAGTGGAATTAACTTCTTCTCCTTCTCCTTTTTCCAGGGGATCTTTCTTCTTTGGATTTGAATTTCTTTTAGGACTCATTGAAGAATACCAAGAGAAGGTTTAGAGGACCATGCTCTGATACCACTGTAATGTACCTAATCTGATCTGAAGTACATTAATTAAAACTTACAAAGCTTCAAACAAAAACAATGGAAAATATGAGACCGTACTAATTATTTTTGGCTAGGATTTTGAAGACATTTTTAAACAAGCACGGGACTCTGGAAGATAGGACACAAGGATATGAATTGAAAAAGGGATATGCAGGTGTGAAAATCTGATCATAGGTTTTGTAATTCCATACATATTGCGGTGGGAACATTCTCTGGGCACATCACGCCCGAGATGGTTCAAAGAGCACGTAGTTTCAGTCCCGAGGACTTATATGGAAACCCAACGGCTCCTGGTGCTTCACTGGATGTATATAGACTTGGTTTACAATCAGATATGCAGATAAGGGCACGTGGTTTAGAGTTTGGAAAATGAAATGGTGGTTTGAGTGGGTTTGGAAACAATAGGACTATTCAGGACTACACATCTAGTCCGAGTTCAGGGCAATCCAAACATCATAAGAGGTCAATGAATTTGCAAAATTAGACATGGAAGATGTTCATTATGATCTTAATTAACTCCAGGAACTGACAAAATGCAATTTCACTGAGCAGAAGATCAAATATTGAAAGTTGACTGAAAACTAGACAATTTTGAAGCAAATCAAGAGTAGGTCTTGGAAGATGATATAAATATTAGACTTTGACATTGAAAGTTCTAGAATAATATCATAGCTCAAAATAACATACATTACATCAGATATCAGTCGAAATTCCTTTCAGAAGAGGCTCATGCTTGACATTTTTCAGTAGAAATAGCTAGCATAGAGGATATCTGGAAAACTTCATAGGCTCGAACTACTGGCTTCACAAAGCTTGTTCTAGATCTTGAATCAGACTTGATTTAACTTTAGGACCTGCAATAAAATCATTGACAATGGCTAGATGCCATCATCCAAACATCTAACTGAAGAATCATCTAGTTGAAGTAGCAGGGGCAAATCTCCCAAGTCAAATTAAAAGCTTGGATCTCTCAAAACCAAACACAAATGAGCCAAAAAATGTGAATAGTGCGCCTTCCTTGACTTTATAGGTTAAATCAATTATTGTGCTAGCTAGCTCAATGTGCCTTCATGAGCAAGTTTAGGACTTGCTGCTTTCTGAAGCTTTTCTTTTTTGCTTTATGCTTTACCTGCTTTATCGCTTTATCCTTCTTTTCTACTTTCAACTTGCTTTTCTTGCTTTTACTTCTTTATTATGTTTTTATACTTTCAACCTGCTTTTCTTGCTTTTACTGCTTTATCATGCTTTTCCACTACTTTTATGCTTTGCACTGCTTTTTTTGCTTTTCTGCCTTCTGCCTGCTTTTCCTTGCTTTATCTAGTTTCCTTATTTTTCATTGCTTTCTAGCCTTGACTTCTATTTTTATTTTTGAAGGTTCAGCCTAGATATGCAGCAAGTATGGTCCTCAGTTACTAAAAAGAAGTCTTTGTCTAGGGTTTGAAGGAGCCGCCCAATGGATCAGACACTTAATCTACGGAGTTCTTTGCTACCTCGCAGGGAGGATAGCATCCCCTTTGGAGCCAGTTGTTAACACCCATATATTTTTCTACAATATGCAGTTGAATGAAAGGGATGGAGGGTCAAAATGTACCCAAATTGCTTTCTAGCCTTGACTTCTTTCTTCTAACTTCCTTCTAACTTCCTTCTTTGGCAAGCTTCTTATGGTCAAAATATTATTTCCTATGTGTCCTCCTGGCCACATAATCACTAACACTTATCCAAACATTACTTTATTTATGAAAATAAAAATAACTATGGATCATCACAAACATTAGAAATATTAAATTTCCTAGCTACTAATGCCTTGTCCAAAATTAATCCCAACAATTAATGTTTTCTTCTCTTAAACCCATAGGGACTAGATGGGCTAGGTACTTGGTCAAATGATCACTTAGGAAGGGACATGACATGCCTTCTAAGCACCTTATCCATTTGTGAGACACCCTACTTCTCTAGTGTCTGCCAAACTAGCAAATGTCACAAAGGACACTTGTTTCCCTTCATCACCAAGATAAACTCAAGACTTCCAATAATCAACACTTCACTTGTCCTAGCTTTTGATTATTTTATCACCCATTCCACCCACTAAGGTAAGGTCGATCTCTGCAACATTGTATGATGATTTTGACCTGAGGGTAACATGTATATAATTCATTTACTTTTACTTGATGTATTGCTAAGTTTGTTGTGCTATGTTGATAGGTCAAATGATGAGTCACATAGTAATCATTTGTTATTAAATATGATCTAATGTTTAAGTTGTTTATCAATATTATTTATAGTTAAGTGTTGTTTCACCTCTATAGGCTATGCAAATCATTGTCCCATCATATTTCACCTTGGTCAGAGTTTGAATTTTTGACATGGTCAAACCTGAGTTTGACTTGGTCAAACTGGTCAAACAACAGTATGGGATGCTCACAAATATACATGATATCTTATTTCAGCACTTGCAGGCCAATTGGACCCCTCCAAATAGCATATGTGGAAAAACCCGAATTAATTGATTTATTGGAATATTTTTATAAGGTTTTGCCTAAGTAAAAATTAAATATTTGGAGCAAATCTCTTGCGAGGCATTTCAGATTGGGTATTAGCACAAGTACAATGCATTCCATGGTTTTTGAGACCAAGGAACTCATTTATGGCATCGAATTGGAATTCCGGGCAAGGGAATCCCATGATCCAATTAATTGTACCTTAATTATTTTTATCCCAAGGTCAAATTTAAAAAAATCCTAAGGTTTTGTATGTATGAAAACGTGAGTCCAGAAGAGGAAAGTGATGACTTACGTCCCCTTATTTTGGCATCCTAAACATATATCTAGCATCAGATTGCAATTACGACACTACCCACTTCACTTTCGGCATGGCTCTCCTAGGTGGGGCACACTTCTCAAGGCGGCTTGTTGACCACCAAAACCGACTTGGTGGACAACAATGTACCATGCACATGTTGAATGTGCCTTGAAAATGAGAAAGAAGTACTTAATGATTTATTCAAGCGAGGCCGCTCTTTTTCTTATCTCCTCTCCATGAAATTTACGCACCCCTGCAGGGGATTTTGTAAGGATATGTCAGCATGAAGGTCTATTTTTGTATAACTTAATTGCCTAGGAATTAATCATTAGGGAAGTCCTCTCATCGAGTGTTTTTTCACTTAGATAATTAAAATTCATTTTTAGTGATTTTAATTATTTGAGTTTTTTCACTCAAAAATACCTCCAAAGTGGTGAAAGGTGTTCTAGTGATCGATTCCATGGGGTGATTGGGGCCTAGGAATGTTCGATATTACCATGCTAGACATTATCCAGAGTCTTGTGAAATTTCATTAAGTTTTACATAGGATTTTTTAAATTTTGGTCATTAAAAATTGTCCCTCAACATAAAATGTTGTACTGTAAAAGAGGGTTACTTGGTCTTTTTTTTTTATGTTGTATAGGGGTATGGGTACTCAAGAAAAATGGCATGAGACCCCCTACACTCTTGGGCCAAGTTTGAAGTCATTCGGACAAGTCTTGCTATGGTTTTGAACACTTTTTCCCATGTCAATCATGGAAATCAAGAAATTGGACAATTAATTAGTAAGGCAAATTTTGGAAAAGTGCCAAAAGTCACTTGGGGTGGCCAAGTTAAGTTTCTAAAGTTTATGTTATGTCCCTAAGGTAAAATTAAAGGCCAAAGCCCCCCCCCAAGCTAGTATTTTTCAAGTTTGATGTTGTCGCAAAAAGGGGCAAACCCTCTCTCACAATGGGAAATGAGATAAATTGAAATAAGCCAAAAGAGGGGGTCCCACGTTAAAGAATCATTCCCCTTGGCCTAACAATGAAATATAAAATATGAGTGAGGGTGTTTCCCCCCAATTGTTTGTTACTTTTAACCCATGGAAGTGCACCCCCTTCCATGGGCCCCCTTTCTCTTCAAGTGACAAATGTCATTCATGCAAAGTAACTCTCCCCTCTCTCTTTTCCTATTTAAGGAGGCTCCTCCTCCTCATTTGGGTTACATTCACTCATGCTCTTGCTCCTGTTATCACATCCATGTTAGCTGGAGCTACCATGCTGTAGATTGTGTGGTCAGCGACCATACTACATTTTTTTTTCCAGATCAAAGATACGATGGCATTAGAGGGGGCATCTATTGTATTGAGATTGCCCAAACAAAGATTGCAGAGGGGACAGTATGTGTTTTGATGGTCCATAGCTACTACAGAGCAGTGATTACAGGGTCCCTCTTCTTTTCCTAGCTTTGCATGACCCCATTGAGAGGGATAACTTAGCCATATTATGATGAGAGAAGTACAGATTTACAGCTGGTTTGCCACTTCTTCCCGGATACAACAGAGATTGAGTTCCAGATCCACCTTCAGCAACAGGTATATGGTATGGCAGGTATATCATTCTATGGTTATTGCTCATGTGTTTGCTTTGAGGGTTGTTTATTTATGATAGTACATGGACTAGATGTATGATGACGGACTTGGTGATCTCATGTTTTACTATGGTATACTTTTGGCCTATGGTGATGTAAGTCCACCTTTTTCAGTAGACTCCTGTATATGCACACTGGTTCCTGTCCCCACTTTTGGTATAGACTTGGTCATTCACCTTATAGGAAGCTAACATTGGTTCCACCTGTCACTTCCTTCTACCCATCCGACTCATCCATTTTTGGTTCTTTCCCGAATTAGACCTTGATATGTGGCCTTGAGGACCCCTTCCCCCAGTGACCCTTGAATATGCCATGACTCCCTATTTCTTGTGCCTCGGCTCTTTAGTGTGTGAGATGCATTCTCAAACCTGGGATTTACTCCTGTCGGTTTCCCCCGATGTTGTAATGCAGTATAGGATTGTGTAGAATCGTTGGGTGTTCCCCATTAGTCCTCGAAGCATGCATACTTTCCACCATTACTTTTCAATATGAGCGCAATTGTTATATCTTATGAGATATGTATGAAGCCGGAAGGGCTATGAAATGAAATGAAATGTAAATGAAGCCAAAAAGGCTATCTGAATGTAAATCAAGCCAAAAAGGATAAGTATGAAAGTGAAATGTAAAGTCCAAGAATGTGTTTGTCAACACACACGGACAGAGGCTAGCCATATGTATCAGAGCATTATATTGGTTATTTCCTCACCTAGTCCTGTGGGGCAAGGAGGTGGGATGGAGTAAGGGACAACTAATTCTAAGTGTCCCCTAGAGTCTCAAGTTACGGTTTGTCAGACACCCAGTCATGGAGGCTCTAAAAAATATCCTCACGGAGTCTATTGAAGGCACGGATGTGAGTTGCAAGGTGTGTGTTAGATGATTAGTGGTGGTTTCCCTGCACTATACCCATTTGTGAGGCATCGCCCTTCCCTTGTGTTTTTCATGGTATGCTTATGTCATTGGGTCTTGCTTTCTCCACTTATCCAAAGGGTCACACGGCCATGGTCTATGTCATTCCCCTATCCTTTCACCTTGTTTTTCCACCTCACCCAAAGTTAGCTAAGTGACCAAATCTAGAAGTGTGCATAGCAGTTTTGAGTCTTTGTTGGAGGTGGTGGGCCCACCTCACCTAGGGCCTATTTTTCTTGAGATATTATTTATTATGATCACCATGTCGTCATTGTATGTTTTTAGTTATATACTAACATAAATAAGGAAGCCTTCGCATCCCATGTTGCATGCAGGTTTCAACCATTGCTATTTTGACCAGAGTTGACTTGGTCAAACTAGTTTGACCAAGCCAAAAATGGGTCCCGAAAAAAATTGCAACCAAAACTTCTATTTTGGTTATTTATTATGTGTTGGAGTCCCATACATGCCTCCAAGTATTAGATTGCAAAAATGTTGAAACAGTGGTGAGATTTTTAATTATTACTGGCCATCCGAGCATTGTTTTAATTAAAAATCCTTGAATTTGGGAAAACAATGCTCAATTGATGGATCTTGATCGTTCCAGTGACCATTTCTAGTAGATTTTGGGTCTACGATCACAATGCAACAAACCGTTCGTCAATCCGAGCAAGATAAGTGGGTCAAAAGATCAAATTTCACCTTCAACTATAGAAACCAGCAATTAATTAATGGAAAAAGATCAAATTTGGCTAAGTGAACCTTTGAAATGGAAAATGCAATGGTAGGAAAAGGTAAAAGGGTCTTCTATTATCATTTTTATTATGTTTGGACATGTATTATTGGATGTGGGGCCCCCATTTTTTGTAAAAATTATGTGTTGGGACTTAAGGTGTGGGGTCTAGGGGGCTAAAACAGCCTAAAGCCACCCCCTAGACACCATCTAGCATGTTGTATGGGCCCTACGTCGTCCCCCTCTCTCTCCTTGGGCGCATGAGGGAAATTCGCCCCCCTCCTAGACTCATCTCAGCCATTCGTTTTGGCTCTTGGGGACTTAATCCCAACCATTCGTTTTGGTAGGAAAGGTTTTTGATTGTGAGCCATTTCTATAAGAGAGGAGACTCTCTCTTAGCACATTGTACACTTGAGATTGATTGATATAGAGACATTTTCTCCCGAGTTCTTGAGATAGTATGCGTGGATGTTGATTGCCTAGACTGATATCTAGTTTCCTTAGCATTGTTGAGTGGTTGTTGTGGTGTTTCTACTCTTCCTTGGCTGAAACGAATTGCAGGTGGAGAAGACAGCTAGAGGGGGGGGTGCAAACCTTGGAGTGGGAGCTCCACACTTGCTCTTTTCTACAGAGTATCAACAAAGGGAGTAGCCTTTGCTTAATGCACTTCAATTCCTTTATTTTTAGTCATTTACTTGCTGGTTTGCTTAGTTATTTGTTGCAGGTACTGATTTCATCTTGTTTGTGGCAGGTAGCTAAGGCACAATTCGCCAATTGGATGCTCAAGCGCTCAAGGGACAAGTTGGTCATTCAACACTTGAGTTTGGGGCTAGTCTTCAAGCAATTTCACCCATCCATTCTCATCCCAGGTACGCTTTCATTGCTTGTCTTGTAGATTTCATTTACACTGTGTGTGTTAAGCTGGAAATGAACTAAAACACCCTAAAAAATCAAAATCTAAAAATCTCATCATTAAAACTTTGTTTTTCTTTTAAACTCGCTTTGGAATTAATCTTAAACGCTCATATCCAAAATTTCAGTTTGTTCCGACTGCATTTACCCATTAAACCAACACTGGTCCACTCACTGATTTCGCCCTCCTTGGGCATTTTTGCCCTTCTACTTGGCTGGGTCGTTTTGGGTTTGTGGGTACTTTTTCTTTTGTTTGTATTGGCCTAAATAGCATCTAACATCAAGACAAAAACAATAGAAGCACCTTTAAAATCGTAATTTTAATTCTGTCGTGTATGCCATATTGGATTGAGCTGATTTCCCCCATAGGCAGAAATCTAATTGGCACTTCTAGTATAATTTATATCTCTGATTTCATTTCCAGCCATCAAACACTTCAAATCAACTATTTTTCATCTTCAAATTAGATTTGAAATTGCTTTAGTTAGCACCCCATCCATCACCCAATTTCAATATGTTGGTTGGATAGGAGTCTTAGATACACTAGAAACCTCCTCTCTATTTTCCATTGCTTATTTGGGTTTGGGAGTGTCCGTTTTTTTTTAGTCTCAACCATCGCTGGTTGAGTAGGGTCTCCCCCTTGCCTAGGGTACTTGCCTTGTCTAAAGTGTGTTGTTGGTACAACATCCCCCTCTTAGATTTTTTGAAAAAAAATATTGGGGCCCCTCCTCTGTTTTTGAAAAAGGAAAATCTACCCAAGGTTATTCGGACATCATAAATCTTTCCTTAGCTTTCCCCTAAAAGGAATCTCAACTTGCCTTAAAATTTTCGAGTTATGTTTTTTGCCTAAGTAAAACTCAGGATTTCGGGCTGCAACGGCGGAAGCTTTGAGCTAATCTTGATGCCACGGCGGAAGAGTTAGTTCAATCCTTTTGAAACTGCAGAAATAAAAGGCTAAGTCAAACCCACGGCGGAAAAGTTACCTTAAAGTCTCCGAAAAGGCAAAACTTCTGATCAAGTGGGCCTGCGGCAGAACAAATTCATCAAGTCTCTCCGCAACGGCGGAAGCTTTAATCTAACTCTTCCGCAAGCATTGGAAATGCAACAACAAGTCTTTTGAGGAAAGATTTGTCTATCTCTCCTGCATCGGTAGGTAGGATGGAATATTTTCGGAAGAACTTGTCTACCTTTCCCATGAAAGCGGACGAGCTCATGTAAGTCTGTTGCGACACACCGCTCCTCCGCGGAAGCATTCGGACAATTCTCCCGCAACAGCGGGCAAAACTCAACTTTTCTTTCTGTAGGAGGTGGAAGCCTTAACCCAACCTTTCCTATTTTGGTGGTCGTATTTATTGAAAAGGGGTTGATTTGACCCATCCGTACATGCCTTAAATCCTGTTTTGATGACTTACAACCACCATACTAATGGTTCGCACGTACCATTTAGATATATATTGGGGGTGCACCCCATTAACGTTCCATTTTTTTCCATCACCCGGAGCTTTTTTCCATCCTGTTTGAAGACGCGAAGCACATCCGCCAGAGTTGGAGCATGATTCGCAGACTTTGCAACAAATGTTGGCAATCCGTTGCCCCTTCCAGGTTAGTACTCTCACGGACCCTGTTATGTTATGAGCTTCCTGGTTAAAGGGACATGATCCAGCACGTTTTCCGTTCTCTTTACTCATGACCACCCGACTCAGACAGTTTCAACACCCTAAGCATAGACGTAAAAGTCCCCAGAGCATCAAGACTCCCAAAACTTGATTGTTAGAAAGTGTCGCCTTTGCTTGACGTAAAAATCCGCCTATTAGACCAACCCTGCCCATTCTCGCACCGAGTTATGAACATTTCGCAGCTATAGAATTTACGCTTTTCCGCGCTTTCAGGCCGATCTATGTTTTGTCTCTTAGGCATTAAAGGTACCTAGACCAACCCATGTCTATTTTCCATCATGGTCCCTAATTACAATAACAACTGCAGAGATAACTAAATTAACGTTTTCACAAGATTATAAAATGGTATGAGAAAGAAATAATGATCAAACAGAAGTTAGGAGTTTTGGTTGACATTGAGATATTATCAAAGAGACACTAGTTTGGGTTGTTAACATCATGTCGTACATGCTTATTCATGTTTAATTGTTGAACAGGATTTTCAAAATGGCTAAAGGTGGCAAGAGAAAATCAAAGGCAGTCGACGAAAGCACAAGAATAGAAACAATGTTCCAGGATACCAAGTGCACCACAGGCGTGCCTCCAGAAGTAAACTGGGGAGATGTCTACCGCATGATAAGAGATTAGGACTTCCCTGAAGCTCTTCTTGAGGAGGAATGTTTATACCAAAACATCTGAAATTCCTGTATATCCAAGGTGGCCACGCGTCCATAACTTTTCCCGTGCTCAGAAGCAATCGGATGGGTGTTGCAGCATGCGAACACCGAGACAAGAGTTATAGTAGATAACACAAGAAAGGCTTTCGCCTCATTTCACCCATCTTATATCTCAACAGCTTACAAGTTACCCAAAGCACATCAGCGGCTTGATGATGCATGGTTGGAAGGGATCTAGATGAACAACCTAGATATGGCAAGGAGGCTTTTAATTTCAGGGAAGCAAATCAGAAGGAAAGATAGTGAGGAGTATGAGGTGCTGAATCTGAGGCCCCCTTTCAGACTGATCGCTCTCATGTTAAGCAGAATTTTCAGAAGACCCGATGGGACAATGTTTATGCTGCAATGGGTCCCTATCATCCACTATGTAGCCTTCAAAGGGACAATCTTCAACTGGGCTGATATCATCTCAGACAGTCTGTCATCAGCTATAACAATGGCACAAGAAGGGTTGGTGAAGAGGAAGGCAGAGTTTTATATGGCTTCTTACTTGATAGATTGTATCGTGGCGAAATGTCCCTTCCCCAAGTTGGGATGCATATGGAACTCAGCAGATGGCTCAGTGTTCATTGCCTACAAAATCTTCTGGGCTCAAAACTACAAGAGGGATTACAAACTCATTTGCGAGGAGTTCATCCTGCCCCTATATGAATTGATATTTAATGAAGAACCGAACTGCCTATTTGAAAACGCCATGGAAGCTTTGGAGAAATATGGTGATTTCTATTTTTCTCCAGATGACACCTACATAAGAATGTACGGAGGTTCCAAAGCCCCGTATATTCTACCTAGGTACGCTATGGATTATATAGTCCATAAGGAGATAGTAAGGCAGGTATTCATTGATGGAATGGTAATACCTTGTATAAGGCCAAGAAAGCTACTTTGCCTCCCTTACCCTTCTATGTTGGGGCCTACAATATCTCAGGAATTGCAACTTTGAAAGATTTTGTTGCAGAGTTGAGAAGCTTTCATTTTGGAGAAAGGATTTTTCACAGGAATGATCGACAGGGAAAAATTACACAGCATTGCAAAGAACTCTCCACTACCTGTGAGTATGCCAACTTTTATGATCAACAGGAGGAAGCATACAGGGGGATCAGCAATATGACTGAGCTATAGATCTGTCAAATGGGAAAAGGAGGGGCCAGCTCGAGCTCTAATGTTATGGGGAAAATAGGTCCGTAGCAAGGAAAAGGTACAATGGAGACTGTTGAGGCTTTCTCGAAAGAAGAACAAAGGCTCTTGGAACAAGCAAAGAAAATCCAAGAAGATGAATGCATAGAAGAAGAGAATTTGAGAATTCAAGCAGCCGAAGCTGAGGCAAAGAGGCAAGAAGAAGAAGAGAGAATTAGATTGGAAAGTAATGCGAAGCAGGAACAAGATGATACATTAAGAAGGGAGCAGGAGGAAGAAGCACAAAGGAAAGAAGAAGAAGAAAAGAAATCCCAAGAGGATGTTGATCCCAAAATCCCAGACCTGCAAAATGTAGATATGGGTTCCCCCATAAGAGATCTCCCCATTGTTCCTTTTACACCCTACAAAGGCAGTACAGTCTCTAATTGGGAAAATTTTGCTTACAACAAGAAAAGGAAAACCATTGTCAAAGAGATAGGTTCCAAATTGAAAAGACCTTTTCGGCCAGACATCATCACTACACACAAGACCACGGTCATGCGGAACACAGAAGAGGCTGCTAAACTCCTGGCATCCATCTCCGTAGCCACGGTTATAGCAACTGCAGACAATGTTAACCTACTAGGAGATAAATTGAGTGAAGAAAAGGAGAAGGCACGTCAATTGCAGGAAACTTTAGTCAAAGAGAAGAACTATACATTTGATGATCGAGAAGAATGATGCTCTCACATCTCAGAAGGAAGAGTTAAATGAAATTCTCCAACAACTGGAAGCTGACAGGAGGGCCCTGGAAATAAAAGTAAGGATGTTAGAGGAAGAAAAGGGAGAGCTTGAAGGAAAAAATCCGAGGCTTGAATCAGAGAAGGTTGACAACATTCAAGAGATCGTCGACCTAAAAGAACACATTGAAAAGTTACAAGGAGGCAATGAATTGTTAGAACAACAATTAAAGCTAGCAAACAAAAAAATGGGAGACATTAGCCCCTTCCACGAGCAAGCTTGTGAAATACTAAGAGAGGCCTATGGCGTACAAGAATTCCTGTTAGAGGAAATATACAAGCTAAAAGCAATAATGGCCCAGGTTAAGGAAATCAATGTCGAAGCCACTCGGGTCAGGAAGAAGCACACACGCATCAGTGGAGAGACTAAAAAACACATTGAATGGAGGGAAGGGAGGTCATATTTCCAGGCAAATCTTCCCCTTAAGTCTGTTGTTGAGTACAGGGAAGATGTACGCACCCTAGAATATTCCAAAGATTGCGTAGTAAAGTTGGCCACCGTAACCTTAGCTACTTATGAGCGGTGCAAGAATTTGTATTCCCAAATACAAGCCACACAGGAAAGTTGTCAGATAACCATGCGTCAAAATTTAGAAGAATTCTTGGATAAAGCACAACATTTATCTACGCTAAGTGAGGAACTCAAGGCAGAAAATGAATATGTGCAGAAGCTAGATGTCTTGACTTTAGAAGACCTGCACCAATTTATCAGCGAAGCAGCTATTCATAAGCACCACCTAGAAGAAAGTCTCAGGGCCACAATGGCAGAAATAATTGTTTTAGCAGAAGAACTCGCCAAGCAAAGAGTGTCCCTCAGATTTATGATTCCCCTGGTTGGAATAAATATAGTAAAAAAAACAAATCAGTGGGGAAATTATATAACAAAGGCAAATAGGGCATTGGCATCCAATCAAGTTTCTACATCAGAAAGTGGCCCAGCTGTTGCAGTAGTGATGGGAGAAGCCCCAACGGTCCCAGAAGCACCTAAGTCACCCAAAGTGCCTGCTCAGGGATAGCTTACATTCGCCAACGTGTCTCTTGGGTTGATAGTTTATGCATATACCTTTGTAATATTAAAATGACTTTTGCTCTCGATTTTTGTAAAGTTATTTGAGATATTTCTCTTTTTGTAATGTCAACACTACCAGACAAATTAGAGGAATAGAAACGGTTATGGTATAGGTGGCAACTCTTGGCACATTTTGTAAAGCTATATAATGTTGATGTATATGTAACTTCGGAATGTATTTCACATATATGTATATTGTATTCCTATAGAGATGTTATTATTCCTCTATACGAAAGTGGTTGTATTCCTATAGAGATGTTATTATTCCTCTAGACAGAAGTGTCGTCATTTATATTGTAAGTGTTGTAACTTATACTTGATAGGTTATTAGACCACCTTGTTGGGGTTGGCCTTGTATAAGTCATGTGGGTCAAAGGGTTATTAGACCACCCTATTGGGGGTCAGCCATGTGGGTCAAAGGGTTATTAGACCACCCTAGTGGGGGTCAACCCAGTTAGCATTATGTTAAGCGGTTAAGTTGAGGCCGACCTAATTGAGTAAAGGTCAAGTCAAGTTAGTGTATAAATAGAGAGTGTGTCTCTCATTTTACATATTGTATTCTCTCACTCGCACTTGGGAGAGTGGAACACTTGTGGAGGAGGAGGCTCTGCTGCTAGGAGAAGACTATCTCTTGTATTCTGGTTGTATCATTGCTCTATCTATCTCTGAGGAAGTTATTGGGGTTTTTCACTTTTATGGTTTTTCCCAAGTAAACTTTGTGTCTCTTGTGTGCTTGCATTATTGTGTCCATGGTTGATTTGCTGTAGATTTGTTGTACATGTTGTTCTCTCAGTTAAGATCCTAGATTATATTGAAGTAAATTTTGAAAATTCAACATGGTATCAAAGCTAGCCTGAAAGAAGGCATGATATGGCATGTATGACACTTGTTGCACTTACGATGTTAGGGCTTGATATAACAAAAACCAGTCATCATAGCACTTTCGCTATAAATCCATTTTGGCGAAGTTTTCGGATTTGAAACTTTTATAGGTCGAGGATCAGATCCACATGTACCTTGTGTCCAAAGGAAAACCTCTAATTCGTTGTACTTTGTGATTTATGATCTATACAATATAGGGTTTCTGCCTTTTTCAGATTTGAGTCAAAATCAGGTGACCTTGGGAAAAAGGTCATAACTTGGGCTAGGAAGCTCCAAATGAAATTTTGTAAAAAGTGACAGGTAGTACACAGACTGTAATATCTTAGAAAAACTTTTCAGAGGCCGAAGTTGAACCAGTGACACGTGGCACACCATACAAGTTCGATCTCCTGTATTATCCCATAAACAAGTCACGTTGCAACATTTGGCATAACTCTCTCTCATAGAATCCAATTGAGGTCAAACCTATCGGGATGGAAAGATAACAGGTCGAGCTAGCTCAAGAAAATTTTTCAGACCCTGTGGATTGAAAAGCTCGGAGTTACACCAGAAACAATCAGGTACATATTTCTATCAAAACATAATTATTTTTGAGCACCTTCATTCATGGCTTCCAGAATTTAGGGCTTCGGAGAAAGTTGGAATTTTTGTAATCGGAGACCACTGCTGGATGCTACCCATCAAAATTGAAATTTAGAGACCAAGATCAGAATTTTTGGTTGGGCAGAAGGCCGGGCTTGATCAAACCCCAGTTTGGGACTTTGATCGGAAAGATGGAAAATTAGGGCTTCTGCAAAAATTGGAATTTTGGAAATCTGTGACCACGGCTGGAAGCTCCTCAGAAAAATTAAAGCTTAGAGCTTTGAATCAAATCTTTTGGTTGGGTGAAGCTCCGGGAAACTCAAACCCTAATTCAGGGTCCTCCCTAGTGAATCCAGAAATCTAAAAGGCAATTTCGATGGGTGAAACTTTGCAATTTTCAAATTTTGAATATACCAACTTGATCATCTCATCAAGGCACATATTTCTATCCTTTCAGAAGTTTGAAATTCAAAGTTTGAATTTTTGGGGTTTCTTTGACAAACCCTAATCCAGCTCAAGGTCCAGTTCCTGCAAATCAAGTGGATTGGGTTAATCCTAGAAGATGATGGATTGGTCATCTGCATAAGTTAAGAAGTTCCTGTTTCAGAGGGAGATGAGGCTAAGGCCTTCCATAAGAAGATTACAAGCAATCTTGACAGGTATGTTTCAAATTTTGTTCATGGTTAAGTTTATGATATGTTTGTCTTCATATCATTACAGTACAATCTTGATTAATTACTAGACTTGTCGTATTACCTTAATAGAAGATATTCATTGATTAAGGTTTTGACACTTATGATTGTACTAATGCATTGTGATGTTGTATGAGGTTTATGTTGTTTGCTAACACAAAAGGTACACCAAGAAAGTCAAATCATGTTCTACTTCAAGAACATATGCTCATGGTGACATGAAGACAAAGATCCATCCATTGTCATGGATCACATAGAAGATCTACTTACGAGGTATGTATAACTTGGTTCTGCAATGGTTAACTTATGAGACATGTAGGTTACTAGAACAAGTCACTGAAGAGAACCAGAAGACATTATGCGGGTATGTTAGACATAACTAGCTAGCATGCTAATCTAGGTATGTTTTTCCTATATCAAGCTAGAATCCTACCTTGTGTTAGGATCTTATACTGTTGTGTTGTTGATAATGATTATTCATGAAGTCATAGGTTTGAATAGTCATGGTTGTATGCATATTATGTTTCTTACCATAATTGATGATATGACTAACCAGAAGAATCATGAAGGTATAGGTTTGAGTAATCACGGGTTTTATGCATATTGTATCTCTTATCTTGATTGATGATTTAACTAACCAGAAGAGTCCTATGATCAAATAAGAATATGTATGAGTAAAAGAAGATGTCCTTGAAACCTTGAATACTAATGTTTATTATTTGTGAATGATCATGAATATACATGTTTAAGATTATTGTGTTTTGATAGTATTAAGATTATACTAATAAATGTGTGATTATGTATGAAACCTCGAGGATAACACAATGATGATACTAATAAGCATGCATAGTGATTAAGGATGGATGTAAGTTCAAGGACAGGTAATCCAGGAAGCAAAGATCAAGAGGGAGCACACTCCAGTTGTTCCTGCAAGAAATCAAAGGAGCACACTTCAGTAGTTTCTGCAAGGATGCAGATATTCAAAGGGAGTTGACCACTTCTCACAATCCACATAAGAATGGAGTTGCATAAAAGAAGCAAAGACTGAGAGGGAGTCAAGCCAACAAACAAACAAAGATAAGTATTTGAATTGTCATTACTTGCATATTTTATTGTTTAAATAATATTGTTCAATAATGTATATACTGATGTTCCTAGAATTAGGTTGTGTATTATGCATATTAGAATAGTTGCATTGATGAACAGTATACTACTAATATGCATGGGTAAGTGGCCTATGGCACTGTACAACATTCCATTGCTACTTATCTAGAATGAAACCTCTTTGCTGACATGTTGGGAGTTGTGCACACTCTTAACAATGTTCTGGTAGAGATTGGAAGGCATCTAGAAAGTTACGGGATATGGATAAATGTTGTATTAAAGCATTGGCTAAGATAATTGCATGACTGTATGACATATTTCTTTATGTGTAAGAATTTGTTCTGAAAACTATGAGATGTTTTCTAATCATGCAATTTAACTTGTTGTGTAGGAAAGATCGTATGCCATCACCTACAAAAGAAGAACTACAACATTTGTTCAGCAACAAAATTATCTATTGAAGATATTGAAGTTCCCAGGATATGGGAAGAATGCCATGATTCGTCGATCATGAAGAATGATGTTTAGGATGTAGTCCCAAGACCTGAAGGGAAGTTTGTTATGACTTCCATATGGATCTATCAAGATCAAGCATGCTGCAGATGGCAGCATAGAGAAATATAAAATTGATGAAATAGAAGATACACCAGATGGATTTCAAGACAGCCTTCTTGAATGGTGTAGTCATATATGTGTGCAGAACTTGGTAGGATAGACAGCTTTCTATCCAGTTTGGGCTTTACCAAGAGTGAAGCGGATTCCAACCTTTACTACAAGGTTGAGGAAGGGAATCCTATGATTCTACTCCTGTATGTGGATGACCTGTTTGTAATAGGAGATGACAAATTGATTGCCGACACACAACGGAAGCTTGCTGCCGAGTTAGAGATGAATGACTTGGGGATGATGCACTATTTTCTTGGTATGGAGGTGTGGCAGAGTACAGATGGAATCTTCCTTGGACAAAGAAAAGTATGCAGTAGATATTCTGAAGAGGTTCAAGATGATGGACTGCAAGGCTATGGCCACACCTATGGTATCAAACCTGAAGCTTTTGTGTGATGCTTCATCTGATCCGGTTGATGTCATGATGTATCGTCAGATGATTGGGTCCTCTATGTACCTGACAAACATGAGACCAGATATTTGCTTTGCGGTGAACACATTGAGCCAGTTCCTGACAGATCCAAGGAGTGTTCACCTGGTTGCTGTAAAGCATATTTTGAGGTACCTGAAGGGTATAGTTGATTATGGGCTCAAATATGATGCGAATCAAAAGTTTAACCTGTAGGGTTATGTTGATTTAGATTGGGCAGGCAGTGCTGCAGATAGGAAGAGCACTTTTGGGTGCTGCTTCAGTATGGGATCAGGTGTGATCTCTTGGTTTAAAAGGAAGCAGTCTTGCGTAGCATTGAGTACAACCAAAGCAGAGTATGTTGCGATTGATGAGCAGGTTGCAGATGTATTGACCAAGCTGTTGGCCAGAGTGGAGTTTGAGTACTTCAGAGAGAGGCTTGGTGCACTTCAGATTGAGGTTCCTTCCAAAGGGAAGTGATGAGTCTGGAAGATGCAGACGCACATGAGATTTTCTGACATGGTTGATGTGTTCTCCCTTGGTCGTGATATAATTGTTGAGCCATTTTTCACATGGTGGTAGATGTGTTCTCCCATGGTGAAAAAGTAAGGGCTGGAGCCTTCCCTGAATGGTGGTAGATGTGTTCTCCCATGTCGGTGGTGTAAGTACTGGATGATGTGCATATGGGTTGTGCTTCGTGGACGATGAGATGATCTGAAGAGGACAATGCTATGATGATCAGGAGGATCATGGATGATGAGAATCAGGACAATGCTCTAGTTACTACTCTGTATATGCATTAGGATGATTCTGGATATGATCAGTTGGATAATTTATATGTATATGTATGTACGCATCATGTTGGATGCTGGATATGATCAATTGGATCATTTGTATGTATTTTGTATATGCATCATGTTGGATGCTTGCACCATGTATCTGTATATGTATCAGGTGGATACATTGTATGATCAGGTAGATCATGTATGTTGATATGTATCAGATATGATCAGGTGGATCATGTATTTGTATTTGTATCAGGTGGACACACTGTATGATTAGGTGGATCATGTATGATGATATGTATCAGGTAGATACTTGGTATGCATTAGGTGGATGCATTGTATGATCAGGATGATCATGATGACGAGCTTCAGGATGTTGCTCCAGATGATGTGTATCAAGATGGTACAGTGATGATGATCAGTGTGATCATGAGCATCAGGATGATGCTTTGTGCGATGATGATCCGTGGGATCATGAGTATCAGGTTGATACTTGGAGGTCAGAGATGATATGTGGCAGGTTGTGCAAATAACATGTAATCAGTCCTGGGAGATCTTGCCGGTCGTGCTGCGGCACATACATGTTCATGGGATACTCTTTCAGGTATTGCTATGTAGTATGTAATCAGTCCTCAGATATCCGATAGGTTGAGCTGTGTGCTCATAATCAGTCCTGGGATGAGGTATTACTACAGAGACATGTGATCAGTCCTGGAGATCCGAGAGGTTGAGCTGTGTGCTCGTAATTAATCCTGGGATGCTCTTTAGAGATCTTTCCGGTCATGCTGCGGCACATAAATGTTCCTGGGATGCTCTTTAAAGGTTTTGTCTATCCACATGTAATTAGTCCTGGAGATCCGAGAGGTTGAGCTGTGTACTCGTAATAAGTCCTGGGATGCTCTTTAGAGATCTTGCCGGTCGTGCTGCGGCACATAAATGTTCCTGGGATGCTCTTTAAAGGTATTGTGGAGGAGATGCATGTAATCAGTCCTGGGAGATCTTGCCGGTCGTGCTTAGGCACATAAATGTTCCTGGGATACTCTTGCCGGTATTGCATCCGCACATAAAATTAATCCTGAGAGGCCACCTCTATCAGATCATTCGCACAGATGATGAAGACCTACAGGTGGTGGGCCTACATCTAGTATGAAAAAGGACTGGCTCTATAGAACTTCCTATGACGAGTAGATTCAGAGATTGATTGAGATAGCAGCAGCAGTGACGATGAAGATGACTTGTGCTAGAAGATCTGTGTCGAGAAATACCTTCCTAGTTAAGAGGGAGTGTTGATGTATATGTAACTTCGGATTGTATTTCACATATATGTATATTGTATTCCTATAGAGATGTTATTATTCCTCTATACGGAAGTGGTTGTATTCCTATAGAGATGTTATTATTCCTCTATACGAAAGTGTCGTCATCTATATTGTAAGTGTCGTAACTTATACTTGATGGGTTATTAGACCACCTTGTTGGGGTCGGCCTTGTATAAGTCATGTGGGTCAAAGGGTTATTAGACCACCCTATTGGGGGTCGGCCATGTGGGTCAAAGGGTTATTAGATGTTAGGAACCCATGTCTTTACTTTGTTAGTATGTTGTTGTTGGACGCATATGCTTTGTAAGTCGTCCCGTAGTATTTGTTGATCAATAGTTTGTGTTATTGTTGTTGGTGCATATGCTTTGTAAGTCGCCCGTAGTATTGTTGATCCATAGTTTGTAGTGGCCCATGGTTTTGACCCATGGTATTGGCGCCTAGACTTAGTATATAAGTGTGTGTTGAGACCTATGAAGGCACCGTGAAGTTATTTGTATTGAGCTTGCTCATAGGAGGTTGCCCCCTCGAAGTGGCTTGTGATCAATATAAAAGTGATTCTGAGTTCTGTCATTTCTACTATTTCGCATATTCTTATTAATTAATTGTTGCAGGTGCATCACATCTGGCATTAGAGCACTTTCTTGGGCTCGCTGGGTGAAATCTCTGCCAATTTTTTTTTTCGCATTTGTTGCAGGTTCAGATTTGGGAATAATCCCTATCCGCTTAACTATGGGAAGTACTTGGGCATAAACCCTAAAACTCATTGTGAGGAGTACCACAGGAACCTCGAAGTAGCTGGCCCATTGAGAGGACCTGCCAGCGAAAAGGGAAACGACCCCTACCTGATTGACTAGTTCCCACTCGTGAGGTAAACCAAGAGCTGTTGTTTGTGGCAAAGCGGTTATCAGTTTTACCTGAGCCGTGGAGTGAGGGGTACTTCCCCAATACGCAAACCGTCAGACAGCATTGGTGGCTGAGTGAAACCCCTGAACTGTTAGGAAGCCGCACATACCTGGGGTCCATATCTACTTTTAGCTGAACTGTTGTCGATCACTGTTGCGCCGTTTCAGATCCATTTTGCAAGCTGTTCCAGATCCATCCATTTTCAATCCATTCGGCGTTGTTCCAGATCCCTTCCGAGCCGTAGCTGCAGCAGTCTGGGAAAAAAAAAAAAAAAAAAAAGTTTTTTCTCCATATCTCCCTTATTTTCACTCTGTTTCCCTTGAATCAGCCGTTTTCAATCCATTCGGCGTTGTTCCAAATCTCTTTCGAGCCGTAGCTGCTCCAGTCTGAAAAAAAATAATAATAAAAAAAAAATTCAGTTTTTTCTCCATATCTCCCTTATTTTCACTCTGTTTCCCTTAAAATTTTCGGGGAACCCCTGTCATCCCATTCTACATATTTCATTCCTGAGGACCCTATCCCCAATTCCCCTTCCCAAGGCCCGAAATCCCACATTTGTGTATTTTTAGGGTTTGCCATAACTTCCTAAGATTTCACCCAATCACCTTCAAATTTTACCATAGAGTTCCTTTCTGAATTCTGCTTCTTTGTCCCCCTCTGCCAAATTTTCCCATTCTTTCACCCCGCTTCTAAAATCCTCATTTTTGCTTCCCTATCTAGTCGATAGTGTCCAACACCTAGTTAAACCCCAATTACCCTTCAGATTTTTTCCCAAGTCCAGATTTTCCTTTACTGAAGCAGTCTCTGTTTTTGTTTTCCTACCCAGTCAAAAAAAAAAAAAAAAAAAAAAAAAAACCTCCTGGTTATGGTTGTCACCCGTGCAGGAGCAAAAACCATGGAAGACGCACTTGCAGCCATCCAAGCCAAACTCTAGGATCTGGATGAAAAATTTCTTAGCCTCCATCTTGAACATTCAACTATGAACAACAAACGACAGTCCGAGTCTTCATCAGACAATGGGTTCTCTTCTTCCAGCAATTTCCGTGGTCCGAAGCTTGATTTTCCTCGCTTCAATGGTACTGATCCAACTGGATGGATTTATTGTGCATAACAGTATTTTAGTTTGCATAATACTTTTGATGTCAACAAAGTTTCGCTGGAATCCTTTCATTTGGAACAGAAAGCTCTTCAATGGTACCGTTGGTACATTAAGGCTCATCCAGAGCCCAAATGGTCAGACTTTTGCCAGCTCCTTTTGCAACGATTTGGTCCTAGTGCTTTTGATGACTTCACAGGAGCCCTCACTAAACTTCTCCCAATTGGCACTGTGAGAGAGTATCAAACCGAATTTGAGAAACTAGCCAACCACACCGAAGGATTGTTTGATGACTTTTACCAGAGTTGTTTTATCAGTGGTCTAAAGGATGCCATCCGCTCTGAGGTCAAAATGTTCTGTCCCACCACAATGATGGAAGCCCTAGGGTTGGCTAAGTTGGCAGAAGACAAGATTGCAGCCCAACAATGCTCCAAGCCCACTTTTGTTCCCTTCCGAAATATGGGTTCTCAACGACCACCTATACCGCAGGCTCCTCGACCGACTCCTATCAAGCGTTTGTCTGAAACAGAGATGCAAGCACGCAGAGAAAAGGGGCTTTGCTATAATTGTAATGAGAAATTCACTCGGGGACATAGATGTGTTCAGCAAAAGCTCTATCTCTTGGATGTGGATTCTCCGCCTGCCTCTGAAATTGGTGACGAAGATCCAGAAACACTGGATGCTCCGGTCGACATTCAGGAACCGCCTATTGACCCTCTGTATCAGGATGACCAGCTAGAGATATCTTTCCATGCTTTAGCTGGAATCACCACCCCCCAAACAATGCGGGTCAGGGGTTACTTCAAGAAGCTTCCTCTTACAATACTCATTGATTCTGGTAGCACTCATAATTTCATTGACCCTCGGATCGCCAAACAAGCTGATTGTTTTATCCATCCTTGCTCCAACTTTGAAGTCATGGTTGCCAATGGGGGCACCTTACCTTGCAAAGGGAAGTGTCGAAATGTGCGTATCTCTATGGGAGATTATACCTTGCGCTCTGACATGTTTTCCTTGACCTTAGGCAGATGTGATGTGATTTTGGGCGCTCAATGGCTACACACACTTGGCCCTATCTTATGGGATTTTCCTGAACTTTGGATGCAGTTTTCCCTCAATGGACAAAAACACACATTGACAGGATTACAACCAGGTTCTCTCAGCATCATCAGTTCACATCGCATGGAAAAACTCCTCAAGAAGAATTCACATGGTGTCATCACTCAGATCCATTCCATTCAGATGCAACCATCAGCGGTCTCCACTACTCCTTTGGATCTACAACAAATTCTGGATCGATATACAGGTGTCTTTGCTAAACCAGTTGGATTGCCACCTTCCAGGCTAGAATACCATCGTATTCAGCTCCTTCCTGGAAGCGTTCCTCCCAACATCAGACCCTATCGCTACCCATTTCACCAAAAAACGGAGATTGAAATGCTCGTTCGGGACTTATTGAAGCAAGGTATTATTCGCCCAAGCACTATTTCCTTTTCTTCTCCAGTTATTCTTGTCCGAAAAAAAGATGGGTCATGGCGCCTCTGCATTGACTTCCGAGCACTTAATCACCTCACCATCAAGGATAAGTTTCTAATTCCTGTTGTTGTTAAGCTTCTTGATGAGCTTCATGGGGCTCACTTTTTCTCCAAGTTGGATCTTCATTCTGGGTATCATCAAATTCGGGTTCATGAGGATGATATCCCTAAAACAGCTTTCCGCACACATGATGGCCATTATGAGTTTTTTGTCATGCCCTTTGGCCTCACTAATGCTCCTTCCACATTCCAGGCCTTAATGAATAAAATATTTCAACCCTACTTGCGGAAATTCATTCTGGTATTCTTTGATGATATCCTCATCTACAGTAAAACATGGGATGAACATCTCCAGCATCTGGATCTTGTCACGCAACTTTTCTCTGACCATCATCTCCATGCCAAGCAGTCTAAATGTGTTTTTGGATAGAAGGAAGCTGAGTATCTCGGGCACATTATCTCAGCACAAGGGGTTCGCGTGGATCCTACCAAAATCGATGCCATGAACAATTGGCCGCATCCTCAGACACTCAAGAGCCTTCGTGGTTTTTTAGGGTTGACTGGCTACTACCTCAAGTTTGTCAAGGATTATGGGAAGATTGTGTTAACTTTTCAGAATTTACTTCAATCTGATCTAGGATCTTAATTGAGAAAATAACATGTACAGCATATCTACAACATATCAATCATGGAGACAATAATGCAAGCACACAAGAGACACAAAGATTTACTTGGGGAAAACCATAAAGGTGAAAAACCCCAATAACTTCCTCAGAGATAGATAGAGCAATGATACAACCCAACCACAAGAGACAGACATAACCTAGCAGCAGATCCTCCTCCTCCATAAGTGCGCCACTCCTCCTTGAGTGCATGAGTGAGAAGTGAGTGAACAAATAGAGTGCCTCCCGCACTCTATTTATACTTGACTTGACTTGCCTTTTTACCTAACTCATGTAGGCTCGAACTTAACCACATAACATAATGCTGATTGGGCCGACCCCCAATAGGGTGGTCTAATAACCCTTCGACCCACATGGTCGACCCCCAATAGGGTGGTCTAATAACCCTTTGACCCACATGACTTATACAGGGCCGACCCCAACAAGGTGGTCTAATAACCCATCAAGTATAAGTTACGACACTTACAATATAAATGACGACACTTCCGTATAGAGGAATAATACCATCTCTATAGGAGTACATACAACATACATATATGAAATACATTTCGAAGTTACATATACATCAACACTCCCTCTTAACTAGGAAGGTATTTCTCAGCACAGGTCTTCTAGCACAAGTCTTCTTCTTTGGATCATCGTCATTGAGTCATCATCATCGTCACTACTGCTGCTATCTCAATCATTCTCTGAATCTACTCATCATAGGAAGTTCTATAGAGCCAGTCCTTTTTCATACTGGATGTAGGCCCACCACCTGCAGGTCTTCATCATCACTGGCCATACTGTGGAATCCTCAGGTCTTATTACGTGCGTCACAAAACCTGGCTGTAGCATCCCAGGCTATTACGAGCACACAGCTCTGCCTGTAGGATCTCCCAGGAGCACATTACATGTGACCCATCACAAAACCTGGCTGAAGCATCCTAGGCTATTACGAGCACACAGCTCTACCTGTCGGATATCCCAGGAGCACATTACATGTGATCTCACCACAAAACCTGGCTGAAGCATCCCAAGTTGTTACGAGCACATGGCTCTACCTGTCGGATCTCCCAGGAGCACATTACATGTGGTCCACCACAAAACCTGGCTGAAGCATCTGAGGCCTTTTTCATCCTGTCCAGATCTCCCAGGAGAAAATTACATGTGGTCATGGAAAAACCTGGCTGAAGCATCTGAGGCCTTTTTCATCCTGTCCAGATCTCCCAGGAGCAAATTACATGCCATAGGACAAAACCTCGAAAGAGCATCTGCCAGATATCCTAGGGCACCAAATTACATGCCATAGGAAAAACCTCAAAAGACTATCTACAAATCTCCCAGGGCACAAATTATATGTCCTCCCAAAGCAAAACCTTGAAAGAGCATTTGCCAGATGTCCCAGGGCACCGAATTACATGCCATAGGCAAAACCTCGAAAGACCCTCTGCAAATCTCCCAGGGCACAAATTACATGCTTACCTGCACAACCTGATCCACGGCCACAAAGTATCATCTGATACTCACCATACATCATCCTGATGTACACATGATCATCCTGATCATCATCACTGCAACATCTTGCTGCATGTCATCTAGAGAAGCTCGTCATCCACGATCATCTTGATCATACAATGCATCCATCTGATGCATCCCAAGTATCTACCTGATACATAGATACATGATCCACACAATGTATCCATCAACGTACATGATCTACCTGATCATACAATGTATCCACCTGATACATATACAGATACATGGTCCAAGCATCCAACATGATGCTTATACAAAATACATACACATGATCCAACCGATCATATCCAACATCCAACATGATACGTACATACATATAAATGATCCAACTGATCATATCTAGCATCCAACATGATGCATATATACAAAAATGATCCAACTGATCATATCCAAGCAGAAACCAGAACATCATCCTGATGCTCGTCATCCAGCGCTTATATCCACAGCCATGTGAAGGATCCTCCTTCCAACATGCTTGGAATGGCTTCAACAAATGTGTCCATCACTTCTTCCTTGAAGTGTCCTCGATCTGAAGAACGCCAAGCCTCTCTCTGAAGTACTCTAACTTCACCCTGGCTAGTGGCTTCGTCAACACATTTGCAATCTACTCGTCCGTTGCAACATACAGGAGCTTCAGAGCTCCTCTCTGCACCATATCCCTGATATAGTGATATTTGATCTCTATGTGTTTTGACCTGTCATGAAACACTGGATTCTCGGATAGCTTCACACAACTCTGGTTATCACAGAAGATACCAGTAGCATCCAACGGGAGATCAAATAACTCAGACAGTATCTTCCGTAGCCATACTGCCTCACAATTAGTTGAACAGGCTGCAACATACTTTGCCTCAGCTGTACTCAGTGCTACGTAGGACTGCTTCCTGCTAAACCAAGAGATCACACCTGATCCCATACTGAAGCAACACCTAGATGTGCTCTTCCTATCTGCAACATTGCCAGCCCAATCTGAATCAACATAACCCTGCAGGTTTGAACTTTTGATTCGCTTCATACTTGAGCCCATAATCCACTGTACCCTTCAGGCACCTCAGAACATGCTTTACAGCAACCAGGTGAACACTCCTCGGATCCGTCAGGAACTGGCTCAATGTGTTCACAGCAAAGCAAATATCCGGTCTCGTGTTCGTCAGGTACATCAAGGACCCAATCATCTGACAATACATAGAGACATCAACCGGCTCAGATGAAGCATCGCAAAGAAGTTTAAGATTCGATGCCATAGGTGTGGCCATGGCCTTGCAATCCATCATCCCGAACCTCTTCAGGATCTCTACTGCATACTTCCCTTGTCCAAGGAAGATTCCATCTGCACTCTGCCACACCTCCATGCCAAAAACAAATAGTGCATCATCCCCAAGTTCTTCATCTCGAACTCGGCAGCAAGCTTCCGCTGCGTGTCGGCAATCAATCTAACTTCTCCTGTAACAAACAGGTTATCCGCATACAAAAGTAGAACCATAGGATTGCCTTCCTCAACCTTGTAGTAAAGGTTGGAATCCGCTTTATTCTTGGTAAAGCCCAAACATGATAGAAAGCTGTCTATCCTACCATACCAAGTTCTGCACACATATATGACTACACCATGCTGTCTTGAAATTCATCTGGTGTATCTTCTATTTCATCACTTTTATATTTCTCTATGCTGCCATCTGCAACATGCTTGATCTTGATAGATCCATATGGAAGTCATAACAAACTTCCCTTCAGGTTTTGGGACTACATCCCAAACATCATTCTTCATGATCGACGGATCATGGCATTCCATTTCTTCATCCTAGATCCTGGGAACTTCAATATCTTCAATAGATATCTTTGTTGCTGGAACAATGTTGTAGTCCTTTTGTAGGTGAAGATATACGGTCTTTCCTACAAAACAAGTTAAATTGCATGATTAGAAACATCTCATAATTTTCAGAACAAATTCTTACACATAAATAAATATGTCATACAGTCATGCAATTATCTTAGCCAATGCTTCAATACAACATTTATCCATATCCCGTAACTTTCTAGATGCCTTCCAATCTCTACCAGAACATTGTTAAGAGTGTGCACAACTCCCAACATGTCAGCAAAGAGGTTTCATTCTAGATAAGTAGCAATGGAATGTTGTATAGTGCCATGGAAAACTTACCCATGCATATTAGTAGTATACTGTTCATCAATGAAATTATTCTAATATGCATAATACACAACCTAATTCTAGGAACATCAGTATGTACATTATTGAACAGTATTATTTAAGAAATGACAATTGAAATACTTATCTTTGTTTGTTCGTTGGGTGGACTCCCTCTGAGTCTTCGCTTCCTTGTAGGAGCTACTGGAGTCCTAATCCACAGTAGCTTCTTCTACACCTTTCTGTTGTGGAATGTAGAGAGATGGTCAACTCCCTCTGAATATCTGCATCCTTGCATAAACCACTCGAGTGTACTCCCTCTTGATCTTTGCTTCCTGGATTACCTGTTCTTGAACTCATATTCATCCTTGGTCCCTATGCATGCTTATTAGTATCATGATTGTGTTATCCTTGTGATCTCATATAAAATCATACATTCATTAGTATACTATTAAAACACAATAATCTCAAGCATGTATATTCATGATCATTTCAAACAGAAGTAATAAGCATTAGCATTCAAGGTTTATGTAGGATTCTTATGGTTAGTCAAATCATAAGAAACATAACATGTCTAAATCTATAATTACTCAAACCTATGACTCTTCGGGTTAGTCATATCATTAATTAAGGTCAGACACATAATAAGCATATACCCATGATTATTCAAACTTATGACTTCATGAATAATCATTATCAACAACACAACAATATAAGATCCTAACACAAGGTAGGATTCTAGTTTGATATAGGAAAAACATACCTGGCTTAGCATGCTAGCATACTCACATGATGTCTTCTTGTTCTTCGTCAATGACTTGTGCTAGTAACCTGTATATCTCATAGGTTAACCATTATAAAACCAAGTTATACATACCTCGTAAATGGATCTTCTATGAGATCCATGACAATGGATGAATCTTTTGTCCTCATGTCATCATGATCATATGTTCTTGAACCAGAACATGATTTGTCTTTCTTGGTGTACCTTTCATGTTAGTAGACAACATAAACCTCATACAACACCATAATGCATTAGTACAATTATAAATGTCAACACCCTAACCAATGAATATCTTCTATCATACATTCATAATTTTGTTAAGGTGATACGACAAATCTAAAATCAAGATTGTACTAATCGTAATAATATGAAGACAAACATACCATAAACTTAATCATGAACAAATATCGAAACATACCTCGATGAGTCATACCTGTCGAGATCGCTTGTAATATTCTTATGTAAGGCCTTAGCCTCATCTCCCTCTGAAACAGGAACTGCTTCACTTATGCAGGTGACCAATCCATCTTCTTCTAGGATTAACCCAATCCACTTGATTTGCAAGAACTGGACCTGAAGCTAGATATGGGTTTGTCAGAGAAACCCCAAAAATTCAAACTTTGAATTTCAAACTTCCGAAAGGATAGAAATATGCGCCTTGATGAGCTGATCAAGCTGGTATATTCAAAATTTGAAAACTGCAAAGTTTCACTCCTCAAATTTGCCTTTGAAACTTCCGGATTCACTGGACGTGACCCTGAACTGGGGTTTGATGAATCCCACTCTTCTTCCCAATCAAAAGGTTTGATCCAAAGCTCTAAGCTTCTATTTTTCTGAGGAGCTTCCAGCCGTGGTCTCAGATTTCAAAAATTCCCATTTTTACAGAAGCCCTAATTTTCCACTTTTCTGATCAAAGTCTTGAACTAGAGTTTGATCAATCCCGGCCTGCTGCCCAACCAAAAATTCTGATCTTGGTCTCTAAATTTTTATTTTGATGAGTAGCATTTAGCCGTGGTCTCCGATTACAAAAATTCCAACTTTCTCCAAAGCCCTAAATTCCGGAAGCCATGAATGAAGGTACTAAAAAATAATTATGTTTTGACAGAAATATGTACCTGATTGTTTCTGGTGTAACTCCGAAATTTTTGATCCACAGGGTCTGAAAACGTTTCCTGAGATAGCCTAACCTGTTATCTTTCCATCCTAACAGGTTTGACCTCAATTGGATTCTCTGAGAGAGAGTTATGCCAAGTGTCGCAATGTGACCTGTTTATGGGATAATATAGGAGAGAGAACTTGTATGGCGTGCCACATGTCACTGTTTCAACTTCGTCCTCTGAAAATTTTTCCTAAGATAGCTCGACCTGTTATCTTTCCATCCTGACAGGTCTGACCTCAATTGGACTCTCTGAGAGAGAGATTTATGCCAAGTGTCGCAACATGACCTGTTTATGGGATAATACAGGAGAGCACACTTGTACGGCGTGCCACGTGTCACTGTTTCAACTTCGGCCTCTGAAAAAGTTTCCTGAGATAGCTCAGTCTGTGTACCACCTGCAACTTTTTACGAAATTTCATTTGGAGCTTCCTAGCCCAAGTTATGACCTTTTTCCTAAGGTCACCTGATTTTGACTCAGATCTGGAAGAGGCAGAAACCCTATATTGTACAGATCATAAATCACAAAGTACAACGAATTAGAGGTTGTCCTTTGGACACAAGGTACATGGGGATTTAAAATTCGACCTGTAAATATTTCAGATCCGAAAACTTCGCCAAAACGGATTTATAGCGAAAGTGCTACGATGACTAGTTTTTGCTATATCAAGCCCTAGCATCGTAAGTGCAACAAGTGTCATACATGCCATATCATGCCTTCTTTCAGGCTAGCTCTGATTCCATGTTAAATTTTCAGAATTTACTTCAATCTGATCTAGGATCTTAACTGAGAGAATAACATGTACAGCATATCTACAACATATCAATCATGGAGACAATAATGCAAGCACACAAGAGACACAAAGATTTACTTGGGGAAAACCATAAAGGTGAAAAACCCCAATAACTTCCTCAGAGATAGATAGAGCAATGATACAACCCAACCACAAGAGATAGACATAAAATAGCAGCAGATCCTCCTCCTCCATAAGTGCGCCACTCCTCCTTGAGTGCATGAGTGAGAAGTGAGTGAAGAAATAGAGTGCCTCCCGCACTCTATTTATACTTGACTTGACTTGCCTTTTTACCTAACTCATGTAAGCTCGAACTTAACCACATAACATAATGCTGACTGGGCCGACCCCCAATAGGGTGGTCTAATAACCCTTCGACCCACATGGCCGACCCCCAATAGGGTGGTCTCATAACCCTTTGACCCACATGACTTATACAGGGCCGACCCCAACAAGGTGGTCTAATAACCCATCAAGTATAAGTTACGACACTTACAATATAAATGACGACACTTCCATATAGAGGAATAATACCATCTCTATAGGAGTACATACAACATACATATATGAAATACATTCCGAAGTTACATATACATCAACAGATTGTAGCTCCATTAACTGCTCTATTGAAAAAGGATGCTTTTACATGGACACCTGCTGCTTAGTGTGCATTTGACAAACTAAAACAAGCTATGTGTACTACACCTGTTCTAGCTATGCCCGATTTTTCCAAGCCCTACACTATTGAGAGTGATGCTTGCAGAAATGGACTTGGTGTTGTTCTCCTTCAAGATGAACACCCCATTGCGTTCACCAGCACAGCCCTTTCAGGTAATAATTTAGCTGCCTCTACCTATGAGAAGGAAATGATGGCTATTTTGCATGCAGTACAGAAGTGGCGCCCATACCTATTAGGGAATCATTTCTGCATCAAGACTGATCACCAGAGTCTGAAATATTTCTTGGAACAGCGTGTCTCCTCCCCAGCACAATAGAAATGGGTTAGCAAACTCATGGGTTATGACTATGAGATCACTTACAAGAAGGGTAAAGACAATATTGTGGCAGATGCTCTTGCTCGCACATTTGATGCCCAAGGTTCTCTTTCAGCTATTTCTATGCCTGTTCCAAATTGGTTGCAATCTGTTCAACAGGGTTATGTCAATGACTCTTCCTTATCTCAAATCATCCAATGCTTGACCAACAACCCTTCTGTTGTACCACATTACTCTTGGGATGGTGCTTCTCTGCGATACAAGGGTCATCTGGTGCTTCCCCAGCGCATAGATCTTCAACAGGCTGTCTTCTATGAACTCCATGCTTCTCCATCGGCAGGGCACTCTGGGTTCCTCAAAACGTATGAACAAGCACGATGTAACTTCTTTTGGCAGGGCATGAAAATGACAATTCAACAGATGGTGGCCGAATGTGATACCTGCCAACGCAATAAGGGTGAAACAACACTCCTTCCAAGGTTGCTTAACCCTTTCCCATACCTACATGGATTTGGACAGATATTTCTATGGATTTCATTGAAGGACACCCTAAATCTGGCGAGAAGATAGTGATTCTCGTTGTGGTTGATCGCCTCTCCAAATATAGTCATTTTTGTGCTCTTAGCCATCCCTATACAGCCTCCTCCGTTGCTCAAATTTTCCTGGACCAGATCTTTCGTCTTCATGGCATCCCTTCTTCCATTGTCTCGGATCGTGATGCGACTTTCACCAGTCATTTTTGGACAGAACTATTTCGCCACACTGGCACCAAATTGAAGATGAGTTCAGGGTATCACCCACAAACAGATGGTCAGACTGAAATTATCAATAAATGCTTGGAAACTTATCTTCGTTGCTTCACCTCGGAACAACAACATCAGTGGAAAAAGTGGCTCCCTCTCGTTGAATGGTGGTACAATACCTCTTACCACACTGCCTCTAAAATGACCCCATATGAAGCAGTCTATGGTCAGGCACCTCCAGTTCTTCTTCCATACACCCCCACCAGTTCACCAGTTCAGGAAGTTGGCACGGTCCTTTGAAACCGCGATTAGATTCTTCGCATTTTGCGGGACAATCTTCACATGGGAAGAAATTGCATGAAGCAACAAGCTGATCAGCACCGTTCTTAGCGCACTTTTCAAGTCGGCGATATGGTTTTTCTTTGTCTCCAGCCGTACAAGCAATCCTCCTTGAAACTCAAAGGGCGTCATAAGCTCGCTCCAAAGTTCTATGGGCCATATCGGATTCTTCAGAAGATTGGGTCCGTTGATTATAAATTGGAACTTCCTCCTTCTTCCCGCATTCATCCAGTCTTTCATGTCTCTTGTTTGAAGAAAGCTCTTGGCACCAACATCAGTGGACAAACGATTTTACCCGAACTGGATAATGAAGGATCCATCCTTTTGGAGCTGGAGGCCATCCTCAATCGGCGCACGCGTCAGCTTCGCTCTCGCTCTATCATAGAGGTCTTAATTCAGTGGCACAACATGCAACTAGAGGATGCTACATGGGAACCATTCCTTCAGGTTCAACAACAATTTCCACATCTAAAGCTTTGAGGACAAAGCTTTTTTTAAGGGGGAGGGGATGTTAGGAACCCATGTCTTTACTTTGTTAGTATGTTGTTGTTAGACGCATATGCTTTGTAAGTCATCCTGTAGTATTTGTTGATCAATAGTTTGTGTTATTGTTGTTGGCACATATGCTTTGTAAGTCGCCCGTAGTATTGTTGATCCATAGTTTGTAGTGGCCCATGGTTTTGACCCATGGTATTGGCGCCTAGACTTAGTATATAAGTGTGTGTTGAGACCTATGAAGGCACCGTGAAGTTATTTGTATTGAGCTTTCTCATAGGAGGTTGCCCCCTCGAAGTGGCCTGTGATCAATATAAAAGTGATTCTGAGTTCTGTCATTTCTGCTATTTCGCATATTCTTATTAATTAATTGTTGCAGGTGCATCACATTAGACCACCCTAGTGGGGGTCAGCCCAGTCAGCATTATGTTAAGTTGAGGCCGACCTAATTGAGTAAAGTTCAAGTCAAGTTAGTGTATAAATAGAGAGTGTGTCTCTCTCATTTTACATATTCTATTATCTCACTCACATTTGGGAGAGCGGCGCACTTGTGGAGGAGGAGGCTCTGCTGCTAGGAGAAGACTATCTCTTGTATTCTGGTTGTATCATTGCTCTATCTATCTTTGAGGAAGTTATTGGGGTTTTTCACCTTTATGGTTTTCCCCAAGTAAACTTTGTGTCTCTTGTGTGCTTGCATTATTGTGTCCATGGTTGATATGCTGTACATGTTGTTCTCTCAGTTAAGATCCTAGATCAGATTGAAGTAAATTCTGAAAATTTAACATATAAAGCTGATTAGAGGAAGGTAGCAAGGAATTTTGGCAGGTGAAAGGTTTTCTGTCCTGTAAATGAACTATTTCTGCTACATGAATAAGAAAAATCGTTTTGGCCTGTGGAAGCCGGCATAACACTTTGCTTAGAGTCTTGTTGGATAATTGCTGAACTATTTCTGCGTTTTCATACATTTCCTGTGAGATCTTTCCTGGCTCTTATGAATTAATTCTTTGCTATGAAAGGTTTCACTTTCTCTGCAAAATTTCTGTGTTAACTGGGTGATTGAATGCTTGTATTTATCTGGGCTATCTTGGATAATATTTATTTCTGCTGTAAATGCTCCTTCCAATTTAACAGCTATCTGTGGAATTATTGGGTGTGTTTTCAGTTTATTACCCATTCTTTAAATCTGCTCCTTATAAGGATAGAATAATTTAGATTTAAATTAGATTAGCATAGATTTGTTTACCACATGCATTTAATTTAGGGCACGTGCATATCATAATAAATACAAAAAATACATAACCGGTGGATCGGGCTGCAACCGGTAAACAAACAAATCTTTAAAACTCACGGTAGCCAGAACCGTTAACCGGACGGATTCCCCACACCAAACGGTGGGAGATCTAGTTGGGATCTCTTACTAGGGAGAATCCCTTGCTGATTGATGTAGCGATATTCGAGGCATTAACAGTTTTTGGCGCTAGAAGGAGGGCCACCAGTGCATGGCTAGCAGAAGAGATTCTTTTGTTGGTAAAAATTCCACTGAAAACCCATCTGAAATAGTCATCCTAGAATTTCCAGATTTGGAATCAAGAAATCAAGAAGATCCTAACCATGAAACAGAGCAGTCAGAAATAGTGTATGCTATCCCTTTTGAAGAAGTAAATCAATTCAGGAGGCATACTCGCTCGTACATGAGAATTCTTGGAGGACTAACCACAGTTCCTTTGTTACCCAGAACCAGAGCTCCTCGAAAAAATCCTCAATGTACAAGGGATTCCGTTCTTGTTCAAATCCTAGAAGAATTATTAGATTTATCTCTAGAAGAGATCACTGAACCTTTTGACGAAGTTAGACCAGAGACCCCTACTAATTTAGAGCAGCAGTACACTCCAAGGCATACCCCTCTTAACTCACCACCGCATACACCACCACACTCTCCCCCGAGAGTCATGGCCGTACTAACATGGAGAGCCAGAGGAGCATTAAATGTAGTCGGACCATTCCATGATTTGCCCAAAAACCCAGAAAAGGTTTTGCCTAAGTATGACCCTAGCAAAGGAATTCCTGCTGAAGACCACCTTAAAAGTTTTTATTTAGCTCTAAATATTCTAAATGTGGAACAGGAGGACGTGGTTTGTCGTCTCTTTCCTTATACTTTCGAGCCCAAAGTATCTTCCTGGTACTTTAGTTTACAAGCCGGTTCGATAACAAGTTGGGAAGATTTTGAGAAATGTTTTCTTAAAAAATATGGCAATCAGAAAATTGTAGCTACCCTCATGATAGAATTATTGTCTATGATAATGGAAAAGAATGAGAAAGTTCAAGAGTTTAACCAAAGATTCACAACGTTGTTAAATAATTTCAGTGATGCAACAAAGCCCGTTGAGGAATGCTTCGTAGAATATTATACAACAGCTCTTAAATCCCCGCTTATAATGTTCGTCAAGAGAACAAAAAAACCTACCTTGACAGAAAATTTTGAAGAAGCCAAGAAGGTAGAAGAAGAACATGACAGCATCGCGAAACATGTTTTAGATATAGAGGGTAAACCAGTAGCTGTTAACAAACCTTTTTTGTTAACCAGGGATAAGGAAGAACTTGCACCAGATATAGAAAATGTCATAAAAATGATGCAGAAACTTTCCAATAAGATTGTGGATCTAGAAAAGGATAAAGCAATGAATTCTTTGAGACCTCATTTCAAACCTTTCTATAAAAAGAAAGAAGATAATGGACAGCCAACCCCACTAGTAAATAATTTTTTTGTACTAAATATGAATGAAATAGGGATGGACCACTTCTGCACTTTTCACCAAGAACAACACTCAGAAAAAAGCTGTCCACAGTGGATCAACTCGATGAGCTTAGTAATGAACCAAATGTTAGATGCACAAATGTACAAGCAAATGAGCTTCCAACAAGAAAAAATTCTTGACAGTGAAGAACCAGCCCCTGACACTACGATGATCCTTTGGGATTGGACCCCTACCCAAGAGCTGTCTTGTGAAGAGTTCACAGACGACGTACAAGCAGCATCTGTTAACATCACTACCAGGAGTAAAGGCCCAGTGATTGAACCAGCAATAGAATCACCTAAAGCAATGTCTAACCAAATACCGAGGTGGCACATAACTGTCATTCCTGCCCAACCCAAGACTAGCCTGGTGATTTCTCCTATGGTAACTAAAGAACCAAACTCAGAAATAATTAAACAATCGCTAGCTTCTTTAAGCAAAACAGAAAATCAATCGAAGACTTTGAAGGGATGTGACATGAGCTATGATATAATCGAGAATATTAAAAAAATGAAAGCAAATGTTTCCATTTTTTATATGTGTACCTTACTGCAACAGAGGAAGAAATTGATGGAAGCCTTAGATCCACAAACAAGTGTATCAGTAGAAAACAATGATGAGAACCCAGAAATTAATGAAGCAAGTATTGGTGGAAAATCGAAATCTCAAACTCTTCCTTTTCTCTTAACTTTTGAGATTTTTAATCACAATGTGCATAATTGTTTGGTAGACTCAGGTACTAGTTCAAATGTCATGCCGTTGTCAATTTGCAAAAAGATCAATGGACAGTCGATCCCGTCCCCATCTCAAATCATTCAATTAGATAGGACTGCTGTCAAGGTTATTGGTGAACTAAAGGATGTACTTATTAGTTGTCATCCCATCCTAGAGTATGTCAATTCATTGATATAATGGTGGTCGATATCCCTGAGGCATATGGTCTAATTTTGAGTAGGGACTGGTCTGCAAAACTCAATGGATATTTTGCAACAGATTGGTCTCATCTGTGGCTGCCCCATCAAAATCGCCAGAATCAGATCAAGATATTAAGGGAGCCACACATGAAACAAAATGTTACTCAGTTAGAAGGAAAAAATGAAGCTGTGGTTTTTTCCTCTTCAGTTTTAGGAAATTACTTCTTGGAAATTGAACCTGGGAAATACAAATCAGAAGAAGTTAGCCATATTTCAGACAAACAGCCTGATCTCCTTCAATTTTCACGGGCTGATGATATTGATTGTAATATAGTAGACTTAGTCACTAATTTAGACATAAATCAAACTAACCTAGTTAAAGGAGAGAATATCTTTTGGACTCTCTATTTTGACGGCTCCAAAACTCAGGAAGGATCTGGAGCTGGTTGCATTTTAATTGATCCTGATAGAAACAAACATTTTTTATCATGTAGGTTAGAGTTTGAATGTACTAATAACACCACAAAATACGAAGCTCTCATTCAAGGTTTGAAGAAAGCCATTGGTCTTAATGTTAGATTTTTGAAAGTCTTTGGTGATTCTGAAATTGTTGTTAGGCAAATAAGAAATACAATCCATTGTCTTTAACCGCATTTAAAAGGTTATCAAGCAGAAATTTGGAATTTAATTTCATGTTTTGATGCTTTTAACATCAATTCTGTCCCAAGATTGCAAAATGCTGCAGCTGATCTGTTAGCAACTTCCGCTTCCAGATTAGTACCCACTAATAATAGATGTTCTATTGAATTAATTTTCAGGCCTTCTGTTCCGGACAACATCACAAATTTCAGAGTATTTGATGACGATGATCAGATTATTAGTTTCTTAACCAATGAAGATGCCTTCCAGGAAGCCATCATAGAGGAAGAAGAGCATAACTCAAATCTACAAGATAAAGACACAGTGAAAGGGAACTTCATGGCCAAGGGAGTAAGAACTCTAGAGGCGCTTTTCGATTTACAAAGCAAATTCAGAAAACTTGTGAATGCCAAAACCCACAGCTCAGCCATGCAATACGAATTAATAAACTTGGGCACAGAAGCTGAACCAAAGTATGTCAATCTTGGAAAATGTTGTTTGCCGGAAGAAAGAAGTAGATTCATTAAGCTTTTCTAGCAATATAAAGATGTGTTCGCTTGGACCTATGATGATCTGAAGACATATGACACCCGCATCATTCAACATGTAATACCTATGAAGGAAGGTGTCAAACCTTTTCAGCAATAGCTAAGGAGGATGCACCCGACGCTTGAGCCTCTAATACAAAAGGAGTTAAAAAAATTGTTGGTGGCCAAGATTATTTTTAAAGTACGACATTCTAAATGGGTGGCTAATCTAGTCCCCGTGCGAAAGAAATCAGGAGAAATCAGGCTGTGTGTAGATTTCCAGAACTTAAACAGAGCTTCCGATAAAGACAACTATCCGGTGCCCCCAATGGAACAGATATTGCAGATGGTATCAGGATCATAACTCTTTTCCCTACTAGATGGTTTTTCTAGTTACAACCAAGTGCTAGTAGCAGAGGAAGACCGACTCAAAACCACTTTTCACACAAAGTGGGGAACCTTCGCGTATCAAAGAATGCCTTTTGGCTTAATTAATGCAGGAGCTACTTTTCAGCGAGCCATTGACATTGCTTTCCGAGGATTGGGCGGTCAATGTGTAGTAGTATACTTGGATGATGTGACAGTCTTTTCAAAGAAGAGAGAAGACCACGTTTCCCACCTAAAGCAAATCTTTGATCGCTGTAGGAAGTATGGCATCTCTCTAAATCCTAAGAAAAGCGTTTTTGTTGTTCTTAAGGGAAAGCTTCTCGGTCATATCATTTCCAAGGAAGGAATCTCAATAGATCAAGAAAGAGTTCAAGTTATCAATAAGATTCCCATGCGCCATAGCAAGAAGTCTATGCAATCATTCATGGGCACCATAAATTTTGTCCGAAGGTTCGTGACAGACTTTGCCCAAATCGTTAAACCTTTGCAACAAATGGTTAAACAGAATGTACAATTTAAGTGGACAGACCTGGAGAAGGTTGCATTCAAAGAAATCAAAGCTGCTATAGCCAAGGCACCTTCTTTAAGAAGTCCAGATTTTGATAAAGATTTTATAATGTACACATTCGCTTCTTATGACTCTCTCGCAGCTGTGCTTACTCAAAAGACGGAATTAGGAGATGAATACCTATGAGCACTGGTCTGCAAGGCGCTGAACTAAACTATCCCGTGGTAGATAAACAAGCATATGCAATTTTCAAAGTAGTGAAGCAGTTCAAGCCGTATATTCTAAAAAATAGAACTAAAGTCATAGTCCCTCATCCTGTGGTCAAGTCTCTTTTCGTTCAAAAGGAATTGGGAGAAAGAAGAGGGAATTGGGTCACTGCTCTTCAGGAGTACGACTTAGAATTCAAGCTGGTTAGCATCATCAAAGGTCAAGGTCTATGCAAGCTTCTTACTCAAAGCCAAACTGACGAAGAGATAGATTGGAGGAATGAATCTGAGCTAAATGTGATAGACATATGTCCAATTTTTATGGCCCCAGAGTCTTGGTACAAAGACCTGGTACATTACTTACAGTCAGGTTACTTACCAGAACATTGGAATCCAAAGCAAAGGAGAGCCCTCCGTTTTAAATTAGCAGCTTATCAGATCATTGAAGGAGTACTCTTCAGGAAGAACTATGATGGCATTTATCTCAGGTGTTTAGAAAAGGAAGATGCTGTTAACGTGGTCAAAGAACTACATGACAGACCTGCTGGGGGACATTATTCTGGGGACAATACATCCCACAAAATCCTCAGAGCAGGTTATTATTGGCCTACTCTCTTCAGGGATGCCCGTGCCTATGTCAACAATTGCGATGTATGCCAAAGAAGCACTGGAAAGCTACCTAAAGTAGTAGGTCCCTTATAGCCAGTTGTCATTACTGAACCATTCGAGCAATGGGGTATAAATATAATTGGAGAAATAAACCCTAACTCTTTGTTGTAGCATCGGTACATTTTGACCGCTACAGATTATTTCATAAGATGGGCCGAAGCCATTCCCCTATGGAAATCTAACGAGGATATGGTCGTCAACTTTTTGGAAGAGAACATCATAACCAGGTTTGGGGTTCCAATTTCTCTAGTTTTTGATAATGCACCTTATTTTTCGTCAATAAAGATTAATGGATTCACATATGAAAGAGGAATTAAATTACATTACTCAGCCAATTACTATCCTCAGGGAAACGGTTTAGCTGAATCGACCAATAAAAACCTCATCCGAATCCTGAAAAAGACTGTGATTGAAAATCAAAGAAGCTAGCACACAGCCCTCCCTCACGCCTTATGGGTAGACAGGGTAACGCCCAAAAATGCCTTAGGAGCTTCCCCTTTCAACCTGGTCTATGGAAAAGAAGCCATTCTCCCTCCGAATATATTACTCCCATCCTTGAAGTTGGCCCAATCCTCTCGAGGTTCTAGCAGCCAAGCCCTACAGTCTAGGATTGATACCCTGTTGAAACTGGAAGAGTCACAGGAAAAGGCCAAGGAACGATTTCATCATCATCAAGACATAGTCAAACGATGGTTTGATAAAAGAAAATCCGGGAAGAGAACTTTCGAAGTAGGAGACTTGGTCCTCAAATGGGACCACCAACACGACAGTAAGGGAATGCACACAAAGTTTCAACACCTATGGCTTGGCTGAAAAACTTGGCCCATCAACCTATAAAGTGAAATATTTACAAGGAGAGGAATGGCATTGCCCTAAAACAATACTTTGCGTAGTTCCTGAAAGTTTTTCTTGTACATAAATAAAACTTTGTTTCTCTGTTTTTTATTTGTCTTTTCTTTTCTTTTGCTTTGATTACCTTTGGTTTGCTAGTCAGTCTGATCTTTTTATTTTATTTGTTTCATTTTCCCTTTTGATTTGGTTTTGTACTTGAAATAAATCCAAACTCAATTCATGGTGTAGCTAAAGGAGTGAGACTCCAGAAAACTCAGAAGGATGGTCATGAGAAGCCTACTAACAAAGGGAATACATATTTGTAACTTCGCCTTCACTGATCGGTTTCCTATAATGCAGTGATCCTCTTTCCCGTTGGTCAAAATAACACCTATCAAATAGCTAAGATCTAGCATTTCCTTTTAACTATCTTAGGGCCCATTCATCCTAACATTAGTAGCTATCTCAAGAAGTTGGCTATGGCAGGACCCATGGAGAGGAAGCGTGGAGGAAGTAGGTCTCACAAATACATGGAATTTAAAATGATCCCATGCTGCAAGTAAAGCCAAAAGGCATATATCAAAGAGTATGGTTTCCAGAAATTCTCGCCTCAATTAAAGCATGGTGGAGAAAATAAAAGAAGCTCAAGGAAGCTGAAGGAAGCTATCTAACAAACTAGCCCAGCAAGGTTCTTCTCCATCCGTGAATCATGAAATCAAATCTTTTATTCACAAAATAGGACATTTTGGATTGAAGAACTTACATCGAAACTATGAAAGCAGGAGAAACTTATTTCTGGAAGACTCAAAGCGGCTAAAAGTCGGAAATTAAGGAAACATCTAAAATGATGTAAAAGCATGGGAATTAGGAACAAATGAATGTCCCTGTGATATTTTGTCACAATCTTGTGGAGTCCCATACTATTTAACTTCTGAAAGACAGTTTTCTTTTAAAAATTCCACAATTCGGCCCTTAGAGAGTTTTAAAGAAATCTGAGTCAAAGCTACCTTTCCCTTTTATCGCCATCACGATAAGAGTGATCAATGCATTCTTCAAAACCGAAATGCAGAGACATCTGGTTGCGCATGTAATCAACACTTTGAAAGTTTCCTGACTTCCAGATGAGTTTGTTTCAGAGATCTGTGTTCGCCAGCGAATCGCCATTTGTTGTTGGTACAACATCCCCCCCTTAGATTTTTTGAAAAAAAATATTGGCCCCCCCCCCTCCTTTGTTTTTGAAAAAGGAAAATCTTCCCAAGGTTATCCGAACATCATAAATCTTTCCTTAGCTTTCCCCTAAAAGGAATCTCAACTTGCCTTTAACTTTTTGAGTTATGTTTTTTGCCTAAGTAAAACTCAGGATTTCGGGCCGCAACGGCGGAAGCTTTAGGCTAATCTTACCGCCACGGCGGAAGAGTTAGTTCAAGCCTTTCGAAACCGTGGAAATAAAAGGCTAATTCAAACTTGCGGCGGAAAAGTTACCTTAAATTCTCCGAAAGGGCGAAACTTCTGATCAAGCGGGCCCGCAGCAAAATGAATTCATCAAGTCTCTCCGCAACGGCGGAAGCTTTCATCTAACTCTTCCGCAAGCATCAGAAACGCAACAACAAGTCTTTTGCGGAAAGACTTGTCTATCTCTCCTGCATCAGTAGGTAGGATGGCATATTTTCGGAAGAACTTGGCTAACTTTCCCCTGAAAGAGGACGAGCTCACGTAAGTCTGCCGCAGCGCAATGCTCCTCCGTGGAAGCATTCGGACAATTCTCCTGCAACGGCGGGAAAAACTCAACTTTTCTTTCCGCAGGAGGTGGAAGCTTTAACCCAACCTTTTCAATTTTGGTGGTCGTATTTATTGAAAAGGGTTGATTTGACCATCTGTACACGCCTTAAATCCCGTTTTGATGACTTACAACCACCATACTAATGGTTCGCATGTACCATTTGGATATATATTGGGGGTGCACCCCATTAACGTTCCATTTTTTTTTGTCACCCGGAGCTTTTTTCCATCCTGTTTGAAGATGCAAAGCACATCCACCATTGGAGCATGATTTGCAAACTTTGCAACAAATGTTGGCAATCCGTCGCCCCTTCTAGATTAGTACTCTCACGGACCTTGTTATGTTATGAGCTTCTTGATTAAAGGGACATGATCCAGCACGTTTTTCGTTCTCTTTACTCATGACCATCTGACTTAGATAGTTTCAACTCCCTAAGCATAGACGTAAAAGCCCCCAGAGCATCAAGACTCCCATAGCTTGATTGTTAGAAAGTGTCGCCTCTGCTCAGCGTAAAAAGCCACCTATTAGACCAACCCTGCCCATTCTCGCACCGAGTTATGAGCATTTCCCAACTATAGAATTTACTCTTTATCACGCTTTCAGGCCGGTTTATGTTTTGTCTCTTAGGCATTAAAGGTACCTAGACCAACCCATGTCTATTTGCCGTCATGGTCCTGTATGCTAGAAGAAATGTCTTAGGCCAACTAGAGAAAAACAATCCACACACTCAACTTAATACAGTTTCGTATGTGTTTGGAATAACTGTTTTTCACACTATTTGAGGCCCTGCTGCCTGTGTTTTGTGCTCTCAAAGATAGAGAGTCTCCCAAGGTGAATAAATCTCAAAAGGAAACTACCTGTTAACAGCTATCAAAAAAACTTAAACTACCTATGATCTAATCCTAAAGACTATCTAGAAACTAAATAACAAAAGTTAGTAATTCCTAATATTACTCTATGATAAGCTAAGTGGTACTAATCTATCTAAAGTTAGATTCCTATCTTGGCCAAGAGCAAAGATTGATTTATTCGACTAAAACTCTGAAGCGAGGAAAATATTCACTAATTAAAGTTTAGTAAGAAACATACCAAACTATAAAAAATGAATTTAAATTACTTCACAGCAAATAAAACAGAACTGTTGTAAAATAATTTATATATAAGAACTTCAAACTAAAGCCAAAATTTACTAACAGGATATGTCATTCTGAAACATGAAAGATATAATTAAAACTAACTTGCAATTGGAACAAGACCGACCTGCAAATTAGATAATTACAAAATTTGATTAACAACTATTGACATCATGAAAAAGTTCTTCAACATCAACAAGAAGGCAAATCAATTTATGATTCAGGTGAACATAAACATTCGAATTTCTAACTAAACATTCAACATATAATATTAAGATATTTATACATGAAAAAAAAGATAACAAGGGAGAGATAAATCACACAGTATTGATATCCAAAACTTAGCTAAGGTTTTAGTATCCTGGCACATTTGACAATCATCAAAAGAAGTTCATGAGACAGTCTGTGTAAACAGAATAAAAAGTACTGTTGTATAATAAAAGCTCTCCAATGTCTTAGAAATCGAACCCTTGTATAAAGTTTTTGGGATTGTTTATATAGAAAAGGAAACAAACTTCTAACTTCTTAACAGTTCTATTTTCCAGGAACCACGTGGATCCTTATCCAAATATACAATAATAACATATCACTTGATGCTGCTTTAGATGTAACTCTAATGTATGCCACCTAGTGACACCTAGATTGGAATAACGCAGAGAGCAACTCATAACTTACTGGATAAACTCCAGTATCGTTACTCTTGGACATGACATATTTATGGCATTAATCACCATCAACTGTCTGCGCAAAAAATGGGATATGATGCCAACAATTATAATAGAAATCAGCTGCGTGTGTATATCATCTTCGACATGTAAGTCTCAACGAAACAAACTCCAAAAATGAAGCAACGGGATCCACCTCCAATTCCAAAATTGCGTGACACCTGGATTTCGTCAAACAAATCAATCAACAAATTGTAAACAAATACAAACCAACGATTAATACAAAAATATAATGTTTAGGATGTCTGCATAATTTTAATTTTGCAAGCATCCTCATAAAATAACTCTGTATTAAAATAACAAAATGAATGTATCTGTTACCTGTATTAACCGATTTTATATCACCTGTTCATTCAAACAAAACCATAAAGCCAAAAATGAATCTTAACGGTAAGAGCATCATGATTTTGGGGATGACTCAATAGAGACTCGAACCAGCACCACTCGCCTGGCTTTAAACCTCACAGCCCTTGTCTTTGCAATTTTGTTTTGTTTGACTAACTGTTTATTTTTTTTCAGAAGGCTCTTACCCATAAGCCTTGTACCTAGTTTTCTTTTCCTTCAAGGAATTCCATTTATCCACCCAGGAGGACAAGTCAGCGTTTAAGCTCGCGATCTCTTCCATGGAAAACGTATTAACAACTTGAGCCTCCTTCAGCTCTATTTCTAAAGATGAAATAACCTAAGCCAAGAGTATTTCAACAGGTTGATGTACATGTTCCATGTTCGGCCCTGTATGTAGCTCCTGGTTAACTTCTTGTTCTATGTTGGGCATTGGATTAGATCGTTGAATAGTTATAGCTTCGTGCTCAGAGGCCGATACATACTTGAGGTCGAGGATTGTGGGTCCAATGGGAGCTTGATGTGGCTGTGACTCGGAGGAATCACTGAATTCAACCACTGGGGTATCTTTTTCAACCAAATCCCTTTTCGCAAATAGTGCGGTAGCCATACTACGAGTGGTTCGGCCAATTGCTTGATCACTTAGAACTTTGCTAACTTCTTGATCTGCTGATTCATGACAAAGATTGGTCTGTGGGTGCAGCTGGGCATCACTTGGGAGAGGTGGAATAGTCACAGGTTGACTCGTTTGGGGCCGAGGACTATTAGAAGGTACCCCAGGATTTAACTCAGCCTCTTCTTTAGGGTGACTGTCACTTGGGATTTGACCCGGTTGGGGTGTTTCATTTTCTGGACTAATTTGAGAGCCCTGCTCTTCCAGCTCTGAGTCTTCTAACACCACCCCAACCCGTCTACACCTAGTTTTGGACCTCCGTCGAGGCCACTCGTCGTTTTCCCCAAAATTGTTATGGATAAGAAACGATTCCCATGAATCGCCCAACTCTCCCAACCGGTAAGAGACAAGTATCTTGATGAGCCCGTGATGAAGCAAGCTGCGTTCTTTATTTCCCACATTACCTTGATATGTGGTAGCCATCTTCTGCAAGCTATTAAGGAAATAATATGGCATATCCACAGGATGCGCTTTGAAAACCATTAAGAGGAAAACATGATAAAATTGGGTCTGAGACAATCGTCCCTCGCAGGTGACATACCTGATAATAAGACCCAGTATAGCATGCCACTTCTTCTTCAGCAGCTGAGACGAAAAACTGGACTTATATTCAAGTTGCCGGTTAGCTGGAGTCAAGAACTCCTTCCAATCGTCACTCCTTAAATGCTTACCCTTATACCAGCATTCTCCCTCCATGGGTAAACCTATAGCTTGAGAAACAAATTCCTTTGATAATTCCAACACGATATCCCCTATCTGTGCTTTCACATCGTCAAACGAAGTCGCGAATGCCCTGGAGACATTTCATTAAAACCAGAGAACTTCCGTAGGAACCCTAGCCATCCTTCCCTTACCACCATTTCACGGCATTCGGGAGCAGCGTCAAAGTACTCATCACCCATGAGCTCAAATCTAGATACAGGGGCCATGATAACTATCACACAAACCTCGAAGATCTTCAAAACCTTAACTGAAAAATGAAATAAGTCCATCTTTGGCCTGCACAGGTTAATCAAACTCCCAACCGACTTCATTTCACCCTGGTACTGAAAACACTCATACGCATTCATGGAAGGCAGGGTTATGATGCCCTTCGAATTGGTAAGGGTTATCGAAATTCTCAGAAGGCTCAAGGTGCAATAATGCCACTCAAAGGAATGATATTTGGACAAGACATTTGCCCCATGCGAAGCAACATATGGAAAAATGATATGGTTATGAAGAAAACAAAACCTTTGATCGTATTATATTTTCCATATTAGCCGACACGTTCACATAACAACCCGATGCATTAGATATAACCAAAGTTTCAAATCTTTAATACATAAGTTGATGGTTACCATCGGATAATCCTTCACCACTTCATATCGTTAATACCATGATTCTATAATGCATGATAATAAAGATTAATCAAAATCAAGATAATCGTTGTGATGAATTCAAAAAATAATTTATGAATGTGGCAAAAACAAAAACTATCTTTTGGGGATCATGCTAATCACTTATGATCGAATCACTTACCTTTAGGCATCATAAAAAGAATTTTATTACCCCATAGATCTTATCCCATTATAAATACAAAAGTCTACAAATAAGGATAAGTATATAAATAAAATGAGCTTGTAATATTGATATGAGACCAGCTTTGATATCCATGATTGTCATAAGAAGATCAATTTGAAGATAGGCAACTCATTAGACCAATCATAGAGATTAGAGAGACAACTTGATATATGATGCATTGGTCTATTAAGTCAACAGTTTGAGATAATCAATGTGATGGATTTGCTTAACTTTGGATTTGTAAAGATGACCAATATGGTAAAGATTAGGAGCTGCTAATTTCAGGATTGTGAAGTTCACAAATGATCAACTAGAAAGACGAAATTAAGTCAAGCAATTTAATTCAAGTGAAGGATGATGTTAATTCCCCTATACCAATCAACTTATCAACTTTATTGGGAGTACCTTCAAAATCAAAGATTTTGAAGGCACTCCTAAAATATAAATGGATGAGTGTCGATCAAGGTTGTGACATGCAGTATGGTTCCTTGTCATCGAAACTTATATAATGGCTACTTGGATTTTAGTGCTCAATTGCTCCGGAGGGTGTTGCTTGCCAACAAATGGCGACATGCTAGGACCGAACTAGTTATCTCTGTGCAAAAGGAAAAAAATTCAATACCTCAGATAATCATAAACAATGTTTCGAAGCACAAAACCCCTGTTTGAGTGATTCAAACCCAGACCAGTTCCAACATGTGGGCCTTACTTATTCAGCAACAATGAGCTTTTGGCTGTTATCTAACTATTCCTTACCTACTTCAACTTTTGACAATCAGGGTAAAGAATGACTTAGCTCCAAAGGAAATCTTTGAGGCTTGGAACAACTTAACCAATGTTAGTGAAAGATGTAGCTACTCAAGAATGCCAGATATTTCTCTTCTCATGTAAACAAAGGAAGCAGGTGATAGTTATTCATTTTCTTTTTTTTTTCTTCTTTTTTTGATGTTATATATACAGACGAATAAACATGAAAATCATTAACCAGAAAATACTACCTAAGCTTGGTAACTAAATGATGGTAGCATTATTCACCAATCCTACCAGAAACTGATCAGGCCAGCTCGTGATGAGACTTCCTGCCCCTTGGCTTTTAAACCAAGGATCATTGTCCTGGCTTGGTGACCAAATGTAGACAATGTCAATCCGATAGAACCTATGATCATAACCAGACCGGCTCAACACGAGACCTTTTGTCCTCTGATTAACTTTTCTCATATTCAAAATTAAAAACAGATTAAAACATTTTTTAGTCCAAGACTACTATTCAGGCTCGGTGACCAGAATTAATAGCATCATTCATGAGAACTACTAAAGATAGACAGACCGGCTCTTGATGAGACCTCCTGATTCTCATTTTTTCAAACAAGAATCATCACCCTGGCTTGTCGACCAGATAATGGTGTTGTCATCTCCAATAGTGCTGATGATCATGACAGATCGGCTTTATAAAAAGACCTCCTGTTCTTGAACTAAAATTCAATTATTATGGGTTATTTACAAAGCATTTACAAAACTCGAGTTAGAAAAAGACTGGCCTCTTGAGATAGCTTAAAAGTGACTAAACATCGGTCAACTGATCTACAGGCCTAATAGACACTACTGGAACCAATGAATAAGTTTCCTGAGTCATCGGTCTTTTGGGTAGGCATCCAAAGATAACAGTTAAGGATTGCTACAAAAGACAACAGGTTCACAAACTAAAATCAATTGTGGAAATTAACTCACCTTATAGGCATCCGATGCTCGAAACAAAATCAATAATTACGATCTGATATGTATTTCAGTCATCCCGGTCGACACAGTTTCAACAAGTAATAAGTCCTCCAAGCAGGTCATATGTTCAAGCCATATTCAAGCAAAAGTGCTGGGTATATCTGCTGAAGAAGTATTTTACAAAGAGAAGGAAGCTGATTATGTACAAAAGCTTTATATCTGAAATATTTACAGTCCCCAAAGATGATGTATCTACAGAAACAATCAGGTCAGGCTAACTTGTTTGACTCAAATGGATCAATATAATTCTGCAAAATGAGATCAGACAAAGCTATGAGCCATGTGATTCATTAATAGACCAAAATTTGTTGAATCGAAAATTACTTAAATCAACAGAATCTGATAAAAAACAAAACAGGGATTACTATATTCAAATGTATGCAAGCAAATCAACGTTATGTACAACAAAAAGATGATGAAGTCATAAGAAATTGCTTAACTCCATTGTGATTAGACAACCATCAACGAGTAACTAAAATCAGGATGATCTCAATAATGAAAAATTGTTTGATGTAACCAATCACCAGATTTTATAGATGGGTGTAATTGATGACTGATATGAGGAAGTGTGAGACCATTAGATTGAACAATCCTAAAAATCAAGAAAACGAAGAGGACTATGTACAAAAGTATTCACAATGAAAGTGTACAATGAGAATGGATTGTATGATGTGCAACTACTGGAAATATTTTTTAAGGACCTGCCCATTGACCAGAAAGGTATCAGGATGTCCTTGCAGAGTTTGCAACCGAAAGGTGCTGGGGCCTAACTTTTCTACTATGATATATGGGCCCAACCAAAGTCTCTGAAATTTCGTATGGTCCTTCTTGTCCTCGTGTGCTTTATCCCATTTTAAAACGAGGTCGCCAGTCTGAAAATCTCTGTCCGAGCATGATTCGCGATCAAACCAGGATTTAACAATTTTCTGATGCTTTGAGAAATGTCCTTTTGTGTTTTCCCTCTCCTCCTCTAATTTTAGCAACATATTTATTCTTTTCTCAATAGTAGAGCATTCTATGTCTTGTACAGATTGCGCGAGTTGTAATGAAGGAAAGAACATGTTTGGAGGGAGTATAGCCTCGGTGCCATATACCAGAAAGAATGGGGAATTACCAATAGAAGACTTTGGGGTAACTCTGTCAGCCCACAATGCTTGATACAGAACAACGTGCCAATTCCTGTGGCTTTCAGCTATTGACCTTTTAAGAATTTTCAGCAAGTTCTTGTTTGTTGACTCCGCAAGGCCATTTCCTTGTGGATGATAATTCGCTAAAAATATGATTCTAATTCCCTTTTCTACTGCAAACTCAATCAATTCTCCAGAAGCAAAATATGATGCTTTGTCAAAGACTAAAGACTCAGGCAATCCAAATCTAGTAATTATATGAGTCTCAACAAAATCAAGTACCTGACTTGTGTTGACTACCCGCAGAGGATCAACTTCAGACCAACAGGTGAAGTAATCAGTGGCAGTTATGATGTATTTATGTTGGAGAGAAGATGGAGGGTTGACTGGCCCCACTATATCGAGTCCCCACTGTTGAAAGGGTCTGTCTACAATCACTAGCCGAAAAGGGAAAGCTAGCCTTTTGATCCTACCGGATGCTCTCTGACAATCTTGACATTTTCTTACAAAAGAATGAGCGTATTTGAATAAGGTTGGCCAAAAATAACCTGCCCTCAAAACTTTGTGAGCAGTAGTGTCGCCACCAAAGTGACCACTAGCAAGGCCATCATGCAATTGTTTTAAGATTGACTCGGATTCCTCCTTTTCTAAGCAGCGGAGCAGGACACTATCTGCATTCTTCCTAAAAAGTATGTTGTTCACCAGGTGATATGGTGCTAATTTCAATCTGACAGCTCTCTTTTTCTTTGGTTCCAAGTGGTCTGGAGCACTTCCTGTTTCCAGATAAATGCGAATGTCAGAGTACCAAGAGTTAGCAGGATCTGGGATAAAATAAACTTCCTTCTGCAGCAATGAAGCGTCTAAGGGTAAGTCATCTTGACTAGTAGGCAAGTGAGCTGATTCGGCTGCCAGTTTACATAATCCCAACCCTCGTACAACCTGAGAGGGTTTAATCTCTAGGTCATACTCCTGTAGAGCAGCCATCCAATGTGCCCGTTTCTCTCCTAAATATTTCTACACCAATAGGTTTCTTACAGCAGAGAAAGGAACAATGACTTTCGTTTTTTACTTCAGCAAATAAGGCCTGAAGTGCTTCACTGCCTTAAACACAACGAAAGCTTGTTTATCAACTTCGTGATAGTTTAGTTTCGCTCCTTTCAAATTCAAACTCATGAATGAAATCAATACTTCATGGTCTTCCTGATTCTTTTGAGTAAGGACAACAGCGTAGGATATGTCAGAGGCGAAGGTGTAAAGAATGAAGTCTTTGTTAAAATTGGGACTCAAAAGTGAAGGAGCTTCAACAATAGCTTCTCTTATCCTGACGAATGACTCTCTCTCTTTATCTCCCCAAATAAAGTTACTGTCTTTCTTTATCATGTTCTACAGTGGACGAACTATCTCTAAGAAACTCGGGACAAACCTTCTTACAAAGTTTATCTTTCCCATGAAGGATTGCATAGATTTCTTGGTAGTAGGGAAAGGGATCTTAGAGATGGCTTCAGTCCTTTCCAGGTCAATCATAATTCCTTCTTTTGATACCACAAATCCTAGCAAAATCCCCTCAGTGACTGCAAAGATCATCTTTTTTGGGTTTAAGGAAATGCCAAACCTCCTACAGCGTTCAAGCACTTTGCGCATATGGAAAATATGATAAGATCTATTTTTTGAATATACCGTAACGTCATCTAAGTAGACAACCACAGAGTGATTGATCAGAACTCTGAAAGCAACATCCATTGCCCGCTGGAATGTGGCCCCAATGTTTATTAATCCGAAGGGCATCTTCCTATAGGAGTAGGTTCCCCAAGGAGTCTCAAAAGTAGTTTTCAGTTGATCCCCGAGAGAGACTAGGACTTGGTTGTACCCAGGAAAACCATCTAATAAAGATAGCATCTGGGCACCAAAGACTTTCTGTAAGATCTGTTCCATTGGTGGAATTGGATAGCTGTCCTTTTTTTATGATCGGTTTAAGTTTCGAAAATCTATGCACATCCTGATGTCTCCGTTTTTCTTTCTGACAGGAACTAGGTTTGCTACCCACTGAGTGTGATGCATTGGAAATATGATTCTAGAAGCAAGCAGTTTGTTCAACTCTTTCTTGACTGCAGGTTCTAAAGTGGGGTGCATTTTCCTGAGTTTCTGTTGAAAAGGCTTGGATTCTTGTTTCATGGGAATTATGTGTTGTATTATCTGTGTGTCAATAGTTTTCAGGTCGTTATATGTCCATGCGAATACGTCCTTAAACTATTTAAACAGTTTGATCAAAGCTGCTTTCTCAGTTTGAGTGCAATCTGACCCTATATTTATGTTTTGGGGATTTGTTTCTGTGCCTAAGTTTACGGTTTCATAACGCATGCTAGAACTGTTCGTTTTGCACTTAGGCACTCCCTTGAACTTATCATGTAGGTCATAAAATTTTTCAAGTCTGAGAACTGAATTAGGGATCGAATTTACCAGCTTGAATGATTTGTCAACAGAATGAGGCGGATGGATTATTGAGAAATTGTGCAAATCTTTGTCATGCGTGATCTCGTCGATAGCCGTTTCTTTAAAAGCATCCTCTCCCGTTAAGAAGTCAATAATCTGAGAATCATCATTAAAGACACGCCAATTAGTGATATTATCAGGGATTGATGGTCTAAATAATAATTCAATAGAAAAGATATTGGGAGAGAAATTTTCCGACGGGAGAAGCCACGAGGCCACATTCGCCAAAAGATCAGCTTCTATATTCTGAAAGCAAGGGATAAATTTAATATTAAAGGCATCAAATGCTGAAATCAAGTTCCATACCTCCTTTTGATAGCTTCGTAGATGGTTAGATAAACAATGTATAGAATTGCGAACTTGATGAACAATGATTTCAGAGTCACCGAAAGCACTCAATACCTTCACATTTAAATCTAACGCTTTCTTTAACCCCTGAATGAGAGCCTCATATTCAGCTGAATTGTTTGTGCACAAGAATTCCAATCTGTAAGACAACAAGTGTTTATTTCCTAAAGGGTCAAGGAGCATGCAGCCTGCGCATGCACCTTCTTTTGATCGTGCACCGTCAAAGTATAAATTCCAAGGCTTATCAGCAAGATCATCTACATTATTCACATTATTTATAGTATTTAACAATCTGGAAGGAGCTTCCTGAAAATCACAATGCAAAATTTCTGATTTATTTACAGAATCAGCAAGTGCTGATTTATGTGTAGGAAAAGTGCCTAAATCAAAATCAAAACCAAAGTTTCCTAGAATTGAGTCACTAAACATAACCGGTTCGTTAGGTGAATCGATCTCAGTCACTGTATGCTTCATGTACCTTTCCCTGTCAATTCTGATCTGATTTGGCCGCCCATTCTTAGGTAGCCACAGATGTGACCAATCGGTGGAAAAATAACCTTTTAAAGTTTGAGACCAATCATGGCTTAGAAACAACCCATATACATCTGGTATGTATGCCACTACAATGTCAATAACTTGAAAAATTTGTGGATTATTAGCCATTCGAATCATTACCCCTTTCAGCTCTCCCATAATTTTTACCTTAGAGCGGTCAAGCTGGCTGATCTGAGTTTCACAAGGAACAATCTCAGCATTCAACTTCTTGCATACCGAATATGGCATAACGTTTGATGATGCCCCGGAATCGACCATGCAATTATGGACATTCCGTTTAAAGATTTAAAATGTCAATAGGAAAGGGGGAGTTGTGGACTTGGAATTTTTTCCTATCAGCGTATCCCTATTAGCAGCTGCCTTATTGTAATTATTGAAACTTGCCACCCCATTACTGGTGGTGGGATCATAATTATTAGCTGCAGATGTGGAAGGCTGATTTCTCCTGTCACTGATATTAGATGGAGATGGCAATTTTGAAAATATTGACCCTCCTGGCATCGGATAAATTTTTAACAAGTCAAACATGCTTATGTTTGCTCTTTGTTTTTTAAGATCATCTATGATGTCATATTGGAGGTCTTTGTCTTGAATTGCAGGATGTTGTGGTGTGAGCTGTGGACCGTTCCTAGGAGTGGGTGATGGTTGAGAGTTGACAGAACGTTTACTCCTAGTATTATGAGTATGTTGATTGACGAAAACAGAGTTGTCATGACACTCATCTTGACTTACCGAGCTGTCCCAGAAGTGACAGTTGAAAGGGAGGGGATCTTCGGAATTTTCCTCTTCCGGTTCAGGTTGTTCATGTTCCTGATGCTCTTCTAACTCATGGTCAGATGAGGCTTCAGGTAAAGCATAAACAACCCTAATCGTATTGAAGATTTCCTCATTGGTCGAAATGTCAGGGGGAGCATTTTGTCGCGCGTTGGGTGGTGTATATGGTTGATATGGAGCCTTAAAATTTCCTCTATTCGAGGTTCCTTCTCCATTGTTTCTTTTTAAAAGCACCACTTCATTCATTAGGGATCTAACTGCTTGTTGTAATTTTTCCATATCGAAAGCAGAGGTATCTTTCTTATCTGTACTAGTTCTTGATGTGAATTCATTCCTTTTGCGCATGGGGTTGTCGAATTTACCGCTATTTTCTAGTTCAAAAGTCATGGAATTCTTTTCAACCTTGATTGCTTCCTCGAAGGTTTCAACCAAAGTGGTTTTACCAACTTGCTTGACAAACATGCCAAGAGATTTCGGCAAGGCAGAGGCAAAATTCTCAATTATAATATCCTCTAGTGGTTGAGAAGTTGCTGGTATTCTGTTCAATAAGGTGAGGAATCATTGGTTAAAATCTTTCACACGTTCTTTGTTTTCCATCCTAATTCTGGGCAGTTCAAGTGCTAAAACTGCAGGTGTCTTATCCTCTCCAAATTTGTTTATGAAAGCCTGACTGAAATCATCCCAGCTTGTTATGGATCCTTGGGTCAAAGAAAAGTACCAACTTGCAGCGTTTCCTTCGAAAGTTAAAGGAAACAAGCGGCATACGACATCCTCATGCTGAACATTCATGGTCTGCACAGTGAGAATGAACTTATCGATATGGTTTTCTGCAGGCTCTTTGTTAACAGGATCAAATTTTGGTAAAAGTTTATCAGGGTGCTTTGGCAAGTTATGTTGTACTCCAGGTATAGCAACAGCACCTCGTCGTAACCAGGGTTTGTTGTTGTTTTGATCTCCTCCATCACGGTCACCCATTTCTTGATCAGATTCAGAATCTGACGAAGATTGGTTGTTATGATCACCTGGACTATCAGGTGGTGAATCAGGGGGTGAAGGGGGTTCATCAAAACCACCAAAAGTTGGTAGTTGTCTTGAAGTGTTCGTGTTTATTTCTCCTCTGAGAAATCCGCTAAGATGGTAATTAGGTGATCCCACTGGGGAATGAACAGGTTCTTCACCACTTGGTTCGTCACCAGTTTGGTTTTGATTGTAGGGTCTTCTAGGTATACCGAAATTGATCGGGGGAATGCCTGTCTGGCGAGAATAGCCTCTAGTCAAGATACGTCTTGATTCTTCTAGGGCTTCTTGTATGTCTTCCTGAGTAATTGGTATTACGCAGTATGGTAGCCCTAACAGTATTCACAAGAGGTGTAGTTGTAGAGTTTGTTTGTGATGTAGGGGTAGGACTGGATACCGGTTCAAGATTGCTGAGAAGGGAAGTTGTTTGACTGGTTGTGGGAGTAGTATGTGATCGTTCAGCCATTAAGCTTTTAGTTCATGCCCTCCTTCTAGCGTCATTTGTTGGCCAGAAGAAATGTCTTAGGCCAACTAGAGAAAAACAGTCCACACACTCAACTTAATACAGTTTCGTATGTGTTTGGAATAACTATTTTTCATAGGATTTGAGGCCCTGCTGCCTGTGTTTTGTGCTCTCAAAGATAGAGAGTCTCCCGAGGTGAATAAATCTCAAAAGGAAACTACCTGTTAATAGCTATCAGAAAAACTTAAACTACCTATGATCTAATCCTAAAGACTATCTAGAAACTAAATAACAAAAGTTAGTAATTCCTAATATTACTCTATGATAATCTAAGTGGTACTAATCTATTTAAAGTTAGCTTCCTATCTCAGCCAAGAGCAAAGATTGATTTATTCGACTAAAAGTCTGAAGCGAGGAAAATATTCACTAATTAAAGTTTAGTAAGAAACATACCAAACTATAAAAAATGAATTTAAATTACTTCACAGCAAATAAAACAGAACTGTTGTAAAATAATTTATATATAATAACTTCAAACTAAAGCCAAAATTTACTAACAGGATATGTCATTCTGAAACATGAAAGATATAATTAAAACTAACTTGCAATTGGAACAAGACTGACCTGCAAATTAGATAATTACAAAATTTGATTAACAACTATTGACATCATGAAAAAGTTCTTCAACATCAATAAGAAGGCAAATCAATTTATGATTCAGGTGAACATAAACATTCGAATTTCTCACTAAACATTCCACATATAATATTAAGATATTTATACATGAAAAAAAAGATAACAAGGGAGAGATAAATCACACAGTATTGATATCCAAAACTTAGCTAAGGTTTCAGTATCCTGGCGCATTTGACAATCATCAGAAGAAGTTCATGAGACAGTCTGTGTAAACAGAATAAAAAGTACTGCTGTATAATAAAAGCTCTCCAATGTCTTAGAAATCGAACCCTTGTACAAAGTTTTGGGATTGTTTATATAGAAAAGGAAACGAACTTCTAACTTCCTAACAGTTCTATTTTCCAGGAACCACGTGGATCCTTATCCAAATATACAATAATAACATATCACTTGATGCTGCTTCAAATGTAACTCTAATGTATGCCACCTAGTGACACCTAGATTGGAATAACGCAGAGAGAAAATCATAACTTACTGGATAAAATCCAATATCGTTACTCCTGGACATGAGATATTTCTGGCATTAATCACCATCAACTGTCTGCGCAAAAAATGGGATATGATGCCAACAATGATAACATAAATCAGCTGCGTGTGTATAGCATCTTCGATAGGTAAGTCTCAACGAAACAAACTCCAAAAATGAAGCAATGGGATCCACCTCCAATTCCAAAATTGCGTGACACCTGGATTTCGTCAAACAAATCAATCAGCAAATTGTAAACAAATACAAACCAACGATTAAAACAAATATATAATGATTAGGATGTTTGCAGAATTTTAATTCTGCAGGAATCCTCATAAAATAACTCTGTATTAAAATAACAAAATGAATGTATCTGTTACATGTATTAATCGATTTTATATCACCTATTCATTCAAACAAAACCATAAAGCCAAAAATGAATCTTAACGGTAAGAGCATCATGATTTTGGGGATGACTCAACAGAGACTCGAACTGGCACCACTCGGCTTGCTTCTTTCAATTTGGCTTTAAACCTCACAGCCCTTGTCTTTGCAATTTTGTTTTGTTTGACTAACTGTTTATTTTTTTTCAGAAGGCTCTTACCATAAGTTTTGTACCTGGTTTTCTTTTCCTTCAGGGAATTCCATTTATCCACCCAGGAGGACAAGTCAGCCTTTAAGCTCGCGATCTCTTCCATGGCAAACGTATTAACAACTTGAGCCTCCTTCAGCTTTGTTTCTAAAGATGAAATAACCTGAGCCAAGGGTATTTCAACAGGTTGATGTACATGTTCCATGTTCGGCCCTGTATGCAGCTCCTGGTTAACTTCTTGTTCTATGTTGGGCATTGGATTAGATCATTGAACACTTATAGCTTCGTGCTCAGAGGCTGATACATACTTGAGGTCAAGGATTGTGGGTCCAATGGGAGCTCGATGTGGCCATGACTTGGAGGAATCGCTCAGTTCAACCATTGGGGTATCTTCTGCAACCAAATCCCTTTTCGCAAATAGTGCGAAAACCATACTATGAGTGGTTCGGCGAATTGCCTGATCACTCAGAACTTTGCTAACTTCTTGATCTGCCAGTTCATGAAAGATATTGGTCTATGGGTGCAGCTGGGCATCACTTGGGAGAGGTGGAATAGTCACGGGTTGACTCGTTTGGGGCTGAGGACTATTAGAAGGTACCTCAGGGTTTAACTCAGCCTCTGCTTTAGGGTGACTGTTACTTGGGATTTGGCCCTGTTTGGGTGTTTCGTTTTCTGAACTAATTTGATGTAATATCCTACGAAATATTTAACCCAGATATTAACTCAAGTTTAGGATTTTAAATTAAATTTACTTGTTCATTTTTTATTAATTCATCGAATAGAGAAGGAAGTCAGTGACAAGTAAGGAGACTTGAAACTGAGTTTGGTAAGATGAACTTTCAGTTATGGAATTTATATGGGATAATGTGCAGCGGAAACTTAGACAGTGGGAATTTGGATCATTTGTACAAAGCATGAAGACCATTTATGTTTCGGACATCAGCTACCGCTGAAGCCTACCGCAATGCTTCCTGGGTACATCCGCATATACAAACTAGATCGGGAAGGCTAATAGGGTTTATAATAGTCAATGGGTTGTTGGTTATGCTCAAAATAATAAAAGATCAGTCTTGGAAGAGTTTACAGAGAATTGGGGCTTTTGGTCTCTTCCGGGATTGTGGAGCTAGTCTTTCTCTTAACTTTCCAAGCAAGGTCAAAAGGATTTCAAAATCTGATTTTTTGGACTGATATGGATACTGGGATATGTCAAGGACCTTCTCCAACTGACGGATCAACAAAAGAGTACACAAAATGAATTTTATAGCAAAAATGGAAAAACTAGTCGAATTCAGGCATCAAACTAGCTAGTCTTGGATTTTATCATGATAAATTGTCTTAATGACATACAAACTCTGTTATGATGATTATATTAGATCTGATATGAATTATTATAATCATTAAACATCAAATATATACTTCATAACAGTTCTCTTAACTTCTAATGCTTGCTTTACAATGGACAATGCCTCATAGGCTAATTTCTTCTTACATGAGCTAGAGAACAGAGTAGAGAATGAGAGAATTACTGTGGATCTGAAATGGAAGTAATTATCAGTCCATCTACTTGTTAGATGGGTGAATTGGCTGCATTCTGAGTGTAATGGCCTTCAATGGGAGCTAGGATAATCAGTTCTCCTCTCTTAGGAAAATCACCTCCAATCTGGCAACAAGTAGAGTCGAAGAGAGAGAAGAGAGGGAGTTCAATATGAACTTGATATTCTAGAATATGGCAGCCTCTTATGTCTGCAAACAACCACTGATAAGCCTCACAGAAGATTCTGAGAACACCTTCCCATATACATCTTCATCTATGGTGTTTCCTCCTCAAAAACTGACTGTAGAACACCTCCAATGGAAGCCTCCTCTCCAATATGACAATAGATCTTCACTGCTGCTCCATACTGAATGTCACTGGTTGTAATATTATCTGTTATACCTGCATAACACTCATATACAACTCACAAAGGCTTGGGGCACATCTTCCAAGATAAATTGTTGAGGCACATCACTCAACAGTTGAGTAGCTCAGAGCTCTCAAACCAAAATTGCAAATGACAAAAGTTGTCAAATGGAGTTGGTTGGATTCTTTTATAGACTTCATGATGACCTGCTGAGCAAGTTCTTGGATTGATGACCTGTGAGAGTAGGTTACCCACTTTCCCATTCTACTCCAAAGCCATGAGGGCACATTTCTTGAGGAGAATATCAACTTTTGAGCTTTCAAAACTTTCTTTCCTTCACCTCCTTCACTGAATCTGGGCAAGTGCACTTTAGGTAGCTTTTATGGTTGTTGCTATTTTCTTTCTGAAATATTTTCTGAAACTTTCCACTTTCTTTACTTTCCTCTTTCCTGCTTTTGTTTGATTTTTCCATCTTTTGTCAGTTTCCTTTCTGGGTTCATCTTGCCAACTTGTCTCCATTAGATTCCTTAGCTTTTCTGAGACTTTACCACTTAGGAAAGTTTGGCTCACTTACCAATTCGAATTTCCTATTCAAGTCATCAACCACTTGGCACATTTATTAGTAATAAATATTTAAATGACAATAATATAACTTAGAAATAATTTTGCTAAGTAATTAATTAATTATCCAGTAATTAATTAACTACTATGGTGTAATTGCCTCAAAACTTCCCCAATTAATTAATAAATCACCTTAGCACTTGGATTGGGGGTTAATAACTTCATGGGGGGCCCTCCTTATCCATTTAATTCCTCAAATTCACCCTTAGGAATCTTCCTTTATCCATCCATTAATTATTTAATTGATGCGTAGGTGACTTAGGCTAAAATCACCCCATGGACCATAGCAAAAATCTGGGGATATGACATTTGAGATCTCTGCTCTTCTAGCTCTGAGTCTTCTAACACCACCCCAACCCGTCTACACTTAGTTTTGGACCTCCGTCGAGGCCACTCGTCGTTTTCCCCAAAATTGTTACGGGTAAGAAATGATTCCCATGCATCGCCCAACTCTCCCAACCGGTAAGAGACAAGTATCTTGATGAGCCCGTGATGAGACAAGCTGCATTCTTTATTTCTCGCATTACCTTGATATGTGGTAGCCATCTTCTACAAGCTATTAAGGAAATAATATGGCATATTCACAGAATGCCCTTTGAAAACCATTAAGAGGCGAACATGATAAAACTGGGTCTGAGACAATCGTCCCTCACAAGTGACATACCTGATAATAAGCCCTAGTATAGCACGCCACTTCTTCTTCAGCAGCCGAGACGGAAAACCGGACTTATATTCAACTTGTTGGTTAGCTGGAGTCAAGATCTCCTTCCAATCGTCACTCATTAGATGCTTACCCTTATACCAGCATTCTCCCTCCATGGGTAAATCTATAGCTCGAGAAACAAATTCCTTTGATAATTCCAACACGATATCCCCTATCTGCGCTTTCACACTGTCAAACGAAGTCGCGAATGCCCTGGAGTCCATTTCATTAAAACCAGAGAACTTCCGCATGAACCCTAGCCATCCTGCCCTTACCACCATTTCACGGCATTTGGGAGCAGCGTCAAAGTACTCATCACCCATGAGCTCAAATCTAGATACAGGGGCCATGATAACTATCACATAAACGTCAAAGATCTTCATAACCTTAACTGAAAAACGAAATAAGTCCATCCTCGGCCCGCATAGGTTAATCAAACTCCCAACCGACTTCATTCCACCCTGGTACTGAAAACACTCATACGCATTCATGGAAGGCAGGGTTATGATGCCCTTCAAATTGGTAAGGGTTATCAAAATTCTCAGAAGGCTCAAGGTGCAATAATGCCGCTCAAAGGAATGATATTTGGACAAGACATTTTCCCCATGCGAAGCAACAGATGGCAAAATGATATGGTTATGCAGAAAACAAAACCTTTGATTGTATGATATTTTCCATATGAGGCGACGGGTTCACATAACAACTTGATGCATTAGATATAACCAAAGTTTCAAATCTTTAATACATAAGTTGATGGTTACCATCGCATAATCCTTCACCACTTCATATTGTTAATACCATGATTCTATAATGCACGATGATAAAGATTAATCAAAATCAAGATAATCATTGTGATGAATTCAAAAAATAATTTATGAATGTGGCAAAAACAAAAACTATTTTTTGGGGATCATGCTAATCATTTATGATCGAATCACTTACCTTTAGGCATAAAAAAAAGAATTTTATTACCCCATAGATCTTATCCCATTATAAATACAAAAGTCTACAAATAAGGATAAGTATATAAATAAAATGAGCTTGTAATATTGATATGAGACCAACTTTGATATCCATGATTGTCATAAGAAGATCAATTTGAAGATAGGCAACTCATTAGGCCAATCATAGAGATTAAAGAGACAACTTGATATATGATGCATTGGTCTATTAAGTCAACAGTTTGAGATAATCAATGTGATGGATTTGCTTAACTTTGGATTTGTAAAGATGACCAATATGGTAAAGATTAGGAGCTGCTAATTTCAGGATTGTGAAATTCACAAATGATCAACCAGAAAGACGAAATTAAGTCAAGCAATTTAATTCAAGTGAAGGCTAATGTTAATTCCCCTATACCAATCAACTTATCAACTTTATTGGGAGTACCTTCATAATCAAAGATTCTAAAGGCACTCCTAAAATATAAATGGATGAGTGTCGATCAAGGTTGTGACATGCAGTATGGTTCCTTGTCATCGAAACTTATATAATGGCCAATTGGATTTTAGTGCTCAATTGCTCCAGAGGGTGTTGCTTGTCAACAGGTCCCTAATTACAATAACAACCGCAGAGATAACTAAATTAACGTTTTCACAAGATTATAAATTAGTATGAGAAAGAAATAATGATCAAACATAAGTTAGGAGTTTTGGTTGACATTGAGATATTATCAAAGAGACTAGTTTGGATTGTTAACATCATGTCGTACATGCTTATTCATGTTTAATTATTGAATAGGATTTTCAAAATGGCTAAAGGTGGCAAGAGAAAATCAAAGGTAGTCAACGAAAGCACAAGAATAGAAACAGCGTTCCAGGATACCAAGTGCACCACAGGCGTGCCTCTAGAAGTAAACTGGGGAGATGTCTACTACATGATAAGAGATCAGGACTTCCCTGAAGCTCTTCTTGAGGAGGAATGTTTATACCAGAACATTTGAAATTCCTGTATATTCAAGGCAGCCACGCGTCCATAACTTTTCCCATGCTCAGAAGTAATCATATGGGTGTTGCAGCGTATGAACACCGAGACAAGAGTTATAGCAGATAGCACAGGAAAGGCTTTCGCCTCGTTTCACCCATCTTATATCTCAACGGCTTACAAGTTACCCAAAGCATAGCAGCAGCTTGATGATGCATGGTTGGAAGGGATCCAGATGGACAACCTAGATATGGCAAGGAGGCTTTTAATTTCAGGCAAGCAAATCAGAAGGAAAGATAGTGAGGAGTATGAGGTGTTGAATCTAAGGCCCCCTTTCAGACTGATCGCTCTCATGTTAAGCAGAATTTTCGGAAGACCCGATGGGACAATGGGTCTCTATCATCCACTATGTAGCCTTCAAAGAGACAATCTTCAACTGGGCTGATATCATCTCAGACAGTCTGTCATCAGCTATAACAATGGCACAAGAAGGGTTGGTGGAGAGGAAGGCATAGTTTTATATGGCTTCTTACCTGATAGATTGTATCGTGGCGAAATGTCCCTTCCCCAAGTTGGGATGCATATGGAACTCGGAAGATGGCTCAGTGTTCATTGCCTACAAAATCTTCTGGGCTCAAAACTACAAGAGGGATTACAAACTCATTTGCAAGGAGTTCATCATGCCCCTATATGTATTGATATTTAATGAAGAATCCAACTGCCTATCTGAAAACGCCATGGAAGCTTTGGAGAAATATGGTGATTTCTATTTTTCTCCAGACGACACCTACATAAGAATGTACGGAGGTTCCAAAGCCCCGTATATTCTACCTAGGTACGCTATGGATTATATAGTCCACAAGGAGATGGTAAGGAAGGTATTCATTGATGGAATGGGTAATACCCTGTATAAGATGGAATGGGTAATACCCTGTATAAGATGGAATGGGTAATACCCTGTATAAGGCCAAGAAAGCTACTTTTCTGCCCTTACCCTTCTATGTTGGGGCCTACAAGTTCTCAGGAATTGCAACTGTGAAAGATTTTGTTGCAAAGTTGAGAAGCTTTCATTTTGGACAAAGGATTTTTCACAGGAATGATCGACAGGGAAAAATTGCACAGCATTGCAAAGAACTCTCCACTCCCTGTGAGTATGCCAAATTTTATGATCAACAGGAGGAAGCATACAGGGGGATCAGCAATATGACTGAGCTACAGATCTGTCAAATGGGAAAAGGAGGGGCCAGCTCAAGCTCTAATGTTGTGGGGAAAATAGGTCTGCAGCAAGGGAAAGGTACCGTGGAGACTGCTGAGGCTTTCTCGAAAGAAGAACAAAGGCTCTTGGAACAAGCAAAGAAAATCCAAGAAGATAAACGCATACAAGAAGAGAATTTGAGAATTCAAGTAGCCGAAGCCGAGGCAAAGAGGAAAGAAGAAGAAGAGAGAATTAGATTGGAAAGTAATGCGAAGTAGGAACAAGATGATACATTAAGAAGGGAGCAAGAGCAAGACGCACGAAGGAAAGAAGAAGAAGAAAAGAAATCCCAAGAGGATGTTGATCCCAAAAGCCCAGATCTGCAAAACTTAGATATGGGTTCCCCCATAAGAGATCTCCCCATTGTTCCTTTTACACCCTACAAAGGCAGTACAGTCTCTAATTGGGAAAATTTTGCTTACAACAAGAAAAGGAAAACCATTGTCAAAGAGACAAGTTCCAAATTGAAAAGACCTTTTTTAGCCAGACATCATCACTACACACGAGACCACGGTCATGTGGAACACAGAAGAGGCTGCTAAACTCCTGGAATCCATCTCCGTAGCCACAGTTACAACAACTGTAGACAATGTTAACCTACTAGGAGATAAATTGAGTGAAGAAAAGGAGAATGCAGGTCAGTTGCAGGAAGCTTTAGTCAAAGAGCAGAACTATACAAATTTGATGATCGAGAGGAATGATGCTCTCACATCTCAGAAGGAAGAGTTAAATGAAATTCTCCAACAACTGGAAGCTGACAGGAGGGCCCTGGCAATACAAGTAAGGATGTTAAAGGAAGAAAAGGGAGAGCTTGAAGGAAAAAATCTGAGGCTTGAATCAGAGAAGGTTGACAGCATTCAAGAGATCGTTGACCTGAAAGAACACATTGAAAAGTTACAAGGAGGCAACGAATTGTTAGAACAACAATTAAAGCTGGCAAACAACAAAATGGGAGACATTAGCCCCTTCCACGAGCAAGCCTGTGAAATACTAAGAGAGACCTATGTCGTATAAGAACTCCTATCAGAGGAAATATACAAGCTAAAAGCAATAATGGCCCAGGTTAAGGAAATCAATGTCGAAGCCACTCAGGTCAGGAAGAAGCACACACGCATCAGTGGAGAGATTAAAAAACACATTGAATGGAGGGAAGGGAGGTCAGAGTTCCCGTCAAATATTCCCCTTAAGTCTGTTGTTGAGTACAAGATAGATGTACGCACCCTAGAATATTCCAAAGATTGCGGAGTAAAGTTGGCCACCGTAACCTTAGCTACTAATGAGCTGTGCAAGAATTTGTATTCCCAAATACAAGCCACACAGGAAAGTTGTCAGATAGCCATGCCTCAAAATTGAGAAGAATTCCCGAATAAAGCACAACATTTATCTAAGCTAAGTGAGGAACTCAAGGCAGGAAATGAATATGTGCAGAGGCTAGATGTCTTGACTTCAGAAGACCTACACCAATTTATCAATGAAGCAGCTATTCATAAGCACTGCCTGGAAGAAAGTCTCAGGGCCACAATGACAAAAATAACTATTTTAGCAGAAGAACTCGCCAAGCAAAGAGTGTCCCTCAGATTTATGATTCCCCTGGTTGGAATAAATATAGTAAAAGAAACAAATCAGTGGGGAAATTATATAGCAGAGACAGATAGGGCATTGGCAGCCAATCAGGTTTCTACATCAGAAAGTGGCCCAGCTGTTGCAGTAGTGATGGAAGAAGCCCCAGCGGTCCCAGAAGCGCCTAAGTCGCCAGCTCAGGGATAGCTTACATTCACCAACGTGTCTCTTGGGTTGATAGTTTATGCATATACCTTTGTAATATTAAAATGACTTGTGCTCCCAATTTTTTTAAAGTTATTTGAGATATTTCTCTTTTTCTAATGTCAACACTACCAGAAAAATTAGAGGAATAGAAACGGTTAGGATATAGGTGGAAACTCTTGGCACATTTTGTAAAGCTATATAAAGCTGATTAGAGGAAGGTAGCAAGGAATTTTGGCAGGTGAAAGGTTTTTTGTCCAGTAAATGAACTATTTCGGCTACATGAATAAGAAAAATTGTTTTGGCTTGTGGAAGCCGACACAACACTTTGCTTGGAGTCTTGTTGGATAATTGCTGAACTATTTCTACGTTTGCATACATTTCTTGTGAGATATTTCCTGGCTCTTATGAATTAATTCTTTGCTATGAATGGTTTCACTTTCTCTGCAAAATTTCTGTGTTAAATGGGTGATTGAATGCTTGTATTTATCTGGGCTATCTTGGAAAATCTTTATTTCTGTTGTAAATGCTCATTCCAATTTAACAACTATCTGTGGAATTATTGGGTGTGTTTTCAGTTTATTACCCATTCTTTAAATATGCTCCTTATAAGGATAGAATAATTTAGATTTAAATTAGATTAGCATAGATTTGTTTACCACATGCATTTAATTTAGGGCACATGCATATCATAATAAATACAAAAAATACATAACCGGTGGATCGGGCCGCAACCGGTAAACAAACAAATCTTTAAAACTCACAGTAGCCGGAACCGTTAACTGGACGAATTCCCCACACCAAACGGTGGGCGATCTAGTTGGGATCGCTTACTGGGGAGAATCGCTTGCTGATTGATGCAGCGATATTCGAGTCTTAGATACTCTGGACACCTCCTCTCTATTTTCCATTGCTTATTTGGGTTTGGGATTGTCCTTTTTTTTAGTCTCAACCATTGCTGGTTGAGTAGGGTCTCACCCTTGACTAGGCTACTTGCCTTGTCTAAAGTGACAAACACCTTGTCCGGAGTGACAATTTCCCATCCGTGCAGTGGACCTGGTGTTTGCAGGTGTCACCTGCCTAGCTGCCGACCTCTATCGTCCTGGATAGGATACCCTCAGTAGCAGCTAGTGATTGTGTGATAACATTTTTGGTGTCGTTGCCGAGGAGGTAGAGGCTTACCCCGAGATCTTTTGAGTTTGATTCTTTTTTACTTTTTCTTTTTCACCATGTCGCATTCATACTTAAACTCTATTGGCTAATTTTTTATTTCTATAATTTTTTACATCCATCATTATTTTTTTCACTCACCACTCCCCTCATGACATCTTACCTTCGGTGAACAAGGTTTCACGTTCACCTGGCGACTCCACCCCACGGCTCCACTGAAGGCCGAACCCATCCCTTTAACCTCCGAAGCCTAGATCGTTCTGACTCCACATACGATACACCTATCACCTACGTCGGAAGAACCTTAAGAGAGCACTCCCCTAGTTCGCTTTGGCAAGCAGTCAACTCTGTTGCTTCCCTTAGCCACGTAGTGCCACCCTCATCCACTGTTCCTAGTCCACCCTTAACCAATCTAATAGCCAATCCCAACCCAGGACCATGGGTGTTTGGGAACAGGGCGAGAGCCTCTCCCTTCAACTTTGCTCAGATACAGGGGGCTCCTCACGATATATCTGATAAATGCTTTGAGAAGATCCCCAAGTTCAGTAGAAACAATGCTATTGTTATTGAGGACCATATTGAGTCCATATGGCAACACATGGAAATGTATGGGTGTTACAACCAAAATATACTCATCATTAGATTCAGTGTATACACTCCTGAAGATACTTGGACTAATAATCATCCTGGGAGGGTTTGTACTCATTTGTGCTAGGTTCTGAAGGGTCGTCACAGGTTGCACACTAGCAACATGCGACGTCGCAGTCTGCTCCACTACAGGGTGTGACGAGGTCTGTTAATGAGCAAAAATAGCTTATTCAAGATCCTTATCGAAACTTGCTCATTTGGGGGCCCTGACCTATAAGAGAGCTGGTACTCGACTCCTAACTCTTTGGGAAGATCCCCTATCCTATCCATATCCTATCCATTTAGTCCTATATAAGTGAGGCTCACTCCCATACCAAAGGGAGGAAGGCTATGGTATCTACATGCTGGTGAAATCTATCTTGGGAGGAAGCCTATAGTGCTTACATGCTGGGAAATCTCTCTTAAGACACCTTCACTCACCTCTTGGAGAACTCATACTTCTTCGGAAGAAGATGACAACTGGCTTGGTCGGAGAAGGGCTGCTACGTTAAGTCTCTGGTTGTAGTCCTATATCTCTATCATGTACTCCTCTATTTACAGTAATACAAATGCTTTCCACCAATATCGTTCTTATGTGTAATGATGTTGTGTTGTTTACCTGCTTAACTGTTTACATAGATCTCTTATTGTATAGATGCTCTTTACTCGTTTCTCTTTTCTGTGTCTTAACAGGTCTTGCAGCTTGGATCTAACGACTGTGGAACGTGGAGCAACATTCGAGAGAAAGGATAGCGAATCAAAGAGGTAAGACATCTAGTACTTGGTCCTTAAGTAGATCTAGGAAATGTGTTTGTAGTTTGTTCTATTTGTTCTAGACTCGCATTGAGCTAGGGAGATCCTGCTCGTGTCCGCCCGAGTGGATTGTCCGATAACAAATCTGGCGACCATACTGGGGAGTAGTGTTTGTTTTGTTTAGTAGTCATTAAATCTGGAAGTCATTTTCAGTAGATTACTTGACACAAGCCTATTTATCATTTTTTCCATTCAATTTCAGATCTTCACATTGAAGATCCTGATCTTCTTCCTTTGATTCCATACAACTCAGTTCCAAGTCTGTCATGGTTTATTATTGAGAGATCTGATTCATTTTTGAGTCCAGAACTCGCCTGTCGCACCTGGGCAGTGAAAATAGAGCGACACTGTGTTTTTCTGAGTCTCTGTCCTTTGTCTGTTGCTTACCCGTTGCAACCTTTGCATTGGTACATTGCTACATTGTCGCACCTCCCGTGAAGGAAAACTGCAACGTCGCATTGTGTGTGAAGCCAAAGTGCACCGATCTGCCAAAAGTTGGCATACAGGCATCCATCCTCTCATCTGACAGTTTGAGCCTTGGTCTGATGTGTGAACTCCCTCTGTGCTGCAAGATCCAGCCAGAGACCCCATTTATGATTTGTGTGTTGAGAGTTTGGTTTCATTTGGATTGATTTTGGTTTCCATTTTGGACAAGATTGAGATCGGTAGTGGATACCTTTGTCTCCTCCACCTTCATCCGTTCACTCTTGCATTCCCTTCCTTCCATCCCTAATCTGATCGGTACATTAGATCAGCTCCCAAACCTCATCTACTTTTGTTTTGTGCTTTGCTTGCTTAGTTTGCTTGTTGTTGCTTGATTTTGAGTTAAGTGTGTCTTTTAGCTTGGTTGAGTGCTTCTCTTTTCTTGAGTTTTCTGAGTCTATGAGTGTTGCGAGTAGTGTTTTCTTTTCAGTCATTTATATCTAAAAGCAAAGTTGTTATCGAGTCTATCCTTTGATGCATCCATTGAAAAGATTAAAAGTGCTTCTTTCCCATTGTTTCTCAAAAAATTATTGAAGAAAGATCATTGTGCATTGGAAAATTCTTGTTTATATTTTGGAAAAGTTGAGTGAATGTATGATCTATTGTGTTTTTCTTGAAATATGAATCGTTCATTTTCTTGAAAGGCTTAAAGTACACTTCGATTTTTGCAAAATTGATTCCATGCTAAGAAAAGATAGATGCATTTTTAACTTTTGTTGCTTTTAGAATCATTGAAATTGAAATTGAAAAGCTTGCACATTTCATTTCATAATCCTCTCTTTTCATCACTTAGGGTCATTTTACTTTGAAAAGAAAAAAGAAAAGAAAAAGTTGTTTTGATTTGGTTTAGTAGTGTTGTGCTTTTGTGTTTCGCATAAAAGGAAAAGAATACTTTCATTGTCAAAATTTGTTTGAATTGAGATTGTGTTGCATTGAGCTTGTTTTGGCATACTATTGGAAAAAGCTTTCTCCTTCCCATAGGTAGAATTCATCAAAAGAAAAGAATATTTTATGCATGTAGTCAAGGCTTGCATTATGCTTTCGATTATGTACTCACCTCATGCATTCACCTAACCGTCCAAGATCAAATTAACGGTAGAACTAGGTAAAATTTTTAGCAACTTGTGTGTAAGTTAGAGACGTGTTCTGGCGTCGTTAAGTGTGGCAGCTGTTGTTATTTGCCAGCACTGTAGTTCGGGGGTATTGTAGTCTTCCACGTACATCGGTATATTGAGCTCCTTCACGTACCCACCAAGTACCATAATCCATACTTAGCGTATATCGAAGGGTGTATCATGTACTTGACACATATATCGGAAGGTCTCATGCCAACGACTGTGCATTAGACAACACCACTACGGATTTGAGCTCCCATGTACCTTGCATATATCGGGAGACACCATTAGGATTCCTGAAACCAACCAAGTTAACCATTTGGCCGTCTTGGCAAAGCAATACACCGAGAACAACATTCGGGGAGATTAGCACGCACGTACTGTCCAGGTAATCGAGTATGCAGTCAAGGGTATGGTCCCAATCCTCCTTGTCACGCCATATTGTTGGACCCTGCAGTATATCGCGGTTTGCGATGCTTTGATAATCCCGTGAGGTTCCAGACTTTTGAATCCACTCTGTCACATAAGTTTGCTTGTTGCCTTAGTTTGAGTAGGTTTTTTTGGACTGCTTTTCTTTTAGCATACCTTTAGGAGAAATGCTATTTTGGCATTTTTGGCTGATTTTCCTGATACTCTGGCGGATTTTCCTTGAAGAAGGTCCCGTAGGATCTTGAACTTACCACCCGAATATCCCCTTAATCCGGAGGTTATTTCGAGGGTAAGAATGGATCGGCGTAACGTGGTCATAGTTACTGAAGTGGAAAACCCCACTTTGAATGTTGGAGGATTTTTGTTTCCATAAACTTCTCCGGATTCGCCTGCCTCTCAACCCATGCAGGATGAAGAAGCACACACCCCCACTTCACGAAACCTTCCTCCTATCATCCCAGGAGAACCTGGATCGTTGGAATGGATAAACCAACCCTAGGGCAACCCTGCTGTAGCTATTGGTCTTTCAACAGCTTATTGGACATCTTCTACAGACCACCCAGTGGCTCATTTTGCCATCTCGTTCCCACCTAACTGGACTACTCCAGAGTTCACTAGGCCTTACTATAGGCTTGACCCTGCAGAGATTTTCGGCCCCATCCATGAACGTTTGGAATAGTTACGTATTAAAGGTGATGAGCTTCGAAGACAAAGTCTCGAACGACAATCTGAAGAGTTCCATAATCATCACTTCCAACTAAGACTTGACAACGAAAACACCCTAGTTCATCTGATGTCTTTCAGATCACCTGAACCACCCCACCACGAAACCATTAACAAGACTGGTCAACCCTCGCAAGAGTCCAGTCCTACACCTCAAGTGGACTAACTAGTGGAAGGACAACAGTCCAACACACCTGTCACTACCGCAGTTACTTTACCAGTTCCTCCCCCACCTCAAAATTCGAGGGGAGGGTATTCCATTCCCACGGATTATCTTATTGGTAATGTTATTACCACGGTAGCTAGTCAACAACCTACGTTGGTTCAACCTTTGAATAGTGGTCAACTTGTTGTGGCTGGGGGGCAACCCCCATTTCCTAACCAGAACGTAGGCGACGGAAACCCCAATGGGCCTTCCGTTGGACCGTCCCAACCCACTAAACCGTCCACCACGGGATTATCTCATGTTGGAGGCCCGTCAAATGTAACCCAACCCTCACGGAGTCAAGCGTATCTAGGTTCCATTAACCTTGTGCTGAGCCAAGCTAATCTCGGAAACGTGCCATACGGGATACCTTATCCCGGGAACCCATACACTCTATGGGGGCAACAACCTGTGTTGCAACACGGACCCCAACTGATTATCCCTTAAGTACCACCACCCCCAATTGGTTCTCCCGCACCTCCCGCTGGAGGCAACGGGCCTCCACCTAACATTGGTGGAGGCCCACCTCCTTTTACTTACAACTTCCCCCACCCCTCCAGCGGTGGTGGAAATGGTCCACCACCCCCTCCGGGCAGAGGTTGTTAGGATATTTAGACACTTAGGATTTAGTTAAGATCAACTTGTGTAATATATCTGTTAGAGATAGTGTGTTTCTTTAGTATGCATTAGTATGCATTTGTAAATACTTAATCCGACGGTCACGATATGTTTCCGACATAGAGTGATCCGACGGCTCAACTTCTCTTAGATCATACATAACCTTGATCCGTGGCTTAACACCCGATTGGTCCATGATCTCTATTTAAAGAGCATGGAGGGTCATTGTTTAGTTGATCGATTATAAGAAGCTCATTTGTAACTTTCTTTCTTTGCATAATAAATTGTCCCGTAGAAGCTATTTGGCCGGGGGCGTGGAGTGTTTCCCTTAAGAGGGTTTAAACCACGTCAAAACATCGGTGTGTTGATCTGTGATATATTTGTGTGAAATGGTTTATCTTGGTGTTCGGTCCTTTGGTAGTACCCTGTGTACCCGAACATGGTATCAGAGCTTTTATGAAGAGCCGCTTTCAGTTATGATTTAGATCTTGTACTATTGTTGCCGAAACTCGAAAGGGTTTCTGGATCTGGTATTTCTATGCATTTCTGGGCTGTGGGAGGTGTTCCATTGCGTCCGGAGCGTCGTTTCCATTGGGAAATAGTTTTCGTTTGATCAAAAATAGTTCCCGGTTGCTCCAAAAATGCGTATTTAATTAGATCTGAAGGTATAATGTTATAGCGACGCTTTTTTTTATTTTCTGTTTTTAAAATAAAAAAATCTCATATTTTATCATTTTGTACTGTTAGATTTTTTTGGGTTCGGAGCTTTCCTGTCTGCATATGCTCTTTGCCGTGCACCTTGAGCGATCTCAACAAATCAGCAATAGGAAGGGAAATGGTTTTTCTCGGCTGCGTATGCTCTTTGCCATGCACCTTGCGCGATATCGGCAAATCAGAAACAGAGAGAAAACATAGAATTTCCGGGCAAGCTAACGAGATCTAACTCCAGAAGTGTAGAATAGTTTTTTTTGTTTCGATTTGTGGTGTGTTTTGCAGGAAAAAGGGAAAGCACGCAAATCGAGCAAGAAGAGTAAAAAAAAAAAAAAACTCATTCCTCATTCCCATATTTTACATACCTTTTAATCTAGCTCACTTGATTCAAAGTTGCTTTATTCCTTATTAGGTCTTGAATTCAAGTCTTAGGAAGTTACTTTTTAAAAAAAAAGTACATGCAATTTCTATTTTCAAGTTACTTTATCGTAAAAGTGCATCTCACTTAAATAAAAAATAAAAATACAAGTAAGTCACTTAAGTTCTTTTTTATTGTTGCATTATTTAAAAGTAATATCATTGTAAAAGTGAAATCACTTATTTTATAAAAGTGGTTCACTTAAAGCAACTTTTTTGTAAAGTGATTGTCAAAAGGTTCATCTTGGGGAGAGAGGGATTCTTTTTTTTGCTGGACATTCTCTAGCTGCCACGTCACAATTGGGGACATCTTCAACAGTTTCTTTGTTCAAGCATAACTTCATCATACAGAGTCAGTTTTTAGTGCCGTTTTTTTTTAAACCGCCTATTTTTTCGAACTCTTCACATCTAGACTATTGGTTTCTGCTTTTATAGCCATTAATTTACAAATATGGCCGCCCCTTGTGATATTCTACTTAATAGTTCCAACTATTTCTCATGGAAATCTCGTATGGAGGATGTTCTACAAAGTGGGGGACTTTTCAGAATTACCTCAAGGAAAGAAACAGAACTTACTGATGATGATAAGAAAATAAAATGGGCAAATAGATGTGACGAAGCTCGTGGATTGATTGGAATGTCAATCTCTACTGATTTGCGATTCCACATATCTCGAATTGATGAACCTGATGCTGCTTGGGACAAGTTGGAATCTGTGTTTGGTAAACACAATGAAATTCGAGGTCACCAACTCAAAAATGAGTTGATTTCTTTAAATCCAAGTGACTTTTCATGCATTCAAGATTATTTATCTAAGTACAAAACTCTTAAACTCTTATGTGCAGAATGTAAGATTAAGAGGGACGACAAACAATGCATTTATCATATTCTTTCCAAACTTGGACCTGCATATTCTGTTTTTGTATCTACATTTTACTCCATAAAAGAATCCTTGAATGCAGCTAGCTATCAAGAGCCTAGTCTTGAATCTTTTTGTGATTCCTTGATTAGAGAGCAAGATAAACTCATTCATCCTAGAATAATCAACAATGTAGATACATCTGGGAAAGTCTTATTGTCCCAACAGAAAAAAAGTCCAAGCCTCCCAAGAAACAAAATTTTCGCAATAATAAGTCAAACAAGGGTTCAAAACCCTCTCAATCAGCTCCTTCTTTAAAAAATGACAAAGGATCCAAGCCAAAAGGCAAGAAGACTGAGCGTCATTGCAACTATTGCGGGAAAGATAATCATGATGAATCTAAGTGTTTCAAGAAGATGACAGCCTTGGAAGCAGCAATGAAGAAGCACCACATCAGCCTAGATTCGCCTTCAGAATCTGCCTCTCATGGACATGCACTTTGTGCTTCTGGTTATTCTTATAATGCATCTTCTTCTACTACTTCAAATGAATGGCTCATTGATTCTGGAGCATCTTATCATATGGCTAAGGATCAAGCCATCTTTTCTACTATGCATGAATGTAACACCAAACAAATATTTGTTGGTGATGATAGATCTCTAAGTGTTGTAGGAGCTGGAATAGTTCCAGTAGATAATGGTCTTTTTAGTGATGTACTATGTGTTCCAAGAATTTTCTGCAATTTGTTATCAGTCTATAAGATCACTCATTCTGGTGAAGGTAAAACTGTGACCTTTACACTTCACCAAGTTGTAATCAAGGATTTTAAAGATCCTCAACAGGAACTAGCTACCGGAATTGTTAATGATATTACCAAGTTGTACAAGTTTAACAACTTTGGGTCATCACCTTTCCCTTCAGTTTTTGTTGCTCATAGTGATAACTTGAGCAAACTTTGGCATGAGCGATTTTGTCACTTAAATTATCACTCATTGCAACAACTATGTAAAGACAATATGGTGACAGGTCTTTTGATGGTATCTTGCAGGGATGGTGTTTGTTCCGGTTGTGTACTTGGAAAACATCATCGGGACAGTTTTGACAAATGTGCCTCTTGGCACACCTCGGTTCCCTTGGAGCTTGTGCATAGTGATTTGTGTGGTCCTCTTCCATCTGCTTCTTTTTCTAGTTTCAAATATTTATTAACTTTCATTGATGATTACACCAGGCGCACTTGGGTTTATTTCCTAAAAATTAAGAGCGAAGTATTTAGCATGTTCTTGGCCTACAAGGCCCTTGTTGAAAAACAATCTGGTCATCAAATTATTAAGTTAAGATCTGACAATGGAGAAGAATATGTTAACAAAAAGTTCACTACTTTCTGCACTGAACAAGGCATCCAACAACAGCACACTGTTCCATATACACCACAACAAAATGGTGTAGCTGAGCGGAAGAACCGCACTTTAAAAGAAATGGCTAATTATATGATCCAATCTAAGGGACTAGGTCTTTAATTTTGGGTTGAAACCATTAATTGTGCAAATTACATAGTTAATCGCACCCCCACTAAAGCATTACAAGGTATAACACCGGAAGAAGCATGGAGTAAAACTAAACCTGATGTAAGTCACTTTCGTGTGTTTGGTAGTGAAGCATGGGCTCACATTCCGGATGAAAAACGGAAAGCATTACAGCCTAAAAGTGAAAAGTGCATATTTGTTGGATATTCTGAAGATGTAAAAGGTTATAGACTTCTTCAACCACATTCTCATGATATAATCATTAGAAGAGATGTTAAATTTGATGAAAATCTCTTGGCCTGCGAGCCTAACTCGGCGATTGTGCCATCTTTGGCCTGCGAGCCTGATTCAACGTTTGTGCCTTCTTCTTCTTCTTCCAACTTCCTTGACAGGTTTCCAACTCTAGTTTATGATGATGACAGTGAGGATGAAAATCTACCTCTGCCTGCTCATGTTCCTCCAGTTGCACCAGCACAAGTGCTTCCTCGATGGGTCCGTTCAACATGTGAAGCAGTTGGTGATCATGCTGGTGATCCTAGAAATCAGTGTCGAACACGTTCTCAGTTTCAGTGAGCCTCTTCTCTTTTGGCTCAAGTTTCCGAGAATCATGATCCAGAAACTTTTGCAGAAGCTTCAGGGAATCCAGATTGGGATGCAGCCATGGATGAAGAATATCGTTCCTTAATGGCGAACGATACTTGGGATCTTATACCTCTTCCAAAAGGAAGAAAACTTGTCAGATGTAAATGGGTCTACAGAACTAAGTATGCATCAGATGGAAGTATTGAAAGACTTAAGGCAAGGTTAGTTGCCAAAGGTTTTTCCCAAGTTGAAGGGATTGACTACAATGAAACCTTTGCTCCCGTTGCAAAAATGAGCTCCATACGCCTTGTTCTTTCCCTTGCAGCCTTACATAACTGGGAAGTCTATCAAATGGATGTCAAGTTTGCCTTCTTACATGGTGATTTACAGGAGATAATTTACATGGAACAACCTCCTGGATATGTTCAGAATAACTCTAGCCTTGTCTGCCGCCTTAAGAAATCCTTATATGGCCTTAAGCAAGCTCCTAGAGCTTGGCATGCCAAAATGGATAACTTTCTCCTTGACATTGGTTTTTCTAGATGTCATTCTGACCCCAATGTCTATACCAAGAAAGTAGGAAACCATCTCATCATACTTGTTCTATATGTTGATGACCTTATTCTTATTGGTAGTGACCCTAAGCTTATAACCCATGTGAAATCTAGTCTTAAACAAAATTTTGAAATGTCAGACTTAGGACATTTGCATTATTTTCTTGGTCTCCAAGTCCTGCAAACCAAAGAAGGAATTTTTCTTTCTCAGTCTAAGTATGCTTGTGACCTTCTTCGTCACTTTCACATGGAAGATTGTACACCAGCCCCTTCTCCCTTCTAGTCTGGAGTCAAAATTTCTGCCACTTGTACTTCACCTGAAGTCGATGCCACCTTGTATCGTCAACTTGTTGGTAGTCTCTTATACTTGACTCATTCCCGTCCTGACCTTTCCTTTGCCGTTGGTCGTGTTGCTCGTTATATGCAGACACCTCATGAAAGTCATTGGAAAGCAGCTAAAAGAATACTTCGATATATTCGAGGTACAGTTCAGTTTGGTATTCATTACAGTACAGGGGGGAAACCTTTGTTGGTTGGTTTCACTGATTCAGATTGGGTTGGCGATCCTGATGATCGAAAGTCTACTGCAAGTTATGTTTTCAGTCTGGGATCTGAATCTATCACTTGGGCTTGTAAGAAACAACAAGCTCTTGCTCTTTCTTCAGCAGAAGCAAAATATTGAGCTGCAGTTAATGCCAGTCAGGAAGCTTTATGGCTTCGACAGATCCTTTCAGAGTTTGGATTCGAGCAGCAACAGCCTACTCCACTTTGGTGCGACAATCAAAGTGCCATCAAGCTTGCCAAAGATCCAGTTCTACATCAACGCAGAAAACACATGAGCTACATATGCACTTCATCAGAAGCTAAGTTTTCTAAACTTCGATTGAGGGCAACAATCTGTGTTGCAACACAGACCCCAATCGACTATCCCTCAACTACCACCACCCCCGATTGGTCCTCCCCCACCTCCCGCTAGAGGCAGCGGGCCCCCACCTAACATTGGTGGAGGCCCACCTCCTTTTACTTACAATTTCCCCCACCCCTCCGGCGGTGGCGGAAATGGTCCACCACCCCCTCCGGGTGGAGGTGGCGGGGGACCACCCTATCATGGTGGAGGAGGACATTTCCCTTCGAGTGGCGGAGGTGGTCCACCACCCCCTCCAGGTGGAGGTGGTGGAGGACCTAATCACTATGGTGGTGGCGGTGGTGGTGGAGACCCTCATCCTTCCGGCAGCGGAGGTGGTGGGGGCCCCCATCCCTCTGGCGGTGGAAGTGGTCCACTGCCTCCTCTAGGCAGAGGTGGTGGCGGGCCACCTTATTACGGTTATGGACCCCCACCTCCTCCCGGTGGTGGAGGCGGACCCCCTCCTTATTGGAATGGACCACCTTATGGTGGTGGACCTCCTTACGGTCCGGACGGCACACCCCTCTACGGTCAGTTTAATCCTGGTACACCTTATGGTCAGTTTGGTCCTTACACGCCTTATCCGTATTATCAATACGCGCAGCCTAATCCACAGCTGCCTTTTTTGGCTACCTTGGACTTACCTGACCTATCCCGTTTAACCAACGATCCTATTTACCATGGATCTAACTGGCCACCAATTCTAGTAAAACTTCCGTTTGATATCCCCAAGTTTGACGGCAAGCCAAGTGAAGACCCCAAGAACCACATGATGACATACCACTTATGGTGTTCATCTAATTCCTTAATGGATGATTCAATTCGTCTTAGATTGTTTCAACGGACCCTCACCAGTTCGGCTGCCAAGTGGTACATCAAGTTGCCACGACACTCTTTTCCTGATTTTGGTTCTCTCACTATGAACTTTTTGACGCATTTCCAGCTGCCTATACGGTACGAGACTGGTACTGAGCTTTTAACCTCGCTCCGTCAGAATACCGCCACTCACATTTCGAATCATATCCACGAATGGCGAAGGAGACGACATCTCATTAAAGCTCCCATTCCAGATCATCTTCTAGCAGACTGACTTACTAAATCGCTCATTCCCACCATAGCGAAAGATGTCGCCATGAGAGGTGCTGTCACCGAAGAACAAGCCATCACGAGTGCCCATCTGTTAGATCTGGTCTACACTCAATCTGGCACTTTGTTTAATATTCTTCCTGACGCACCCCGTGATGTTAATGACCCCACAAAACCACATAAGGGACCCCAAACCAATGGAATCATTGGATCCCTGAACACCCAGCCTGCCTCTAGCATTGTTGGATCATCCAACCTTCAAGGGTCTTTCCCTTAACGGCTCAGGCTGGCCACAACACCACCAAGTCGACCGCTCCTGCTGTAACTGAAGAGGTGAATTCTGTTCAATCAGCGTCATCTCAAAAGTTTAATGGCAAGAAGAAGAAGAAGGGGAAATCCAAAAAGTCTTCTTCCCAGGAAGAACCAAAGAGCACTCCCGACGATACCAAGCAGAAACGGAAACTGAAATATCCTTGTTTACTGTGCAGAGATGACCATTTCTCCAAGGAGTGTCCCCATAGAGACAAAGTGCAGAAGTTTCTTAAGAGTAAACCAACTCCCGTAGTCCTCAATGATCCGTTTCCTGCTCAGAACCAACAGATGATTGCTCGAACCCCCTCAGCCCAGAGGGAATCATCCAATGCCGCACATGTTCTCATGTTGTGTAACGAGACGATCAATTTAAATACTCGCTCGCGATGTTACGACTCGATCCCTTCGAAGGAACCCACCGGAAGTAATACTGAAAAAACTTCTGAATCCTTAACTGATGTCACTGTACCTTCGACTTCTCTCACCATAGAGAGACCCTCTTTAGATTCGATATTGCGTTCGCCCAAGAGTACAATTCAAAAAGCTGTTTTCAATCCTAATGCTCAAGCGGCACAAAATTACAATATCATAGAGGACTTAGCCCAAGCTCCTTGCGCCATGTCCACCCTGGAAGTTTTGCAGAATTGTCCTAATCAATGCAAAACTCTCCTTGCAGCCATTGGTGCAGTCGACCCGGATTCCTCGAATACCATCATGTTCTGACTTGACAACCTTAAGTCGAGGCTCTCACACCAGCTCGCATTCCAATTTTTTGTGAACGTTGCTGGGAAGATCATCCATCGCACTCTTCTAGATGAAGGTGCCTCCACTTTTGTCATGTCGATCGCCTTTTGGAGAGCCATTGGCTCCCCCGAATTGAATCGTTCTCCTACCATGTTGAAAGCATTCGACGGGCGTGGCTTTCAACCTCATGGGCTCTTAAAGCTCTTGCAGTTGAGTTGGGCGGAAAGACCGTAACCATTAACGTGGAAGTGGTCTCGGCTCCGTTAGATTATAATCTCTTGCTTGGTCGCAACTGGTTTTATACCATGCAGGTGGTGGCCTCTTCAGTCTTCCGCATAGTACAATTCCCTCACCAAGGACGAATTGTCACTATCGACCAACTAGATTTTTGTATACCGGACGCCACTACTCATCCTGGTGACCATGTTCCTTCCATTGGACGGATGTCAAAATAGTATGAGAGTGTAGGGGTTGGCCTTTTGAAAAATTCATCTCTCATGGGCATTTTTCCATCCGCGGACCCCCCTAATCATGTTGCTACAGTGAACATGATCTCCACTGAGATTTTGTCTCGCTCAAACGATGCTTGTCTTGTACCAGATGAATTCAATCAAAGATTTGACAAGACAGTAGCACAAAATCCTGAGACCATTTGACCCAAGGACCCTGCTATTCTCATACATTACCTCAATTCCTTTGAAGGATGGTTGGGGTATCATTTGAAGGACAAGGAGCCCACCACCTTGTGAATAGCCCAGGATAATGCAAGGAAGGCTGAAGCTAACGCAGCATCCATGGGCAAGCAAAAAAAATTCGACCATTATGCTCCCTCCTCTTCCTACACTGATTCCTGATTCCGCAAGGCCAAAGAACCTGCAAAAGAACAAACAGAGTCAGAGATAGTTGACAATATGCAAGAAATGATCAAGACTTTGACTCTTTTAACCAGAGACCTTGCAAAGAGTAGAGACTCGGACCGATAGAAGGCTCCATATGGCCCCAAGCCATATTGGAACCCCAACAAGAGGCCCAACACGGAAGAAAACAAAAGGCCACCTGCTGTGCCTGATGCCCTTGACACAAGAGCTATCCACTGGTGTGATAAATGTGAGGATGAGCATCTGAAATCCGAGTGTAAATTCATCGAACCTGAAGAACACATGGACAAGATCAACTTCATTGATGATATGGTCTTCAACTTAGACTTTGAGAGAGTCCTTATAGAAGATGGGGAAGAAGAGGAAGAGACTTTGGAGGATGTGGGCCCTTCATGTTTTCCTATTCACCTTGTGAGTGAGGATCCGGTGAGAACAAAAAATTACAAACGACATAGGGACGAACCACGACCCACCCCCTTCATGGAGAGGCACGAGGCCACTCAACCTGAACTTGACACTAGCCTTCACACATCTGATGAGATTTTTGGGAGTGGTATCGAGTTGGAGAAGGAGTTAGCCCGGATTATGCATAATGTCCCTGTTGTTGAGCTTGCGAAGCTCCCTTCTGTCCAAGACCAAATTGTTGAGTTTCTTGACAGTATTCCTTTGCAGAGGGAATTACCCACTACCTCCATGAATGACCCTAGTAGCCATGTTGTTGCCTACGAAAATGAGAAGGATGCGGAGGACCCCCCGATCACCATTCACACTGCCATATATGAGAGAAAGAACGGGGGGCACCAACCATTCTATCTTACACTTTGTATCCAGGACATGCTACTGCATAACTGCATGCTTGACTCGGGGGCTTCCATGAATGTCATGCCACTACGCATCATGAAGGCCCTGGGCCTAGAAGTGACACGCCCTTATGGGAACGTGTGTGGGATAGACTCTAGACAAGTTTCGGCCTATGGCCTGATCAAGAACTTAAACGCTGATATTTTCTCATGTCTAGATATCTCCACACTCATGGATGTGGTGATCATCGATCTTCCCCCCGTTTATGGCATGCTCTTGTCCAGAAAATGGGCAGGTGGGTTAGGAGGACATCTTCAGATGGACCTATCTTACGCCTCCATTCTTGACCCTAATGGAGTGTTAGTGAGAGTTTATCAGGAGCCCTTTTACAAGGGACACATTGAGGGCATGGAGGAGGGCCTTAGGAGGACTTACGAAGAGTGTGAGCCAAACACTGAGAGGGTTCTCATGGCCTTTGGTGATGATCGTGAGGATTTTGATGACTAGGCTAGGCACTAGTTTGACCGGTGGATCTCTAGTCCCGGGATGCACTCATCTGAGGATGATTCCGATGAAGAGTGCATACACCAGCTGGTTCATGAAGATCTGATCAGTGAGTTGAACCCGCATTTGGAGGGGCATGTCCCTGTTGAGACACACGAGGTCACCTCCACGGGTTACCCTCACTGTTCAGACCCCCCGGATATGTTGGATCAGTTATCTTTGGATGGTCGTGACCTCACTACACCGACAGATGAGGAGGCGGGGCATGCTTTACTAGCCGAGACTGGGGTGACCACTCTTGGCTCCCTATCCCTAGAGACGGGGGGCCTCGGATAGAGGACCCTATTGATGATATCCCGCACCCTCTAGAGGATTGGGAAGTGAGAGGGATCCTTCCCCCCTGAGCAGAGAGGATTCAACATGCTCACCGAGATTTTGGCCACTATTGATGACAATTAGCCCGATAAGCTAGAGGCTTTCCCCCACGCTATCGGTGGGAAGAGCCATCTTCCCAGGATCCTCCCGAGCTGGAGAATTGGTTTTCATACCATACTATCTTTCAAGAGTTCTCCCTCCCCACGGATATCATCGGCGAGTTTGAGCCCGTGCCCATTGATGCACCGCCTCCCTCCCCTCGCCCACCTGCTTTTATGAGCTTCCTCTTACCCCCCGAGATTCCCATTCCATCGGGAGAAGGATGTAGCACCCGTGCTTGTCCTTCTCCTTCCATTCACCCATCCATCAGGAGCCTGTCTTCCCAGCCTCCGAACTTTTGGACCATTGGCGAGACTCAGATAGATGTTATTCATCTCAAATCCTTTGGTCCCTGTGCTAGCCTTGCCCCGGTGAGGGAGGTGACCCGAGAGGTTTTGATTGGTGAGGTCGCGATTCCCTTAAATGGAGGTCCGCATAGATTTGTTTTGCATGTCAGCTATAGGGACCACCATCCTGATGATAGGGGGAACGCTGATGTGTCGGTTTTCCGGGACATGGGGGTGGACCCCCCTTCGATCAATAAAAGGAGTTTCGCCACTGGTGACCAGGTGGTCATGCAGAATCATGTTTGCCACCATAGGGGTCTTCTAGTCGGTCCTTTTAGAGTTGAGTTCTATGAGAGAGACATGTATTACCTATCTACTGAGGACGGACTCCTTTTCTCCATTCTGGTGAGTGGTCACCAGCTACAAGTATACATCCTCGGGTCCACCCGGGGAGACTTTCCTTGATCACGTGATCTGTGTTCCCTTTTTGCGGAAAATAAGCTCTTGAGAAGAGCAGCCAGTTGTCCTTTGCCTTTGATTGTCCCACCTTTGCTTGACGACCTATTGCCCTTTTTGTTTTGGTTTTTCTTACCTTTGGCACACTTTTTCTTTTCTTGTTTGTTTGTATAGCCTAGCTTTCTTTTTCTTTGCTTTTCACCTTTTTACACTTTATGTGTCGGCGTAATAAAACTTGAAATGCTGTCATGGTTGGGCTACTAGAGTACATTTCATTTTTGACATTTTCCATTTCAGCATTATCATTTTGTTTATATTTCTGCTGGATTATATATATATTGCATATCCTGACGAGTGGTCTACAGAGATTGGTATAGCGTCTGCATTTTACAGGAATAGGTACACACAGATGATGTTGATCATGCAGATGGCATGTACGTGCATACACTTTGATGATGATGAGACGGGTGCTACGGACCAGAGATTCTGAGGTTCTCAAGCACTCTCTCCCTTAGAGCACTTGTCCCAGCTGGAGCCGGATGTTATCACATCCATGTTAGCTGAAGCTACCATGCTGCAGATTGTGTGTTCAGGGACCATACTACATTTTTTTTCCAGATCAGAGATCATAAGGCATTAGAGGGGGCATCTATTGTATTGAGATTGCTTGGAGCATAGATTGCAGAGGGGACAGTATGTGTTTTGATGGTCCAAAGCTACTACAGAGCAGTGATTACAAGGTCCCTCTTCCTTGCCTAGCTTTGCATGACCCCGTTGAGAGGGGTAACTTAGCCATATTATGATGAGAGTAGTACAGATTTACAGCAGGTTTGCCACTTCTTTCCCAGATACAGCAGAGATTGAGTTCCAGATCCACCTTCAACAATAGGTATATGGTATGGCAGGTATATCAATCTATGGTTATTGCTCATGTGTTTGCTTTGAGGATTGTTTATTTATGATAGTACATGGACTAGATGTATGATGACTGACTTGGTGATCTCGTGTTTTACTATGGTATACTTTTGGCCTATGGTGATGTCAGTCCACCTTTTTCAATAGACTCCTGTATATGCACATTGGTTCCTGTCCCCACTTTTGGTATAGACTTGGTCATTCACCTTATAGGAAGCTAACATTGGTTCCACCTGTCACTTCCTTCCACCCATCTAACTCAACCATTTTTGGTTCTTTCCCGACTTAGACCGTGATATGTGGCCTTGAGGACCCCTTCCCCCAGTGACCCTTGAGTATGCCATGACTCCCTATTTCTTGTGCCTCGGCTCTTTAGTGTGTGAGATGCATTCTCAAACCTGGGATTTACTCTTGTCGGTTTCCCCCGATGTTGTAATGCAGTATAGGATTGTGTAGACTCACTGGGTGTTCCCCATTAGTCCTCGAAGCATGCACACTTGCCACCATTACTTTGCAATATGAGCGTCATTTTTATATCTTACGAGATATGTATGAAGCCAAAAGGGTTATGAAATGAAATGAAATGTAAATGAAGCCAAAAAGGCTATCTGAATGTAAATCAAGCCAAAAAGGATAAGTATGAAAGTGAAATGTAAAGTCCAAGAATGTGTTTATCAACACACACAGATAGAGGCTAGCCATATGTATCAGAGCATTGTATTGGTTATTTCCTCACCTAGTCCTACGAGGCAAGGAGGTGGGATGGAGTAAGGGACAACTAATTCTAAGTGTCCCCTAGAGTCTCAAGTTACGGTTTGCCAGACACCCAGTCATGGCGGCTCTAGAAAATATCCTTGCGGAGTCTGTTGAAGGCACATATGTGAGTTGCAAGGTGTGTGTTAAATTATTAGTGGTGGTTTCCCTGCACTATACCCATTTGTGAGGCACCGCCCTTCCCTTGTGTTTCTCATGGTATGTTTATGTCATTTGGTCTTGCTTTCCCCGCTTATCCAAAGGGTCACACGGTCATGGTCTATGTCATTCCTCTATCCTTTTACCTTGTTTGTCCACCTCACCTAAAGTTAGCTAAGTGACCAAATCTATAAGTGTGCATAGCCGTTTTGAGTCTTTGTTGGAGGTGGTGGGTCCACCTAACCTGGGCCTGTTTTTCTTAAGATATTATTTATTATGATCACCATGTCGTCATTGCATGTTTTTAGTTATGTACTAACATAAGGAAGGAAGCCTTGGTATCCCATGTTGCATGCAGGTTTCAACCATTGCCATTTTCACCAGAGTTGACTTGGTCAAACTAGTTTGACCAAGCCAAAAATGGGTCCCGAAAAAAGTTGCAACCAAAACTTTGATTTTGGTTATTTATTATGTGTTGGGGTCCTGTTATCACATATATAGTAGCTAGGCTACCATACATTATTTTTCTAATTCCAGTACACTATTTAGCTAGTTCCCTTACATTGAGATGCTGAGATGAGCATCTATATTGGATCACTATCAGATTTTGGACAGCAGTTGTATTCCCCATGACTGAGTCTCAGGACACTTAGAGAGATGACCGACGTAGCCATTATACCATTTGTACAGAGCAGTCAGTAGTGCCTAGAGTTACAGCAGCAGTTTCAGAGGACAGATGATGGTTCAGATGATGAGTATTCAGGTATATGACTCAGTAGGTATATCATAGTGTTATGGTTATATTGTTTTTATACTTATTCTTATAGCATGTCTTAGCACTTAGTGTCATGATTTGGAGATCATATAGATATGTGGACCTGGTTGATCTTATTATATATATATTATATTGTCCCTACTCAGACTTAGAAGTTCACTACTCATACTCATTGGTTTTACCCTCCTTAGGGAGAATAGAGGTGATCATTCCACCATACCTTAGCTTGCTAGTGTTGGCTCCATTATTCATTGTCTTCATCCATCCATTGCCTACCTTTTAGTTTATCACCCTGACTTACTACTTGACTAGTGGCATGGAGGACTTTTCCCCACTGTAGCCTCTGTATTGGATGAGCTTCCCTATTTATTGTGTCTCGGCTCTGAGTTGGTGACAAAACTTACCTATGGTGAGTTGGATTTCCTTGTGAACCCACCCTAGTCACTAAAGTTGTGTTGGCTAAACCTGAAACTTTTAGTGCTGCCATGAATACAAAATCTGGAAAATCAAATGCTATATCTTGTATGAAAAGACCATTCATGCAATGTGTTTCTAAACACACATGAATGAAAGGCATGCCAAATGAAAATGGCCATAAAAATAAAATGTTATATCTTTTGGAAATGTAAATACCTAGGTAAACAAGCTGTCTGTGACACACCTAGAAGTGCTCAGGTAAACAAGTGCCTTAAAAACCCACCTGTAGCAGAAAGCCTCAAATAAATGTAAATCTATGCAATGTGTTTATAAACACACATAGATCAAAGGCTATGGAAACTTCAAGCCCAAAAAGCAAGGGAACTTAAATGCTATATCTAAATTATTGTTGGCCTCACTTGTATTATGAATAGTGCGCATCTGTTAAAGGTGAATAAACCCTTTTTGAACAACTTATCCATTTGTGAGACACCGCCATTCCCTGTGTTGTTGCCCATTCAGTATATACTATGGTGTGTATTCCCTTTCCCTTTGCCAAAGTGTCACAATGTTAAGTCAGTCAAGTCATCCCTTAGCCTAGCCAATTATTTTAGCCTTCACCCTTCACTAGCAAATTGATCACAGCTATGAAGTGAGTATCATCTTGAAAGTCTAGTCTGAGTAATAATAATAATTAATGACATTATATATTTGGATCTAGATCGCCAGTAATGATTACTTTGTGTTATACTTGTTATTTGAATAAGTTGTAGAGCATGCATTAACCTTTGACACTTTGCAGCAGCTTCTGATGATGGTCTAAGTTATATTTGGTTATGTTGACTTGGTCAAACTTAGTTTGACCAAGGTCAACCATAGGACATGAGATGGTTGGACCTTGTGATGATATGGATAGATGATATATGGTCTATGTACATGTACATGATGATTCTATGCATCAGATGCAGGTTTATGATGATGATTCATGGTTTACAGCATTATTTGATCATTTACAGATTATTATTATTTGACCTGTTCCGATATATTGGATATATTATATGATCATGCAAAGATTCATATGGGGTATGAGTACACATCTTGGATAGATTTGGACTGTCTCTGAGTCCAATGAGACAGTCTGTTTTCTATTTCGAGCAGTTACAGTGATGATTGAGCCTCAGTAGGCTACCCCAGTGCAGGTTTGGTCTGTCGGAGACCCTGTCAAAGCAGAGAGGATTTTTATTTGGTTGACCTAGGGCGCTGTGCTTGGACGGGGTGGTCCAGCCACTTGTTTTTACCATATTACTCCCCTCCCGGACACACTGGTGCCCTCACCTTGACAACGCAGGCACTCCAGGAGGTAGTTTGGGGCAGTTTCACGCTTCCCGAGGCATTTCAGGATTGGTAGAAATGGCTATTGAGGAATTCGATTTGGGCTACTGAGGCAATGTCTTGGCATGGGATGATCAGTGATGATGGGTTGATGTCTTCCACACCTCCTCCAGTAGGTTCAGCTTCATCGGGGCCCGCATCCATCACTTATGGCACTTTCTGATGATTTCTGAGGCCTTTTGAGGCCCACGATTTGTCCATAGAGGCACGATTTGGTATATTGATGACTATTTTATTATTATTGTGCTATGGGGATTGACTAAGGGTGGCTAAAATTACCCCTTGGGCCCACCATAATCTTATTATATTTTCTCATCATGATATGGTGGGATTCCCCTCTCCTAGGGCGATTTTGTCCACTTATGTTATATTTTATTAGTGATCCATGTATTTTATTGTTGAGCTCATCTCAACCATTGATTCGAAATTTGTATGTTTTAGTCTTAGCCACTCATTCAAAAAGTGGTTAGGATTTTGGTGCCTCTCCTATCTATTTAAAGGAGGGAGCCTCTCATTGTAAGGAGGACTTGTGGCTCTGGATTATTGGAATAGAAAATTATTATTGCACCTATATCCAGTGTTGTGGTGAATGTTTTTGGTGTTTGTTCGTTGGTTCTTCCTTTGCACTGAGTTATTGGAGATCTTGTTTTGCCATATCTTTTGTACCACGTTTTTGCATCTACAAGTGGAGGCCGATTTGCTTTGAGGAGGAAGTATTAGTAGGGGAAGACTCTCCCTACTTCTTCTTTGGATCTCTTAGTTGGTAACAGGGAGTATTACTGTCCCAGGACCTTCTATTTCATGTTATCATTGTATTTTACTTGTATTTTCTCCATACTTGACCTCTCTGATTGAAATCGATTTTTCTTGGATTGACAGGTAGAGGAGGGCGCACTTGTGGGCTAGGGCATCAATTTGGCAAGCAAAAATCAATAATTTCTCATTTGATCTCTGCGAGAATCTTCCTCAACATCAAGGCATCTCTCTTCATCACTCAAGTATCATCTCAAGGTAATTTCTATCTCCATGATCTATCCACTTGTCTTAAATATTTCAAACCCTAATTAATCAAAACCCCCATTTTACATTTTCTCAGATCTACTAAGATCTAGTGGCTTTTTGGGTAAGAAATTTAAAACCCACCTCTATAGTATCCACGGCATCCCGGATCTATAGTTTGGTGAGGACTGGCCTCCATTTGACCCTCTTCCCAAGGCACTTAGCCTCTCCAAGCAAGGGCGCACTTCTTGGTTTAGGTGAGTTAACCTAGATCTAGTACGTGGGTAGTTGAGATTTCACTTGATCTACAATCTACATATCCAATAACCTACCCCCACATTGTCACTTTTCTGATTTCTACCTTGTGGGCCCTATTCCACATTTTAAGGGATTTAATCCCCATTTTGGACCACTTGGGATCTTTAAACTCAGATCTAGTAAGATCTAGCCATCGGATTGTCTTGAAATTGTAGATCCACACTCTCACTTGATCAACATACTTGGATCTAAAATTTGGATGCCATTGGACTTGTCTTGATCCATTTATCCCCATTTTTACCCTCCTTGGGCAAAGTCGCACTTCCTTGGAAGAGTAAGTTGGTCCACTTCTAGGATGTGGGTATATGAGATTTTGGTGGATTTGGAACGGGCACACCTTAAAACTTAGGTCTAGTTGGTCACTTCATCAAATCTTGCCTAGGGGATAGCATTCCTTGTTTTAAGGGATTGTGGTCCACTTAGGTCAAACCTTGAATCTCTAAATCTAGACCTATTCATCCATCAAAACTTTAATTGCCCATTTATCTCATGCAATAGGAGTCATCAACCACAAGTTAACTTCACTTTGACTCCATTATCCCAATTTCCAAGGCACTGGTCTCTCTCCAAGCCAATTCGACTTTCCTAGATTGTTGGATTAACTTGTGGATTGATCCTTGTTTGGTGGACTAAACCCTTTGATGTCATCATACTTCATGATCAAGCTTGTCATTTGTACTAGTTAGCCTAATTCAACCCCTAAACTACCCTGCATTGGACACGGTTCCCAAGGCAATGGATTTTCTCACATTGAACTAGTACTTCAATTCTGGATCCCATTTCAAAATATTATAAGTCACTCTCACATCAAAAATGAACCAAAGCTATACTCATTGAACCCCTCACTTGTCTTGTAACTTCATCCTTAGGTCTAGGATAAACCATACACCTTACTTCACTTAGAATTAACTTGATTTGGTGTCTTGGTTTTGATCTCTCCTATCAGGAGTAGAACAGGTCTCCCCCTTTGTTGTCTAGGCTAGATAACATAAAGCAAAGGTTGCCTCGATTGGTGTGACAACCATTTATTGGAGGTCGAGGTGATTGTGGTTGCATCTTTTGAGTTGCCCTTCCCTATTGCCATCCATTTATGGATACATCCACAGGGGCAACTATAGTTTAGGTGATAACATTTTGGCACCATTGCTGGGGAGGGCATAGGCTTACTCTGGTTTGACATATATTTCTCAAGCCTTACTCCTGTTCTTCTTGCCTAACATTTTGGCATTGGAGGGCATAGGCTTACCTTGGATAAATCTAGTAGTCATTATTCACTCTCTCCTGCATATACAACAACACATATCTTGGTAGAAGAGTTTAAGAAATCTACCTGGCGACTCCCAACCATGACTCCGCTGAGGAACGAGCTCATTTACATCCTTACAACATCTAGAACTATGCCTTGCGTCACTTATTCAGAGAACGATATGATTTTGAAAATGATGACTGAAATGAGTGGCCTAATTCGAAACTTCAATAGGGAAGTTCTCAAAAAGCAAAGTGAGAATATCAAACGTTACGAACCTTTTTATAAAACCTCTGAGAGTATGTGCACCAATGAATATTTTCAAACTAGGACTACAAGCAAAACTTCTGATGGTCGAGTAGTAACCAGGTCTCAAACAAAGAATAACTCGAAAGATGTAGATAATAGCAAACCTGGAGTGAAATAAAATTCTCCTAACCAAAGGAATATTATTCGTAGAGTCCCCACTCAAACTCCAAACATTCTTCCTAAAGGAATTCTAAAGAAAAATGATCAGCCCAGAAGGTTGTCTCCTCAAGTCACCAAGAAGGTAACAAGTTCGAGCCCTACTAAACCCCAGGCTAGGGAGCCAGTGCAAAGAAAGCAAGTGAATACTCCTAACAAAGAGGTTTCCCCTATAACACAAGAAAAGATGAATTTGAACATATTGGGAAAACTCTCAAGATCCTCTGTCGTGATATCTTTGAAAGAATTGATAGTCATCCCTTCTGTCAGAACACAGGAGATGCATTTATTGGGTTTAAAAATGAATACCAAGGATCAAGAAAAGACTTGTAATTTAAAGGTTGATTTAAGTAATTTCTTATCCAAACCCAATATCCCTGTACCCTTGGATGAACTTTTGAAAATCCCTTCATACTTTAGTCAAGCCACTAAATTCCTAGGAATCAAGCCTAAAGTCAAGGATCCTAAAAGGTTAACAACTGAGGAAGATCCCCCCCTTATGATTCAAAGTGTAGTTGATAAGGGTAGGGGTCATCCCCCTTTTTAAATTGCATAACTATATGTTGGATTCAGGAGCAGAAGTAAATGTTATGCCTCTTAGGGTCATGGAACAGTTAGAGTTGAAACCATCTCGGGAATATAAAAATGTGTGTGGGATGGACTCTAGGCCTATTAAATCAGAGGGCATGATAGAGAATTTGAAAATGAAATTGGTTGCGTATCCTGAAATTGAAATAACTATGAATGTTTTGGTTTTAGACATACCTGATGCATGGGGAATGCTGCTATCAAGGGAATGGACTGCCAAACTAGGAGGAAGTGTCCAAATGGATTTATCTTACGCAACCATTCCTATTGGGGGAAAAGCTTCTTATAGATTGATAAATGAAAAACCTATGACAGAGCATGTAGAAACCCCCGACTATTTGTTTGAAGAGGCTATGCATCCCACTGAGGAAGTTGGAAATTATATGGTGATGGCTAACTTTTGGGAAGAGCCCCGGCAACATCCTTTTCCTCCTAGTCAAGTTTGGAAAATGCATTTTGATGGGGCTAAATCTAGGCATGGCGCTGGAGTTGGGATTGTCCTTACATCTCCTTTTGGGGAAGAGAAATTATTTGCTTACCGTCTTGAATTTGAATGCACAAATAATGTAGCCGAGTATGAGGCATTGCCTCTAGGGTTAGAAATTTGTCGTGAACAAAAGATCAAATGTCTAAACGTAACAGGGGATTCTGATTTAATTGTATCCCAAGTAAAGAACCAGTTTGCAGCCAAAAATAATAGGCTTAGGGATTATCAAAATGTTGTTTGGGATACCATAGATATGTTTGATGCCTTTGCAATACGAGCAGTCCCCAGAGAAGAGAATACCCTGGCCGATGCATTATCAGTAATAGCATGCACCTTTGAAACCCCAGATCATCTCAGGGATAAGGAGTGTAAAGTTGAAGTACTGTTTAGACCATCAGTTCCTGATAATCAAGATCATTGGCAAATTTTTGATAATGATGCACAGATCATTGCATTTTTGCAAAGCACAGAAAATTTTCAAAATTGCAGTGTGAATTTGGAAGACAAGTTAAATGGTTTTTCTCTTCAAGATGTTGATGTTATGAAGTTAGCAATACCCCTGGAGAAAAATTTTAATAGGCATGATGAGTACAAAGGTAAAAGAGTTGAACCAGTAGACGAGGTTATAGAAATCAATATTGGATCCTCAGTTTCTCCCAAAATGATTAGGATAGGAAAGAATGCTTCCTCAGAAGAAAGAAAAGCGATTGTAAGTCTAATTAGAAAATATAGAGATATTTTTGCTTGGGCATATGACGAACTCAAAACCTTTGATCCTGAAATCATTGAGCACACTATTCCTTTGCATGAAGGAGCAAAGCCATATAGGCAAAAGTTAAGAAGTGTCAATCCTAAATTTGCCTCCTTGATCAAAAAAGAGCTTGAAAAAATGTTGGCTGCTGGAATTATCTAACTTGTTCAACATACCTCTTGGGTGTCTAACCCGGTAAGTGTAAGAAAGAAAAGTGGTGAAATTAGGGTGTGTATTGATTTCAGAAACTTAAACCAAGCATCCCTTAAAGACAATTACCCTTTGCCAAATATGGAAAACTTGTTACAAAGTGTCACTAGGGCAGGAATGTTGTCAATGTTGGATGGTTTTCGGGATATAATCAAGTACGCATTAGGAAGGAAGATAGAGACAAAACAACCTTCACCACTCCATGGGGAACTTTTCAATATATAAGAATGCCTTTTGGGTTGTTAAATGTCGGTTCCACTTTTCAAAGAGCCATGGATCATGCAATTAGTGATTTAATTGGGAAAATTATTGCCATCTATCAGGATGACCTAACAGTGTTTTCAAAAAAACGAGGAGACCATATAAAGCATTTGAGAAAAGTCTTTGACCGTTGTAGAAAATTTGGTATATCATTGAATCCAAAAAAGTCAACTTTTGGAGTTGATGAGGGTAAGCTTTTAGGACATATTGTGTCGAAGGAAGGTATTAGAATTTACCCTAAACGTGTCCAAGCCATTAATGCCATTAATGCACCCCACAATGTTGCATCTTTGCAGTCTTTCTTTGGTAAAATAAATTTTGTTCGAAGATTCATTCCAAATCTAGTTGAGTTAGCCAAACCATTAAATGCCCTTCTCAAAAAGGATGTGAAGTTTGTTTGGGATAAAAATTGTGAGTCATCCTTCACCAAGCTTAAAAGGGCCATTTCAACTTCTCCTGTGCTGGCTTGCCCTGATTAGAATAAGGAATTCATGATTTATTCCTACGCCTCAGAAGATACTATTGCTGGTGTTTTGTTGCAAAAGAACGATGAAAACCACGAACAACCTATAGCCTTTATGAGCAAAAATTTGAGAGATGCAGAATTAAAATATACCGCAACTGAAAAAGCAAGCTTATGCCTTAGTTAAAGCCTTGAAACATTTTAGAACTTATGAGGGATATTCCAAAATTAAGGCATATGTACCTTATCAGGTAGTAAAGGATGTTCTATCACAAGCGAATGGTATAGGTGTGAGAGGAAATTGGATTTCACATATACAAGAATATGATCTAGAGATCAATCCAATCAAGATTGTGAAAGGACAAGGGTTAGCTCAACTTTTAACTGAAAAAAGGAGACAACATGGTAAATATGATAAGTGAAAGGGATCCTTATATTCTAAACATTGATGAAGAGCATGAATGGTACAAATATATTGTATATTTCTTGAGAAACTTGTCATGTCCTGATCACCTGGTAGATCATCAAAGAAGGGCATTAAGGCTAAAAGCTAAAAAGTATGTTTTAACCCAGGATGGATTAGGATGAAGGAATCCCGATGGGATAATCCTGAAATGTGTTAACCTGGAAGAGTCCAAAACCATTATAAAGGAGATGCACTCAGGATTATGTGGTGGTCATTATGCTCCAAGAACAACTGCTGCAAAAATCATGAGAGCAGGGTCTTACTGACCAACACTCTTTAAGGATGTACATGCTTATATTAGGGTATGCCAAGAATGTCAATTTTTCTCAGGAAAACCAAGATTGCCTACCTTACCTTTAAATCCGGTAGTGGTTGAAGCTCCTTTTCAACAATGGGGTGTGGATTTTGTAGGCCCTTTTAATGAAAATTCGAGCAATGGATATAAGTACATGTTGACCTGCACTTATTATTTTACTCGTTGGGTAGAAGCTATTCCAACTAAGAAGGCCACAGCCGAAGTTGTTGTGAAATTTTTGGAAGAAAATGTTGTGTCAAGATATGGTTGCCCTGTAAAACTAACAACAGATAATGCCCCAGCTTTCAGTAAAATAGAAATGTCTACCTTTTGCATGAATCACGGGATCACCCTCTCTCATTCTTCAAACTATCACCCCCAGGGAAATGGTCTTGCCGAATCAAGTAACAAAAATCTCATTCGGCTGCTGAAAAGAATGGTGGGTGAAAATAAGAAAAGTTGGGACATAAAGTTAAAATATGCTTTATGGGCAGATCGAACAACAGTAAAAAGGATTACAGGAAAATCTCCTTTCGAGTTAGTATATGGACAAGACTGTAGACTACCAATAAATTTGCAAATACCCGTTTATGAATTATTGCAACAGTGCACCTCAGATGCAGAAGCAAGGTAGAATTGATAAATTGGTTGAACTGGATGAAAAGAGAAGGAATGCACTTGATAAGATGCTCATAGAACAAGAAAGGGTAAAAGGCACGTTTGATCAAAATACTAGAAGTACTACCTTTAGTATAGGAGATATAGTTTTATTGTGGGATAAGCATAAGGAGAAACCAGGAAATCATATGAAGTTTGAAATTTTATGGAAAGGTCCATATAAAATAAGTAGCCTGGCTGGAAAAGGATCTTTTGTCCTTCAAACTTTGGATGGAGATAAAGTTGAGTTGCCTGTAAATGGGAGGATGTTGAAACATTACTTTCCTCCTATCAACCTTGAATGACTAAGTCTTGCCTTGCCTGGTAGATTAGAGTAGGTAGGAAACCAAATAGGCCTACTTGGGTAGTAGTTAGTCTTTTTCAGCCATTGAGTCTGGCACCTTTTGTTTGTTTTTTCTAAGCTCCTTTGTAAGCTCCTAGTTTAACTGAGTACCTGTCATTTTCTTTTCCCTGCACAATAAATCTCAAACTTTACAAGTTATGTAAGTAGCTTAAATTTACTTTCTGCATTTATATTTCTGTCATAGAATAGATTTTAGTTCAGTTGGATTTTATATTTTTCCCATACATGCTGCATGAGGTATTTCGATGTTTGTGAATGCAAAAATAGGTGCAAATAAAATAAAAAGCTGGAAGCAAAATGGTAGAGTGTTGGATCGAGGATTCGAGTAGCAGAGTTCGAGGACCAGAGATTCTGAGGTTCTCAAGCGCTCATTTCAGCAGAGCACTTGTCCCAGCCGGAGCCAGATGTTATCACATATATAGTAGCCGGGCTACCATACATTATTTTTCAGATTCCAGTACACTATTCAGCCAGTTCCCTTACATTGAGATGCTGAGATGAGAATCTATATTGGATCACTATCAGATTTTGGACAACAGTTGTATTCCCCATGCCATGACTGAGTCTCATGACACTCAGAGAGATAACTAATGTAGCCATTATACCATTTGTACAGAGCAGTCATTAGTGCCTAGAGTTACAGCAGTAATTTTAGAGGACAGATGATGGTTCAAATGATGAGTATTCAGGTATATGACTCAGATGATGGTTCAGATGATGATCGTGGTTACACCTTCTGAGTTGCCCTTCCCTATTACCATCCATTAATGGATACATCCATAGGGGTAACTACAGTTTAGGTGATAACAGGTCCCATACATGCCTCCAAGTATCAGATTGCAAAAATGTTGAAGCATCGGTGAGATTTTTAATTATTACTGGCCAGCAGGGTCCTATTTTAATTAAATACCATTGAATTTGGGCAAACAGTGCTCAATTGATGGATCTTGATCGTTCCAATGACCATTTCTAGTAGATTTGGGGTCTACGATCACAATGCAACAAACAGTTTGTCAATCCGGACAAGATAAGTGGGTCAAAAGAGCAAATTTCACCTTCGGCTATAGAAACCAGCAATTAATTAATGGAAAAAGATCAAATTTGGCTAAGTGAACCTTTGAAGTGAAAAATGCAATGGTAGGCAAAGTTCAAAGGGTCTTCTATAATCATTTTTATTATGTTTGGACATGTATTATTGGGTGTGGGGCCCCCATTTTAGCCCAACTATGTTGGTGGGACGAATTTGCCCATACTTAGGGGTTTTTGACCATGAGGAACTTCAATTTTTGTAAAAATAATGTGTTGGGACTTAAGGTGTGAGGTCTAGGGGGATAAAACAGCCTAAAGCCACCCCCTAGACACCCTCTAGCATGTTATATGGGCCCTACGTGGTCCCCCTCTCTCTCCTTGGCCGCATGAGGGAAATTTGCCCCCCTCCTAGACTCATCTCAGCCATTCGTTTTGGCTCTTGGGGACTTAATCCTAGTCATTCGTTTTCGTGGGAAAGGGTTTTGATTGTGAGCCATTTCTATAAGAGATGAGACTCTCTCATTTGGAGCTCTCTCTTAGCACATTGTACACTTGAGATTGATTGATATAGAGAGATTTTCTCTCGAGTTCTTGAGATAGTATGCATGGATGTTGATTGCCTTGACTGATATCTAGTTTCCTTAGCATTGTTGAGTGGTTGTTGTGGTGTTTCTACTCTTCCTTGGCTGAAATGAATTGCAGGTGGAGAAGATAGCTGAAGGGGGGGCGCAAATCTTGGAGTGGGAGCTCCACACTTGCTCTTTCTCTCCGGAGTATCAACAAAGGGAGTTGTCTTTGCTTAATGCACTTCAATTCCTTTATTTTTAGTCATTTACTTGCTAGTTTGCATAGTTATTTGTTGCAGGTACTGATTTCATCTTGTTTGTGGCAGGTAGCTAAGGCACAATTGGCCAATTGGATGCTCAAGCGCTCAAGGGACACGCTGGTCATTCAACACTTGAGTTTGGGGCTAGTCTTCAAGCAATTTCACCCATCCATTCTCATCCCAGGTACGCTTTCATTGCTTGTATTGTAGATTTCATTTTCACTGTGTGTGTTAGGCTGAAAATTAACTAAAAAACCCTAAAAAATCAAAATCTAAAAACCTCACCGTTAAAACTTTGTTCTTCTTTTAAACCCAATTTGGAATTAATCTTAAACACTCATATCCAAAATTTCAGTTTGTTCTGACTCCATTTACCCATTAAACCAGCATTAGTCCACTCACTGATTTCGCCCTCCTTGGGCGTTTTTGCCCTTCTGCTTGGCTGGGTCATTTTGGGTTTGTGGGTACTTTGTCTTTTGTTTGTATTGGCCTAAATAACATCTAACATCAAGACAAAAACACTAGAAGCGCCTTTAAAATCATAATTTTAATTCTGTCGTGTATGCCCTATTGGATTGAGCTAATTTCCCCCATAGGTAGAAATCTAATTGGCACTTCTAGTATAATTTATATCTCTGATTTCATTTCCAGCCATCAAACACTTCAAATCAACTATTTTTCATCTTCAAATCAGATCTGAAATTGCTTTAGTTAGCGCTCCATCCATCACCCAATTTCAGTCTGTTGGTTGGATAAAATTCTTAGATACTCTAGGCACCTCCTCTCTGTTTTCCATTGCTTATTTGGGTTTGGGAGTGTCCATTTCTTTTAGTCTCAACCATCGCTGATTGATTAGGGTCTCCCCCTTGACTAGGCAACTTGCCTTCTCTAAAGAGACAAACGCCTTGTCCGAAGTGACAACTGCCTATCCGTATAGTGGACCTAGTGTTTGCAGGTGTCACCTGCCTAGCTACCTACCTCTACCGTCCCGGATAGGATACCCTCAGTAGCAGCTAGTGATTGTGTGATAACAACTCCTTTTTCTTATTTTTGCTCTCTTGCTCTCTTGCTCCCATTCTTGTCCAAGAAGAGAGCCATTGTATTTTCAAGCTTTTATATGTTAATGAAGAAATATTTGGAGGAAATATTGTCCTTGCTATGTGTATGAGGTAACATTGTTCCATTCGTAGTTCCATTTTGCATTTGTGGATCTCAAGCAAAGTTGTTTGCTTGAGAATAGCATTGTAATAGTTTTGTTGCATGTTATGTGAGTTATCTCTTAGCATTTGACAAGTTAATATATTTCTAGTTTGAATATCTTTTTTCTCAAGTCTTTGTTGATCTCTTGCCCCCATTTGCATGTTGAGCTAGTTTGTTACAGGTTGCTTAAGTTTGGAGGGTGGGATTCCCGGGTGGGATACCCCATTGTTCAACAACTTTCAAGATGACTTGGCATCTTCATACTAACATTCCTCTTACTGCAAATTTTTATATGCTTTTGCACTCTTATATCATCATTTTTCGAGTTTTTACATGTTACATTGCTCCATAAAAAATTTCTGAATTTTATATGCAAACTTTCAAGTTTATTCCAAACTCATTTTCATCACATTTGTACTATATTAGCTTGTTGTTTTGTGCAAGTTTATGATCTTACAAGGGGGAGGGAATGCTCAAATTTAGTCAATAGAAAACACCAAGAGAACCCAAGAGTGGCCACTTCAAGTACTTCACCAAAAATGGTCAAAATCACTCTCTTCTCCCTCTCTTCTTGCAATATATTAAGTGTTGAAATATACATCATTGTAACAAGCCCAAGAGAGTCTCTTCGGCTTGAGTTTATTGCATTTCATTTCAAGTATTTACTTCTTAGTTAGTTTGCTTTCGGTTGCATACAAGAGAAGAGGCTTTGCCCATCCTTGCATGGTTTTGTAAGTAGCTTGGGTTTAGGCATCTTTATTTTCTTGCACTTTCCTTTTTTCCCACGCCTTGCATGAGAAGAGACTGTGCCCATCCATGCAAAATCGTTGAGGCTTGCATTTATTTTCTAGTTATTTGTTTTAAGTTATTTTAAGGATTTCAGATTTCCGTGGTGTATAGTGTTAGAAAAGTGGCTTTTCGGATAATCCACAGTCGGCATTTTGATTGTCGACATTTCGAATCCTTAATTGGATTCATCCTCGGGACAAAAGATGGAAAGGAGAGTTGCTCTCCAGGCCCCTAAATAATCAGGAGAGCAACTCTTATATCCATGTTTTGTTTTGCCTACACCTCACAAGTGAAGATGCTCTTCCCATCCTTGTGAAATCGCGCTTGGCTTGCATTTACTTCCATAATTTTAAGTTATTTTGTTTTGCCTGGACCTCACAAGTGAAGAGGCTCTGCCCATCCTTGTGAAATCGCGCTTGGCAGGGTAATTTTTAGGGGCGAAATTTCGCCAATTGGCTATTTTTGGGGCTTTTTTTCAAATAATATATTCGCTATTTGGTCATTTTTAGTCTCTAATATCGCCTATATTTACATAAAATATGTTTTTTTATCATAATATTCGCCAAAATTTACACATTTCAGTAGTAAATTATATGTTTCATATTTAATATTCGCCTACCTATCTATATACATGTTTTTTCCAATCCAAAATGTTCGCCTAGGATACTACACTTAAGTATAATATTAGAATCCTTAAAAAATACCCTGGCGCTTGGCTTGCATTGCTTTGTAATTTTTATTTAAAAGGTTAAAATTTAACTTAAGCCCCGATTTTTGCCCTGTATTCTCTCCCCTTGTCGGTTCAACCGATCTTGGGTGACAAGAAAGGGCAAAGATTTGTGTTGGCTAGTCTAATAGGCACCCAGAAATATATCTTCATTAGAATAGAGAAAAAGAGGCTTGACCTGTGGAGCTAGTGGGGTAGAGGTCGTGGGGAGCCTCGTGGCACTTTGTGCCCTCCAGTTGAGCACCCAGCAAGTTTCAGGATTGACCCGTGGAGCTAGTTGGGTACCTTATGTTCTCAGGTTGAGCACCCAACATTTTCTCTCTAATCGAAGGAGATAATCTCTTGGGGTAGACACATAGAATAGTTCAATTTCATTGCAGCAAAACCTTAATCCACTAAGTTAAAGCTAAGTTGCAGGAAACGGCTGCTGTACACCCAAAAGGGTACGAAACTTGCCCATAACGTCGCCAGCCGTACCATACGACGTTTCGCGAGTACGAAACATCGTACGGTATGGTCGACGATGTTTCGAGCGAGTTTCAGCCTGTACGGCCCGCATTTCACAAATTAAGTGAGTTTCTGTGGGTCCGTACAATCGAAAAACATGGTTGTTTCTCCCTCAATTTGGCCCAAAATTTGGCTTTTTTAATTTTTAATTATGAGAGTAATTTTTAATTAGATATGACTTGATTTTTTTTTAATAGACAAAAGAAACATCTAGAAAGATTTAGAAAACCTAACAGTTGTTAAATTCCTATAAGAATGCCCTTGGTTCACTCATTCTTCACACATTCATTTGCAAGAGGAGCTTCCTATAGCAGTAGTGAGCGTTTTAGTTGAGGTTTGGAGCATTGGTAGCAAGCTTTGGTCGATTTCCAGCTAGAAGACGGTTGTGGGCAGCAAGAAGAAGGAGAGTGTGTGCGCATTCTTTTATTTGGTATGCATTCGAATTTCGTAGTTTATTTTTGAAGAATTTTTTTACTGTTTTTATTCTTTTCTTCACCACTCATGCCTTCTCTAAGTGGGCAGAATTTTTTTATTGTTTTTGGCATTTGCAGGCAGCAACATCCATGGCTTCTCAAACTGGCATTACCTCTGCCCCTACAACTCCTCAACCAACAAGGCAGCAAGAATACTATCCTCTTTGGAGGCATGAAGATCAAGCAAATGGGTGGTGGTGGGGGTTCATGGGAATGGAAGTGCAATTTATGTAAGAGTGAGAAGACCTTCAAGGGCTCTTACACAAGAGTCAAGGCTCGCATTTTGCATGAAGGAGTGAAGGGTATTGAAGCTTGTGCATATACCAAAAATCTAGAGCTGGGGGCTTCATTCAAGAGAGAGCATGAAGATGCTCAAAGATTGAAGGACCAAAGAGGCACGATTAGGATGGGTGGCACTAGAAAGCAACCACCAACAACCTTGGTTACTAGCCATGAGCCAAGGATTGTTCATGAAGCAAGGAAGAGGAGGGCAGTCCAACTAGAAGAAGAGATATCCAAGCCTGCAAGTGCAATTAAAGATAGCAGATTGTTGAAAATGCTCAACAATCAAGGGAGAGAAGAAGCTGAGACAAGAGTGGCAAGGGCCATATATGCTCGTGGCATCTCATTTAATGTGGTTCGGTCCCCCTATTGGCAAGATTTGGTGAGGGAAATTAACACAGCTCCTCAAGGTTTCAAGGGGCCAAAATATGAAAAACTCAAAACGGTTTTGCTCAAGAAAGAGAGGCTCCTACTTGAGGATGTTCTAAAACCAATTCCTAACTCATGGAGTAGCACAGGGGTTTCCATTATCTCAGATGGATGGACTGATACAAGGCAGATTCCATTGATCAATATCATTGCATCATCACCAAAAGGAGCAATGTTCTTAAAAGCAGAAGATTGTTCAGGCGAGGTAAAAGATAGTAATTTCATTGCTCAAATTGTAATTTTTGCTATTGAACAAGTAGGGCCAACAAATGTGGTCCAAGTTATCACAGATAATGCACCTGTTTGCAAAGTTGCAGGCCTGATTATTGAGAGCAAATAAAATCATATCTTTTGGACTCCCTGCATTGTCCTTAATCTAAACTTGATTTTAGAGGAGATTGAGGCAAAAACTACATGGACTAAGGAGGTCACAGGGAAAGCTAGGGAGATCATAAAATTCATCACCAACCACCACCAGTCTCAAGCAATATATCGAGAATACTCCAAATTGGAGTTGCTCAAAGTTGCAGAGACAAGATATGCCTCAAACTTCATCATGCTACGTCGCCTTGTTGAGGTCAATCCTGCATTAATGAGTATGGTGGTGGGTGCCACTTGGGCTGAGTGGAGGCAGGCAGATTCAGAGAAGGGAAGCATGGTAAGGAGGGTGTTGATTGATGGGGATTGGTGGAGCAAGATAGATTTCTTGCTCAAGTTCACCACGCCTGCATTTGAGCTTCTTCGAGATGCAGACACAGACAGACCTTTCTTGGGGGAGATTTATGATGGCATGGATACCATGGTTGAGAAAACTGTGGAAATTATTACACAGGAGGCCCCCACTCTTCTTTTTGTTGATCTTGATTATGCTGAGCATGTGAGATCCATCGTTGTTATGAGGTGGAATGCCTTTAACACTCCTTTGCACACTTTGGCACATGCTCTAAATCCAAAATTTTATGATGAAGATTTGATTGCTCAAAGCAATGGGAAGAGGAAGGCCCCACATATGGACAAGGAGGTGGCCAATGGAGTGAAAAAAATCCTTCCAGAGGTTGTTTCCAGCTTCTCAACAAACAAATGCGAGGGAGGAATTTGCTTGTTTTGCTGTTGGATTAGAGGATTTTTCAAACATATCATCTTTGGATGAGAGGAGGACCATGAACTCAATTAACTGGTGGACTTGTCATGGGGAAAATGGTGTATATTTGCAAAGCCTTGCCAGTTGTATTCTATCACAAATGACAAGCTCTTCATCAGCGGAAAGGAATTGGAGCACCTATGGCCTCATTCATTCCGTGAAGCGCAACAGGTTGGGATCGCAAAAAGCTAAAGATCTTGTATATGTGCATTCAAACTTTCGCCTTGAGTCTCGTAGGGGTGCAGAATATGCAAATGGGCCTCATAAAGAATGGGATGTGGATGCAGAATGCCCAGACTTGGAGCTCTCCCTTCTTGCTCTTGATGTTGGTGATGATTGAGCAGCTAGTGGAAGTGGAGATGCCTCTTCTTCCCATACTTTAGCTAGTTCTGCTAAACAAGCATCTTGTTCTATTTGTAATGATGAGGATGAGGATGAGGATGAGGATGAGGATGACATGTATTAGGAATCTATCACTATGTAATTGCAGTTCTCTTTAGCTCATGTTTTATTTCAGTTTCAGGACATACAACCTCATTTATAAAGGTTGATTTTGGATGTATAGCCTCATCTATAAAGGCTAATTTTGGATTTTGTCACTTGCATCAAGTAATCAATGATTATCAACATGGTTTTCCTTCTTAAATGTTATTTGTGAGTATCATTATGTTTTTCTTGCAAGACAATGTGTTTTTTTTAATATATATATATATAGATGGTGTTTCCCCCGTCGTTTCCATTTTTGGAAGGTCAGGTTTCCTGCCGTACCCGTTTCGGAAACTTCCAGACGTTTCCCCGTTTCGTGCAACTTAGAGTTAAAGAGAGACCTAAAATATATTAAAATTTATAGGACCACTTGCACAACATTGTTATTTTTGTTTTCAGTACTTCATTTCCAAAGCATTTCATTTATAACTTAATCTTGTTATATGTACCTTTGATTCACTAAGTTGTTCATGTTCTACAATTTGATGCTTCATATGACATTTTGATTATCTTATTGCAAGCACTTTACATTAATTTGTTCATTTACTAGAAATCATTATTTCTTGTTATATTTGGTTAAATGAATGAGTTAATCTTTTGGAAAAGTATCTGAATAATTGATTGTTGTGACTCCATAGCCCGAGTAGAGACGACACTGGTTTTGTTAGTTAATTGTTTATTTCTCTCTTGCAACCATCATTAGCTCATTGTGAAAGGTTTTTCCTGTCATTGAAAAATTTGCGTTATTGCATGTTTGACTCTCATTCGAATTTTTGATAATTTACAACTCCCAAAAAACAAACTTTAAAATGAACTTAGTAAGTAGGGACTACCCCCCTTGGCTTTTAGGAGTTGTGGTCTAAATGGAGGAGTTTAAGACCGAGGTGAGATTGGGTTCTTAACTCATAGTTTCCCTCAAGAACACACGTAGCGGTTGAGAGACAGACCCGCAGTCAAGTGTGTTTTCAGCAGCAACAAGGCGACTTGGGTAAATATTGAGTTGTACTTTATATTTTTCCATGATTTAAAACATGTAATGAGTCACTGGGGGAACCCCCTAGAGACCCCTAGTGACAATAAACACTTGTAAGTTGCAACTTAAAAGATTGTACTTGGGCATAATGAGGCAATTCGCCCCCCTCAAGGAGAAAATCATTTTCAGCAAAATTAAATGTGAGAAAAGATCCCAGCCCTTGATCTCTCACTCTCTAGATGTACTATCGATCATCAATCTCTTTAGATTATGGATTTGGCTCACTCTCAAGTTATAAAAGAGAGTGAGCTCTCATTTGTATGGACTCTTGGCCATTTTTCAGAAATACAAAGAGCTGAAACTTCTTATGACTTTTGCACTCTTGTCTTTGGATCAAGGTTGCTAGAGCATGGGAGCGAAGCAGGAGCGCAGGTGCACATTTTTCAAAAAATGGTCGGAAGCGAAGTGTCTCGGGAGCGTTTATATATATATATATATATATATTCAAAAAAACATGTAAAGTGCCAAACTAGAAGCAAGATTTATGAAACAAGTATGTTTGTGCTACTTCCAATATATGAAATGCCATCTAAATTCCATAATTCATGCCTTATCTCCCCTCTCTAACCCTAAAAATGCCTTAGGCCCCACCCAAAGAGCAAAAAAATAAAAAAATAAAAAAGGAAGCTTCCCGTTGTCCGCGGAAGCGCTCAGGAAGCGAGGTCGGAAGCGAGGTCGGAGTGAGGAGGTCGACGCTCGGAGCTCTCGGAAGCGCAAAAGCTTCGCACAGTGGCAGGAATTGTCTTCCAAAAACGCTTCGGCAGCACTTTCGCTCGGAGCATGGATTTGGTGCTCGAACCGTGGGGAGGGACGCTTCGGCAACCCTGCTTTGGATTGAAACATTGATTTGATCTCTTGCCAATCCCTACTATATGCTACTTGGTGGATTTTTCTAGTTTGGGGAGCTATTTTAATTTATTTTGCAGGTTAAATAGAGAGCCATTGGATCAAGTGCGCCTTGGTTACTTGGAGAAGGGGGACGCTATCGATTTGCTTCTAAACCATCTTTTTCTTGCTAGCATTCATTTTCAATCTTGCATGCAATTTTTATCTTTCTCATTCAGATTTGATTTAGTTTTTTCTTGGCTAATTATTTCTATGTGTGTGTGGCAGGTGGAGAGAGCTAAGGAGTAGCAAGTGTGCCCCGGGCAAGGAAAACTCATCTTGCATTCAGAAGTTGTTGGAGAGGAGAGAACACTCGGTCAATCATCTAAAGCAGAGGTAAGTGGTACTAACTATTTCCATATCAAAATGTGAAAAAAATAGTTTGTCAAGTAATTTCCATACATTTTCACTTGCTTTTGTTGAGCATGTGGGGGGTTTAGAGTTTAGTTTTAATGAGTGTAATTTTCAGGCATTATTTGGGGGGGGGGGTATCTACGTTTGAATAGTTTGTTTTTCGACTCCATATACCCCTAGGAGGATAGGCACTAATTTTAATTGCAACTTTCAGCCATTAAATATGAGTTTTGGAACCATTACATGCCATTTTTCCTCGCTGTCCTGTGATCTTCCAGATCTGATTTTAAGCACAATGAGGCCATTTGTATGCTAGGATAATCTTAAAATCAACCCAGCTCTTCTATTTGAATGCCTTTCCAACTTTTATGAGTGTTTCCATGTCCAAAATCCTTTCAAATCACCTTAAGGCTTAAGCGTAGAGCTGGAAATTACCACCTAGCATACTCGGTCTCTAAGTTTCATTGTTAACTCTATAGGCTGATTTTCTTTGCTGGTTTCCCATTTATCTCAACATTATGTATCAGACCAGCCATCTTGCATAATTAGTCCAGCCATTATTGGCATGCTTAGAGACCTAATCTCATCCAAGCGGTTGATTATTTCAAATCTAGTGTGTATACTGCTTGTTGGGTTTGTCCTTGGAGTTGTTTTGATTGTTGTTGTATCTACTTTACTCCTAGGATGAAATCCCCCCAGGGTACCATTTTGACCCTTAGCCTAAACGATCCAAGTACCTTGGGTTTTCCATCCTAAAAGCGGTTATGTCAATATGTTTGGAAAACTGAGACTCTGTCTCGGTTAATACTTGGAAAAGTAGAACTGGGGACACCTCCAGTGGCTAGTCCAGGTTTGCCTCAAGTGAACCCAGGAAGCCTAAAGAGGGGTCCTTTCCCGGTGTGACACCTTTTGGGGAAAGGTCCTGATCTGTCGCAAGTGTGACAATCAAGCTCTCTGCCATTATAAAAAGACTGCTAGATATTGTGACAACAGATCAATAGATGCAGTAGAACCCTGAAGCCTTGAAGTTGCCTCTCCAGCATCGGAAAGACAACATTCAATTCTGAATGGTCAATGGTAATCTATTCTCCAAAGGCAAAGTAAACAGATGTAGAAACACAAAGAAAATGGATTAAGGTGATCCCGTGATCATAAGGTATTCGGAGTGCAAAATAGTTGATTAAAGAAGGGCATAGCCATAATATCTTGCAAATGGGACGCCACAGAGAATGCAATTCACAAGTACAAGGATATATCATGTCTAGACTATAATTTACAGAGGTAGTGGAATGCATGAGATTTGATGATTAATGGGGGAATGAAATGTTTTACATTATGCTTATATGATATCTCATGGCATATGTGTATATGCAACTTTCCTCTTTAAAATTAATATGCCTAGAGAACAGGGAGTACAGATCTGAAAAATCAGGTAGTTGAAATCAATCTTCATTTCATAATTACCTGCCAAGGCCGGGCCCGTATACCTTCTTCTGCTCCTTGGATTAAAAGTTGATGCATGTTTAGAAAAACAGCATGGAAGGATAAAAAATTATATTGCTTTCCTGTTTTATTTCAAATGTATGCAATAAAGAAATAATCCTCTGTGAAGATGCAGTTCCCAGTATGAGGCTTCAATGCAAAGTTGTCACAATAGTTCTACATTACTGGAAATCTTAGTAATCTTTAGCATTTGATTCCAACGAAGGACTAAGTACAAGTTTGTGTTCATGTCTCAGATCAATTATGAGTTGATTGATGGACTTTCCCAGCTGGATGATGTTGGGCTCACGTGGATGGCATTATAACATTTCATGTACCTAAAGCTTTATAAATAGCATTATTATATTTCATGTCATGAACTAGTTAATGTAGTTTCAAACCATATTTAAAAGAGAAGCACTGCCACTAATTTGGCTGTCTGGCAGGAGAAAGAGTATTCTGCTCCAAGAATCCAGGATCTGGAACATACACAAAGAACTCTTCAGGGGCTGTTTTAAAGGCACAGCAGTTTATATTCATACAAGGCATTCTCACAAAGCATTTTAATTTTCATTAATTCAATGTCTTCTCACCATATAGATTTCGGCTGTAGAAGGGAAACTCTAAAAGGAAAACCTGTTTAAACCTTTCAGGCAGTTTTCCATAAACTGTCGGTGGAAGTAGGACAAGTGGACTGCAATGAAAGTAACATCATGTCAAATTATTAAGCAAAAGCATGCATAAAAGTAACATTGTGTCAAATTACTATGCAAAAGCATGCAAATTGAAAAGAACACAAGCAAGGTAGATTCCAAACACATAGATACACCCCTCATAGCATGGCAGCTTAGCCAAAGAGATCCTATAAGAAGTATTTCTCAAAAACATAAAAACGGTAGATTCCACGATCTAACACCATGAAAAAACACTGAAAGAGAGAATGTAATATGGAGAGATGAACAATTTTAGGTAGCCAGAACAGGCATATGAAAAATATATTTTAAACTAGGTCTATAATCATCTTATTGCCTTTAGGCATCAACAATTATGTAAGGAAAACAATTATTGCCTAGTAGAACATTGCATATTCATATAATGATAATTGAAAGAAGAAGCTGTTCAGATGAGATTTTCTGGAACTGACCTAGTCTTCCTTTTATATTCTCGGTACTCTGTCAAGCCACCAAACTTTTTATCTGCTGAATCCTGCATATCATACAAAAATTTAAGGATATGGAATGGTTTACAGAATTTAACCTCGGATCTCAGACGTCTTCCACACAATATGAAAAGGCATGGATCATTTTGAACAGCGAACTCAGGGGAAAGAATCACCTCAAGCGCTGGTATGCCACTGAGAAATAGTAGTAAGGATGTTAGGAAAATTGGACCAGTAACTGCTAACCATTTAGCGCCCTCTAGTAGAGGTGTTGAAGCAACAAATACTCCCCACCATAATAATATCTAAAAATTAGCATGGCAATGCAATGCTTAGAAGATGACATAACAAAAGAAAGAACATAAAAGAGGAAATGTCAAAAAATTTCAAGCATTTACTAACTGACCGACCTCACCAAAGTAATTTGGATGGCGAGACCACTTCCAGAGCCCTATATTACACCACCTTCCTGTATTTGTTGAGTCTTTTTTAAATTGAAGTTTTTGTTGATCTGATATTGCCTCAATTAGAAATCCAACAAGCCACATACACCACCCAATGATATCCCAGAGCTGGATTCTGGGGTTTCCACTGCTTGCATTGATCAATGTTACTGGCAGGCTTACAGTCCAAACCCACACTACCTATCACCAATCAAAATTTACATAATGCATTTTTAATGGTCCAACAAATAGCATACTCTTGTTTACATTTTTTTGTTACAAAAAACTATAATATGCTTCTATACAAGATGCTAAAAGTAAAGACATATTGTGAAATAAAGAGACCTGAATGCTCCAAAAAATTGCTAGCTTCTTTAAATCAGTGCGAATATTATCAAATCTCCGATCCTCGCCCCATAGCAATATCCTAAAAGACCATAATTCCAAACAAAGGATATTAATGAAGGGCAGCAAGTAAGACGGATATCCCAAGGGAGAATGCAGAAAGGCATGAAGGAAAAGATAAAAGATAAAGTCTGGATATATCAGGACAGTAACATACATTGCTACAAATATGTCTTTTCCTTTTTATTTGAGATAAAATCCATCATATACTCAATTAATGCACATTAAACAATCAATCATACAGCTTGACATTACTGGTCACAGCAGGGAAATGCAGACGAAATAGGGGAACAGAGCTGCCGTATCTACTTGGGTAACTGTTGTAAGAGGTTCGAACTCATTCCTAAAAATTTCTATCCTAGCATGATACTGTATAGCTAAATCTGATCTATAAGCTACCAATTAACCCAAAATAGCATTGTAGCATCACCATTAAAGGTTGCCTGACCATGCTTTTTCCACAGAAAGAAGATGCCTGTTAAATATATGGTGTCCCATTATCCATATACTCTTTACTGCTATCTAACATCCACTTAATCTGCAAAAATTAGTACTTTTCAATGAAGAGTGGGCAACAAAAAGTGAGTAATACTCAGCTGCTATCCATTTCAAGAATCTTTAAGCTACCTTCCATCCCGACAATAGTTGTCTGACTGTCATAGATCTCTAACAATCACATAACAACCATTTACGATACCAGTGTGATGGAGCTTGTCCTTTACTGCAAGACTGTTATTGAGAGTGTTACCGAGCAAACTAACAGGGCTAGTGCCCAGTAAACAGATATAAGAAATGTGACCCAATGTCACCTCAATCACAATTCTAGCTTCTTCGGAGAGTCGTGACCTCCCAGGGGAAGGACCCCGAATTATCCTGTAAGGCACTATGACAAGGAAACTATGTCTTCTATTCAAGGTTAGTGAAGACCAGTGCCCATATGGAGTAAATAAAAGGACAACTATGTAAATATACTTAATGTGAAGGCTAGCATTCCATGTCCTAGAAATCCTTTAAACCAATTATCATTCAATGACATGCTATATAAGTATTATAACAAATCAATATTCATGGCAGCTCCCTCAGTAATCAATATATAAGAATGTTGTGATAGCAAAAGCTTCCCATAAGCAGTATATCATCTATCATTTATAAGCAAAGGTATCTAGTTGTTCTTTCATTCACCAATGTCTCCTTTAGTATATCAACAGCAGTATTCACCAATTAACCAGTCTATTATATAACCATGAAACATCCACTTGCAAAAAAATCACCTAAAGCAATGATAGTTACGTATTGGCAATTCATCATTATGGATAGTATCAATTGTTAGAGAAGCAAATACATAACATCTTTGACTGAACTTTAGTCATCAAATCAGATTACATCAGGTAAGTAGCAGCATATCAATGCGCAATACAACGAAGGAACCTTACAAAAATAAAAGAGACAACTTCTACTTCACCCTTCTATTGCTTGTCATTCAGTTTATCGGATTTTAAGTTTACTTTTCAGATCTGTATATTCAGAGAATTATAACAGCATCAACTTTCACTATCATCAAGGCTAGAAGATATGCTTATGACAAAGACATCCAACGCCAATATTCAGAAATATCACTAGCATTCCTTATCAATTATCAAAACAAGTTTCTTCCAGCATGCTGTATGTAAAGTAATTTTTAGACCTCTTTTACGTAAATTTCAGACTTTGCATTAACCTTTTTGATTGTTTTACTGTGTGCAGGTGTTAAGAGTCTTTAGGACAATCAAGGACGGGATCTGCAATTTATTGCAGACCTGTTACTAAGTCTACGAAGGCTTGGATTAGGGAGGCTGAGAAGTATGAGGGATGAAGGAAAGAAGGGGAGAAGGTATGGGAGAGGAAAGGAAGCCAGCGAAGGGAGGTAGGAAGGAAGCGAATGGCTGGAAGGGGGGACCGAAGGTGGAAAGAGGACGTGAAAGGGGAAGAGAAAGGGGAAAGGAGCTGCGAAGGTAAGGAACAGGAAGATGCAAGGAGGGCAGCGAGGTGGAGGAAGGAGGGAGCGAGGATCCTGGAATGAAGGAGGGGAAGCAAGCTAGAAGGGAGGAGATCGAAGTTAGGAGAGGAGCGAGAGAGGAAGTCGTGGGACTGTCTAGGACTGCAGTTAGGTTTTAGGGAAGAAAATTAGGGCTTATTTAGGTTTTCTAATTTTAATTTTTATGAAAAATTAATGTAAAAAAGTTCTAAATTACAAAAAGAAAAAGAAAACTAAGCTAACATAATATATACAAAAGAATACAAATTCAGAAAATAGGGTAGAAAAGAGCAACCTAGGGTTTTAAGAGGTTTTACCCTAACCCTAGGGCATCAAGGAGGATGGCCCTCCTCTTGAGATGGTACTTGCCAAGTTTGGCAAACTAAGGTTTTCTTCAACAACCACAAAGGTTGGTTGGAGAGGCCCTAGTTAGGGCAAACCTTGGAGACTTAAAGCTCAAACCTTACAATGCTATGGTAACTAAAGGCTGAAAAGGACTTGGCTAGGATAAAATGCAGCATTAATGGCTACCACTCAACCTTAGACAAGCATCACATCCAACATTTAACAAAGAGAAATCAAGAGAAGAAAACTCAGATACCTCCTTGTGCATATGTTCAACAAACAACTCCTAGCATCACCTTAGCAAAGAGCAAGAACAAAAGATACTTCAAAGATTTGCCTCCAAACAAGCAAGTACATTCATCCTCAAGAGGTGTGCATCACTCAGAGAGCCCTAGTTAGGGAAAAAATATCACATAGTCTTTTATCCCATAAGTTGTGTTAAAATGAAGTGAGGAGAAGTGTATTTATATTTTTTTCACACTCACTTTACAAAAATAAAAAATATCCAGGCCGGCATGCCTTTTAAAATGTCAATTTGAAATTATAAAATTTCAACTTAAAATTAAAACAATAATAATATAAAATAATCAAATCTATTGGTAATTTGGGGCATTTTCCCCAGAATATATCCACACATGACTAAAATAGCTAAAAAATGAGCATATCGGTTTGTTCTGAAGGCCAGACAGCGGAGGGGGGGGGTTGTCATGCCCCATCTAACCCCAACAGTAGTGAAAATACCTCAATGCCCCCCCTAATCAAGCACTGCAGCCTGGCCTAGAGGATGACGTCATCATCAAGAGGAGCCCAAGGAGAGAGGGCGTTGGTAAGCTGAAGGGCCAGGAGGGTGTGGGAGGTGACCTGGAGGAGAGGCATATGCCTCAGTACTGAAAAAACTATCACCAGAATGATAAATCAAGGCCGGCGTCATGTGACCCAGTGATCCACCCCTAGAAGCCGCAGACACCAACCTCAGGGCTTCAAGCCCTTTCACGAGGTAGTCAGCAATGCCACTAAGCCATAGTACTTCCAAAGGAGAAACCAGAGGGTCTAGCCATAACCCCTACTCAGAAAAAGCTGGATAAACACCCCTCCTGGTCAAGAAAATGACCCCCTCTCCCTGGGTACCTCTGCAGGTGCACTGGTACTGGTACCACGTAACAAAGAGCAAACCATCCTAGATCTTTTCCAATTAGTGCACATCTTGACAATATAATTTCTTACCATTTGCATGTCTTCTTTAGTACATTTTCGAGTAGGATGAAGATTTGTCTTTAGGATATCAAGACTATAATATGAAATTAATAAGGAAAGCATCTTTAAAAAGAGTTATTTGTATTATGTAATACATATCCCCACTAGGTTAGAGCCCAAGAATTTGCATCAATTTCCATATGGTGCATCTAGATGTTCATGACTATACAAGGCAGAAATTATCAACACATAAAGATGCTTTCTTATTAATTTTGTATTATAGTCTTGGATATCCTAAAAACAAATCTTCATCCTACTTGAGAATGTACTATCCCCTAGATGAAACCACTGTTAACACTAGATTTGACCTTATAAATCTGAGTGTAAATATATAGTACATACTCATGGATATCATTTGGGGTGAGCTCATGGTTATGAAGTTCACCATTCGATATCGACGGTTCGTGAGTACATTATAGGGTGGATTGGTTAGTTGATCCACTAACATGGCATTGATGGTTTGCTGAGTGCCTTACAAATTTGGCAAATGGTCGTGTGCCTATATTAATTAGAGATAGATGGTTGGACAAAGTTCAGACATGTTATTTTTATACGAGAACATGCATAGGACACGTCATCAGTACAGGTGGACAGGTGCCCCATACTTAAAGATTCAATGCAGTATTCAGAGTAACTATGGGAGATCAAAGATCCCTGTTATCACACAACTTGTAGTTGTCCCTAATGGTATCCCATCCGGGATGGTAGAGGAGATGGACAACTAAAGAGGTGACCCAAGAGATGCCACGGTTCCCAATGCAAGCTGGGAGTCATGACAACTAAGGCACTCTTCACTTTAGATCTAGACAAGATAAGATCAAGGGGGAGACCCTATAGCTAATCGACAGAAGACTAGCCAAAGCAAAGGTTCCTAGCAAAGTGTGAAAGTTGAGTTACGGAAACCAATGCAAGCTTAGGCGCACCCAAGGGTTTAAGTATGTGGTTGAAGAGGCTTAAGAAGTGACAATTACTTCAACCAATGTATGAGTTGGGTCACCTAGGGAGATTCAAAAGATAGATCTAGTACCATGAAATACACAAGTGGGACCTGTTATCACCTAAGCTGTAGTTACCCCTATGGATGGATCCAGTCATGGATGGCAATAGGGAAGGGCAACTCAAAAGGTGCAACCACGATCACCTCGACCTCCAATGTATGGTTGTCACGCCAGTCGAGGCAACCTTCGCTTTATGTTATCTAGCCCAGACAACAAAGGGGGAGACCCGATCTACTCCCGACAGGAGAGATCAAAACCAAGACACCAAATCAGGGTATTTCTAAGTGAAGTTAGGTGTATGGTTTATCCTAGACCTAAGGATGAAGTCACAAGCCAAGTGAGGGGTTCACTAGATGTAGCTTTGGTTCATAGTTGATGTAAGAGTGACTTATAATGTTTGTAGTGAGATCTAGGGCTAGTGTACTAGTTCAATGTCAAAAGATCCACTGCCTTGGGAACCGTGTCCAATGCAGGGAAGTTAAGGTTTGTGTTGGGGCTAACTAGTACGGATGACAAGCTTGACCATGATACATGATAGCATCAAGGGTTCAGTTCACCATGCATAGGTCAATCCACAAGTCAATCCAACAATCTAAGAAGGTTGAACTAACTTGGAGAGAAACCAGTGCCTTGGGAATTGGGAAGTGGAGTCAAAGTATGTTTGACTTGTGGTTTAGGACTCCTAGTACTTGGGACAAGTGGGCAATGGAGGTCTTGATGGATGAATGTGTCTAGATCTAGGTTTAACCCAAGTGGACCACAATCCCTTAAAACAAGGAATGCAATCCCCAAGGCAAGATTTGACAAAATGATAGTCTAGACCTAGGTTTTGAATTATTCTGGTTCTAAATCTCCAAAAATCTCAAGTACCCAGTTCCTAGAAGTGAGCAAACTCACTTCTCCAAGGTGGTGCGACTTTGCCCAAGGAGGCTTAAAAGTAGGGTTAGGTGGGTCAAAACAAGTCGGATGGCACCCAAACTTTAGATCCGGGTAGATCGGTCAGGTAGGAGTATGGATCTGTATTTTCGTGGTAATCCAACGGTTAGATCTTAGTAGATCTGAGTTTAAGTGTTCCAAGTGGTCCAAAATGGGGATTAAATCCCTTAAAATGTGGAATGGGGCCCACAAGGTGAATTTCAGGAAAGGGACAACCTGGGTGTATGTTATTGGATGTCTAGATGTCAAATCAAGTGGAATCTCAAACACCCACCACTTAGATCTAGGTCAACTTGCTCAATCAGTGAAGTGCGCCTTGCTTGGGAGAAGCCAAGTTGGTATGGGAGAGGGGTCAAACGGAAGCCAATCCTCACCAAACTACAGATCCGGGATGCCGTGGATGCTATAGAGGTGGGTTTTCAATATTATACCCAACAACCCACTAGATCTAAGTAGATCTGAGAAAATGTAAAAATGGGGTTTTGATTAATTTAGGGTTTTAAGATGTTTTAGACAATTGGATAGATCATGGAGATAGAACTTACCTTGAGATCATACCTGAGTGATGTGATGAGATGCCTTGATGTTGAGGAAGATTCCCGCAGAGATCAAATGAGAGATTGTTGATTTGCTTGCCAATTTGATGCCCTAGCCCACAAATGCGCCTTCCTCTACCTGTCAAACCAAGGAACAAAATTCAATCAGTAAGATCAAGTATGGAAGAAATACAAGAGAAATGCAATAGTAACATGAAATAGAAGGTCCTGGGATAGTAATACTCCCTGTTACCAACGAAGAGCTCCAAAGAAGAAGTAGGGAGAGTCTTCCCCTACCAATACCTCCTCCTCCAAGCAAATCGGCCTCCACCTGTAGATGCAAAAATCGTGGTACAAAGATATGGCAAACAAGATCTCCAATAACTCAGTGCAAAGGAAGAACCAACGAACGAACACCAAAAACATTCACCACAACACTGGAGATAGATGCAATAATAATTTTCTATTCCAATAATCCAGAGCCAAAAGTCCCTTTACAATGAGAGGCTCTCTCCTTTAAATAGGAAGGAGAGGCACCAAAACCCTAACCACTTTTTGAATGAGTGGCTAAGATTAGAAGATACAAATGTCTAATAAATGGTTGAGATGAGCTCAACAACATAATACATGGATCATACATAAAATATAATGTAAGTGGACAAAATCGCCCTAGAAGAGGGGAATCCCACCAAATCATGATGACAAAATAGCATAAGAGGCTTATGGTGGGTCCAAGGGGTAATTTTATCCCTCCTCGGTCAATCCCCATAGCACAATAACCAATAAATAATCATGAATGTACCAAATCGTGCCTCCATAGTGAAGTCGTGGTCCTCAAAAGACCTCAAAAATCCACAGAAAGTGCCATAAGTGATGGATGCGGGCCCCGATGAAGCTGAAACTGCTGGAGAAGGTGTGGAAGGTCCCGATCTATCATCACTGATCATCCCATGCCATAACTTTGCCTCAGTAGCCCAAATCGATTTCCTCAATAGCCATTTCTACCAATCCTGAAATGCCTCGGGAAGCGTGAAACTGCCCCAAACAGCCTCCTGGAGTGCTGGCGCTGTCAAGGTGAGGGCACCAGTGTGTCCGGGAGGGGGGTAATATGGTAAAAACAAGTGGCTGGACCACCCCCTCCATCATCAGCGCCCTAGGTCAACCGGATAAAAGTCATCTCTGCTCCGACAGGGCCTCCAACAGACCAAAACTGCACTGGGACAGCCTACTGAGGCTCAATCATCACTGTAAGTGCCCGGAACTGAAAACAAACTGTCCCATTGGACTCAGAAGGTCCAAATCTATCCAAGATGTGTACTCATACACTATATGAGTCTCTGCATGATCAAAATAAATATCCAATATACCGGAACAAGGCCAATAATAATGCTCTGTAAATGATCCAACACTGCTGTACCCCAAGAATCATCATCATAACCCTGTAGCTGCTGCATAGAATCATCCTGTATGTGTACATAGACCATATATCATCTATCCATATCATCATAAGGTCTATCATCTCATGTCCCATGGTCCTCCATGGTCAAACTAGGTCCAACCAAGACCAAATATAACTCAGTCCATCATCCAAGGCTGCTGTAAAGTATCAAGGTTAATACATGCTCTACAACTTATTCAAATAGCAATTATAACACATAATGATCATAACTGGCGATCTACATCCAAATATATATTGTCGTTAATTATTATTATTACTCAGACTAGACTTTCAGGATCATACTTACTTCATAGTTGTGATCAATTTGCTAGTGAAGGGTGAAGGCTAAATTAACTGGCTAGGCTAAGGGATGACTTGACTGTCTTGACTTGGTGACACTTTGGCAAGGGAAAGGGAATACACCATAGTATATACTGAATGAGCAATAACACAGGGAATGGCGGTGTCTCACAAATGGATGAGTTGTTTAAAGAGGGTTTATTCACCTTCACAGATGCGCACAATCCATAATACAAATAAGGCCAGCAATTGTTTAGATATAGCATTTAAGTTCCATTGCTTTTTGGGACTGAGGTTTCCATAGCCTTGATCTATGTGTGTTTACAAACACATTGCATAGATTTACATTTTTTCTTTAGGCTTTCTGCTGCAGGTGTGTTTTTAAGGCACTTGTTTACCTGAGCACTTCTAGGTGTGTCATGGACAGCTTGTTTACCTAGGTATTTATTTTCCACAAGATATAACATTTTATTTTCATTGCCATGTTCATTTGGCATGCCTCTCATTCATGTGTGTTTAGAAACACATTGCATGAATGGGCTTTTCATACAAGATATAGCATTTCATTTTCCAGATTTTGTATTGATGGCAGCACTAAAAGTTTCAGGTTTAGCCAACACAACTTTAGTGACTAGGGGGAATTCACAAGGAACTCCAACTCACCATAGGTAAGTTTTGTCACCAACTCAGAGCCGAGACACAATAAACAGGGAAGCTCATCCAATACAGAGGCTACAGCGGGGAAAAGTCCTCCATGCCACTAGTCAAGTAGTAAGTCAGGGTGATAATCTAAAAGGTAGGCCATGGACGGATGAAGACAGTGAAATGATGGAGCCAACACTAGTAAGCCAAAGTATGGTGTAATGATCACCTCTATTCTCCCTAAGGAGGGTATGTACCAATGAGTATGAATAGTGAACTTCTAAGTCTGAGTAGGGACAGTATAATATATATAATAGGTCAACCAGGTCCATATATCTATATGATCGCCAGATCATGACACTAAGTGCTAAGACATGCTATAAGAATAAGTATAAAAGCAATCTAACCATAACACTATGATATACCTGCTGAGTCATATACCTGAAAGCTCATCAACCTGTACCATCATCTGTCCTCTGAGACTGCTGCTGTAACTCTGGGCACTACTGTCTGCTCTGTACCAATGGTATAATGGCTACATTGGTCATCTCTCTGAGTGTCCTGAAACTCAGTCATGGCATGGGGAATGCAACTGCTGTCCACAATCTGATAGTGATCCAATATAGATGCTCATCTCGGCATCTCAAATGCAAGGGAACTGGCTGAATAGTGTACTGGAATGAGAAAAATAATGTATGGTAGCCCGGCTACTATATATGTGATAACAGGACCCACTTCCTTAAAATAGGGGAAATGGTCCAAGATGGGTCCACTTGGTCAAAATTAATGGGGGATGGTACTATAGGGGCTCTATGACATGGATATATGGATTGACCAAGAATTGAGAGCACCCAAGTGGGGGATCTAGGAAAAGCCACTAACCCCAAGAAGTGCGAATTGCCCCAAGGAGGACTAGTGCCTTAGATCAAGGGCCAAATGGAGTCGGATGTCCACCAAAATGTAGATCGGGGTAGTCAAGGTGCAAAACAAAGTGGGTTTTGAAAATCAAAGGCATCCAATGGCTAGATCTTAGTAGATCTGAGGTTCAAAATGTATCACTCAATGACCCAAGTGGGGCACAACCCTCAGAATGAGGAAGTGGGCCCACAAGGCAAAAATCAAAGAAGTGAAGCACTAGGGGTAGGTTAGCAAGTGATTGGAGTGCAAATCAAGTGGGATCTCACCTACCCATGTGTTGGAACTAGCTTAACTCACCTACCTAAGGAGGGCGACCTCACTCAAGGAAGGTTAGGTGCTTTGGGGGAAGGGTCAAATGAAGTCCAAATGCCACCAAACTATAGATCCGAATTGCCGTGGATACTATAGAGGTGGGTTCTTTTTATTATACCCAAAGCCAAGCTAGATCTTAGTAGATCTAAGAAAAACAAAAATGAGGGTTTTAAGCAATTAGGGTTTTTATGATCTAGAATTCATGGATAAGCCAAGCAAGAAGACGACCATACCTTTGGAGCATACCTGGATGAAGAGATGGATGCTAGTTGAGATGAGGATTACTTTGCCAAAAATCAAATGAAGAATTTTGAAGCCCTCTTGCCAAAACGTCCTTCTCGAAGCCACACGTGTGTCCCTCTAACCTGTCAAAACCAAGGAGCAAAGCATCAATCAGTTCAACATGTTAAGGGTAGATACAAGCAAAGAATAGTTGGTACTGTTGTCCGCCAATATGCACACCAGCAGCGGAAATCTTTCGAAAGCTGTCTCTTCACTTCAAGTGAGAGAGGTGTGGCCTTGGGGGCAAGCAATGAGCCAGGTACTGTCACCTGAATCCCAGCTCCTCCGTTTAGGCAAACTCCTAACGAAGCCAAGGGGGGTAGACCCTAAAAAAGAGTTTTACTAAGGCTCTTTGTGTATTTATGTGTTTTTAGGTGTTGTGATGCGGATGGGTGTTTTTTTAGGAGTTTTTGAATGAGAGACAATTATAAAAGTTAAAAATAAGACAAGATAACGCAATCCACGTTGCAAACACAAGATGAAAGATACACTTGGACAATAAGCAGATCACTTCACAAAAATATAAGCAGATACTCCAATGTTGATACTTAAGCAAGCAAAATACAATATGAAGGACCAGTGCCTTATGGAGTCAGAAAATAAAAGTGATTGTAAACTTGACACAAGTGCTTGAAATGGAAAGTTTGTGAGAACGTTATGCAGCTTATCTTGGTAAATTCAAAATTTTAGTTGTCTTGATTATTAGGGCTAAGACCAAAGGTATCAAGAGATGGTAGAACCCTACCCAAGAAAGATAATGGCAACCCTGAATGACATGTCGGAAGCACCCAGATTCGATAAGGATTGGTGTCCAATGTTTGAACCGCCCCTGAGTCTGACAGTGGGAATCCGGCGCCACCCCTCGCGGGAAGAACAGTATTTTGCCTTGGTTGAGGTTGTGGGAAAAATTTTAATTAAATTTATCGATCGTTATTATCAAGTCTTTCACCTTTCTGAGTACTAGCCCAACCGTTTCCGGTTGGCAGAGCATACGGGTGTAGGACAAACCAAGATGAATTAATTAGGGGAGTGTGAGTGGAAAATTTTATTATTAAAAGAACCTTGTTCAACCCTCCGACAGAGAGCGCTCTTGACTCGGTCTTATGACCACAGTTCAAGAGACTTACTAGAATTAAAATGCCTAATGCAGGGATGATGCAAGACTAAAATGCCCTCCGATAGAGGGTGCTCTTGACTTGGATTTGGCCAAGTTCAAGAGACTTTGGTTTATTTTAAGCAAACAAGAGCGGTTGTGTTGTGAAAAGCAGTAAAATAACTTGAGAAAGATGAAACCACTTGATAACTTGAAAGATATAATTAATGCTTTTAACAATAACTACTTTGCCAAATAATATGAGATAAAACTAAAACTAGTGTTCTACCATACAAATTCTAATCTACTAGGTGGGATTGATCCCCGAAACAGGATCAACCACTAGAAACCACCAATCCTGGAAACCTTCCAGCTAGCTGGATGTCCACAAGAAGTTGATGGGGGAGCGAGAAGCTACCACAAAACTATGTGGCCTTTGGGATACGATCCCAAAGTTAGCTATTCTCTGGTCAAGGATTGGAAGAGAAACAATATAATGATAAAAATTAAACTAAGCTACCCAAGAATCTCTTTCAGGTTCAAGACCCTACTCGGGAAAGCATGGGGGTAAGTAAAATATGAGATATAATCAAGATAAACTTATTGAAGCAAAATTTAAACTAAGAACATAAAAATGTAAATCTAAGCTAAAAACAACCACAAGACCCAACACCCTTCCCCAAATGGGGAAGAAGACCCAAAAAGTGGAGGCCTCCTCCACTTAAAAAATTTTATTTGATAAGTACAAGTGCCTCAAGGGGAAATCCTTGAAAGGTCTTTCGAGAATGATGATACTTGGAAAAATATTGAAGAAGATATAGATTCTACTTGTTATTACAAAGGATAATACGAGATAATATTATGTTTTGGATCGTCCTTATGGTTTGCTTGAATTTTGCTCGTTTGGACCTCTTCACTTCAAGATTTTCTCAAGCCCCTTTTCTTCTTCAAAAGCACCTACAACAACATTCAACTCAAAACTCCCTTTGGCATTAGATAAATCAAACAAAATGAAACTAGATGCTCTTAGATCTAAGTATTAAATGAGATGCAATTTTTCAATGAGATCTAGATGCAACTATTCAAAGCAGACTAGATGCAACTAGAATGGGACTAGATGTAAGATCTAGAAAATGCCACTAACAACCTAGATACACACTAGCTCCTACCAAGACAAATGCAAAGTATGAATTCCAAAAATGCCTAAATATTTAACTTTTGAAAAGCATGAGACTATTCATAAAAATGCAAAAAATATGGATCTAACTACTAAAATGACTAACCACAAACAAGTTTAAGATTTGTTCTTTTTGTGTCTTTTGGAAGGTGGACGAAAGGGAGGATGGGAAAACAAGAGGAGAGGAGATGGAGGAGGCTGCCAATCAAGGATAGGAGAAGGCTGCCAACAGTTAGGAAGAAAGGGCAGCGGCAAAATGAAAAGAGAAAACAGAGAGAAGGAGAAGAGGGCAGCGAAAGAAAAAGGGAAGGAAAGAGGCTGCCAACAAAGAGTGGACAGCAACAAAAAAGGAGGATGGACAGCAGCAAGAAAGGAGCAGCAGGGGTAAGGAGAAGAGAAAGGTAGGAAAAAAGGTGATGCAAAAAAGGGTAAGAGGACACTAAAACTCAGGAAATAGGGCAGCAAACAGAAGTGGAAGAAGGTGGGGAGAGGAGCTGCCAATGAGTGCAAAAAATCAGCCCTCAAGACAGTGAGTAAAGTCAAAGCAAAAATCAGAGTTTGAAAGGAGGAAGAAAACAAAAAGATGAAGAAGAGAAGAGAGGATGGAAGATCAAGAAAGCCAAACAAGGCAAGGGAAGAAGCCAATGGATGAACTTGGAAATTAGGGCCTCTTAAGAAGTAACCAGTAACAAAGTTTTAAGTTTTGAATAAGAGATGGATAATGTAGCAAGCTTCTCAAGCTCCGTTTGAAGCACGGATTAGACCTTTGGAGTATCCTGAAATGCACAAGTTTGTTAGAAAAATATTTGGTGAAGTGGAGAGAGAGACAACCGAGTTCAAACCCCACTCTACCCTTTGAAGATCTGCACAATATACAACTCATAAAAATATTTGATCAAATCATAGTATGCTAAACAAGATGTGATAAGAAGACGCATAAGTATTACCGACTACGTTTTGCACTTCTAAATCACATAATATCTCACATCAATGAACAAATTGTACCATCAAATGTTCATCCTACATTCTTAATAAAGACCTCTAAGCTAAGAAGCGATCAAGCATTTACGATATGAGAAAATATAAGGAACAAAATCACCTTAGATGTGAAGCATTTATTCCAAAATAGCCAAAGATATGAGCTCTTACAAAATGGGCAGAGTAATGTTGCACCAAAAAATCCATCATAAGAGAGTGCAAAGCACCTCCCTTTATACAAAAACAAAAATCCAAAGACCCCATTCGAATTGGCATGAAGAGAGAGCCAATAACCCAATCGAATCCCAATCACGTGAAGGCTTGGAGCGTGAGATCTAAGTGAACAACTCGAGTTTGAAGTAATGTGGATGGGGAGGTGGCCTCCACCTTGGCAAGGGCCCCCCATCCCTCTCCTTGGAAACTCCACCATCAAATCGTGAGCCACCACCTTTGCATTGACGTGAGCATGAGAGGATAAACGTGAGCTCATGGGAGAGCACGAATCAATCAAAGATGAGGCTTGGAGTTTAAGGTATGTGATGTGGCCTTCATACAATAAATGCACAACCACCATACCACTCAACACCGGCCACATCACAAAATCGTGAGCCAATTCGAATTGGAGCAAAGGGCCCACGTGAGGCCCAAGCTCACGTCATCCTCAAATAATGATAAACTTAATGCAAAGTTTAAAATAACATGTGATTTATTACTTCCAATGTAGTCGTACATCTCATGCCACCCACTTCCAACCTTTTTCCATGAATTTTATAATCATTTTTTACTTTTTCAATTTTTGTCACTTAGTGTATTTTGTCATTTTTTAGCCAAAATGATGCATTTTTAGCCAAAACTGCTCCTAGGGTGATGTAACTGCCCGGAAACTGAAGAATGAAGGTGCCAAGGTGAAGAGGATGCTTTGAGCGTCAAAACGAGCCTCCCCACGCCCAATTCCGCCTCCAGATGAGGTCTTTATCATTTTTTGAAATTTTTTAATTAAACCATTAAAAAATGGTCTAATTTTATGAAAAAATTATTTTTGCCGGAATCAAACGAAACTCCTAGGGGACCTAGTGCATGTTCATACGACTCAATCGATGTGGCTAACCCGTAAAAAATCCTAGACACAAGACTCTAATAACCACCTTAGGTTTTGACCACCATGGGAAATACTCCAGCTTTGGAGGTTTGAGTGAAAAACTCGGGGATTATACGCCACTGATGAGTAGCGCATAATTCCTAAGGAAAAAACACTCTAGAGTATCCCCCAAATGGCTAAACCTACGGATAGCCGAGTCTTTTATAAAAGGACCCCGTTTAGACCAACTTTTACAAATTCCCCATGGGGGTATGAACATGCAGTTATTACAAAAGGGGCAAAATTGCCCTGAAATTGACTTCTGAACTTCTGAATGCTGATGATGAACATGAATCATGTTCAATAAACTGGCGGCTCATCGAAAGTTCAACTATTTGTACAAAATAGGTGATAACATCTGGCTCCAACTGCGGGACGTGTGCTCGATCTGGAAATTATTCAAGGAGAGGATACGAGAACACCGGAATCTCTGGTTTATATATATAACCTGTAAAAACATCTCAACTTGACAGAAAAACCTTCAGTAGCACATGTGTTATGAAAAAACCAAAATGAAATACCAACTATATCTTATTGTTTGAAAATGAATTCTAGGAAACCTGAAATGCAGAAGGTAAATTAAATCTTTTCCTATTCTAATATAATACAAAAAGGAAAATGTTAAGTATAATCAGAAATCCAATGTAACCATTTAAGCATGTGATTAATGAAAAAACAAATTTTTACCTTGTCTTTGGTTACCAGCCAAGACAAGGGCATGCTTATCAGAAAGTGCAAACCTGCTTGGATCTTCTGAAAGGGAGGGCTGGATGGGGAATCATGAGTATGTAATAAATATTTGAAGTGCTCCCCAATATAGTAAGAAATCTTTCTGCAGGCACCCTCTATCCAGAACAGGATAGGGTGATGAAATTCAAGATGACAAGGCAATTCTGGTGCCTTATCATATTCTTCCAAGAGGCTCTTCCGAAAATAATTTTCCATGAAAGTGCATGCCTCGAATTGCCCTAATATACAAGGGGCTTCCGATGGGCAAGATATATGCTCATATGAAATAATTTCCTTCTTTTCCTCTATGCTCAACTGTTCAAAATCCATACTCCTGCCAAAAATGGGGGAGTTTTCATGAATTTTACCATATTCCTGGCCATATGTATCCTCATGCTCATAAGTGGGATTGTTAACAAAATTTCCAAGGGGATTTTGTTCATCATTAACTTCTTCAGACATGGCATAGATAGGGTTCTCAAAAAAGGTTCCTTCATCATTCCCAATATCTATGTCATCCATGATGGACTCATCATCACTTATGTCATCCTTTAAGCTATGCCTATCTTCCTCGACTTCATAATAATCTTCCTCAAACAGATGTGTTTCAAAAATATCACAAGGGACGAAAATTTCCGAATATTCACTGCCATGTGGAGAACAAATGGGATTGTTATCACACATACTACAACTTTCATGGATTTCTTTATGAATGTTGATCTCTGTAATGGTTTCTTCTAGAGATGGGTCAGGAGTACATAAATGTTCATCATCACTGAAGTAGTCTTGAAAAACTTCCCACTCCAAAGTGTCTTTTGTTTCGATGGCATGAGGAGGGTCTTCAATAATATTCGGTATTTGATAAATTTCTTCTATAGGATCATCAGGAATCTGATGGGAAGATATTATATTTTCTGAAATAGGATGATCCGACTAATTCCAACTCTCTTCAGGAATATCATAAGTATCACCTACATAGTTTATGCACTCAGGCTCACTTGATGAAGACTGACCAACAAACCCTTCAGGAAACCCATGCTCCTGGATATAGTGTGTAAGGTGACAAGTGTTTTCTTCATGGAATTCCTGACATGTCCTACAAAATGGTGTGTAAGGTTCAACCCTAGGAATGCCATAGGTGTCTCCCACATTATTAATGAATTCAGGCTTGCTTGTTGATGCACTAGGACCACAACCTTCAGGAAAACCGTATTCTTGAATATAGCATGCATGGTAGCAACCAGATTCCTCGTGGAAATCTCTGCATGCCCTACAAAAGGGCTTAGCATACTCAACCATGTTAGCAGCCTCTAGCTGATGAGGAGGCCTCTGCTCATGGTTAGGAGGTTTCCTTTGCCAAGTAGGTTTAGCAGGGAAATTCCTAGGAACCGGTTGTGTATGTTGAATTTGGTGAACCTGTGTTCTTTCCATGTTTATGATCTTGTTTTGTAACTCTTTAATTTGGCTCACATGTTTATGTTCAACTTTTTCCATTCTCTCATACATGTCCATCATTTTCTTTTCATAAGAGTCTTTCATAGGCTCTTTGTCTTTGTGCTTGATGGGTTTTGAAGGAAGTTGAGCTCTAGAATATCCCTGGATATTTGACTCTCCGGAAGACTTCATGTTTTTGTCAATCTTAATGGCCAAACTTTGAGCCTCAAGCAAGGTAGCTGGTTCTTTATCTCTTATCTGGTATTGGACCTTGCCACTTAACGCTTCTATGTAGTAATCCAATAAAGAAGCCGCAGGAGGCACATAGGTCTCAGGGATGGAATTAGCCAACTCTATGAATTTAGTGTTAAATTCATCCATAGTTTCATTTTCCGTTTTCTTCATGCTAGTTAGAGATGCAACTAAATGTCTAGGTTCTTTTTTGCAACCAAACTTGCTGAGGAAAGCTGTCTTGAAAGCTGCTATGGTGGCGAAAGAGTTGTCTGGTATATTGTCGTACCAATTCCCTGCCTTTCCTTCTAAGGATAGGGCAAAAAGAGTCATGTAAACATCCTCATGTTTATCTGCTCCTTTGACATAAGTGCTACATAGCTTGGTGAAGTTTCGGATATGTTGTTCAGCAGATATGGAGGCATCAGTGCCATTGAAATTTGTGATTTTATCAATGGCGTTCTCGGGAATGTCGTGAGGTTGACCTGGTATCTGAGCAAAGTTGAGTTGAGCAAAGAACTCACCCATTGTGGAAAGGAAACAGTTATTGTTTTCAAAATTTGTTTGATTTTCTTGATTTTCTTGAAACAAAGAGTGGATGTCTAAAATAGATTCGGATCTAAGATTTTCAAGAATTCTACGAGAAGCAAGCTTGTTCAGTCTCCTCCTATAAACCTTTTCAGGCTCAGGGATAAAACTAAGCAAGCCTTCAGAGTTTCTTCTAGTTGAATACCTTGATATGTTAACTGACAGTGGAGTCGCCAGGTGAATCCAAGTCTAATTTCAGAGAGTGATTAAACTAAAAATCTACGAAAGTTAAAAAATTAAAAAAGGTAAAGTGGAGTCGCCAGATAGATATGAAAATCTATCAAAAGGTAAAACAAACTAGAAAAAACTAAGGTCGTCCAGGAACAAAAAGATTTGTCCCCGGCAACGGCGCCAAAGATGTTGTCCGCCAATATGCACACCAGCAGCGGAAATCTTTCGAAAGCTGTCTCTTCACTTCAAGTGAGAGAGGTGTGGCCTTGGGGGCAAGCAATGAGCCAGGTACTGTCACCTGAATCCCAGCTCCTCCGTTTAGGCAAACTCCTAACGAAGCCAAGGGGGGTAGACCCTAAAAAAGAGTTTTACTAAGGCTCTTTGTGTATTTATGTGTTTTTAGGTGTTGTGATGCGGATGGGTGTTTTTTTAGGAGTTTTTGAATGAGAGACAATTATAAAAGTTAAAAATAAGACAAGATAACGCAATCCACGTTGCAAACACAAGATGAAAGATACACTTGGACAATAAGCAGATCACTTCACAAAAATATAAGCAGATACTCTAATGTTGATACTTAAGCAAGCAAAATACAATATGAAGGACCAGTGCCTTATGGAGTCAGAAAATAAAAGTGATTGTAAACTTGACACAAGTGCTTGAAATGGAAAGTTTGTGAGAACGTTATGCAGCTTATCTTGGTAAATTCAAAATTTTAGTTGTCTTGATTATTAGGGCTAAGACCAAAGGTATCAAGAGATGGTAGAACCCTACCCAAGAAAGATACTGGCAACCCTGAATGACATGTCGGAAGCACCCAGATTCGATAAGGATTGGTGTCCAATGTTTGAACCGCCCCTGAGTCTGACAGTGGGAATCCGGCGCCACCCCTCGCGGGAAGAACAGTATTTTGCCTTGGTTGAGGTTGTGGGAAAAATTTTAATTAAATTTATCGATCGTTATTATCAAGTCTTTCACCTTTCTGAGTACTAGCCCAACCGTTTCCGGTTGGCAGAGCATACGGGTGTAGGACAAACCAAGATGAATTAATTAGGGGAGTGTGAGTGGAAAATTTTATTATTAAAAGAACCTTGTTCAACCCTCCGACAGAGAGCGCTCTTGACTCGGTCTTATGACCACAGTTCAAGAGACTTACTAGAATTAAAATGCCTAATGCAGGGATGATGCAAGACTAAAATGCCCTCCGATAGAGGGTGCTCTTGACTTGGATTTGGCCAAGTTCAAGAGACTTTGGTTTATTTTAAGCAAACAAGAGCGGTTGTGTTGTGAAAAGCAGTAAAATAACTTGAGAAAGATGAAACCACTTGATAACTTGAAAGATATAATTAATGCTTTTAACAATAACTACTTTGCCAAATAATATGAGATAAAACTAAAACTAGTGTTCTACCATACAAATTCTAATCTACTAGGTGGGATTGATCCCCGAAACAGGATCAACCACTAGAAACCACCAATCCTGGAAACCTTCCAGCTAGCTGGATGTCCACAAGAAGTTGATGGGGGAGCGAGAAGCTACCACAAAACTATGTGGCCTTTGGGATACGATCCCAAAGTTAGCTATTCTCTGGTCAAGGATTGGAAGAGAAACAATATAATGATAAAAATTAAACTAAGCTACCCAAGAATCTCTTTCAGGTTCAAGACCCTACTCGGGAAAGCATGGGGGTAAGTAAAATATGAGATATAATCAAGATAAACTTATTGAAGCAAAATTTAAACTAAGAACATAAAAATGTAAATCTAAGCTAAAAACAACCACAAGACCCAACACCCTTCCCCAAATGGGGAAGAAGACCCAAAAAGTGGAGGCCTCCTCCACTTAAAAAATTTTATTTGATAAGTACAAGTGCCTCAAGGGGAAATCCTTGAAAGGTCTTTCGAGAATGATGATACTTGGAAAAATATTGAAGAAGATATAGATTCTACTTGTTATTACAAAGGATAATACGAGATAATATTATGTTTTGGATCGTCCTTATGGTTTGCTTGAATTTTGCTCGTTTGGACCTCTTCACTTCAAGATTTTCTCAAGCCCCTTTTCTTCTTCAAAAGCACCTACAACAACATTCAACTCAAAACTCCCTTTGGCATTAGATAAATCAAACAAAATGAAACTAGATGCTCTTAGATCTAAGTATTAAATGAGATGCAATTTTTCAATGAGATCTAGATGCAACTATTCAAAGCAGACTAGATGCAACTAGAATGGGACTAGATGTAAGATCTAGAAAATGCCACTAACAACCTAGATACACACTAGCTCCTACCAAGACAAATGCAAAGTATGAATTCCAAAAATGCCTAAATATTTAACTTTTGAAAAGCATGAGACTATTCATAAAAATGCAAAAAATATGGATCTAACTACTAAAATGACTAACCACAAACAAGTTTAAGATTTGTTCTTTTTGTGTCTTTTGGAAGGTGGACGAAAGGGAGGATGGGAAAACAAGAGGGGAGGAGATGGAGGAGGCTGCCAATCAAGGATAGGAGAAGGCTGCCAACAGTTAGGAAGAAAGGGCAGCGGCAAAATGAAAAGAGAAAACAGAGAGAAGGAGAAGAGGGCAGCGAAAGAAAAAGGGAAGGAAAGAGGCTGCCAACAAAGAGTGGACAGCAACAAAAAAGGAGGATGGACAGCAGCAAGAAAGGAGCAGCAGGGGTAAGGAGAAGAGAAAGGTAGGAAAAAAGGTGATGCAAAAAAGGGTAAGAGGACACTAAAACTCAGGAAATAGGGCAGCAAACAGAAGTGGAAGAAGGTGGGGAGAGGAGCTGCCAATGAGTGCAAAAAATCAGCCCTCAAGACAGTGAGTAAAGTCAAAGCAAAAATCAGAGTTTGAAAGGAGGAAGAAAACAAAAAGATGAAGAAGAGAAGAGAGGATGGAAGATCAAGAAAGCCAAACAAGGCAAGGGAAGAAGCCAATGGATGAACTTGGAAATTAGGGCCTCTTAAGAAGTAACCAGTAACAAAGTTTTAAGTTTTGAATAAGAGATGGATAATGTAGCAAGCTTCTCAAGCTCCGTTTGAAGCACGGATTAGACCTTTGGAGTATCCTGAAATGCACAAGTTTGTTAGAAAAATATTTGGTGAAGTGGAGAGAGAGACAACCGAGTTCAAACCCCACTCTACCCTTTGAAGATCTGCACAATATACAACTCATAAAAATATTTGATCAAATCATAGTATGCTAAACAAGATGTGATAAGAAGACGCATAAGTATTACCGACTACGTTTTGCACTTCTAAATCACATAATATCTCACATCAATGAACAAATTGTACCATCAAATGTTCATCCTACATTCTTAATAAAGACCTCTAAGCTAAGAAGCGATCAAGCATTTACGATATGAGAAAATATAAGGAACAAAATCACCTTAGATGTGAAGCATTTATTCCAAAATAGCCAAAGATATGAGCTCTTACAAAATGGGCAGAGTAATGTTGCACCAAAAAATCCATCATAAGAGAGTGCAAAGCACCTCCCTTTATACAAAAACAAAAATCCAAAGACCCCATTCGAATTGGCATGAAGAGAGAGCCAATAACCCAATCGAATCCCAATCACGTGAAGGCTTGGAGCGTGAGATCTAAGTGAACAACTCGAGTTTGAAGTAATGTGGATGGGGAGGTGGCCTCCACCTTGGCAAGGGCCCCCCATCCCTCTCCTTGGAAACTCCACCATCAAATCGTGAGCCACCACCTTTGCATTGACGTGAGCATGAGAGGATAAACGTGAGCTCATGGGAGAGCACGAATCAATCAAAGATGAGGCTTGGAGTTTAAGGTATGTGATGTGGCCTTCATACAATAAATGCACAACCACCATACCACTCAACACCGGCCACATCACAAAATCGTGAGCCAATTCGAATTGGAGCAAAGGGCCCACGTGAGGCCCAAGCTCACGTCATCCTCAAATAATGATAAACTTAATGCAAAGTTTAAAATAACATGTGATTTATTACTTCCAATGTAGTCGTACATCTCATGCCACCCACTTCCAACCTTTTTCCATGAATTTTATAATCATTTTTGACTTTTTCAATTTTTGTCACTTAGTGTATTTTGTCATTTTTTAGCCAAAATGATGCATTTTTAGCCAAAACTGCTCCTGGGGTGATGTAACTGCCCGGAAACTGAAGAATGAAGGTGCCAAGGTGAAGAGGATGCTCTGAGCGTCAAAACGAGCCTCCCCACGCCCAATTCCGCCTCCAGATGAGGTCTTTATCATTTTTTGAAATTTTTTAATTAAACCATTAAAAAATGGTCTAATTTTATGAAAAAATTATTTTTGCCGGAATCAAACGAAACTCCTAGGGGACCTAGTGCATGTTCATACGACTCAATCGATGTGGCTAACCCGTAAAAAATCCTAGACACAAGACTCTAATAACCACCTTAGGTTTTGACCACCATGGGAAATACTCCAGCTTTGGAGGTTTGAGTGAAAAACTCGGGGATTATACGCCACTGATGAGTAGCGCATAATTCCTAAGGAAAAAACACTCTAGAGTATCCCCCAAATGGCTAAACCTACGGATAGCCGAGTCTTTTATAAAAGGACCCCGTTTAGACCAACTTTTACAAATTCCCCATGGGGGTATGAACATGCAGTTATTACAAAAGGGGCAAAATTGCCCTGAAATTGACTTCTGAACTTCTGAATGCTGATGATGAACATGAATCATGTTCAATAAACTGGCGGCTCATCGAAAGTTCAACTATTTGTACAAAATAGGTGATAACAGGTACAAAGACAAAACCACTCCTTGTTTGATCCACGAATTGGAATGAAGTTGTAGGGAAAGCCTCCCCACCAATACACATTCCTCCCAAGACGTCTTCTTCACCTGTAAATCAAAAGTATGGCAAAATATGCAAGATAGCTACAAGAGATCCTCCAGTGCAATGGGCAAAAGCATTTACAATCAAAGCAAGCACCATCCACTCCAAGATCGAAGCATGTACACCAAAAGATAGAATTTTATTCCAAGAGCAAAGAGCCAAAAATTCTCTAGATGAATTTTACAATGAGGGGGTCTCCTCCTTATATAGGATAATAAAGACCAAAACCCTAGATCTCAAAACCACTTTATGAAATGAGTGGTTGAGATTAAAAGATCTCACAACATAATCAATGGCTAAGATGAGCCATAATATAATATCACATGGATCACTCAAAATAGAGGTGACGTCATAGCTAGGAGATATAAAGTGAGGGTGATGTCATTCTCTAGAGGGGGCAAAAATACATGGGCCCACGTCTCATGACATGGACATGACTCATAAAGCTCATGGTGGGGCTAAGAGGCATCAATCCTTGCTAGCTCATCCCCATGGCACAATAATATAAAATAATATGTCCAAATAATACAAATGATCAAAATCTGTGAGAGACAAGCAGTAAAAGGCCTCCTGTGGCCTCTGTGGACCCCACTGACTAATGAAAACTGGCTGGAAGATGGGGGGTTCACCTTGGAAGACGTCTGTGAAGACCAAGTGCCAAAACCTTGCCTCAATTGCCCAAATCGAATTCCTCAGTGACCCTTTTATTCCATTTTTAATCTGCCTCGGTAACTGTGAAGCTACTGAAACTGCCACCTAGGGCACCTGCACTGTCAAATTGAGCCCACCGGGCTCTCCAGAAGGGGGGTAAAATGGTGATATCAAGTGGCGGGCCCACCCCCTCCTCATATAGCACCCTAGTTGAATTGGCCTCTCATGGCCCCTACTGGTCAGGCTAGGAAAACAGCCCCAAATCTAGTCAACAAGTGGAAAACTGCATCTATCATTGTCAGAGGTGCTCGGAACTGAATGATAAGTGTCTCATTGGATCTAGAAGACCCAAATCTACTAAGAATGTGTACTCATACACCATGGGTTTCCCTAATGGGCCAACTGTAGGGTCCACCATATATTGACAGTGCATAATCTAATGATCTGGAATAATAATAAAACCTGCTAAAGTGCATCAATCACCATCTGAATCATATGTCCACCATATGGTATCATCATCAAGAATATGTGGGACCATCAATCATCACCAATAAGCATACATGGCCCACATCATCACGGATCCCAAGAAATGACCATAGTCAAACTAGGTTTGACTAGGTCAATATACAACCAAGGATAAATCATATCAATAGACTAAGACATGCTCTAATCATACTCACAGCTTAACTTAAAGTATAAACATCATTTAGTGGCATTAATCATGTTTGCATATTTCATTGTTATTTATATTTACTTGCACAATAGCTTAAATGACAAACTCACCCATCGGACATGGTCTAACTGCTGGCTAAGAATGAAGGCTAGGAACAAGGCTGGGCAAAGGGGTGACTTGTCTAAACCTAACTAAAAGACACTTTGGACTGGGAGAGGGGGAAGCTACACTCTATGCTGGACAAATAACACGGGGAAGGGTTGTGCCTCAACTTAGGCATCATGTCTACATCAAGTTGATCCAAGTTCATTAGGATCATTCAATTTCATTTCATGGCCTTTTTGGCCTACATAACCCTTCAGATCTCTAAGAAACACAACTAATTGCAGCTTGCATCCATGGCATGTTTATATATATATATATATATAAGGTCAGCAATCGTTTAGATATAGAATTTAAGAACCATTGCTTTTTGGACCTTTCTTATACTCTTCGAGGAGTATTTTTAGCAGTTCATCGCTCTTTCCCTTTACTTACGTGTGTTAAGAAACACATTCTAGAGTTTATAGTTTCCATGGGAGAATTTACACAAGTTTCAATAAGTAGTACATGAGCTTTCAATTTTAGCCAACAACATCTCAAGTGACTAGGGGGACTTCGTGCCAGTGCCAAACATCGGGACAACTGACCAGAATGATTTAGGACTGCAATCCAACTTGCCAAAGGCAAGTTCTGTCACCAACTTAGAGCTGAGACACTAAACAAACATGGATGCGATCCAAAACAGAGGTAGTGGAAAGGGAAGTCCTTAATATCAAAAAGTCAAGCAAGACAAGTCAAGGGTAAAAGCCAAATAAGGAAGATCATGGATCGATGGAGTCAAGTGAAAGTGGTGCCTAAGCTAGCAGACAAATGATGTCAAGAAAAACCATATCTATGCAAGGTAGTAAACCAATGAGTTTTGTCAAGAAACCTAAATGTGCAAGTAATATGTCCATTTTATAAATTATAACATCATCAAGATAGTTCATTTTAATTTTACAAAGTTTGCCACATCATAAATCATATACTAAGCTAATGCTGTGAACATGACTAAAGCAACAAGATGATAATCCATAATCAATGATCAGAAATCCATAGGTCATATCACATCATCATAATAGTCATCATAAACCATTTGAAACACTGCTGCAATAACATCTCTAGGCACTGAACTGAAACTGTATGGAATAAAGGGTCACATCTGTCATCAAATCTGAACTCTCAAGGCTTAGCCTTGACACAAGGTCTAACATAAGTCTGATAAAATACACTGCTCTGATCATGAGTTATCTCAAAATGTAAACTCATCATAGCCAAGCTTTGAATAATCCAAGCTCTGAAATGTGCAGATATTTGCTAAGCAAGAAAAGTAGCCCTACTACTATGGTGTGATAACAATCCCCAGAGGATGTGATTAGGGTGAGTTTGCATTGACATATTTTATATGATATGATCATAGTTTTGGACACCCTTTGGGAAGGTATGCATGGGGTTTTGTATTTAGGAAAATCCGAGAAGTTGTTATTTTGAATTTTTAGCAATTTCTATTTTTAGTAGCTGCCATTTCTTAGAAGTTTTTGGAGATTGGCCCAATTGTCAATCTAATTTCATATTTGAAGACCCAGTGGGACGATTTTCCTATGTTGTGAGTTTTATCAGATTCTAAGGACAAGCTATTTTTAGTAAGTGATTGGATATTTTAGTACCCAGTATGGCGAGGAGCGTAAGTATTGAATTTCAAGACATTTTGAGCACTTTCAATTTTCAGTGATTGGTTGCATTTTGGCATGGTTAAGATGGTTGTTTCATGTGACCTTATCTAAGAAGTGCTTGGCCTAGAGGAGCTTACATTGTATTTTTAATGTTTCTCTTTCCTAAATTAGCATAGCCCCGTTATCACACCATAGTAGCAGGGCTACTATTCTTGTACAGCAGATATCTGCACACTCCAGAGCTTCATTTATTCCAGAGCATGGCTATATATTATGGATCACTCATGATCAGAGCAGTATATTATTCAGATTTGTATATGACCTTGTGTCAAGGCTGAGCCTTGAGAGTTCAGATTGGATGACTGATGTGACCACTTATCCCATTACAGTTTCAGTTCAGTGCCTAGAGATGTACTTCAGCAGTGTTTCAGATGATGCATGATGATGATTATTATGATGATGTTGTATGATTTATGGATATGTGCTCACTGACTATGGATTATTATCTTGTTGATTTAGTCATGATCATAGCATGTGCTTGGTATATTATTCCTGATGTGGCAAACTATCTAAAATGAACTGTAAATCTTAAAATGGACAATTGCTTGCACTTTTAGGTCATTTAACAAAACTTACTGGTATTTCACCTTTACATAGACATGATCTTTCCACCGACACCAGTTGTCTGCTAGTGTAGGCTCCATATTCACTTGTCTCCATCCATACATGACCTTCCTGTTTGACTTTAAACCCTGACATGTCTCATTTGACTTTCTGATACTGAGGACTTCCCCATTTTTCTACCTCTGTGTTTGGACCGCATCCCTGTTTATTCAGTGTCTCGGCTCTGAGTTGGTGACAAAACTTGCCTTTGGTGAGTTGGATTGTAGGCCTTGGCTCGAACTCCCCCTAGTCACTTGAGATGTTGTTGGCTAAAACTGAAAGCTCATGTTCTACCTGTGGAAACTAAATAAATTCGCCCATGGAAATAAAAAAAAAAGGGGCAAGAGCAATGAAAAGCTAAAAAATACTCCTCGAAGAGTATAAGAAAGGTCCAAAAAGCAATAGTTCTTAAAAGTTATATCTAAACAATTGCTGACCTTATAAATATGTGAAAAACATGCCCTGGATGCAAGCTGCAACTAGTTGTGCTTCTCAGCACATCTGAAATCCGAAGGGTTGTGTAGGCCAAAAAGGCCATGGAAATGAAATTGAATGATCCTAATGAACCTGGATCAACTTGATGTAGACATGATGCCTAAGTTGAATAAGCACTCTCTAAACAACTTATCCATTTGTGAGGCACAGCCATCCCCCGCGTTCTTTTGTCCAGCACAGAGTTTGTAGCTTCCCCCTTCTCCCAGTCCAAAGTATTTTTGAGTTAAGTTAGACAAGTCAAACCCTTGGCCCAACCTGGCTCCTAGCTTTCATCCTTCACTAGCAGTTGGATCATGTCCAATGGGTGAGTTTGTCATTTGAACTATTGTGCAAGTAATTTTATATAATCACGGAATATGTTAACTTGATTAATGCCACTGAATGGAATTTATACTTTGAGCTTAGCTGTGGGAATGATTAGAGAAACATTGTCTTAGTCTACTGATGTGATTTATCCTTGATTATATATTCTTGGGATCAGTGATGATGTGGACCATGTATGATGAGTATTGGTGATGATTTATGGTCCCACATGTTTGATGATGATGTCATATGATGGACATATGATACAGATGATGTTTGATCCAGTTCAGCAGGTTATTATTATTACAGATCAGCAGATTATACATTGTCCATATATGGTGGACCCTACAGCTGGCCCATTAGGGCAACCCAGGGTGTATGAGTACTCATTCCTAGTGGATTTGGGTCTTCTGGATCCATTGAGACACTTATCTTTCAGTTCCGGGCACTTCTGGCAGTGATTGATGCAGTTTTACACTTGTTGACCAGATTTGGGGCTGATTTCCCAGCCTGAGCAGCAGGGGCCCCGAGAGGCCAGTTCACCTAGGGCGCTGATGATGGAGGGGGGTGGTCCAGCCACTTGTTATTACCATTTATCCCGCCTCTCGGAGAGCCTGGTGGGCTCAGATGGACAGCGCTAGCACCCTAGGAGGCAGTTTTGGCACTTTCACAGTTCCCGAGGCAGTTAAAAAATGGGATAAAGTGGTCACTGAGGAAATCGATTTGGGCAATTGAGGCAAGGTTTTGGCATTTGGTTTTCACAGAGGTCTTCCAGGTTGATCTCACTATCTTCCAGTCATTTTTCACCATGTGGGTATCTCCAGATTGATCACAGGAGGACATTTACTGCTCGACTATCATAGGTTCTGAGGACAGTTTTGGTCATTATTATTATATTGGACATATTTTTATTATTTCATTGTGCCTTGGGGTGAGCTAGCAAGGATTTATACCTCCTAGCCCCACCATGTGCTTATTTTATCATGTCCTAGTCATCATGAGGTGGACTATTGTACTTTATACCCCTCTTGTGGGATGACGTCACCCTCTATTGTACCATTTAGTGAGGGCGCTATTGTTATGTTGAGTGATCCATGTGATATTATGTTATGGATTCATCTTAGCCATTGATTATGTTGTGAGATCTTTTAATCTCAACCACTCATTTCAAAAAGTGGTTTTGAGATCTAGGGTTTTGGTCTTTATTATCCTATATAAGGAGGAGACCCCCTCATTGTAAAAGCATCTAGAGATTTTTGGCTCTTGGCTCTTGGAATAAAATTTCTATCTTTTGGAGTACATGCTTGGATTGGAGTGGATGTTGGTTGTTTCGATTGTAAATGCTATTGTCCATTGCACTGGAGGATCTATTGTAGCTATCTTGCGTATTTGCCATACTTTATTTGCAGGTTGAGAGGGCGACTTTGACAAGTGCGAATTGGTGGGGAGGCTTGCCCTTCAAGCTTGGAAGAAGTCGTTTTGGGTTTGACAGGGAGTGGTTTTGCCTTTGTGTCAACTATTCTATGTTTTTCTCTCTCTTGCTTGCATCTACCTTCAATTTGTTAAACTAATTGATGCTTTGCTCCTTGGCTTGACAGGTTAGAAGGAATCACATGTGGCTTGGAAAAATCGATTTGGCAAGAGGGTTTCAACAATTCTCCATTTGATCTTTGGCAAAGTAATCCTCGTCTCAACTAGCATTCATCTCTTCATCCAGGTATGTCCCAAGAGGTATGATCTTCTCTTCCTTGAATCTTCCATAATTTCTAGATCACAAAAACCCTAATCAAATCAAAACCCTTGTTTTTGGTATTTCTTAGATCTACTTGGATCTAGCCCTTAATTTGAAAAGATATTGAAAACCCACCTCTATAGCATCCACCCCTAGTTGGATCTATAGTTTGGTGGTGATTGGCTAAGAATTGACCCATTTTCTAAGACAAAAAGCTCTCCTTGACCTAAAGCGCACTTCCTTGAGAGAGGCTTGTTGGGCTAGATCTAGCACATGGGTATGTGAGATCCCGCTTGATTTGACAACTAGACACTTGATAACACATACCCATATCCTTACTTTGGTGAAAACTACCTTGTGGACATCTCTCCATGTGTTGAGGGGTTGAAACCCCCCTTTTGACCTTCTTGGCACCTTAAAACCTAGATCTACCAAGATCTACCCATTGGATTCATTTGAAACTTTGAAGGAACATAGATCGGGGTATTAGCACCCCGGATCTACACTTTGGTAGCCATTGGACTTGGCATGGTCCACCAAACCCACTTTTTGCCTCTCCTTGAGAAAGTCGCACCCCTTGGGAGTTTTGAGTTGGACCACTTCTAGGAAGTGGGTGTTGGAGATTTTCGTAGATTCGGAATGCCCATGCCTTGAAACCTAGGTCTAGGCTATCCTTTTGCCCCGATCTACCTTGGGGATTGCATTCCTTGTTTTAAGGAATTGTGGTCCACTTTTGGTCATCTTTTAAAAACCTAGATCTAGTAAGATCCAACCATTGGATCTCATCAAATCCACTTGACTTGGCTTCTAGGTGTCCCGATCTACACTTTGACATCCTTCTTGACTCCATTAGCCCATCCAACAAGGCACTAGTCCTTCACCAAGCAAGGCGCACTCCTTGGGATTAGTGTCAAACCCTAGATCTAGTACATGGGTAATCCTAGAACCAACTCCAACCTATAGATCTAGCCTAGATCTAACCTATAGTACCATCCTCACACCTGACTTCACCTTGTGGGTCCATCTAGAACCATTTCACACTTCCCAAGGCAACAAGATCCACTTGTATAAACACATGGTACTATACTTAATAATCATACCCCATCAAGTAGCCTAAACCATACATAGGTTGAAACACATATTATCCATTACATCACCTTCAACCATACCTTAACCTTTAGGTCCACTTAGCCTTGCATTGGTTTCCGCAACTCATCATTTACCTATCCTTAAGAAACCTTTGTTTGGGTCCAATCAACTGTGATTGGGGTATAGGGTCTCCCCCTTGGTCTAGTCATACCTTGACCTAAAGTGAAGAGTGCCTCGGTTGACGTGACTCCCACATTGCATTGGGAACCGTGGCATCTCTTGGGTCACCTCTTTAGTTGCCTGTCTCCTCTACCGTCCCGGATGGGATAACTCTAGGGGCAACTACAAGTTGTGTGATAACATTTTTGGCGCCGTTGCCGGGGAAGGTAGAGGCCTACCCTGGTTCGACATATATTTTTCAAAAAAAACCTCTACTCCCGTTCTCTTTGCCAACATTAACATTTTTGGCGCCGTTGCCGGGGAAGGTAGAGGCCTACCCTGGTTCGACATATATTTTTCAAAAAAAAAAAAAAAACTCTACTCCCGTTCTCTTTGCCAACATTAACATTTTTGGCGCCGTTGCCGGGGAGGTAGGGGCCTACCTTGGTTCAACACACCTTTGTGTCTCACTACCTTTCTGCACTTTAAACGACATACCTCTTGGTAGTAGAGCCTAAAAATCTACCTGGCGACTCCTAACCGTGACTCCGCTGAGGAGCGAGCTCATAGTCATCCTTACAACACTCGAAGTAAATCAAATCCAAATCAATTGGAAGGAACCCCACTCACATATCACAAAAGAGATCCTAAAACTCAATCAACTAATTTCTTGTGGAAACTGGTTAACCCAGGTTCTCCAAACCGTGTCTTAGGATCCCCTTTGTTCAATCCGGTTCCTCCTTTACCACCTAATCATAACTCCAGTTCAAACCCAGTCAATCCAATGGCTGGACAAGGTCAATCAAGCTCCGGTGTAAACAACCAAAACAACCCTCCTGTTGCTCGAGCTTTTGGTCATAAAGCTAGAGCTTCTCCCTTAGATTTCTCTCAGATCTTGGGTGCTCCCCATAGTATGCCAGATAAGTACTTTGAAAAGATTCCAAAATTCAATGGCAACTGTGCCACCTCTATTGAGGACCACATAGACAATGTTTGGGCTCATATGGAAGCATATGGGGCTGAGGAGGAGGATGTGTTTATTAGGGGTCTCTTTGCATCCTTGGAGGGTGATGCTCGTAAATGGTTTGACCGTTTGCCTCCATCATCAATCAATGGATATGATGTATTCACCGATAAACTCAAGCAAGAGTGGTCAGTCAAGTTAGATGGGCGTTTCCTTTTACACCAACTTTTTGACATCAAAAAGAAAGAGAATGAGTCTGTCCATGAGTTTAACCAACGCTTCGATAGGACTGTTGCCAACATCCCAAGTAACATAAGACCCCTTGACCAAGCTATCTTGATCCATTACCTAAATGCTTATGAAGGTTACCTGGGTTACCACCTAAAGGACAAAGACCCTAATAATTTGAAGGAAGCCCAAGACAACGCCAAGAAAGCTGAGGCAAATGCTGCCTCCATGGGAAAACAAAACTTCTTTGACCTAATTAGTGGACCTTCTTCCTCTAGATCTGAGCCTAAGTTTAAGAAGAGTAAGGAACCTAGCAAAGAGCCCAGTGAAATGATGGAGAGTATGCACGAAATGATGAAAAACTTAACCCTCCTAACTAGGGACCTAGCCAAAAACAGAGAAGGGGATAGATATAGGCAGCCCTATGGTCCTAAACCTTATTGGAATCAACAAAAGAAACCTAATGAAGGAGATAGAAGAAACCCTATGAATCAAGAACCTCCTATCATAAACTGGTCTGAAGAGCAGAAGTTGGAAGATCCTGAGTATACCACCCATGGTGATGATACTCCGGATTCTCCAAAGAACATTAATTGGGTTGATGACTTAAAATTTGACAAAGAATTTGGAAGAATCCTGATTGATCATGAAGAAAACACCATAGAAGAAACAAACCCTAGTGGTCCCATCTATGCTACTGAACAAATCAATAGTGATCAAACACCCTATAAAACCTATCAAAGAAGGAAGGATGGCCAAAAGCCTATGCCTTTTAGCGAAAAGAAAAACAAAGAGTTGCCTAGTCCAGTAAGTGAGCCTTGCCCTTTGCCTGAATCTGATTTTGATATCAACATCGAAAGAGAATTAGACAAAGTCATGCACAACATTCCACTCACTGAGCTAATGAAAATCCCTTCGATAAAAGAACAAGTGGTAGAGTTTTTCGAGAGTATCCCTGAGACAGCCACGACTAGTGGTGAGGATTCATCTTCCCAAGACCCAGCACCTTGTGATGTGGTTGAGGAAGAGGATGACCCTCCCATTAACATCCAAACTGCCTTATATGAGAGAAAGAATGGGGGTCATCAACCATTTTACCTTACACTACGCATAGGTGATCTCCTCCTTCATAACTGTATGTTGGATTCTGGTGCCTCCATGAATGTAATGCCTTTACAAGTCATGGAAGCTATGGGACTAAAGATAACTAGACCTTATGGGAACGTTTGTGGGATTGACTCTAAACCAGTTAAAGTCTTTGGCTTGATCAAAAACCTGAGAGCTGACCTGTTTTCATGCCCCGACATATCTATGCTGATGGATATAGTAGTCATAGATCTCCCTCCAGCCTATGGCATGCTCCTTTGTAGGAAGTGGTCCGCTGGGCTAGGGGGACATCTTCAGATGGACTTGTCTTATGCTACCATCCCCAACTCTGATGGGTCTTTGGTTAGGGTGTATCGGGAGCCATTTTATGATGGACATCTTGAGAATTATGAGGATGGCGTGAGAAACACTTTTGGTGAGGGTGAGTTATTACCAGAGGGCATCTTTATGGTCATGGGTGGTCATGATGATGATCCTAGCATGGTAGAAGAAAAAATTATTGAAGTTGACCCTCACTCCATTCAAGTGTCAAAAAACCTTAGGACCTCGAACCAACCAAATAGTGTAGGGCCAAACACTGACCAACCTGCACCCCCCATTCAGCTAAACACTTCTGAGGATAACTTTGACCAAATTAGAAGGGGTGAGTACATACCTAGGACAGTACATGAGTGGCTTTTCCTAGTTGACCTTAACACAGAAAGAGGAAGACAGGGTTTACCTCACATCACTCCTTGGACAAATAACAATGAAGGAACACACCTTCCCTCACCTGAGGGGAATGATGAAGAACTAGTCGATTATCACTTCTCTGATGTGCCTGATCACTTGTCCCATTTGTCTTTAGAGGATGGGGTTTTAAGGCAGGTGAATGACAACTCTATGAGTTGGCAAGAACATGCCTTGATCCATGATGCCCCTGGGGAAGACTTTGCCTTGAATAATCTAGCCATTTTTCAAGAAGAACCCACTGACCCACATTTTCTTCCATACTACCCTAGCTTCCTATTGCCTAGCGAGTTACCTAGTGGTGAAGAGGATATGGATTCCACAGACGCACCTTATTCTTCATCAGCACCTTTGGATATGAGAGATCAAGGTACACCTATCACAGTTCACAGGCATATGCCCATTCCTGCTGATCATTTGGAACTTTTAGAAAACATGACTATTCCTATCCCATCAGGAGAGGGTAGTAGCCGAAGTAGTGAAAATCAAAGCCCTCCACCCTTAACCCAAGCTAAAGTTTTGACCATAGGGGAAACACCAAAGAATATCATTCACCCACTAGAAGAAAGTCCTCCTAGGAGAATTGTAGGAGAAGTCTTGATTGGTAGCATAGTTGTACCTCTAGACGGTAGACCTCCCAGATTTGATGAAATTCCTCCTAATAGGAATTCAAGTATAGTTACACCTCAACCTCAATGCACTTCTGATATCCAACCTTTTCCTGAACATGTTATTGAAGTCATCCATCAATCTGTAAATCACCAAAGGTTTGAAATTGGTGATAAGGTTGTAATACCTAATGATTTATTTTATATACGATCGAGAGGATCAGGTGACTTTTGGGTTGGACCACTTACTGTTGAGCGCTGCATTGATGAGATGTGTTTTCTCACCACTGGGACTGGCCAACACATCTTACTCCCTATCAACCAAAGGGAGCTAAGGGATTATCATCCCTGACCTTCCTCACCTTGCCTTGCATGTTTAGAGTAGGTAGCTTCTAAATAAGCTCACTTGAGCAGTAGGATTTGTGTGACTTTTCTTTTTCTGTGTGCTGAGTATTGTCCCATTTTTTTCCTGAGTTGAGTCTTGCTCCTTCCTAAGCTTTTCTCTTCTCCTGCATGCATTTAAGAAATTATAGTTAGCATTTATATTATTGGCTACCTGCGCTGGTCGAGATTTGCCTGAATTAAAGAAGATACTCTTGTCCCCCTGCACAGTAAATAAAAATGATAAATGAATGCCATGTTAGTTATGTTTATATTTTGATGCATTTCAGTTTATGCTTTAGATTAGATTTCATTTCAGTTTTATTTTATTTTTATCCCATACATGCTCCATGATGGTATTCTAGTTTTTGTGAGAGCAGGAACAGGTGCAAGATGAAAGCTGAAAGCAAGGATGGTGCAGTGCTGGATTGAAGATTGATGCAGAGCAGTTCGAGACCAGAGATTCTGAGGTTCTCAAGCGCTCTCTCCCTTAGAGCACTTGTCCCAGCCGGAGCCAGATGTTATCACACCATAGTAGCAGGGCTACTATTCTTGTACAGCAGATATCTGCACACTCCAGAGCTTCATTTATTCCAGAGCATGGCTATATATTATGGATCACTCATGATCAGAGCAGTATATTATTCAGATTTGTATATGACCTTGTGTCAAGGCTGAGCCTTGAGAGTTCAGATTGGATGACTGATGTGACCACTTATCCCATTACAGTTTCAGTTCAGTGCCTAGAGATGTACTTCAGCAGTGTTTCAGATGATGCATGATGATGATTATTATGATGATGTTGTATGATTTATGGATATGTGCTCACTGACTATGGATTATTATCTTGTTGATTTAGTCATGATCATAGCATGTGCTTGGTATATTATTCCTGATGTGGCAAACTATCTAAAATGAACTGTAAATCTTAAAATGGACAATTGCTTGCACTTTTAGGTCATTTAACAAAACTTACTGGTATTTCACCTTTACATAGACATGATCTTTCCACCGACACCAGTTGTCTGCTAGTGTAGGCTCCATATTCACTTGTCTCCATCCATACATGACCTTCCTGTTTGACTTTAAACCCTGACATGTCTCATTTGACTTTCTGATACTGAGGACTTCCCCATTTTTCTACCTCTGTGTTTGGACCGCATCCCTGTTTATTCAGTGTCTCGGCTCTGAGTTGGTGACAAAACTTGCCTTTGGTGAGTTGGATTGTAGGCCTTGGCTCGAACTCCCCCTAGTCACTTGAGATGTTGTTGGCTAAAACTGAAAGCTCATGTTCTACCTGTGGAAACTAAATAAATTCGCCCATGGAAATAAAAAAAAAAGGGGCAAGAGCAATGAAAAGCTAAAAAATACTCCTCGAAGAGTATAAGAAAGGTCCAAAAAGCAATAGTTCTTAAAAGTTATATCTAAACAATTGCTGACCTTATAAATATGTGAAAAACATGCCCTGGATGCAAGCTGCAACTAGTTGTGCTTCTCAGCACATCTGAAATCCGAAGGGTTGTGTAGGCCAAAAAGGCCATGGAAATGAAATTGAATGATCCTAATGAACCTGGATCAACTTGATGTAGACATGATGCCTAAGTTGAATAAGCACTCTCTAAACAACTTATCCATTTGTGAGGCACAGCCATCCCCCGCGTTCTTTTGTCCAGCACAGAGTTTGTAGCTTCCCCCTTCTCCCAGTCCAAAGTATTTTTGAGTTAAGTTAGACAAGTCAAACCCTTGGCCCAACCTGGCTCCTAGCCTTCATCCTTCACTAGCAGTTTGATCATGTCCAATGGGTGAGTTTGTCATTTGAACTATTGTGCAAGTAATTTTATATAATCACGGAATATGTTAACTTGATTAATGCCACTGAATGGAATTTATACTCTGAGCTTAGCTGTGGGAATGATTAGAGAAACATTGTCTTAGTCTACTGATGTGATTTATCCTTGATTATATATTCTTGGGATCAGTGATGATGTGGACCATGTATGATGAGTATTGGTGATGATTTATGGTCCCACATGTTTGATGATGATGTCATATGATGGACATATGATACAGATGATGTTTGATCCAGTTCAGCAGGTTATTATTATTACAGATCAGCAGATTATACATTGTCCATATATGGTGGACCCTACAGCTGGCCCATTAGGGCAACCCAGGGTGTATGAGTACTCATTCCTAGTGGATTTGGGTCTTCTGGATCCATTGAGACACTTATCTTTCAGTTCCGGGCACTTCTGGCAGTGATTGATGCAGTTTTACACTTGTTGACCAGATTTGGGGCTGATTTCCCAGCCTGAGCAGCAGGGGCCCCGAGAGGCCAGTTCACCTAGGGCGCTGATGATGGAGGGGGTGGTCCAGCCACTTGTTATTACCATTTATCCCCCCTCCCGGAGAGCCTGGTGGGCTCAGATGGACAGCGCTAGCACCCTAGGAGGCAGTTTTGGCACTTTCACAGTTCCCGAGGCAGTTAAAAAATGGGATAAAGTGGTCACTGAGGAAATCGATTTGGGCAATTGAGGCAAGGTTTTGGCATTTGGTTTTCACAGAGGTCTTCCAGGTTGATCTCACTATCTTCCAGTCATTTTTCACCATGTGGGTATCTCCAGATTGATCACAGGAGGACATTTACTGCTCGACTATCATAGGTTCTGAGGACAGTTTTGGTCATTATTATTATATTGGACATATTTTTATTATTTCATTGTGCCTTGGGGTGAGCTAGCAAGGATTTATACCTCCTAGCCCCACCATGTGCTTATTTTATCATGTCCTAGTCATCATGAGGTGGACTATTGTACTTTATACCCCTCTTGTGGGATGACGTCACCCTCTATTGTACCATTTAGTGAGGGCGCTATTGTTATGTTGAGTGATCCATGTGATATTATGTTATGGATTCATCTTAGCCATTGATTATGTTGTGAGATCTTTTAATCTCAACCACTCATTTCAAAAAGTGGTTTTGAGATCTAGGGTTTTGGTCTTTATTATCCTATATAAGGAGGAGACCCCCTCATTGTAAAAGCATCTAGAGATTTTTGGCTCTTGGCTCTTGGAATAAAATTTCTATCTTTTGGAGTACATGCTTGGATTGGAGTGGATGTTGGTTGTTTCGATTGTAAATGCTATTGTCCATTGCACTGGAGGATCTATTGTAGCTATCTTGCGTATTTGCCATACTTTATTTGCAGGTTGAGAGGGCGACTTTGACAAGTGCGAATTGGTGGGGAGGCTTGCCCTTCAAGCTTGGAAGAAGTCGTTTTGGGTTTGACAGGGAGTGGTTTTTCCTTTGTGTCAACTATTCTATGTTTTTCTCTCTCTTGCTTGCATCTACCTTCAATTTGTTAAACTAATTGATGCTTTGCTCCTTGGCTTGACAGGTTAGAAGGAATCACATGTGGCTTGGAAAAATCGATTTGGCAAGAGGGTTTCAACAATTCTCCATTTGATCTTTGGCAAAGTAATCCTCGTCTCAACTAGCATTCATCTCTTCATCCAGGTATGTCCCAAGAGGTATGATCTTCTCTTCCTTGAATCTTCCATAATTTCTAGATCACAAAAACCCTAATCAAATCAAAACCCTTGTTTTTGGTATTTCTTAGATCTACTTGGATCTAGCCCTTAATTTGAAAAGATATTGAAAACCCACCTCTATAGCATCCACCCCTAGTTGGATCTATAGTTTGGTGGTGATTGGCTAAGAATTGACCCATTTTCTAAGACAAAAAGCTCTCCTTGACCTAAAGCGCACTTCCTTGAGAGAGGCTTGTTGGGCTAGATCTAGCACATGGGTATGTGAGATCCCGCTTGATTTGACAACTAGACACTTGATAACACATACCCATATCCTTACTTTGGTGAAAACTACCTTGTGGACATCTCTCCATGTGTTGAGGGGTTGAAACCCCCCTTTTGACCTTCTTGGCACCTTAAAACCTAGATCTACCAAGATCTACCCATTGGATTCATTTGAAACTTTGAAGGAACATAGATCGGGGTATTAGCACCCCGGATCTACACTTTGGTAGCCATTGGACTTGGCATGGTCCACCAAACCCACTTTTTGCCTCTCCTTGAGAAAGTCGCACCCCTTGGGAGTTTTGAGTTGGACCACTTCTAGGAAGTGGGTGTTGGAGATTTTCGTAGATTCGGAATGCCCATGCCTTGAAACCTAGGTCTAGGCTATCCTTTTGCCCCGATCTACCTTGGGGATTGCATTCCTTGTTTTAAGGAATTGTGGTCCACTTTTGGTCATCTTTTAAAAACCTAGATCTAGTAAGATCCAACCATTGGATCTCATCAAATCCACTTGACTTGGCTTCTAGGTGTCCCGATCTACACTTTGACATCCTTCTTGACTCCATTAGCCCATCCAACAAGGCACTAGTCCTTCACCAAGCAAGGCGCACTCCTTGGGATTAGTGTCAAACCCTAGATCTAGTACATGGGTAATCCTAGAACCAACTCCAACCTATAAATCTAGCCTAGATCTAACCTATAGTACCATCCTCACACCTGACTTCACCTTGTGGGTCCATCTAGAACCATTTCACACTTCCCAAGGCAACAAGATCCACTTGTATAAACACATGGTACTATACTTAATAATCATACCCCATCAAGTAGCCTAAACCATACATAGGTTGAAACACATATTATCCATTACATCACCTTCAACCATACCTTAACCTTTAGGTCCACTTAGCCTTGCATTGGTTTCCGCAACTCATCATTTACCTATCCTTAAGAAACCTTTGTTTGGGTCCAATCAACTGTGATTGGGGTATAGGGTCTCCCCCTTGGTCTAGTCATACCTTGACCTAAAGTGAAGAGTGCCTCGGTTGACGTGACTCCCACATTGCATTGGGAACCGTGGCATCTCTTGGGTCACCTCTTTAGTTGCCTGTCTCCTCTACCGTCCCGGATGGGATAACTCTAGGGGCAACTACAAGTTGTGTGATAACAAGCCCATCATGCTATTTTTAATCCTAACTTATCCCATAATTTAAGCCTTAAGTTTAGGGGATTCTCTCCTTAGGAAATTCATAGTGCCTATTTTAGGCATGAAAAAGTGCATTAAAATAAGAAATTCGCCACATACAAATGTAGTTTCTCTTATGGGTGGTTATTATGGAAGGAGGGTGGAAATGCCGTACGGTACGGTCGGCGACGTTTCTGTTGGGTTTCGTACCCGTACGGCCACATTTCCAAATTTTTTAAGTGCCCTGTGGGCCTTGTTATCACAACATAGTAGCTGGGATACCATGTTAGCAGAGCAAATATCTGCACTTTTTCGAGCTTTTCCTTTGCATATTTTCATTGAGATCAACTATGATGAGCAGCATTATTTATGATCACTCACACATCAGAGCATCTTTATATCAGACATTTAGTAGACCTTATGCCAAGGCTGAGCCTTGAGACCTCATATTTGATGACCGATATGACCTTTTGTTCCATATAGATACAAGGCAGTTTTCAGTGTTTCAGATGCAGTGTTCTCAGTGGCTGTAGTAGGTTCAAATTATAGATGTTGATACATGACCCAGTATATATATGATGTGCACTGATGTTATTACCTTGTTGTTTAGGTCATTTTGATAGCATTGACTTGGTATATAGTAATTATGATCTGGAAGTATATTGAAATGAAATTGGTTGTTATGGATTATATACATGATTGTATTACTGACATTTGGAAACTCTTGCTTATACGTGTTGGGCTTTACCTTCCTATGAATGTGAACATGATTATTTTTTGTCTCTTTGAACTGCTAGCCTAGGCACCATCTCCACTTGTCTCCATCCATCCACTTATCCTCCCTCATTTATTGATCTTCACCCCGACTTACACCTTGACTTGTGATATGGAGTACCTCCCCGCTTTTGCCTTTGTGTTGGACATGCATCCATGTTTATTTTGTGTCTCGGCTCTGAGTTGGAGACAAAACTTGCTTTTAGTAAGTTGGACTTTATGCCTTTATCACACTAGTCGGTTTCCCCAATGTGTGGTTTTGATTTGCGGAAGTCCCCCTAGTTGCTTGAGTTGTGTTGACTAAAACCTGAAGCAAATTGTACTACATGTGGAAATTAGTGTTATATCTTGTAAAGCCCAATGAAAGGGCTATGAAACGGAAATGAAATTCAAATGCTATGAAATGTAAATGCACCCTGGATGAAAGCTGCAATTAGTTGTGCTTGTAAGCACATGCAAAATCCTAGAGGGGTCATATAAGGCATAAAAAGCAATGGATAAATGTAAGCTAAATCTAATGATTGTTGGCCATGAAATTCAGTGAAATGAAAGGTCCTAAAAAGCAATGGCTAAATGTATGTTAAATCTAAAGACTGCTGACCTTATGTGAAACTTTCCTCATTGAGCCTGCGGGTTATGATATGAGATGGAGCAAGGGACAGCTAATTCTAAGTGTCCCCTAGAACCTCAAGTTACGGTTAGCCTGACACCTAGTTCATGGCGGTTCTAATAGTAGACAATTGTTGCCAAGGTGGAAAAAGCACTTCTTTGAACAACTTATCCATTTGTGAGACACCACCATTCCTTGTGTACTCCTTGTCCAGCACATGCTTAAGTGTGTAACACCATGTCCCTCATCCAAAGTATCACAGTGTCAAGTCAGTCAAGTCATCCCATTCAGCCTAGCCTTGTGTCTTTAGCCTTCACCCTTTGCTAGCAATTTGATCAAGTTTACAAACAAGTATTGTTATCACATATATAGTAGCCGGGCTACCATACATTATTTTTCTCATTCTAGTACACTATTCAGCCAGTTCCCTTACATTTGAGATTCTGAGATGAGCATCTATATTGGATCACTATCAGATTGTGGACAGCAGTTGTATTCCCCATGCCATGACTGAGTTTCAGGACACTCAGAGAGATGACCGATGTAGCCATTATACCATTGGTACAAAGCAGTCAGTAGTGCCCAGAGTTATAGCAGCAGTTTCAGAGGACAGAGGATGGTACAGGTTGATGAGCAGTCAGGTATATGACTCAGCAGGTATATCATGGTGTTATGGTTAGATTGCTTTTATACTTATTCTTATAGCATGTCTTAGCACTTAGTGTCATGATCTGGCGATCATATAGATATATGGACCTGGTTGATCTATTATATATATTATATTGTCCCTACTCAGACTTAGAAGTTCACTATTCATACTCATTGGTATGTACCCTCCTTAGGGAGAATAGAGGTGATCATTCCACCATACATTGGCTTGCTAGTGTTGGCTCCATTATTTCATTGTCTCCATCCATCCATGGCCTACCTTTTAGATTATCACCCTGACTTACTACTTGACTAGTGGCATGGAGGACTTTTCCCCACTGTAGCCTCTGTGTTGGATGAGCTTCCCTGTTTATTGTGTCTCGGCTCTGAGTTGGTGACAAAACTTACCTATGGTGAGTTGGAGTTCCTAGTGAATTCCCCCTAGTCACTAAAGTTGTGTTGGCTAAACCTGAAACTTTTAGTGCTGCCATCAATACAAAATCTGGAAAATGAAATGCTATATCTTGTATGAAAAGCCCATTCATGCAATGTGTTTCTAAACACACATGAATGAAAGGCGTGCCAAATGAAAATGGCCATAAAAATAAAATGTTATATCTTGTGGAAAATAAATACCTAGGTAAACAAGCTGTCCATGACACACCTAGAAGTGCTCAGGTAAACAAGTGCCTTAAAAACACACCTGCAGCAGAAAGCCTAAAAGAAAAAATGTAAATCTATGCAATGTGTTTATAAACACACATAGATCAAGGCTGTGGAAACTTCAGGCCCAAAAAGCAATGGAACTTAAATGTTATATCTAAACAATTGCTGGCCTTATTTGTATTATGGATTGTGCGCATCTGTGAAGGTGAATAAACCCTCTTTAAACAACTCATCCATTTGTGAGACACCGCCATTCCCTGTGTTATTTCTCATTCAGTATATACTATGGTGTATTCCCTTTCCCTTGCCAAAGTGTCACAAAGTCGAGACAGCTAAGTCATCCCTTAGCCTAGCCAGTTAATTCAGCCTTCACCCTTCACTAGCAAATTGATCACAACTATGAAGTGAGTATGGTCCTGAAAGTCTAGTCTGAGTAATAATAATAATTAACGACAATATATATTTGGATGTAGATCGCCAGTTATGATCATTATGTGTTATAATTGCTATTTGAATAAGTTGTAGAGCATGTATTAACCTTGATACTTTACAGCAGCCTTGGATGATGGACTGAGTTATATTTGGTCTTGGTTGGACCTAGTTTGACCATGGAGGACCATGGGACATGAGATGATAGACCTTATGATGATATGGATAGATGATATATGGTCTATGTACTCATACAGGATGATTCTATGCAGCAGCTACAGGGTTATGATGATGATTCTTGGGGTACAGCAGTGTTGGATCATTTACAGAGCATTATTATAGGCCTTGTTCCGGTATATTGGATATTTATTTTGATCATGCAGAGACTCATATGGTGTATGAGTACACATCTTGGATAGATTTGGACCTTCTGAGTCCAATGGGACAGTTTGTTTTCAGTTCCGGGCACTTACAGTGATGATTGAGCCTCAGTAGGCTGTCCCAGTGCAGTTTGGTCTGTTGGAGGCCCTGTCGGAGCAGATGTGATTTTTATCCGGTTGACCTAGGGCGCTGATGATGGAGGGGGTGGTCCAGCCACTTGTTTTTACCATATTACCCCCCTCCCGGACACACTAGTGCCCTCACCTTGACAGCGCCAGCACTCCAGGAGGCTGTTTGGGGCAGTTTCACGCTTCTCGAGGCATTTCAGGATTGGTAGAAATGGCTATTGAGGAAATCGATTTGGGCTACTGAGGCAAAGTTATGGCATGGGATGATCAGTGATGATAGATCGGGGTCTTCCACACCTTCTCCAGCAGTTTCAGCTTCATCGGGGCCCGCATCCATCACTTATGGCACTTTCTGTGGATTTTCTTGAGGTCTTTTGAGGACCACGACTTCACTATGGAGGCACGATTTGGTACATTCATGATTATTTATTGGTTATTGTGCTATGGGGATTGACCAAGGAGGGATAAAATTACCCCTTGGACCCACCATAAGCCTCTTATGATATTTCATCATCATGATTTGGTGGGATTCCCCTCTTCTAGGGCGATTTTGTCCACTTATATTATATTTTATGTGTGATCCATGTATTTTATTGTTGAGCTCATCTCAACCATTGATTAGACATTTGTATCTTCTAATCTTAGCCACTCATTCAAAAAGTGGTTAGGGTTTTGGTGCCTCTCCTTCCTATTTAAAGGAGAGAGCCTCTCATTGTAAGGGGTCTTTGGCTCTTCGATTATTGGTATAGAAAAATATTCTTGTGGAAATTCTTGTGGTCTCCTTTGCATCTGGTGTTCTTAGATGGTGATTGGAAAGTCTATTGTAACCTAGCATTTGGAAATTGTGGTAAGATCTATCTTTTTTGGAAATCATTGTTTGTCTATAGGAGGGCGACTTCAACAAGGGCGATTTTGCAAGGCTTCTTCAAATCGACTTTCTTGGCATTCGCTTGTATCAAGGGGTTATCATTAGCTTCATTGTGATCTATGCTATCTTCCTGTTACTTCTTTTGTGGCATTAGTCTTATCTCTTGATGCATCAAATCTGATATTGTTGACGTTTATTGTGCAGGAGAGAGGGCGCATTGGCTTCTTGGATCAAATCGATTTGCATAGAAACTACCTCAAAGCTTCTCAAATTGATCAGGTTTGCATAGATCATCATCATCAAGGCATCTACAAGGTTACCCAGGTAAGATCCACAGGTTTGTTTCTCTTTCCTTTATCCAATCCATTGACATAGCTCATAAATTGTTAAAACCCTAAATATCTTAAAACCCCATTTTACATTTTTTCAGATCTACTTAGATCTAGTGGGTTGTTGGGCATAATATTGAAAACCCACCTCTATAGCATCCACGGCATCCCGGATCTATAGTTTGGTGAGGATTGGCTTCCATTTGATCCCCTTCCCAGGCCAACTTAGCTTCTCCCAAGCAAGGCGCACTTCACTAGTTGAGCAAGTTGACCTAGATCTAAGTGGTGGGTGTTTGAGATTCCACTTGATTTGACATCTACACATCAAATAACATACACCCAGGTTGTCACTTTTCTGAAATTCACCTTGTGGGCCCTATTCCACATTTCAAGGGATTTAAACCCCACTTTGGACCACTTGGAACACTTAAACTCAGATCTAGTAAGATCTAACCATCGGATTGCCGTGAAACTATAGATCCATACCCCTACTTGACTGATCTACCCAGATCTAAAATTTGGGTGCCATCCGACTTGTCTTGACCCACCTAAACCCCACTTTCAGCCTCCTTGGGTAAAGTCGCACCACCTTGGAGAAGTGAGTTCACTCACTTCTAGGAACTGGGTACTTGAGATTATTGCAGATCTGAAACCGGAATAATTCAAAACCTAGGTCTAGACTATCACTTTGTCAAATCTTGCCTTGGGGATAGCATTCCTTGTTTTAAGGGATTGTGGTCCACTTGGGTCAAACCTAGATCTAGACACATTCAACCATCAAGACCTCTATTGCCCACTTGTCTCATGTTGTAGGAGTCCTAAACCATAAGTCAACCCCACTTTGACTCCACTTCCCAATTCCCAAGGCACTGGTTTCTCTCCAAGATAATTCAACCTTCCTAGATTGTTGGATTGACTTGTGGTTTGACCTATGCATGGTAAACTATACCTTTGAAGACATCATGAACCATGGTCAAGCTTGTCTCATGTACTAGTTAGCCCCAATCTGACCCCTAAACAACCCTGCATTGGACACAGTTCCCAAGGCAGTGGATTTTCCAACATTGAACTAGTACACTCATCCTAGATCTCACTTCAAACATTATAAGTCACTCTCATATCAACTATGAACCAAAGCTATACCTATTGAACCCCCACTTGGCTTGTGACTTCATCTTTAGGTCTAGGATAAACCATACACCTAACTTCACTTGGAAATACCCTGATTTGGTGTCTTGGTTTTGATCTCTCCTGTCGGGAGTAGATCGGGTCTCCCCCTTTGTTGTCTGGGCTAGATAACATAAAGCGAAGGTTGCCTCGACTGGCGTGACAACCATATATTGGAGGTCGAGGTGATCGTGGTTGCACCTTTTGAGTTGCCCTTCCCTATTGCCATCCATGACTGGATCCATCCATAGGGGTAACTACAGTCTAGGTGATAACATTTTGGCGCCGTTGCCGGGGAAGGCATAGGCTTACCCTGGTCCGACATACTTTTCTTAAAAGCCCTTCCATTCTCTTTGCCCAACATTTTGGTATTGAAAACATAGGGCTAGTAGTCTTTACTCACTCTCTCCTGCATATACAACGACACATATCTTGGTAGAGGAGTTTAAATCTACCTGGCGACTCCCAATCATGACTCCGCTGAGGAGCGAGCTCATTTACATCCTTACAACATCTAGAACCGATGGGGTGCATCATTTTGTTTTCAGGTTCTTGAATTTAAAAATAAATATAAAAATATAAAAAATAAAAAATTATTATCCATGGCTGCTTCTGAGCGACTTAGAACTTTCGGTCGTTTAAAAGTTTTTGACTTTTCAAAAATTGTTGGGTATCCTCATCATATTCCTCATCAAGCATGTGCAAGGTTGCCTATTTTCGATGGAAGTTATGAAATCTCTGCTAAAAGACACCTTGAACTTTTTAGGGAAATTATTAAAGAGTTATCCATAACCCATGAGGATGTGTGTATGAGACTATTGGCTTCATCTTTCAAAGAAAGAGCTGGTCTCTGGCTTTCGAATTTGAAACCCAATAGCATTTCTGGTTATGACATGTTCGAAAATAAATTCCTAGAAGAATGGGGAAGTGAATTCGATGATATGTATCTTTCAAATCAAATCCAAGATCAAAACCTTTCCCTTTCCGATCTTATTGTGGAATCATTTAACAATCAAATATCAAGTGATTTGTCAACATCCGGAGAAGACCTTTCCTACCCAATTTCTTCTGATGATAAGTCTTCTACTTTTGAGTCAATCGAAAGTCAAATCTTTAATCATTGTACAAACCATACATTTTCAAGTTGCTTTTTAAGTAGCCCTAGTGCTGATCCTGAGGGAATTTCTGAGGATGAGCTTTTAGTTAACAGGTCTACTGAAATTCCTCCCTCAGAGAGACTCATTAGTCATTCTGTCTTTAGTGATCATTCAATTCCTTATCAACTTACTGAAAAAGAAGAAAGTGGAGACATTAACCAAGATCATTTAGTAGTGCTTTCACATGATCATTGTGCAAATAATCAGGATGTTTTAGATGAGCCTGTTAATTTTATCCCTGACAAATTGAATAAAAATGATCATTTATCCTCGTACGAATTTAATGATGAATCAATAAGTCAATCTCAAGGTGAGGATGAATTAGTGAATCATACTATATATTTTAACCTTTGCTCCACTTCTTATAATGAATCTTTAAATTTTCCTTTTTTTATCCTTAATCAAGATAGCTTAGAGTTAGATGGCTATGGTCAATCTTGTCCTCAGATTGTAAATATTAAACTTGATCAAAAGCTTGAAATAATTCCTAGAGTAAAGAGTGTTTTCTTGAGAGAATTTTCATATTTACAATCCACCCTCCCGTCCCAATTCTTTCAATCATCTTTGGGTTGGTGCTATAGTCAATCTTTTGCCTTTGGAATTTTCAGAAAGAAGTATAAGCATGATTACACGTTTGGAGAAAAAGCACTTCATTTCCCTTTTCAGTCACTTTGGAACCATAATGCTTGTTGTCAAGTTATCAATCATTCTTGGTGGCTAGAAAAGATATTTAAAGATCAATTTCACCTTTTCTCCATTTTTGAGCATCAAGTGGGTTTGATTTTGACTTTTCGTCTTCTAAACTTTAAATTATCCCCTCTTGGTTTTTATTTGATCATCAGTCCCAAGGAGAATCAAATTGAATATATAAGAGAAGTCAATGAAGAAAGTAGTTCATTAAATCAAATGCCATGCATTTTCCCTCCATCAATTTTAAACAATAACTTGCATGAATTTTATGATCCTATCAATTCTTGGATGGAGGATGTTTTCAGCAGTCAATCTTTTCCTTGGCATGATTTCATTTTGCACCATTCAAACCTTTATTCAATTTTTGAACAAACCTGGAAGATTGCATTATCAAATTCTCTGATCTTTAATCCAATCATGACTGGTTTCATTGCCAGAAATCAAAGAAGAATTATTAACTTGTTCGATGAATGGTTGCACTGGATCTATGATTTTACCTAGCATTGGTGCTAACTTGTTAGATTAGAGTAGGTAGGAAACCGAATAAGCCTACTTGGGCAGTAGATTAGTCTTTTTAGCCATTGAGTCTAGCACCTTTTGATTATTCCTAAGCTCCTTTGTAAGCTCCTAGTTTAATTGAGTACCTGTCACTTTTTCCTGCACAATAAATTTCAAATTTTGCAAATTATGTTAGTAGTTTGATTTATTTTCTGCACTTATATATTTCATGCATTTATATTTCTGACATAGAATAGATTTTATTTCAGTTGGTTTTATATTTTTCCCACACATGCGGCATGAGGTATTTTTGATGTTTGTGAATGCAGAAATAGGTTGCAATAATAAAAGCTGGAAGCAAAATGGTAGAGTGCTGGATCAGGGATTCGAGTAGCAGAGTTCGAGGACCAGAGATTCTGAGGTTCTCAAGCGCTCATTTCAACAGAGCACTTGTCCCAGCCGGAGCCAGATGTTATCACATATATAGTAGCCGGGCTACCATACATTATTTTTCTCATTCCAGTACACTATTCAGCCAGTTCCCTTACATTTGAGATGTTGAGATGAGCATCTATATTGGATCACTATCAGATTGTGGACAGCAGTTGTATTCCCCATGCCATGACTGAGTTTCAGGACACTCAGAGAGATGACTGATGTAGCCATTATACCATTGGTACAGAGCAGTCAATAGTGCCCAGAGTTATAGCAGCAGTTTCAGAGGACAGAGGATGGTACAGGTTGATGAGCAGTCAGGTATATGACTCAGCAGGTATATCATGGTGTTATGGTTAGATTGCTTTTATACTTATTCTTATAGCATGTCTTAGCACTTAGTGTCATGATCTGGCGATCATATAGATATATGGACCTGGTTGATCTATTATATATATTATATTGTCCCTACTCAGACTTAGAAGTTCACTATTCATACTCATTGGTATGTACCCTCCTTAGGGAGAATAGAGGTGATCATTCCACCATACATTGGCTTGCTAGTGTTGGCTCCATTATTTCATTGTCTCCATCCATCCATGGCCTACCTTTTAGATTATCACCCTGACTTACTACTTGACTAGTGGCATGGAGGACTTTTCCCCACTGTAGCCTCTGTGTTGGATGAGCTTCCCTGTTTATTGTGTCTCGGCTCTGAGTTGGTGACAAAACTTACCTATGGTGAGTTGGAGTTCCTAGTGAATTCCCCCTAGTCACTAAAGTTGTGTTGGCTAAACCTGAAACTTTTAGTGCTGCCATCAATACAAAATCTGGAAAATGAAATGCTATATCTTGTATGAAAAGCCCATTCATGCAATGTGTTTCTAAACACACATGAATGAAAGGCGTGCCAAATGACAATGGCCATAAAAATAAAATGTTATATCTTGTGGAAAATAAATACCTAGGTAAACAAGCTGTCCATGACACACCTAGAAGTGCTCAGGTAAACAAGTGCCTTAAAAACACACCTGCAGCAGAAAGCCTAAAAGAAAAAATGTAAATCTATGCAATGTGTTTATAAACACACATAGATCAAGGCTGTGGAAACTTCAGGCCCAAAAAGCAATGGAACTTAAATGTTATATCTAAACAATTGCTGGCCTTATTTGTATTATGGATTGTGCGCATCTGTGAAGGTGAATAAACCCTCTTTAAACAACTCATCCATTTGTGAGACACCGCCATTCCCTGTGTTATTTCTCATTCAGTATATACTATGGTGTATTCCCTTTCCCTTGCCAAAGTGTCACAAAGTCGAGACAGCTAAGTCATCCCTTAGCCTAGCCAGTTAATTCAGCCTTCACCCTTCACTAGCAAATTGATCACAACTATGAAGTGAGTATGGTCCTGAAAGTCTAGTCTGAGTAATAATAATAATTAACGACAATATATATTTGGATGTAGATCGCCAGTTATGATCATTATGTGTTATAATTGCTATTTGAATAAGTTGTAGAGCATGTATTAACCTTGATACTTTACAGCAGCCTTGGATGATGGACTGAGTTATATTTGGTCTTGGTTGGACCTAGTTTGACCATGGAGGACCATGGGACATGAGATGATAGACCTTATGATGATATGGATAGATAATATATGGTCTATGTACACATACAGGATGATTCTATGCAGCAGCTACAGGGTTATGATGATGATTCTTGGGGTACAGTAGTGTTGGATCATTTACAGAGCATTATTATAGGCCTTGTTCCGGTATATTGGATATTTATTTTGATCATGCAGAGAATCATATGGTGTATGAGTACACATCTTGGATAGATTTGGACCTTCTGAGTCCAATGGGACAGTTTGTTTTCAGTTCCGGGCACTTACAGTGATGATTGAGCCTCAGTAGGCTGTCCCAGTGCAGTTTTGGTCTGTTGGAGGCCCTGTCGGAGCAGATGTGATTTTTATCCGGTTGACCTAGGGCGCTGATGATGGAGGGGGTGGTCCAGCCACTTGTTTTTACCATATTACCCCCCTCCCGTACACACTGGTGCCCTCACCTTGACAGCGCCAGCACTCCAGGAGGCTGTTTGGGGCAGTTTCACGCTTCCCGAGGCATTTCAGGATTGGTAGAAATGGCTATTGAGGAAATCGATTTGGGCTACTGAGGTAAAGTTATGGCATGGGATGATCAGTGATGATAGATCGGGGTCTTCCACACCTTCTCCAGCAGTTTCAGCTTCATTGGGGCCCGCATCCATCACTTATGGCACTTTCTGTGGATTTTCTTGAGGTCTTTTGAGGACCACGACTTCACTATGGAGGCACGATTTGGTACATTCATGATTATTTATTGGTTATTGTGCTATGGGGATTGACCAAGGAGGGATAAAATTACCCCTTGGACCCACCATAAGCCTCTTATGATATTTCATCATCATGATTTGGTGGGATTCCCCTCTTCTAGGGCGATTTTGTCCACTTATATTATATTTTATGTGTGATCCATGTATTTTATTGTTGAGCTCATCTCAACCATTGATTAGACATTTGTATCTTCTAATCTTAGCCACTCATTCAAAAAGTGGTTAGGGTTTTGGTGCCTCTCCTTCCTATTTAAAGGAGAGAGCCTCTCATTGTAAGGGGTCTTTGGCTCTTGGATTATTGGTATAGAAAAATTTTCTTGTGGAAATTCTTGTGGTCTCCTTTGCATCTGGTGTTCTTAGATGGTGATTGGAAAGTCTATTGTAACCTAGCATTTGGAAATTGTGGTAAGATCTATCTTTTTTGGAAATCATTGTTTGTCTACAGGAGGGCGACTTCAACAAGGGCGATTTTGCAAGGCTTCTTCAAATCGACTTTCTTGGCATTCGCTTGTATCAGGGGGTTATCATTAGCTTCATTGTGATCTATGCTATCTTCCTGTTACTTCTTTTGTGGCATTAGTCTTATCTCTTGATGCATCAAATCTGATATTGTTGACATTTGTTGTGCAGGAGAGAGGGCGCATTGGCTTCTTGGATCAAATCGATTTGCATAGAAACTACCTCAAAGCTTCTCAAATTGATCAGGTTTGCATAGATCATCATCATCAAGGCATCTACAAGGTTACCCAGGTAAGATCCACAGGTTTGTTTCTCTTTCCTTTATCCAATCCATTGACATAGCTCATAAATTGTTAAAACCCTAAATATCTTAAAACCCCATTTTACATTTTTTCAGATCTACTTAGATCTAGTGGGTTGTTGGGCATAATATTGAAAACCCACCTCTATAGCATCCACGGCATCCCGGATCTATAGTTTGGTGAGGATTGGCTTCCATTTGATCCCCTTCCCAGGCCAACTTAGCTTCTCCCAAGCAAGGCGCACTTCACTAGTTGAGCAAGTTGACCTAGATCTAAGTGGTGGGTGTTTGAGATTCCACTTGATTTGACATCTACACATCAAATAACATACACCCAGGTTGTCACTTTTCTGAAATTCACCTTGTGGGCCCTATTCCACATTTCAAGGGATTTAAACCCCACTTTGGACCACTTGGAACACTTAAACTCAGATCTAGTAAGATCTAACCATCGGATTGCCGTGAAACTATAGATCCATACCCCTACTTGACTGATCTACCCGGATCTAAAATTTGGGTGCCATCCGACTTGTCTTGACCCACCTAAACCCCACTTTCAGCCTCCTTGGGTAAAGTCGCACCACCTTGGAGAAGTGAGTTCACTCACTTCTAGGAACTGGGTACTTGAGATTATTGCAGATCTGAAACCGGAATAATTCAAAACCTAGGTCTAGACTATCACTTTGTCAAATCTTGCCTTGGGGATAGCATTCCTTGTTTTAAGGGATTGTGGTCCACTTGGGTCAAACCTAGATCTAGACACATTCAACCATCAAGACCTCTATTGCCCACTTGTCTCATGTTGTAGGAGTCCTAAACCATAAGTCAACCCCACTTTGACTCCACTTCCCAATTCCCAAGGCACTGGTTTCTCTCCAAGATAATTCAACCTTCCTAGATTGTTGGATTGACTTGTGGTTTGACCTATGCATGGTAAACTATACCTTTGAAGACATCATGAACCATGGTCAAGCTTGTCTCATGTACTAGTTAGCCCCAATCTGACCCCTAAACAACCCTGCATTGGACACAGTTCCCAAGGCAGTGGATTTTCCAACATTGAACTAGTACACTCATCCTAGATCTCACTTCAAACATTATAAGTCACTCTCATATCAACTATGAACCAAAGCTATACCTATTGAACCCCCACTTGGCTTGTGACTTCATCTTTAGGTCTAGGATAAACCATACACCTAACTTCACTTGGAAATACCCTGATTTGGTGTCTTGGTTTTGATCTCTCCTGTCGGGAGTAGATCGGGTCTCCCCCTTTGTTGTCTGGGCTAGATAACATAAAGCGAAGGTTGCCTCGACTGGCGTGACAACCATATATTGGAGGTCGAGGTGATCGTGGTTGCACATTTTGAGTTGCCCTTCCCTATTGCCATCCATGACTGGATCCATCCATAGGGGTAACTACAGTCTAGGTGATAACAAGTATATTCTTGAGATTCCTCTTGGAAGTAAATTATTTAACTAACCTATTATTATTTATTAACTGCCACTGAAATGATGCTTAATACTTTAGAGTCTTGCTATGAAAATGATCTAGAGAGCATGTCTTAACTATTTTGCACTTGCAGCAACATGGCTCCTTTAGCCAGGGTTATATTTTGATCAATTTGACCGTTCAAACCTAGTTTGACCAAGGTCAACCTTGGGATCCGTGATGAGATGGACCACTTGTATTGTATGATGTTGATCTATGGTCCTCTATATACCTTATGATGATTCCATATGATGGGCACAGGCTTCAGATGATGATTGATGCAATTTTTCATGATTATTATTATCTTCATATCATCATATTTTTACTTGTTCGGGGTGTGGTGGGCCCTATAGATGATCTTACAGTGGATTTGAGTCTTCTGGATCCATTGAGATACTTATGTTTCAGTTTCAGGCACTCTCGGGCATGTTTTGAGCAGTTGTTCACCTGTTGACCAGTTTGGCCATACTGATGTGGCTTGTCCAGCCAGAGCATTGGAGGCTAGTCGTTTCCTAGGGCGCTACAGAGGAAGAGGGTGGTCCAGCCACTTGTTTTTACCATATTAACCCCCTTCCGAACATGATGGCACAATCAGTTTCACAGCGCAAGCACCAGACAGTCAGTTATGGGCAATTTCAAGGTTTTTCGGGAGGATAAAAAATGGAATAAAAAGGTCATAAAGGAATTCGATTTGGGAAATTGAGGCAAGGTTTTGGCATGAGGTCTGCTTTGAGGTCATCTATGGTGTATCCCACTCCTAGATCAGTTTGCAGCAGTCAGTGGGGTCCACACAATCAACAGGATGTCATTTGATGTATTTTTCTCTCAAATGAGGGGGACAAGATTTGATCATTTGTGTACTTGGACATGTCATTGAGTCTCATGTTATATTATTGTTCCATGGGGTGATGCTAGTGAAGGGGAATAATACATCCTAGCCCCACCATGTGCTCCTAGTCACTTGTCCTAGTCATCTTATGTGGCACACTTGTATTCTAGCCACTCTTATGTTGTGCGCCATCCCCCCTAGGGCATTTTTAGCCATGACATCATCCCTTTAGTGAGTGATCCATGTCATGTTATATACCAGCTCATCTTAGCCATTGATTATATTGTTGTATCTTTTGATCTCAACCACTCATTTCAAAAGTGGTTTAGGGTTTTGGTCTCCCTCATCCTATTTAAGGAAGAGACCCCGCTATTGTAAAGGCACCTTTGGAGCTCTTGAAACTTGGAATAAAAATACTATTTTGTAGATCTTCTTCTCTTGTCTTGATGGATTCTTTTGCAAGTTGAACATACAATTTTTTCTCTGTGTATCATTTGTGGATCTTGGGGCTTCAAATGTTTTCTTATAGGGAGGCCGATTTGGTGAAGAGGAGGACGATTTTGAGGGAGGCTATTGTGGGGAAACCCCATATCTTGCCTTAGATTGGCCTTTTGTCTCAGGGAGTATCATTATTGTATCTTAGTGACATAGTTGATGCTTTCTCTTTCATCATTATCACCATTCTTTTGCTAGATTTGTTTCTCATCTTGATCTTGTCTTGCAGGAGGAGGGCGAATTGGTCAACTTGGAGGGAGGACGATTTCACTTGGAGCTTTGGATCTCACTCTTGAATATACACACAGGGGGAAAATTATCAATTTGCAAAGTGGCCACAAGCTTTTGAGGTATGTTCTACAAGGTATGTATCTAGATCCACCCATCTTTTCTCCTTTGGTCATTTAAAACCCTAAAATCAAAACCCTTGCATTTTTTATTTTTCAGATCTCTAGAGATCTAGCAATCACTTGGGCTTAATAATTAAAACCCACCTTAATAATCATCTTAACTATCTCGATCTAAATTTTGGTGTACATCCGACTCTATTTTCCCCCCGATCTAAGGCACTAGTCCTCTCTTGAGGCAAGTCGCACTCCTTGAGTAAGTGGTCTTTTGCTAGATCCCACATGTGGATATTGCTCATTCTTCCTCAAATCCATAGATCCATGTCATAGCATACCCCCTAGTGCCATTTCAATTTGATTTTGACCTTGTGGGCCCAATTTGGACCATTTTCCACTTTTTAAGGGTGGGCCCCACTTGGGTACTTTTTCTTGGCATTAGATCTATCTAGATCTACTATTCCTAATCCATAAGTGACCTTATCTAACGCTTGCTTGAACTTTTGTCATCTCCTTAACCCTCTTCAACCAAGCCCTAACCACCTTGGGTCCACTTATCATCCTAGATCTAGATCTTGTTTCATCTTGGTCTCCTACTCTTTCATCATCACATTTCCCTAGGAGGTCTAGATTGAATTCGCTAGCCTTCATTGGCTAAGCTAGGGTCTCCCCCTTGGTCTTGCTTAGGCTTGATCTAAAGTGAAGAGTGCCTCGGTTAACGTGACACCCAATTTGCATTGGGAACAGTGGCTTCTCTTGGATCACCTCTTTAGTTGTCTACACCTCTATCGTCCTGGATAGGATACCTTTAGAGACAACTACAAGTTGTGTGATAACATGAACAAAAGGCCATATCAGTCATCAAATATGAGGTCTCAAGGCTCAGCCTTGGCATAAGGTCTACTGAATGTATGATATAAGGATGCTTTGATGTGTGAGTAATTATAACTAATGTTGCTCATCATAGCTGATCTCTCTGAAAATATGCAAAGGAAAAGCTCGAAAAAGTGCAAATATCTGCTTTGCTAACAGGGTAGCCCATCTACTATGTATGTGACAACAGGCACATGATTCAATTCCTTTTCACACAAACTAACTTCCTCATTCACTTCTCTCACATATTCAATTTGGTTCTGCCTGGGATTAATGATGGAACAAAAACCAAGTGGGGAAAAATTAAATCTTAGAAGACGAAAAATCAAAATCAAGCCCACTTGTTGCTCTAAAATAGCGAAAAGATGAAACTGATCCTTAAACACATTTTCTAGCCACCAAGAATGATTGATAAAATGACAACAAGCATTATTGTTCCAAAGTGACTAAAAATGGAAATGAAGTGTTTTTTCTCCAATTATGGGACAATGCTCATACTCCCTATTGAAAATCTCAAAATCGAAAGATTGACTAGACTACAAACTCAAAGAAGATTGAAAAAGCTGGGACGGGAGGGTGGATGGAAAATATGTACTTTCTCCCAGATGGATAAAAAAATTTGACCTTGGAATTTGACAAAAGGAGAATCCTTTCAAAAAAAAACTCCTTGTTCTAGGAATGATTTCAAGGGTTTGATCAAGTTCAATACTTACTATTTGAGGAAAAGACTCCCCAAAACTATCTAACTCCAAGAATTGGATTAAGTTAGATGAGCAAGGAAAAGGAATACTTAAGGATTCACCATAAGAAGTTGAGCAATGATTAGAGCATATAATGTGGTTTACTAATTCATCCTCATCTTGAGATTGCTCTTCCATTGATTTATCATTAAATTCATATGAGGATAAATGATCATTTTCATTGAATTGATCAGGGAGAAAATTAACAAATGTATTTACAACATCCTGATTATTTACACAATGATCACATGAAATCACTTCAAGAGGGCCTTGGTTGATCCCCCATTTTCTTCTTCTTCAACAAGATGATATGAAATCGAACTATTGCAAATGATAGAGTGACTAGGGAGTTTCTCTTCAAGAGAAGCCTCAATAGACTCATTGATTAAAAGCTCAATCTCAGAAATTTCCTCAAGATCAGGACTAGGGCTTCTTAAGAATTGATTTGAAGTTTCATCATTCATGCAATGATTAGGGATTTGCTTATTACAAAGAATTTCGATAGACTTACAAGTAAAAGACTCATTCTTAAAAGAAATTGGGCAAGAGGGGTCATCTCCAGATGCTAACAATTTAATTGATATTTGATTATTTATTGGCTCAACAATAGGATCGAAAAGGGGAAGGCTTGGATCTTGGATTTGATCATCATATTCATTTCCCCATTCTTCTAAGAATTTATTTTCAAACATGTCATCCGGAAATGCTATTGGTCGTCAAATTCAAGAACCAGAGCTCAGCACTTCCTTGGAAAGATGAGGCCAATAGTTTCATACATACATCCTCATGGGTTATAGATAAATCGTTAATAACTTTCGTAAATAGGTCAAGGTTCCTTTTAGCAAATACCTCATAACTTTCATCAAATTTAGGCAACCTTTCACGGGCTTGACTAGGGATTTGATGAGGATACCCAACAACTTTTGAGAAGTCGAAAACTTTCAATCGACCGAAAGTCCTTGACCGCTCAGAAGCAGCCATGGATGATAACTGATAGAAAATTCAGGAGCTTAAATGCAAATTGATGCACCCCATGGTTTCTAGATATGATAGGATCGATCACTAGTAGAGTCACTTTTTGTGGAGTCGCAAGGTAAACTATTGATCTTGTTTACCAAAAGATATGTCATTAAAATAGGGGGGAGAGACGAGTGAAAAGATATGGTTATGAATAATTTAGGAATACAAATGATAACCATCAAACTTATAAGACCGAGTGCGATAGGATATGAATTACGCATGGACACTCGCAGACACCTAAGGTAAGCCTCTACCTCCCTGATAGCGGCGCCAAAGATGTTATCACACAACTTGTAGTTGTCCCTAAAGGTTATCCTATCTAGGACGGTAGAGGTGTTGGATAAATAAAGAGGTGACCCAAGGGATGCCACGGTTCCCAATGCAATTGGATGTTACGATAACTGAGGCACTCTTCACTTTAGATCAAGCCTAAGCAAGACCAAGGGGGGGACCCTAGCTTAGCCAATGAAGGCTAGCAAACCCAATCAAGACCTCCTAGGGAAATGTGATGATGATAAAGGAGAAGATCAAGATAGGATTAGATCTAGATCTAGAAAGAAGAAGTCGACACAATGAGTTAGGGCTTGGTTGAAGAGGCTTAAGAGAAGGAAAAAAATTCAACCAAGTGTAAGATAAGGTCACTTATGGATTAGGAGTAGTAGATCTAGATAGATCTAATGCCAAGTAAAAGTACCCAAGTGGGGCCCACCCTTAAAATATGGAAAATGGTCCAAATGAGGCCCACAAGGTCAAAATCAAGATGAAATGGCATTAGGGGGTATGCTACACAATGGATCTATGAATTTGAGGAAGAAATGGAAATACCCATGATTGGGATCTAGCAAAAGACCACTCACCCAACTAGTGCGACCTCCCTTGGAGAGGCCCAGTGCCTTAGATCGAGGGGAAAATGGAGTTGGATGTCCACCAAACTTTAGATCAAGAATGTTAATAAGGTTATTAAGGTGGGTTTTAATTATTAAGCCCAAGTGATTGCTAGATCTCCATAGATCTGAAAAATAAAAATTACAAGGGTTTTGATGACCAATAGGATGAAAGACAAGAAAATGGATACGTACCTTGTAGATCTTACCTCAAATGCTTGCAGCTACCTTGCACATAGATGATTCTTGCATTTAGTTACAATTCCAAGCTAGATCCAAGTGATTCCAAGCAAAAACATCCAAGCCCTAGGAGGAAAAACGTCCCACTCAACCTGTAAAACAAACTACAATAAGTTAGATTTGATCCACAGATGAATGAGATCTAAGCATGGCATATCAAAAGAAGCAAATCAGTGGACAAAGAACAATTGAAAAACTCCCTTCAAGATGAAAACGTCTTGCCCAAGGGGGATGTGAGAACCCCAACAATCTTCCCTTCAAGCAATTCGCACCCCTACAACTAGTCAATTCGGCCTCCGTTTGTAGCTGTCAAAATCAACTGTAACAAGCAAAGATGTCTAAAGCAAGAGATGTATAATCATGTAAAAAAGCATCCCATCAAAGCACAAGAAGATCCATAGAAATAGTATTTTATTCCAAGTTTTCCAGAACCCAAAAGGTGCCTTTACAATAAGGGGGTATCACCCCATGGCACAATAATATAACATATCACTGAATGACATGTCCAAGTGTACAAATGATCAAATCCTGGCCCCCTCAACTGAGAAAAGAATACATCAAAACACATCCTGATGACTGTGTGGACCCTACTAAATGATGCAAATTGATCTGGAAGGAGTGGGATACACCATAGATGACCTCAAAGCAGACTTCATGCCAAAACCTTGCCTCAATTTCCCAAATCGAATTCCTAAATGACCTTTTTATTCCATTTTTATTCCACCTTAAAAACCACCAAACTTCCCACAACCCAATGTCTGTTGCCTGTGCACAAAAACTGGTTGTACCATCATGTTCGAAAGGGGGGTAATATGGTAATAACAAGTGGCTGGACCACCCCATTCCTCTGTAGCACCCTAGGAAACGACTAGCCTCCAATGCTCTAGCTGGACAGGCCACATCAACATTGCCAAACTGGTCAACAGGTGAAAAATTGCTCAAATCATGCCTAAGGGTGCCTGAAACTAAAAGATAAGTGTCTCAATGGATCTAGAAGACCCAAATCCACTAGAGATGAGTACACATACCCCTCATGGTAACTTGTAAGATCATCTGTAGCATCCACCATACCCAGACAAGTAAAAATCTGATGATCTAGAAATAATAATAATCAATAAAAACTGCATCAATCATCCTCTGAAACCTATGCCCATCATATGGAATCATCAAAAGGTATATAAAGGACCATAGATCAACATCATACAATACAAGTGGTTTATCTCATCACAGATCCCAAGGTTGACCTTGGTCAAACTAGGGTTGACCTTGGTCAAACTAGGTTTGACCGGCCAAACTGATCAAAATATGACCCTAGACAAAGAAGTCATGCAGTTGCAAGTGCAAATGGTTAAGACATGCTCTTTAAATCATTTTCATAGCAAGACTCTAAAGCATTAAGCATTATTTCACTGGCAGTTAATAGATAATAGTAGGTTAGTTAATAATTTACTTTCAAAGAGAAACCCAAGAATATACTCATTTGTAGACATGATCAATTTGATAGCAGAGGGTGAAGGCTAAGGATGCAAGGCTAGGCTGAGAGGGGATGACTTGACTGACTTGACACTGTGATACTTTGGATAAGGGAAATGGTATTACACACTTAAGCATGTGTTGGACAAAGAATACACAAGGAATGGTGGTGTCTCACAAATGGGTAAGTTGTTTAGAGAAGTGTTTATTCAACCTTAGCAAAAGGTCTACTACTAGAACCGTCGTGAACTAGGTGCCCGGATAACCATAACTTGAGGTTCTAGGGGACACTTAGAATTAGCTATCCCTTGCTCCATCTCATATCATAACCCGCAGGCTCAATGAGGAAAATTTCGCATAAGGTCAGCAGTCTTTAGATTTGGCATATACTTAACCACTGCTTTATTTGGACCTTTCATTTCATTTCATATAATTTCATGGCCAGCAATCTTTAGATTTAGCATACATTTATCCATTGCTTTTTAGGCCTTTAGGACCCCTCTGGGATTTTGCATGTGCTTAAAAGCACAACTAATCGTAGCTTTCATCCGGGGTGCTTTTACATTTCATTGCATTACATTTCACAACCCTTTTCATTAGGGTTTACAAAAGATATATATATCAATAATTTCCAAAGGTAGTACAATTTGCTTCAGGTTTTAGCCAACACAACTCAAGCAACTAAGGGGACTTCCACAATCAAGATCAAACATCGGGGAAACCAACTAGAGAGATCAAGGTATAAAATCCAACTCACCAAAGGTAAGTTTTGTTGCCAACTCAAAGCCAAGACACAAAATAAACATGGATGTTGTCCAACACAGAGGCAAAAGTGAGGAGGTCCTCCATATCACAAGTCAAGGTGTAAGTCAAGGTAAAGATCAATAATGAGGAAGGATAAATGGATGGATGGAGACAAGTGAAAATGGTGCCTAAGCTAGCAAGTCAAAAAGACAAAAGTGATCATGTCCACATTCCTAGAAAGGTAAAGACCAACGAGTATAAAGCAAGAGTTTCCAAATGTCAGTAATACAACCATGCATATAATCCATAACAACCAATTTCATTTTAACATATATAAACTTCAAGATCATAATTACTATATGCCAAGTCATTGCTATCAAAATGACCTAAACAGCAAGATAATAATACCAATGCACATCATATATACACTGGGTCATATATCAATATCTGTAATCTGGACCAACTATACCCACTGAGAACACTGCATCTGAAGCTCTGAACACTGCCCTGTATCTGTATGGAATAAAAGGTCATATTGGTCATCAAATCTGAGGTCTTAAGGCTCAAGCTTGGCATAAGGTTTACTGTATGTCTGATATAAGGATGCTCTGATGTGTGAGTGATCATAAATAATGCTGTTCATCATAGCTGATCTCACTGAATATGTGCAAAGGCAAAGCTCGGAAAAGTGCAGATATATGCTCCGTAATCATAGTAGCCCAGCTACTATGAATGTGATAACAAGTACTTCATGATTTTGATTGATAATTACACATAATCAGTATTTTAACTATCGCAGATAATAATGATATTTCTTTTCAGTAAAAGCATTTTATTCACTTGCAATGTTGAAAAAATTATGGGTAGTTCTGGCCTCTATAGGCATGGAAATTTTGGTCTAAATTCTATATTATTGAATGTCTATGACTCTGTTGTGCAGACTCAAAGTAATTCTTCATGATTTTGAATGATAAGTACTCATAATCAGTATTTGAACTATCCCAGATAATAATCATATTTCTTTCAGTACACCATTTCATTCACTTACAACATTGAAAAAAGTATACTTTCATGAGTAATACTAAAGACATACCGAAACAGCAAAAATAATGATAGACGAAGCCCCCAGATTAGTACAAATAGAGTCAGTATAACCTGAAAGTCAATTTCATAAAACAGCATTGATTATTAAAATGGAAAAGAATAGTAGCGTTATATGTTAATAATGTAACTTGTCCATGGGTAAGAAAAATAAATCACAATTGCGATTTATCCAGTTAAAACCACCAAGTAATACAATAAGCTTTAGTATAAGCAATTAAATTCTAAAACAAAGCAACATGGTTATGGTTACAGCTAGGAAAATGCTCACATAGAATTCAAAGACCCAACTTATATAATTGAGTGGATGCATGTGTCAAACCGGGCTTGTGAGAATAAAAAATCAACTTGTATACAGTTCATAGAAGCTGTGTATCATTTTATATTGATTCTGACTTTAAAACAGGATTTACAGTTTAAGCTAGGTAAGAGCCAGTTTGTGAGAAAATTTTGGGCACATTTCCAAGGATGAATGCCATATAACAACAGAGTAAATACAAGGAAATGAAGATAAAGCTATCAATCAATATATTCTATCAAACTTTCAGCAGAAACCAATGAGGTATACAATATATATTTCTTGAATGACGTAGGAATTTTCACTGTATTCCTTCCAGACAGCTGCCTTGTTTTCTGAAAATTTCTTTCTGAGAATCTAGTCATAGTTGAAAACATTGCAAAGCTGTAGTGGGTCTCTTCTATTTTGTGTTTAAGCTGATCCTGTGAAATTTGAACTAGTAGTTGCTGCGGAAATGGGGAATGCAATGAGGTCTGCAAAATAGAAGTGGAAACCAGAACAGTTCACAGAAGAAAACAGCAGGTCATCACAGATAACAAGACATGTGAGTCAGCATTGGTCGCAGAAGAAATGTGCGGGAAGACAACAAAAAGTGCAGCAATGGTTTCTTCGTAACTTGACAGTTATACCTGAGCAGAGTTGGATGTATTGCATGGAATACGAAATGATTGTGCTACTGATGTAAAGTTGATAGTTTTGGAGTAACTGTTATCTTGGAATAGCTGAAAGGACTTGTAACTTGTAAGAGATCTATATAGACTTGGACTCCTCACAAAAGAATATGAGAAATGAGTAAGAGATTCCATGCTGTTGTTTAGTGAAATTGAGCTGTAAAGATGAAACTAAGGGTTGCCACTTGCAACCTAAAAATTCTGGCATCTTTTGTTGAATGTTAATACATACTGTGATCTAGCTGTCATATTTTGATGTTTATCCTATGATCTAGTATGTAAATGATTACTTAAGTAATTGATCTGTAAAGTATTGGAAAAGTTAGGAAAATATGTCAAGAAGGAAAAATACACCATGTGGACCTAACCACCTAGCCCTAGCCAATGAACAAACAGTCAGAAAACAGATTTCTTGGAAAAGAGAGAAGGGTGGGCAAAAGAAAAGGGAATCCAATCTTCTTCCAGTGGACACAGGTTCACAGTACACCATAAAAGTTATTTTTCGTTAATAAAGAACAGAGTATTTGTTTGTCATTGGAGTTTTTATAACCGAAGAGGGTTTTCTCCACAAAAATCCAGGTTACATTCCTTGTGATTATTCCCCCTTGTTGCTACCCAATCCCTTAATTTTTAGGGTGGTTGAGAGTAACATTAGTGCCTAGAATGATTTTAGGCATATGGAGTCTATAAGGCAACAAAGATGAGCTGTTTTCTTATGTGATAGGCAAGAATGTAGCTGGAATGAACAACCTACAGCAGTCCTATCTTGCTGTTTGTTTCTGATATTAACTAAGAAACCGGATTCGTCCTAAAGGCCCCCCGTGTCCCATGGGGATCGAATCGGACACGATTCGATCTCAATTTGTGTCCGATTCGACTTTCAGTCGAATCCGAAATCGGGACACGCTTCAAATTCGAATCGGACACGAAATGAGATCGTGTCCCCAACTGTCGGACACGAGCCCCGAAAACAGGACACGTAAAGCGTGGAAAAGGGCGGCCAGGTTTGCTTTAAAACAAATTTTTGGGTTTCTTTTTGTCATTTGCAAGCAATTGGTTGAGAGTGAGTTGTATGTGGAGGTGAAGGAGATTTGAAGGCTATCCATTGTTTCCAAGCGATTCCAACTGCATTGCGGTGGATTTGTGGAGAGGATTGCAAGCTTAACCATCACACAAGAAAAGGAATGTCTCAATCAATTAGGGCAGGAGGTAGGGGGCAAAGGAAAGGGAGAAATGCACCATCTAGTGCCTCCCCTCGTATTCCACCAAGCACAAGCGGTTCTCCTCCTCCGTCAAGTGCTCCATCGGCTGCTAGTGGAGTTCATTCTATGGCTCCATTTAACCCTGTTTTACCAAGACAACAAGCCCAAGAAAAAAAATACCCTTTGTGGAAGTATGTGACAAGGAAAGATGGGCCCGGGGCAAAGCTTGGTGGAGGAGGCAATTTGTCTTGGAGATGCAATTTTTGCAAGCATGAGTTCAAGAGCACATATTTCCGGGTTAAGGGCCATTTGTTGGCCCTTCCTTCTTGTGGGATTTCGTCATGCAAAGCAGTGAGTGTTAACCAAAGGAAGGATATGGAAAGAGAGGATCATGTTGGCTTAGGGAAGGTGGCAGCAGCAAGCAAGAAAAAAGAGGATGATCCTCTTCCATTCTTGAGGAATTCCTCTAGCACCAAGCCTCCATTTCCACCTAGCATTCATGGAGGTGGGGATACTTATCAAACAAGAAAGAGGCAATCTACAGGCGGTCCAATGGATAGGATTTTCCAACAAGAGGCGCGAGAAGAGGTAGACCTTACCATTGCATTTTTCTTCTACCTCAACTTCATCTCATTCAATGTTGCACGGTCACCATTGTATTTTGAGACGATTTGAACTATCTTGGAAGGAGCTCCAAGTGGTTATGTGCCTCCTGGTTCAGAGAAGCTTAGAACCACATTGTTGGTTAAAGCAAAGAAGGAGGTAGATAAAATCCTTGAGTCAATTAGAACAACATGGCCCTCATGCGGTGTGAGTATTGTTTCTGATGGATGGAGGGATCCCACACGCCATCCACTCATCAATTTCATGGTATCTTCCTAAAATGGACCGTTGTTCTTGAAAGCGGTGGATGCTCTTGGAAAATACAAGGATGCACAGTATATGGGTGATTTATTCATCAAAACCATTGAAAAAGTAGGTGTTTATTCATGTGTACAAATCATCACGGACAATGCACCTGTTTGCAAGGTTGCTGGCATGATTGTGGAAGCTAAATATCCACAGGTATGTTCATTTTGGACACCTTTCAGTTCTAATTTGCTCATTGTTTGAATTTGGTCATTGCAATGTTAGTGTTGTAGAGTCATTGATACATGCTTTTATTACTCTTACATGTTTTTTGGACACCTTGCATTGTCCATTCCTTGAATTTAGCACTGAAATCCATTGCTTCGGATGTGTCATGGATTGGCAACCTTATTGAGAATGCACGCCATGTCCGTAACTTTATACAAAACCACACAAATGCCCTCACCATCTACAAAGAGTACACACAGCTTTCATTGCTGAAGATTGCAGATACTTGGTTTGCTTCCTCATTCATCATGCTCAAGAGGTTGAGGGAGGTCAAAACTGCTCTTGGGTCCATGGTGATTTCAGAGTTTTGGTCTTTTTGGAGAAAGACGGATCAAGCTGCTTCACAAAAGGTGAAGGACACGGTGTTAGATGATGGTTGGTGGGACACGGTAGATCTTCGCATTAAGATCATGTAGCCAATCATTTCTTTGTTGCGGTTTGCAGACACGGACCAACCTATCCTAGCAGAGGTTTACAAGGGGTGGGATTCCATGATTGAGTCCATGAGGTCCATTGTCATGGAGAATGAGTGTCTTGAGTATGGGACATCGGCAGAGAACTTATGGACCATTATTCGGGATATTCTTATCTCCAGGTGGGATAAGAATTGCACACCTTTGCATTGCTTGGCCCACTCCTTGAACCCCAAGTTCTACACTCAGGAGTGGCTCACTGGTGGATCGGGGGCCTCACACAGAGTCCCTCCTCACATGGATGTAGAGATTGCACATGGGAGGAAGATAGCACTTAGACAGCTATTTCAGGATAGAGACCTACTTGAGAAGGCGGAGGAGGGCTTTGTAGATTTTTCCACTGGCACTAGGAGATTTGGAGGCTATGATGTGCTTAGAGATAGGGGGTTAAGAAACCCTATACTTGGTGGGCAACTCCTGGAGCAACATCCCCTATTCTACAAAAGTTAGCCTTGAGGGTCATCTCTCAAGTTACATCATCCTCTTGTTGTGAGAGGAATTGGAGCACATATGAGAACTTGTACAGTGTGAAGAAGAGCAGGCTTGAGCAGTCCAGGGCAGAGTCGATGGTGTAAGTGCACTCCAACCTTCGTCTTATTTACAGGAAGAGGGAGGAGTGGGTGAAGGGAAAGACAAAGATGTGGGATGTCTTTCCTGATGATATGGGTTTGGACAGCAATACTGAGTTGGCATTAGCCAACATGGATCTTAATGATCCAGTGCTAGAGCAGGTCACTTTTGATGATAGTGATCGTATAGAGGGATCATCCTCCACAGTAGCAAGTGCAGATCGTCAGATGGGCAGAGAGGAGGAGGAGGGGGAGGAGGATGAGGATCAGCGCAGTGCCAATGATGAGTATGTTGATTCAAGCATAGAGGAGGACTATTGACATATGGGATTCTCCCATCTTGATCCACCCCTTTTTGTATTTACTTTTAGTCTATTTGGCATTTGCCAGTGCCCAGTGGCATTCTGACATATATGTATACATTTTGATTTTGATGGCTTAATGAGAAATATGGTTCCGACATGCATCTATGTGTCTCATTGTGATTTGTGAATGACAAATGTGTTGTGAATCATGATTTGTGAATGACAATGTGTAACATTAATGTGTTTTTATTCTAATTTCTATTGAATATTTGTAAATGTTCTAGTTTCTAAAGATTTTTGAATCTATATGTCTATATTTTTAAATTTTAATATATTTAAAAAAAATATATGTCCTTCGTGTCCTGATTCCAAGGGTCACTGTGTCCATGTCGGACTCTTGTATTTTCATGTCCTGTGTCCCCGTGTCAGGTGACTTAGCTGATATATCTTAATGTTGCACTTAAGCTAGAAAATCCAAAGTGGTGCAAGACAAAGGGTAAATCAAGAGGGAAGCTAGTGCCAACACACTAACCTTTTCTCACTTTAGACGGGCTCTCCTTTGGTACAAGGAGGGTGTTTGTATGATAGGATTTCTAAAGCTAGGCAATGGAGGCTTAAGTTGAAGTAAAGAGTTAGCTCTAGCAAAACATAAGTTGTTATAGTATAGGAAAATATAAAGTTTATGGAGGACAGAGACTAGTGTGTATCAAGATTGGGCAAATGGAGTCAATAAGAGAGTCAAGAAGGGAAAAAATGGATGATAGGTGGATGTAATTGCTGCTGTAATAACACATAAATCACTTTGACAGCAGATTTAAAATGGCTGGAAATTACATTCATATTGGTCCATTTGGGGGTACTCTGCTTATGCACATGCCAGACAATTAAAGGGAGATTTCACTTATAGCTGAAAACACCATGCAACCTTTCACAGAAATGGTATAACATAAATGATTCAATTAGTGAGTAAAACAAGCAAGGAGATAAAATAGGAAACACCTCATCTAATCTCCTTCTCCTATGACCAAGTTGATCTAAAATGGATCCCTTATTGCAACAGAATTAAAAGCCATTTCCAGCAAAGATAAATCAACAATATGAAGAAAATGGAAGCCACACTCACATAGAAACCCTTATGATTCACATTCACCTTCAAAATATATTCAACGAGGCTCCAAAATAGTTCTTACACAAGTCCAACCATAACAAATGAGGGATAGAGTTGCTCTTTAAATAGAATGAGATGCATCTCCCTTTACAATAAAATATTAATTATTTTCCAAGGAATAACAATAAAATATTACACTTCAAACCTCCTCAACAACTTCCTTACTAAAAATAGCAATAGGTTGTTGATATCCTCTTTCTTTTCCAAGAAGAATCAATAAAATATGCTAGATCGATCCTTATCTCCAAGAAAAAAAATATAATATGCTCTCTCACATAACCAACTCATGAGATAATTCAAACAATAATAGAATAATGAGTGGTTATGTCACATGTAACAACCTCCAACAAAATAAGCTCAAAAAGGGTAGGACGTGTTACCACCTAAAGTGGCAATTTAGTTGGACTTCAGTGAGCTTCCAATATTGCACAATTACTTGTGCTCTTTCAGAGTTCAGAAGTTCCAAGTTTGGTTTGTTCAAGGCCCCTTTTTTAATTTTTGTAGTGCATGACCATGCCCCACGGGGTTTGTAATAAAGTGTGCTAGCATGGTGGCCTTTGAGTGACTTGGTTCCCTAGGACTTGACAACCAAAGAAGGTATTCCAAGGAGTTTTTTCCCTTGTCGATTATACTTTTCCTTTAGCCGAGTATAATCGATGAGTTTTTCTCTTGCACCTCCAAAGCTGGAATGCCCAAAGTGGTGGTTAGGCCCTAGGGGGTTATTAGAGTTCATTTTGTAACATGTATAAACATGCTAGACGCTAGAATTTAATCGTTTGGTTATGTACTAGGTTCCCCTGAAGTTTCAGTCGATTCCGAGAAAAATATTTTTTTTGCATTTTTAAGCCATTTTTTAAATGGTTATTATGAAAAAATTCAAATGGTGATAAAATTGTGATCCCGAGTCGGAATTTGGCGCGAGGGTGCTCATTTTCAAGCTCAGAGCATCCTCTTTACCCTGGTAAATGGTTTTCCAATGTTTCGGGCGACCAAAACATCTCGTGGAGAAATTTTTCCTATCAGAGCTACAGAATGGCACTTTAATTGTAAAAAGTGCAACAAATTGCACCATGGTCAAAATTGAAAAAATTAAAAAAAAAAAGAATTAAGGACATGCCAAATGACATGGCATTAATTCACTTAAGGTGGTCGAATGTATTAAAAAGACAAACCATATGTTAAAGTTGAATTAAAAGTCAAAATTGGATTATTTCAAGACCATGCTAAGCTCTCCTCTCCTTCACGTGGGCCTACCATATGGAATTGGGTAAGTGGTGAGTTCAAAGTGGTGGGCGCTTGCATCTTATGAGGTGGCATGAAGAACAAGTTTTAGCTTCAAGTTGAAGCTCCAACCAACCCCACCACTCAACGATGCAATGGAAACATCCATTCGATCTTCCACCTTCACGTGAGCCGGCAGCTTACTTGGCCATGTGTGAATTGGTTGGATAAGTCATTGGTGGGGGCGACTATCTTTCTTTGAGGTGGCAGAACGTATTTGGTAAGCTTTTGCAAACACCAATCAGAACCTTCACCCACCGTCCATGAAAGCATGGAAACATCACCATGCTCCTCTTCTCCTCACGAGTAAACTGTCCACAAACTCGACTGCTTCCATTTGTGATTGATTTTTCCAAGTGCAATGGTGCATCGTCATTGGTTTTGAGCTTGCTTGTTCTACAATCTAGGAGGTTTCCCTCCTTAGGGTTTTGCACCCTAGCTGGCTTGCCTCATGCTATTTATTGAGGAGCTGAGGTCCATTGGAAACCCTCTGAAGGTGGAACCTCTGCTCTTGTCTATATTTTTTGGTTATTGAGTAATAAAAGGCTTTGGAGGATACCCTAGTGTTGTCTGCAGTGTGTATTGTCTTAAGATTTACATTTTATCAAGCAAATCTGAAAGTAGATCTAATTTTACAAATTTTCATTTTCAAGTTTGTTTTATCGTAAAATCTAGAGTTCTTGATAGGAAAAAATTGTTTTGGTTGAATAATATATTTGGTTTTTTTAAGAGCTTGTTATTGGCTTCCCCAAAAGAGAAAGCCAAGATCCCATGAAACGGATTTTCTAGTTCGTGTTCTTGGTTCATTTTTACTCACTTTTCATTACTAGTTTAGCTAGATTTCATTTTTGCATTTTGTAGCATTGTCAGAACACTCTTAAAGTGTTCTGATTGTAAGAGTGTTCTGATTGTCATTTCTAATCAACTTTAGCTTGCTGGTCTGTTTTATGTTCTTAGTAGGTTGGAGTTAAAAAACTCACAGAAAAGTCATCTTGAAGCTCCCAGAACCACCCTGTGAATCAGCTGTTCAAACATTGTTTCACTTTCACGTTTTATTGTAAACTATCTTGTTCCCTAATGATAAAGGGCAAGCAGTAGTTCTTTGAATTTCTTGATTGTAATCGAAAGAATAAAAAGAGCTCAGCAGGCAATTCCAGCGCCCAACCCCAATCCCCCCAAGGGGGATTCGCACTTTTTTCATTTTTTTTTTCGTAACTTTTTCTAATTTTTCGTTTTAGATTAGTTTTATTTAAGCAGTAGTAATTAAACAACTCACTCAAACACACAACGTTCTCCAAGGACTCATTTATCATTTTGTTATATGCTTATGTGTTTTATTCAATCATTACTATGTTCTTAAAATCTAATCCTAAAATTAACCCCCCTTGCTCCACCGAAGTACTCCACCATTTGGTGTGAAGAAAATATATTCTTGGGGTTTAGTGTAGATTAATCATCCACTCACATTTTAATAAAACGAACCACACCCCAAGCCCAAACTTCAAGGTATGCTCTTGGCCGCTGCAGCCTAGTCGGAACAGCTGGATCAATCAGAAACGAGTGCAAGGTACTTAGTTTTAATAGGAAAATCCACTAGAACCAAATTCTAAGAACTCGGGAGGTTGCATGGAAGGAAACTACAAAGTCAGCAGGCTACTATTAAGCCCGGTTCATCCTCGCCTGGTTGGACACTTGGTAAAGCTGCTAAAGCAATCAGTTCGAAGGTTAAGTTTCTTTTGCGCCAAACCAAGAATTACCCCACTCCTTAATCCACTCATTTAATAATCTTAAAGTTTACCAACTGAGACTGCAATACTTTCACCGAGACCACAAAAGCAACCCTACATAGCAGCAATCGCACGCAATTCACATTCTCGGCAATGGTCATTAATTTTCCATGTTTTAAGTTTCAATCATAAATGTCGTGAATGCTTATCTATCTTGTGTTGGGTTAATTAAATGATTTAATTCGCAAGCAGTGCTTAGTTGTTATTTTTCCATCTCGTCATCTTTTAATTCCTAGAACAGACTTTTTCTTTTGTTATAGATTAAAAGCCTTAGTTTATTTTTCATAGGGACCACCCCCCTTGGCTTTGCTAGGAGTAAGCCTAGACGTAGGAGTCGAGTAATCAGGTGACAGCACTTGACTCTCACTTGCCCCCAAGGACACACCGAGCGGCTTGAAGGTTTCATGCCGCATCCGCCCAGGTGTGTATTAGGCGGCAACAGGACACCTACACAAAAGTGGCTACTTGACCTTGTCAAGTGCTCCAACAACCTCCTCAAATCTCTCCAAGAGAAAACAACTCTCAATGAATGTGCAACCACCAGTACCACCTTAAAATAGCATGTATGAGCCTCCCAAGGTGGATGCACCATAAAATTAGGAGGAAGACCAAGTAAAAGCTCCAAAGTCCTCTTCAAAAGTGGATGCACCATCAAATAAACAAGTGTAAAGTATGTAATAAAAGCTCCATAAGTCAGGCGACTAGGATTTGAAACCCCCTAAATGACATATCCCTCTATATAGCATGAATAAATGTGCAATGAAACAATCAATGTTGGGATGCATCTTGTTGCTGCCTAATACACACCTGGGGGGAACGCGGTGGGAAACCTTCAAGCAGCTCGATGTGTCCTTGGGGGAAAGTGAGAGTCAAGTGTTGTCACCTGATTACTCGACTCCTCCGTCTAGGCTACTCTTAACGAAGCCAAGGGGGGTGGTCCTTATAAAAGAAACTATGGCTTTTAAACTATATAAAGCAAAGAATAAAAGCTATTCTAGGAGTTAATGTTGGATGATGAAAATATTACAACAAGGAAACCAATTTGCAATTCATTTCAATATAACAACACATGATATAAAAGACATTCATGACATTTTATGATTTAAGTTAAACAATTATAACGTATGATGACCAGTGTCGAGATTGTGAATGTGATTGTTGTTGTGTTGTGTCGTGAAAGTATTGCAAAGTCTTCTTGTAAATTTTAAATTTTTAATGAGTATTAAAGGAGTGGGTAGATTGTTGGTTTGGCCCAACTCTGAATCGCTCCTTTGAACTGGGTGTTGTGACAACTATACCAAGTGTCCAACCAGGTGAAGATGAACCTTCTTACGACAGCCTGCTGACTCTATAGTTAGCCTCACTCGACAACATTGAAGGATTGTCCTATTAATACTAGTCACTCTACGTCCTTTTCTGATTGATCCAACTGTTAAGGCTAAGCTGCAGAGATCAAGAGCATACTTCGGATTTCGAGTCTTGATTAATTTTATTTAGTGTTGCAAGGTGAATTATTAAACTAATATACATCCCAAGAGTCTATTTTCCACACACCAAAAGGTGCAGTACTTCGGGAAAGCAAGGGCTCAAATTTTAATGTAAATTGAAAAATAACGACAAAGGCATGAAATGGTAAATCTAATCTAAGGAGTCCTTTAGGGACATTTGTGTGCTTTGTGATGTTATTTAATTACTATTTGCATAAAATAAACTAAGTTTAAGTAAAAAAAATTCAAAAATGCAAAAAAAACCAAAAAACCCAGAGCCCCCCAGGGGGATAGGGGCAGGTGCTGGAATAGCCTGCTTTGCTCTCTTTATTTTTGTTACAAAATGACCGTGCTTCAGGGAATGCTGCTGGTCCTTTATAATTTGAGGATCCAAACAGCTTACAAAGGTTTGATAAAATTGTTGCAAGTAGAGGGAAGCCTCCGGGGGGTCTTGGATGCTTTGAATCTTCAAAAAATGGCCATCATTCCTCTCAATATGATTGCTAAGGTCTGCAAAACAACGAACAACAAATGATGAAACATGCCCAAAAACACTTTAAGAGTGTTTGGGAAAAGGGCCTAAAAATGCACAAAAAAATTCTAAGTAAAATAATTGCGAAAAAGAGAGTAAAATGACTAGGAAAAGTGAGCTAGAAAGCTACTTTCCTTAGGATCTTTGCTTGGTTTTGGAAAATTCAAGCCAACCAAAGGCACTTAATTGCAAAATATTAAATGAGATCAAAAGTAAACTTAGACAAACCTAGCCTTTTGATATGCAAAACTAGCAACTTGATTTGAAAAGTCTACAATACTTAGATCTAGAAACTTTTAAAATAAACTTTGAAAGTCTAATCTAGATTCTTAGTATGATTCAAAGCAAATAGCCATATTCATGATTTAAACTTTTAGAGTGTAGATCTATGAATGTTTTGATCAAAAGTAACCGGAACTGAAGATAGCTCTGAAATAAAGAGAAGGGGAAAGGAAGCTCTTTCAAGTGAAAAACCGAGAAATGGAGATGAACTTCTAGATTACCGTGGGACTAGATCTGAAAAGAAAGAAGTTAGAAAAAGACAAGAGAGACAAACAAGTTCTCTTCTCCCTCAACCAAAAGGATACCTGCAACTTACATCAACTCATACACAAAGCATTAGATCTAGAAGCATATATTCAAGAAATCAAAGCCAAAATTACTCATAAGCAAATGATGCATTTTAAAACTAGATTTCTTAAAATATAAAACAACAAGACTAGAGAAGTAAACAAACTTAACTAATCTAGCTTACAAAACCAATAATTGTCCTTACAGTAAACCAAGACCGAAGCATGAAGTATGTGAGCAGCTTGCTACAAGTAATCTTTGTTCAACACATTGATCATCCATCCACACATCAAGGAAACACAAAGATTCGACCTCCAAAGTCTCTTTATTCTCAGATAATCACAATGAAATAGAAAAGAGCAGAGCATTGCCTCTCAACACCAACTAGTAAAATAGAAGGCAAGCACTTGCTTAAATAATGAAATGCAAGCAAGAGGGCATCATTCCCAAGGGAGAGGGCGCATCCATAAAGTGGGAGTTCAACCATAAGTTCGTAGCATTGATATAGGAACTGATTTGGATGTCAAACCAAGGGGAATGTGCCACCTTGAATGAGGTAGGCACTCCCTACCTCGTTGAAATCACTCCAACCAAGGTTTGCCAAGTCATGGTGACGCCCACATGGGGAATGTGCCACCTTGAATGAGGTAGGCACTCCCTACCTCGTTGAAATCACTCCAACCAAGGTTTGCCAAGTCATGGTGACGCCCACGTGGGAGATGGGCGCATTCCTTTGCTTTGATTATTACACATTTGACTTTTAAATCAACCAAACTCTAACGATTTAATAAAAGGATGTATTTTCCCTTCATAAGAGATATAATATGCCAACTCATTTGGCACATGTTACTTGCTTTTTTTAAATATATATATATATATATGTATGTATATATATATGGTGTCATTTTGTCGCATCATTAGCATTTATTTACCATTATGTCGACCCGATAAGAAAAAATGCTCCAAGTGATAATTTAATCACCTGAAACATAGGAAGACTGGGTCCCAGGGTAAAGAGGACGCTTTGAGCATGAAAACGAGCATCCCTGCGCCAAATTCCGCTTTCGGATCTCACTTTTATCCAAATTTGAAATTTTCCAATTAAACCATTAAAAAATGGTCTAGGTTTGCGGAAAAAAAAAATATTTTTCTCGGAATTGACTCAAACTCCTGGGGGACCTAGTGCATGTCCATACGACTTATTACTGATGGCTAGCATGTAAATATACATAGACACTTAGGATTTAATAACCTCCCAAGGTTTGACCACCAAGGTGAATACTCCAGCTTTGGAGGTGTGAATGAAAAACTCAAGAATTATACGTCATTGAAGCGCAACACATAATTCCTAAGGAAAAAACACTCTAGAGTATGCCCTTGACAGATAAACCTAAGGTAAGCCAATCCTGTTACAAAACAACCATGCTTAGACCAACTTTATTACAAATCCTATGAGGCATGAACATGCGATAAAAAAATTAAAAAAGGGCCCTGAAAAGACCTGATTTGAACTTCTAAACACTGAAGTGCACAAGTACTTGTGCAAACTTTGGCGGCTCGCTAGAAGTCCAACTACGTGCAAATCAGTTGGTAACACATCCTTAACTAACTCCATAGCAATGTTTTCAATATGTAACTGTTATCACACAACTCGTAGTTTCCCCAATGGATAATCCTATACAGGACGACAGAGGGGACGGGCAACCAAAGAGGTGACACAAGAGGGCTTCGATCCCCAAGATGGATTGGTTGTCATGCCAATCGAGGCACTCTTCACTTTATACTATCCAAGCCACAGATAGTAAAGGGAGAGACCCTGGTCTACTCCTGACAAGAGAGATCTAACCCAATCACCAGATCAAGCTATGGAAATAAGGTACGTAAGGTGGGGTGAATAACCCTAGATTTAAGGAAACAATGTCATTGTGGAGGCTAAGGAAAAATAAGATTGGACTTTGATTGTTTAGACACAGTGACTTGAATATTAAGAGTGAATCTAGGATTTTAGTGCTAGGGAAAATGATCAAATCTGACTGCCTTGGGAAACGTGAACCTTAAAACAGGGAAAATGGTCCCACGGAGTAGATATGAAGAGTTAGGACTTTCTAGCACAACTTGCAAGTAGATCTGACATTACCAAGGTACACAACTTGGATCACTCATGAACAAGGGGGACATCCTCCCTCAATGATGCCCTAGGGGGGACGTGAGACACATAACATGACTAGGGACACAACATAACATCATAACATGGTGGGGGGTCTAGGAGATCACATCTTCACTCGGCAGATATTATATTTATCTGGCTCTTTTCATTCTCTCATCCAACACACTTTGAAGTGTGGCAGGGGAGTAGGCACATATCACTTACCGATAAAAAAAAATCCCTTATTTTATTTAGCTACTGCTAAATGAGGATCACAGACTGGTCGTTCCTCCGATTTTACTTAACTTCTAGGTGGACTCCCCAGAAGTAAGGCATTATAATCAACATATGAGAATGTAGATCAAATCCTAACCCAAACTAGTAGTCCTATACCCATTCCATCCTTAAAGGAGAGGGCAAAGCCGCTTTCCCTACATAGGAGGGGAAGGAGGTTCATTTCCAACCTTGCAAAAATGCTCAAATCCATCAATGACATGCTGAGGAAGGACACCAGACATCAAGTCAAAATAAAAGGTACTTGTTATCACACCATAGTAGCAGGGCTATTATTCTTGTACAGCAGATATCTGCACATTCCAGAGCCTACATTTTTTTTTTCCAGAGCATGGCTATACATATTGGATCACTCATGATCAGAGCAGTACATTATTCAGATTTTATGACCTTGTGTCAAGGCTGAGCCTTGAGAGTTCAGATTTGATGACTGATGTGACCACTTATCCCATTACAGTTTCAGTTCAGTGCCTAGAGATGTATTTCAGCAGTGTTTCAGATGATGTATGATGATGATTATTATGATGATGTTGTATGATCTATGGATATGTTCTCACTGACTGTGGATTATTATCTTGTTGATTTAGTCATGATCATGGCATGTGCTTGGTATATTATTCTTGATGTGGCAAACTTTTAAAATGAACTGTAAACCATTAAAATGGACAATTGCTTGCACCGTTAGGTCATTTAACAAAACTTACTGGTATTTCACCTTACATAGACATGGTTTTTCCCCGACACCAGTTGTCTGCTAGTGTAGGCTCCATATTCACTTGTCTCCATCCATACATGACCTGCCTCTTTGACTTAAGCCCCGATTTGTCTCATTTGACTTTCTGATATTGAGGACTTCCCTATTTTTCTACCTCTGTGTTTGGACCGCATCCCTGTTTATTCAGTGTCTCGGCTCTGAGTTGGTGACAAAACTTGCCTTTGGTAAGTTGGATTGTAGGCCTAAATCATTCTGGTCGGTTGTCCCGATGTTTGGCATTGGCTCGAACTCCCCCTAGTCACTTGAGATGTTGTTGGCTAAAACTGAAAGCTCATGTTCTACCTATGGAAACTAAAAATTCGCCCATGGAAACAAAAAAAAGGGGCAAGAGCAATGAAAAGCTAAAAATACTCCTCGAAGAGTATAAGAAAGGTCCAAAAAGCAATGGTTCTTAAAAGTTATATCTAAACAATTGCTGACCTCATAAATATGTGAAAAACATGCCCTGGATGCAAGCTGCAACTAGTTGTGCTTCTCAGCACATCTGAAATCCGAAGGGTTATGTAGGCCAAAAAGGCCATGGAAATAAATTGAATGATCCTAATGAACTTGGATCAACTTGATGTAGACATGATGCCTAAGTTGAATAAGCACTCTCTAAACAACTTATCCATTTGTGAGGCACAGCCATCCCCCGTGTTCTTTTGTCCAGCACAGAGTTTGTAGCTTCCCCCTTCTCCCAGTCCAAAGTATTTTTGAGTTAAGTTAGACAAGTCAAACCCTTGGCCCAACCTTGCTCCTAGCCTTCATCCTTCACTAGCAGTTTGACCATGTCCAATGGGTAAGTTTGTCATTTGAACTAGGGTGCAAGTAATTTTATATTATCACGAAATATGTTAACTTGATTAATGCCACTGAATGGAATTTATACTTTGAGCTTAGCTATGAAGTGATTAAAGAAGCATTGTCTTAGTCTACTGATGTGATTTATCCTTGATTATATATATTCTTGTGATCCGTGATGATGTGGACCATGTATGATGATTATTGGTGATGATTTATGGTCCCACATGTTTGATGATGATATCATATGATGGACATATGATACAGATGATGTTTGATCCAGTTCAGCAGGTTATTATTATTACAGATCAGCAGATTATACATTGTCCATATATGGTGGACCCTACAGCTGGCCCATTAGGGCAACCCAGGGTGTATGAGTACTCATTCCTAGTGGATTTGGGTCTTCTGGATCCATTGAGACACTTATCTTTCAGTTCCGGGCACTTCTGACAGTGATTGATGCAGTTTTACACTTGTTGACCAGATTTGGGGCTGATTTCCCAGCCTGAGCAGCAGGGGCCCCGAGAGCCCAGTTCACCTAGGGCGCTGATGATGGAGGGGGTGGTCCAGCCACTTGTTATTACCATTTATCCCCCCTCCCGGAGAGCCTGGTGGGCTCAGATGGACAGCGCTAGCACCCTAGGAGGCAGTTTTGGCACTTTCACAGTTCCCGAGGCAGTTAAAAAATGGGATAAAGTGCTCACTGAGGAAATCGATTTGGGCAATTGAGGCAAAGTTTTTGCATTTGGTTTTCACAGAGGTCTTCCAGGTTGATCTCACTATCTTCCAGTCATTTTTCACCATGTGGGTATCTCCAGATTGATCACAGGAGGACATTTACTGCTCGACTGTCGTGGATTCTGAGGACAGTTTTGGTCATTATTATTATATTGGACATATTTTTATTATTTCATTGTGCCTTGGGGTGAGCTAGCAAGGATTTATACCTCCTAGCCCCACCATGTGCTTATTTTATCATGTCCTAGTCATCATGAGGTGGATTATTGTACTTTATACCCCTCTTGTGGGATGACGTCACCCTCTATTGTACCATTTAGTGAGGGCGCTATTGTTATGTTGAGTGATCCATGTGATATTATGTTATGGATTCATCTTAGCCATTGATTATGTTGTGAGATCTTTTAATCTCAACCACTCATTTCAAAAAGTGGTTTTGAGATCTAGGGTTTTGGTCTTTATTATCCTATATAAGGAGGAGACCCCCTCATTGTAAAATTCATCTAGAGATTTTTGGCTCTTGGCTCTTGGAATAAAATTTCTATCTTTTGGAGTATATGCTTGGATTGGAGTGGATGTTGGTTGTTTCGATTGTAAATGCTATTGTCCATTGCACTAGAGGATCTATTGTAGCTATCTTGCGTATTTGCCATACTTTATTTGCAGGTTGAGAGGGCGACTTTGACAAGTGCGAATTGGTGGGGAGGCTTGCCCTTCAAGCTTGGAAGAAGTCGTTTTGGGTTTGACAGGGAGTGGTTTTGCCTTTGTGTCAACTATTCTATGTTTTTCTCTCTCTTGCTTGCATCTACCTTCAATTTGTTAAACTAATTGATGCTTTGCTCCTTGGCTTGACAGGTTAGAAGGAATCATATGTGGCTTGGAAAAATCGATTTGGCAAGAGGGCTTCAACAATTCTCCATTTGATCTTTGGCAAAGTAATCCTCGTCTCAACTAGCATTCATCTCTTCATCCAGGTATGTCCCAAGAGGTATGATCTTCTCTTCCTTGAATCTTCCATAATTTCTAGATCACAAAAACCCTAATCAAATCAAAACCCTTGTTTTTGGTATTTCTTAGATCTACTTGGATCTAGCCCTCAATTTGAAAAGATATTGAAAACCCACATCTATAGCATCCACCCCTAGTTGGATCTATAGTTTGGTGGTGATTGGCTAAGAATTGACCCATTTTCTAAGACAAAAAGCTCTCCTTGACCTAAAGCGCACTTCCTTGATAGAGGCTTGTTGGGCTAGATCTAGCACATGGGTATGTGAGATCCCGCTTGATTTGACAACTAGACACTTGATAACACATACCCATATCCTTACTTTGGTGAAAACTACCTTGTGGACATCTCTCCATGTTTTGAGGGGTTGAAACCCCCCTTTGACCTTCTTGGCACCTTAAAACCTAGATCTACCAAGATCTACCCATTGGATTCATTTGAAACTTTGAAGGAACATAGATCGGGGTACTAGCACCCCGGATCTACACTTTGGTGGCCATTGGACTTGGCATGGTCCACCAAACCCACTTTTTGCCTCTCCTTGAGAAAGTCGCACCCCTTGGGAGTTTTGAGTTGGACCACTTCTAGGAAGTGGGTGTTGGAGATTTTCGTAGATTTGGAATGCCCATGCCTTGAAACCTAGGTCTAGACTATCCTTTTGCCCCGATCTACCTTGGGGATTGCATTCCTTGTTTTAAGGAATTGTGGTCCACTTTTGGTCATCACTCAAAAACCTAGATCTAGTAAGACCTAACCATTGGATCACATCCATTTCACTTGACTTGGCTTCTAGGTGTCCCGATCTACACTTTGACATCTTTCTTGACTCCATTAGCCCACTAAACAAGGCACTAGTCCTTCTCCAAGCAAGGCGCACTTCTTGGGATTAGTGTCCAACCCTAGATCTAGCACATGGGTAATCCTAGAACCAACTCTAACTTATAAATTTATCCTAGATCTAACCTATAGTACCACCCTCACACCTAACTTCACCTTGTGGGTCCATCTAGAACCATTTCACACTTCCCAAGAAATTAGACCCATTTGTGCAAACACATTGGTACTATACCTAGTAATCATACCCCATCATGTGGCCTAAACCATTCATAGGTTGAAACACTTATTATCCATCACACCACCTTCAACCATACTTTAACCTTTAGGTCCACTTAGCCTTGCATTGGTTTCCGTAACTCATCATTTATCCACCCTTAGAAACCTTTGCTTGGGTCCAATCAACTGTGATTGGGGTATAGGGTCTCCCCCTTGGTCTAATTACACATTGACCTAAAGCGAAGAGTGCCTCGGTTGACGTGACTCCCGCATTGTATTGGGAACCGTGGCATCTCTTGGGTCACCTCTTTAGTTGCCTGTCTCCTCTACCGTCCCGGATGGGATACCTCTAGGGGCAACTACAAGTTGTGTGATAACATTTTTGGCGCCGTTGCCGGGGAGGTAGAGGCCTACCTTGGTTCAACATATGTTTTGTCTCACTCTCTCCCTGCACTTTAAACGACATACATCTTGGTAGAAGAGTTTAAAAGTCTACCTGGCGACTCCAATTCGTGACTCCGCTGAGGATCGGCCCCATTCCCATCTTTCAATTTTGTAATTTGTAAATCATAAATGAATTCAGACATTTTCTTCCAAATGACAAAGTGTATGAATGAAATATATGAGAATCTGTCTCGCTATAGAGGGCAGTTGGAAGAAAGTAATGAAAGTCAGTCAACATACCAATATGAGAGTGATTATGTACATAATTCTTATGACTCTCATCATTTTGTTCATTCTTCAAGTAAAAATATTAACCCAATGAATTCAAACAAAATTCAATCTCAACCTAGGCCTTACAACCAAAGTATTCGGTCAAATGACTCTAGCATTCCAGTTAGGCATCCAAAACTAATCCCTAGTAGAATGGCCAAAGTTATTAGAAGTCCAGCTAAGCCATCTCCTTTTGACTTTTCTGAAATTCATGGGGCACCTCATCTTATGCCAAATAATTACTCTGAATGGTTGCCTCGGTTCTATGGAAATTATTTTGAGTCAATTGAAAATCACTTACAAAGATTTTGGGATTGTATGGAAGTTAGGGGTGCTGATGATGAAGATGTTTATATGCGGGCCTTGGGTGAGACATTAGGTGGAAATGCCGGATTATGGTTTGATAATTTAGCCCCAGGATCCATCACTGGATATGATATGTTTGTTGGGTTATTAAAGAATAAATGGGGGTAGTAATATTGAAGAATCCTTAACAGAGACATCAAGCAATAACTATGATGTTGAGGATCAGTTTAATAAGGACCATGACAATAATAATGACACTTCAAATCAGTCCTTGAGTAGCCCTACTTTTGATCTTGAAGAAATTTCTGATTTTGTGTTGGTTGAGGATCCTTCAGAAAAAGAATTCCTTAATCATTCTATCATTAACAATCATTCAATTCCTTATCACCTTATTGAAGAAGAAGAAAGTGGAAACATTGACCAAGACCCTTTAGTAGTGCTTTCACGTGATCATTGTGCAAATAATCAGGATACTTTAAATGAGCTTGTTAATTTTCCCCCTGATCAATTAAATGAAAATGATCACCTATCCTCTTATAATTTTAATGATGAATCAATAGAAGGTCAATCTCAAGATGAGGATGAATTAGTGAATCACACTAGATGCTCTAATCTGTGTCCCACTTCTTATAAGGAGTCTTTAATTTTTTCCATCCTTAATCAAGACAACTTAGAGTTAGGTAGCTATGGTCAATCTTGTCCTCAGATTGTAAATATTAAACTTGATCAAAAGATTAAAATCATTCCTACAGTAAAGAGTGCTTTCTTTTGTCAAAATCCAAAGTCAAACTTATTTATTCATTTGGGAGAATTTTCATATTTGCAATCCACCCTCCCTTCCCAACTCTTTCAATCATCTTTGGGTTGGTGCTCTAGTCAGATTTTTGCCTTGGAATTTTTCAATAGGAAGTATATGCACGATTACATAATTGGAGAAAAAGCACTTCATTTCCCTTTTCAGTCACCTTGGAACAATAATGCTTGTTGTCAAATTATCAATCATTCTTGGTGGCTAGAAAAGGTGTTTAAAGATCAATTTCATCTTTTCTCCATTTTTGAGCATCAAGTGGGCCTAGTTTTGATTTTTCGTCTTTTAAGCATTGATTTGTCCCCACTTGGTTTCTATTTGATCATCAGTCCCAAGGAGAAGCGAATTGAATATGTGAGAGAAGTAAATGAAGAAGTTAATTTGTGTGAAAATGAATCGAATCACATGTCTTATGTCTTCCCTCCATTCATCCCTGAATTTAACTTGCATAAATTTTATGATCCTATTAGTTCTTTGATGGAGGATGTTTGCATCAGACAGTCTTCTCCTTGGCATGATTTCATTTTGCTCCATTCAAACCCTTTTTCAATTTCTGAACAAGCCAGGAAGATTGTGCTCTCAACTTCAGTAATCTTTAATCCAATCTTGACTTGCTTTATCAACAAAAATCAAAGAAGAATCATTAACTTATTTGATGAGTGGTTGCACTGGATTTATGATTTTACCTAACATTTGTGCTAAATGGTTAGAGTAGAGTAGGTAGGACCAAATAAGCTCACTTGAGCAGTAGGATTTGTGTGATTTTTCTTTTTCTGTGTGATGAGTATTGTCCCTTTTTCTTCTTCTGCCTGAGTTGAGTCTTGCTCCTTCCTAAGCTTTTCTCTTCTCCTGCATGCATTTAAGAAATTATAGTTAGCATTTATATTGTTGACTGCCTGTGCAAGTTGAGATTGCCTGATTAAAGAAGTATCCTTTTCCTCCTGCACAGTAAATAAAAATGAGAATAATATATGCCATATTAGTTTATATTTATATTTTGACGCATTTTCAGCTTATGCTTTAGATTAGTTTTCAGTTTTATTTTATTTTTATCCCATACATGCTCCATGATGGTATTCTAGTTTTTGTGAGAGCAGGAACAGGTGCAAGATAAAAGCTGAAAGCAAGGATGGTGCAGTGCTGGATTGAAGATTGATGCAGAGCAGTTCGAGACCAGAGATTCTGAGGTTCTCAAGCGCTCTCTCCCTTAGAGCACTTGTCCCAGCTGGAGCCAGATGTTATCACACCATAGTAGCAGGGCTACTATTCTTGTACAGCAGATATCTGCACATTCCAGAGCCTACATTTTTTTTTTCCAGAGCATGGCTATACATATTGGATCACTCATGATCAGAGCAGTAAATTATTCAGATTTTATGACCTTGTGTCAAGGCTGAGCCTTGAGAGTTCAGATTTGATGACTGATGTGACCACTTATCCCATTACAGTTTCAGTTCAGTGCCTAGAGATGTATTTCAGCAGTGTTTCAGATGATGTATGATGATGATTATTATGATGATGTTGTATGATCTATGGATATGTTCTCACTGACTGTGGATTATTATCTTGTTGATTTAGTCATGATCATGGCATGTGCTTGGTATATTATTCCTGATGTGGCAAACTTTTAAAATGAACTGTAAACCATTAAAATGGACAATTGCTTGCACCGTTAGGTCATTTAACAAAACTTACTGGTATTTCACCTTACATAGACATGGTTTTTCCCCGACACCAGTTGTCTGCTAGTGTAGGCTCCATATTCACTTGTCTCCATCCATACATGACCTGCCTCTTTGACTTAAGCCCCGATTTGTCTCATTTGACTTTCTGATATTGAGGACTTCCCTATTTTTCTACCTCTGTGTTTGGACCGCATCCCTGTTTATTCAGTGTCTCGGCTCTGAGTTGGTGACAAAACTTGCCTTTGGTAAGTTGGATTGTAGGCCTAAATCATTCTGGTCGGTTGTCCCGATGTTTGGCATTGGCTCGAACTCCCCCTAGTCACTTGAGATGTTGTTGGCTAAAACTGAAAGCTCATGTTCTACCTATGGAAACTAAAAATTCGCCCATGGAAACAAAAAAAAGGGGCAAGAGCAATGAAAAGCTAAAAATACTCCTCGAAGAGTATAAGAAAGGTCCAAAAAGCAATGGTTCTTAAAAGTTATATCTAAACAATTGCTGACCTCATAAATATGTGAAAAACATGCCCTGGATGCAAGCTGCAACTAGTTGTGCTTCTCAGCACATCTGAAATCCGAAGGGTTATGTAGGCCAAAAAGGCCATGGAAATAAATTGAATGATCCTAATGAACTTGGATCAACTTGATGTAGACATGATGCCTAAGTTGAATAAGCACTCTCTAAACAACTTATCCATTTGTGAGGCACAGCCATCCCCCGTGTTCTTTTGTCCAGCACAGAGTTTGTAGCTTCCCCCTTCTCCCAGTCCAAAGTATTTTTGAGTTAAGTTAGACAAGTCAAACCCTTGGCCCAACCTTGCTCCTAGCCTTCATCCTTCACTAGCAGTTTGACCATGTCCAATGGGTAAGTTTGTCATTTGAACTAGGGTGCAAGTAATTTTATATTATCACGAAATATGTTAACTTGATTAATGCCACTGAATGGAATTTATACTTTGAGCTTAGCTATGAAGTGATTAAAGAAGCATTGTCTTAGTCTACTGATGTGATTTATCCTTGATTATATATATTCTTGTGATCCGTGATGATGTGGACCATGTATGATGATTATTGGTGATGATTTATGGTCCCACATGTTTGATGATGATATCATATGATGGACATATGATACAGATGATGTTTGATCCAGTTCAGCAGGTTATTATTATTACAGATCAGCAGATTATACATTGTCCATATATGGTGGACCCTACAGCTGGCCCATTAGGGCAACCCAGGGTGTATGAGTACTCATTCCTAGTGGATTTGGGTCTTCTGGATCCATTGAGACACTTATCTTTCAGTTCCGGGCACTTCTGACAGTGATTGATGCAGTTTTACACTTGTTGACCAGATTTGGGGCTGATTTCCCAGCCTGAGCAGCAGGGGCCCCGAGAGCCCAGTTCACCTAGGGCGCTGATGATGGAGGGGGTGGTCCAGCCACTTGTTATTACCATTTATCCCCCCTCCCGGAGAGCCTGGTGGGCTCAGATGGACAGCGCTAGCACCCTAGGAGGCAGTTTTGGCACTTTCACAGTTCCCGAGGCAGTTAAAAAATGGGATAAAGTGCTCACTGAGGAAATCGATTTGGGCAATTGAGGCAAAGTTTTTGCATTTGGTTTTCACAGAGGTCTTCCAGGTTGATCTCACTATCTTCCAGTCATTTTTCACCATGTGGGTATCTCCAGATTGATCACAGGAGGACATTTACTGCTCGACTGTCGTGGATTCTGAGGACAGTTTTGGTCATTATTATTATATTGGACATATTTTTATTATTTCATTGTGCCTTGGGGTGAGCTAGCAAGGATTTATACCTCCTAGCCCCACCATGTGCTTATTTTATCATGTCCTAGTCATCATGAGGTGGATTATTGTACTTTATACCCCTCTTGTGGGATGACGTCACCCTCTATTGTACCATTTAGTGAGGGCGCTATTGTTATGTTGAGTGATCCATGTGATATTATGTTATGGATTCATCTTAGCCATTGATTATGTTGTGAGATCTTTTAATCTCAACCACTCATTTCAAAAAGTGGTTTTGAGATCTAGGGTTTTGGTCTTTATTATCCTATATAAGGAGGAGACCCCCTCATTGTAAAATTCATCTAGAGATTTTTGGCTCTTGGCTCTTGGAATAAAATTTCTATCTTTTGGAGTATATGCTTGGATTGGAGTGGATGTTGGTTGTTTCGATTGTAAATGCTATTGTCCATTGCACTAGAGGATCTATTGTAGCTATCTTGCGTATTTGCCATACTTTATTTGCAGGTTGAGAGGGCGACTTTGACAAGTGCGAATTGGTGGGGAGGCTTGCCCTTCAAGCTTGGAAGAAGTCGTTTTGGGTTTGACAGGGAGTGGTTTTGCCTTTGTGTCAACTATTCTATGTTTTTCTCTCTCTTGCTTGCATCTACCTTCAATTTGTTAAACTAATTGATGCTTTGCTCCTTGGCTTGACAGGTTAGAAGGAATCATATGTGGCTTGGAAAAATCGATTTGGCAAGAGGGCTTCAACAATTCTCCATTTGATCTTTGGCAAAGTAATCCTCGTCTCAACTAGCATTCATCTCTTCATCCAGGTATGTCCCAAGAGGTATGATCTTCTCTTCCTTGAATCTTCCATAATTTCTAGATCACAAAAACCCTAATCAAATCAAAACCCTTGTTTTTGGTATTTCTTAGATCTACTTGGATCTAGCCCTCAATTTGAAAAGATATTGAAAACCCACATCTATAGCATCCACCCCTAGTTGGATCTATAGTTTGGTGGTGATTGGCTAAGAATTGACCCATTTTCTAAGACAAAAAGCTCTCCTTGACCTAAAGCGCACTTCCTTGATAGAGGCTTGTTGGGCTAGATCTAGCACATGGGTATGTGAGATCCCGCTTGATTTGACAACTAGACACTTGATAACACATACCCATATCCTTACTTTGGTGAAAACTACCTTGTGGACATCTCTCCATGTTTTGAGGGGTTGAAACCCCCCTTTGACCTTCTTGGCACCTTAAAACCTAGATCTACCAAGATCTACCCATTGGATTCATTTGAAACTTTGAAGGAACATAGATCGGGGTACTAGCACCCCGGATCTACACTTTGGTGGCCATTGGACTTGGCATGGTCCACCAAACCCACTTTTTGCCTCTCCTTGAGAAAGTCGCACCCCTTGGGAGTTTTGAGTTGGACCACTTCTAGGAAGTGGGTGTTGGAGATTTTCGTAGATTTGGAATGCCCATGCCTTGAAACCTAGGTCTAGACTATCCTTTTGCCCCGATCTACCTTGGGGATTGCATTCCTTGTTTTAAGGAATTGTGGTCCACTTTTGGTCATCACTCAAAAACCTAGATCTAGTAAGACCTAACCATTGGATCACATCCATTTCACTTGACTTGGCTTCTAGGTGTCCCGATCTACACTTTGACATCTTTCTTGACTCCATTAGCCCACTAAACAAGGCACTAGTCCTTCTCCAAGCAAGGCGCACTTCTTGGGATTAGTGTCCAACCCTAGATCTAGCACATGGGTAATCCTAGAACCAACTCTAACTTATAAATTTATCCTAGATCTAACCTATAGTACCACCCTCACACCTAACTTCACCTTGTGGGTCCATCTAGAACCATTTCACACTTCCCAAGAAATTAGACCCATTTGTGCAAACACATTGGTACTATACCTAGTAATCATACCCCATCATGTGGCCTAAACCATTCATAGGTTGAAACACTTATTATCCATCACACCACCTTCAACCATACTTTAACCTTTAGGTCCACTTAGCCTTGCATTGGTTTCCGTAACTCATCATTTATCCACCCTTAGAAACCTTTGCTTGGGTCCAATCAACTGTGATTGGGGTATAGGGTCTCCCCCTTGGTCTAATTACACATTGACCTAAAGCGAAGAGTGCCTCGGTTGACGTGACTCCCGCATTGTATTGGGAACCGTGGCATCTCTTGGGTCACCTCTTTAGTTGCCTGTCTCCTCTACCGTCCCGGATGGGATACCTCTAGGGGCAACTACAAGTTGTGTGATAACATTTTTGGCGCCGTTGCCGGGGAGGTAGAGGCCTACCTTGGTTCAACATATGTTTTGTCTCACTCTCTCCCTGCACTTTAAACGACATACATCTTGGTAGAAGAGTTTAAAAGTCTACCTGGCGACTCCAATTCGTGACTCCGCTGAGGATCGGCCCCATTCCCATCTTTCAATTTTGTAATTTGTAAATCATAAATGAATTCAGACATTTTCTTCCAAATGACAAAGTGTATGAATGAAATATATGAGAATCTGTCTCGCTATAGAGGGCAGTTGGAAGAAAGTAATGAAAGTCAGTCAACATACCAATATGAGAGTGATTATGTACATAATTCTTATGACTCTCATCATTTTGTTCATTCTTCAAGTAAAAATATTAACCCAATGAATTCAAACAAAATTCAATCTCAACCTAGGCCTTACAACCAAAGTATTCGGTCAAATGACTCTAGCATTCCAGTTAGGCATCCAAAACTAATCCCTAGTAGAATGGCCAAAGTTATTAGAAGTCCAGCTAAGCCATCTCCTTTTGACTTTTCTGAAATTCATGGGGCACCTCATCTTATGCCAAATAATTACTCTGAATGGTTGCCTCGGTTCTATGGAAATTATTTTGAGTCAATTGAAAATCACTTACAAAGATTTTGGGATTGTATGGAAGTTAGGGGTGCTGATGATGAAGATGTTTATATGCGGGCCTTGGGTGAGACATTAGGTGGAAATGCCGGATTATGGTTTGATAATTTAGCCCCAGGATCCATCACTGGATATGATATGTTTGTTGGGTTATTAAAGAATAAATGGGGTAGTAATATTGAAGAATCCTTAACAGAGACATCAAGCAATAACTATGATGTTGAGGATCAGTTTAATAAGGACCATGACAATAATAATGACACTTCAAATCAGTCCTTGAGTAGCCCTACTTTTGATCTTGAAGAAATTTCTGATTTTGTGTTGGTTGAGGATCCTTCAGAAAAAGAATTCCTTAATCATTCTATCATTAACAATCATTCAATTCCTTATCACCTTATTGAAGAAGAAGAAAGTGGAAACATTGACCAAGACCCTTTAGTAGTGCTTTCACGTGATCATTGTGCAAATAATCAGGATACTTTAAATGAGCTTGTTAATTTTCCCCCTGATCAATTAAATGAAAATGATCACCTATCCTCTTATAATTTTAATGATGAATCAATAGAAGGTCAATCTCAAGATGAGGATGAATTAGTGAATCACACTAGATGCTCTAATCTGTGTCCCACTTCTTATAAGGAGTCTTTAATTTTTTCCATCCTTAATCAAGACAACTTAGAGTTAGGTAGCTATGGTCAATCTTGTCCTCAGATTGTAAATATTAAACTTGATCAAAAGATTAAAATCATTCCTACAGTAAAGAGTGCTTTCTTTTGTCAAAATCCAAAGTCAAACTTATTTATTCATTTGGGAGAATTTTCATATTTGCAATCCACCCTCCCTTCCCAACTCTTTCAATCATCTTTGGGTTGGTGCTCTAGTCAGATTTTTGCCTTGGAATTTTTCAATAGGAAGTATATGCACGATTACATAATTGGAGAAAAAGCACTTCATTTCCCTTTTCAGTCACCTTGGAACAATAATGCTTGTTGTCAAATTATCAATCATTCTTGGTGGCTAGAAAAGGTGTTTAAAGATCAATTTCATCTTTTCTCCATTTTTGAGCATCAAGTGGGCCTAGTTTTGATTTTTCGTCTTTTAAGCATTGATTTGTCCCCACTTGGTTTCTATTTGATCATCAGTCCCAAGGAGAAGCGAATTGAATATGTGAGAGAAGTAAATGAAGAAGTTAATTTGTGTGAAAATGAATCGAATCACATGTCTTATGTCTTCCCTCCATTCATCCCTGAATTTAACTTGCATAAATTTTATGATCCTATTAGTTCTTTGATGGAGGATGTTTGCATCAGACAGTCTTCTCCTTGGCATGATTTCATTTTGCTCCATTCAAACCCTTTTTCAATTTCTGAACAAGCCAGGAAGATAGTGCTCTCAACTTCAGTAATCTTTAATCCAATCTTGACTTGCTTTATCAACAAAAATCAAAGAAGAATCATTAACTTATTTGATGAGTGGTTGCACTGGATTTATGATTTTACCTAACATTTGTGCTAAATGGTTAGAGTAGAGTAGGTAGGACCAAATAAGCTCACTTGAGCAGTAGGATTTGTGTGATTTTTCTTTTTCTGTGTGATGAGTATTGTCCCTTTTTCTTCTTCTGCCTGAGTTGAGTCTTGCTCCTTCCTAAGCTTTTCTCTTCTCCTGCATGCATTTAAGAAATTATAGTTAGCATTTATATTGTTGACTGCCTGTGCAAGTTGAGATTGCCTGATTAAAGAAGTATCCTTTTCCTCCTGCACAGTAAATAAAAATGAGAATAATATATGCCATATTAGTTTATATTTATATTTTGACGCATTTTCAGCTTATGCTTTAGATTAGTTTTCAGTTTTATTTTATTTTTATCCCATACATGCTCCATGATGGTATTCTAGTTTTTGTGAGAGCAGGAACAGGTGCAAGATAAAAGCTGAAAGCAAGGATGGTGCAGTGCTGGATTGAAGATTGATGCAGAGCAGTTCGAGACCAGAGATTCTGAGGTTCTCAAGCGCTCTCTCCCTTAGAGCACTTGTCCCAGCTGGAGCCAGATGTTATCACACCATAGTAGCAGGGCTACTATTCTTGTACAGCAGATATCTGCACATTCCAGAGCCTACATTTTTTTTTTCCAGAGCATGGCTATACATATTGGATCACTCATGATCAGAGCAGTAAATTATTCAGATTTTATGACCTTGTGTCAAGGCTGAGCCTTGAGAGTTCAGATTTGATGACTGATGTGACCACTTATCCCATTACAGTTTCAGTTCAGTGCCTAGAGATGTATTTCAGCAGTGTTTCAGATGATGTATGATGATGATTATTATGATGATGTTGTATGATCTATGGATATGTTCTCACTGACTGTGGATTATTATCTTGTTGATTTAGTCATGATCATGGCATGTGCTTGGTATATTATTCCTGATGTGGCAAACTTTTAAAATGAACTGTAAACCATTAAAATGGACAATTGCTTGCACCGTTAGGTCATTTAACAAAACTTACTGGTATTTCACCTTACATAGACATGGTTTTTCCCCGACACCAGTTGTCTGCTAGTGTAGGCTCCATATTCACTTGTCTCCATCCATACATGACCTGCCTCTTTGACTTAAGCCCCGATTTGTCTCATTTGACTTTCTGATATTGAGGACTTCCCTATTTTTCTACCTCTGTGTTTGGACCGCATCCCTGTTTATTCAGTGTCTCGGCTCTGAGTTGGTGACAAAACTTGCCTTTGGTAAGTTGGATTGTAGGCCTAAATCATTCTGGTCGGTTGTCCCGATGTTTGGCATTGGCTCGAACTCCCCCTAGTCACTTGAGATGTTGTTGGCTAAAACTGAAAGCTCATGTTCTACCTATGGAAACTAAAAATTCGCCCATGGAAACAAAAAAAAGGGGCAAGAGCAATGAAAAACTAAAAATACTCCTCGAAGAGTATAAGAAAGGTCCAAAAAGCAATGGTTCTTAAAAGTTATATCTAAACAATTGCTGACCTCATAAATATGTGAAAAACATGCCCTGGATGCAAGCTGCAACTAGTTGTGCTTCTCAGCACATCTGAAATCCGAAGGGTTATGTAGGCCAAAAAGGCCATGGAAATAAATTGAATGATCCTAATGAACTTGGATCAACTTGATGTAGACATGATGCCTAAGTTGAATAAGCACTCTCTAAACAACTTATCCATTTGTGAGGCACAGCCATCCCCCGTGTTCTTTTGTCCAGCACAGAGTTTGTAGCTTCCCCCTTCTCCCAGTCCAAAGTATTTTTGAGTTAAGTTAGACAAGTCAAACCCTTGGCCCAACCTTGCTCCTAGCCTTCATCCTTCACTAGCAGTTTGACCATGTCCAATGGGTAAGTTTGTCATTTGAACTAGGGTGCAAGTAATTTTATATTATCACGAAATATGTTAACTTGATTAATGCCACTGAATGGAATTTATACTTTGAGCTTAGCTATGAAGTGATTAAAGAAGCATTGTCTTAGTCTACTGATGTGATTTATCCTTGATTATATATATTCTTGTGATCCGTGATGATGTGGACCATGTATGATGATTATTGGTGATGATTTATGGTCCCACATGTTTGATGATGATATCATATGATGGACATATGATACAGATGATGTTTGATCCAGTTCAGCAGGTTATTATTATTACAGATCAGCAGATTATACATTGTCCATATATGGTGGACCCTACAGCTGGCCCATTAGGGCAACCCAGGGTGTATGAGTACTCATTCCTAGTGGATTTGGGTCTTCTGGATCCATTGAGACACTTATCTTTCAGTTCCGGGCACTTCTGACAGTGATTGATGCAGTTTTACACTTGTTGACCAGATTTGGGGCTGATTTCCCAGCCTGAGCAGCAGGGGCCCCGAGAGCCCAGTTCACCTAGGGCGCTGATGATGGAGGGGGTGGTCCAGCCACTTGTTATTACCATTTATCCCCCCTCCCGGAGAGCCTGGTGGGCTCAGATGGACAGCGCTAGCACCCTAGGAGGCAGTTTTGGCACTTTCACAGTTCCCGAGGCAGTTAAAAAATGGGATAAAGTGCTCACTGAGGAAATCGATTTGGGCAATTGAGGCAAAGTTTTGGCATTTGGTTTTCACAGAGGTCTTCCAGGTTGATCTCACTATCTTCCAGTCATTTTTCACCATGTGGGTATCTCCAGATTGATCACAGGAGGACATTTACTGCTCGACTGTCGTGGATTCTGAGGACAGTTTTGGTCATTATTATTATATTGGACATATTTTTATTATTTCATTGTGCCTTGGGGTGAGCTAGCAAGGATTTATACCTCCTAGCCCCACCATGTGCTTATTTTATCATGTCCTAGTCATCATGAGGTGGATTATTGTACTTTATACCCCTCTTGTGGGATGACGTCACCCTCTATTGTACCATTTAGTGAGGGCGCTATTGTTATGTTGAGTGATCCATGTGATATTATGTTATGGATTCATCTTAGCCATTGATTATGTTGTGAGATCTTTTAATCTCAACCACTCATTTCATAAAAGTGGTTTTGAGATCTAGGGTTTTGGTCTTTATTATCCTATATAAGGAGGAGACCCCCTCATTGTAAAATTCATCTAGAGATTTTTGGCTCTTGGCTCTTGGAATAAAATTTCTATCTTTTGGAGTATATGCTTGGATTGGAGTGGATGTTGGTTGTTTCGATTGTAAATGCTATTGTCCATTGCACTAGAGGATCTATTGTAGCTATCTTGCGTATTTGCCATACTTTATTTGCAGGTTGAGAGGGCGACTTTGACAAGTGCGAATTGGTGGGGAGGCTTGCCCTTCAAGCTTGGAAGAAGTCGTTTTGGGTTTGACAGGGAGTGGTTTTGCCTTTGTGTCAACTATTCTATGTTTTTCTCTCTCTTGCTTGCATCTACCTTCAATTTGTTAAACTAATTGATGCTTTGCTCCTTGGCTTGACAGGTTAGAAGGAATCATATGTGGCTTGGAAAAATCGATTTGGCAAGAGGGCTTCAACAATTCTCCATTTGATCTTTGGCAAAGTAATCCTCGTCTCAACTAGCATTCATCTCTTCATCCAGGTATGTCCCAAGAGGTATGATCTTCTCTTCCTTGAATCTTCCATAATTTCTAGATCACAAAAACCCTAATCAAATCAAAACCCTTGTTTTTGGTATTTCTTAGATCTACTTGGATCTAGCCCTCAATTTGAAAAGATATTGAAAACCCACATCTATAGCATCCACCCCTAGTTGGATCTATAGTTTGGTGGTGATTGGCTAAGAATTGACCCATTTTCTAAGACAAAAAGCTCTCCTTGACCTAAAGCGCACTTCCTTGATAGAGGCTTGTTGGGCTAGATCTAGCACATGGGTATGTGAGATCCCGCTTGATTTGACAACTAGACACTTGATAACACATACCCATATCCTTACTTTGGTGAAAACTACCTTGTGGACATCTCTCCATGTTTTGAGGGGTTGAAACCCCCCTTTGACCTTCTTGGCACCTTAAAACCTAGATCTACCAAGATCTACCCATTGGATTCATTTGAAACTTTGAAGGAACATAGATCGGGGTACTAGCACCCCGGATCTACACTTTGGTGGCCATTGGACTTGGCATGGTCCACCAAACCCACTTTTTGCCTCTCCTTGAGAAAGTCGCACCCCTTGGGAGTTTTGAGTTGGACCACTTCTAGGAAGTGGGTGTTGGAGATTTTCGTAGATTTGGAATGCCCATGCCTTGAAACCTAGGTCTAGACTATCCTTTTGCCCCGATCTACCTTGGGGATTGCATTCCTTGTTTTAAGGAATTGTGGTCCACTTTTGGTCATCACTCAAAAACCTAGATCTAGTAAGACCTAACCATTGGATCACATCCATTTCACTTGACTTGGCTTCTAGGTGTCCCGATCTACACTTTGACATCTTTCTTGACTCCATTAGCCCACTAAACAAGGCACTAGTCCTTCTCCAAGCAAGGCGCACTTCTTGGGATTAGTGTCCAACCCTAGATCTAGCACATGGGTAATCCTAGAACCAACTCTAACTTATAAATTTATCCTAGATCTAACCTATAGTACCACCCTCACACCTAACTTCACCTTGTGGGTCCATCTAGAACCATTTCACACTTCCCAAGAAATTAGACCCATTTGTGCAAACACATTGGTACTATACCTAGTAATCATACCCCATCATGTGGCCTAAACCATTCATAGGTTGAAACACTTATTATCCATCACACCACCTTCAACCACACTTTAACCTTTAGGTCCACTTAGCCTTGCATTGGTTTCCGTAACTCATCATTTATCCACCCTTAGAAACCTTTGCTTGGGTCCAATCAACTGTGATTGGGGTATAGGGTCTCCCCCTTGGTCTAATTACACATTGACCTAAAGCGAAGAGTGCCTCGGTTGACGTGACTCCCGCATTGTATTGGGAACCGTGGCATCTCTTGGGTCACCTCTTTAGTTGCCTGTCTCCTCTACCGTCCCGGATGGGATACCTCTAGGGGCAACTACAAGTTGTGTGATAACAGTACTGTTATCACATATATAGTAGCCGGGCTACCATACATTATTTTTCTCATTCCAGTACACTATTCAGCCAGTTCCCTTGCATTTGAGATGCCGAGATGAGCATCTATATTGGATCACTATCAGATTGTGGACAGCAGTTGTATTCCCCATGCCATGACTGAGTTTCAGGACAGTCAAAGAGATGACTGATGTAGCCATTATACCATTGGTACAGAGCAGACAGTAGTGCCCAGAGTTACAGCAGCAGTCTCAGAGGACAGATGATGGTACAGGTTGATGAGCTTTCAGGTATATGACTCAGCAGGTATATCATAGTGTATGGTTAGATTGCTTTTATACTTATTCTCATAGCATGTCTTAGCACTTAGTGTCATGATCTAGCGATCATATAGATATATGGACCTGGTTGATCTATTATATATATTATATTGTCCCTACTCAGACTTAGAAGTTCACTATTCATACTCATTGGTACATACCCTCCTTAGGGAGAATAGAGGTGATCATTACACCATACTTTGGCTTGCTAGTGTTGGCTCCATCATTTCATTGTCTTCATCCATCCATGGCCTACCTTTTAGATTATCACCCTGACTTACTACTTGACTAGTGGCATGGAGGACTTTTCCCCACTGTAGCCTCTGTATTGGATGAGCTTCCCTGTTTATTGTGTCTCGGCTCTGAGTTGGTGACAAAACTTACCTATGGTGAGTTGGAGTTCCTTGTGAATTCCCCCTAGTCACTAAAGTTGTGTTGGCTAAACCTGAAACTTTTAGTGCTGCCATCAATACAAAATCTGGAAAATGAAATGCTATATCTTGTATGAAAAGCCCATTCATGCAATGTGTTTCTAAACACACATGAATGAAAGGCATGCCAAATAAAAATGGCCATAAAAATAAAATGTTATATCTTGTGGAAAATAAATACCTAGGTAAACAAGCTGTCCATGACACACCTAGAAGTGCTCAGGTAAACAAGTGCCTTAAAAACACACCTGCAGCAGAAAACCTAAAAGAAAAAATGTAAATCTATGCAATGTGTTTGTAAACACACATAGATCAAGGCTATGGAAACTTCAGGCCCAAAAAGCAATGGAACTTAAATGCTATATCTAAACAATTGCTGGCCTTATTTGTATTATGGATTGTGTGCATCTGTGAAGGTGAATAAACCCTCTTTAAACAACTCATCCATTTGTGAGACACCGCCATTCCCTGTGTTATTGCTCATTCGGTATATACTATGGTGTGTATTCCCTTTTCCTTGCCAAAGTGTCACAAAGTCAAGTCAGTCAACTCATCCCTTAGCCTAGCCAGTTAATTTAGCCTTCACCCTTCACTAGCAAATTGATCACAGCTATGAAGTGAGTATGATCCTGGAAGTCTAGTCTGAGTAATAATAATAATTAACGACACTATATTTTTGGATTTAGATACCCAGTTATGATTACTCTGTGTTATAATTGCTATTTGAATAAGTTGTAGAGCATGTATTAACCTTGACACTTTGCAGCAGCCTTGGATGATGGTCTGAGTTATATTTGGTCTTGGTTAGACCTAGTTTGACCATGGAGGACCATGGGACATGAGATGTTAGACCTTAGGATGATATGGATAGATGATATATGGTCTATGTACACATACATGATGATTCTATGCAGCAGCTACAGGGTTATGATGATGATTCTGGGGTTACAGCAGTGTTTGTATATGTACAGCGCATTATTATTGGCCTTGTTCCGGTATATTGGATATTTATTTTGATCATGCAGAGACTCATATGGTGTATGAGTACACATCTTGGATAGGTTTGGACCTTCTGAGTCCAATGGGACAGTTTGTTTTCAGTTCCGGGCACTTACAGTGATGATTGAGCCTCAGTAGGCTGTCCCAGTGCAGTTTTGCTCTGTTGGAGGCCCTGTCGGAGCAGAGATGACTTTTATCCGGTTGACCTAGGGCGCTGATGATGGAGGGGGTGGTCCAGCCACTTGTTTTTACCATATTACCCCCCTTCCGGACACATTGGTGCCCTCACCTTGACAGCGCCAGCACTCCAGGAGGCTGTTTGGTGCAGTTTCACGCTTCCCGAGGCATTTCAGGATTGGTAGAAATGGCTATTGAGGAAATCGATTTGGGCTACTGAGGCAAAGTTATGGCATGGGATGATCAGTGATGATAGATCGGGACCTTCCACACCTTCTCCAGCAGTTTTAGCTTCATCAGGGCCCGCATCCATCACTTATGGCACTTTCTGTGGATTTTTTGAGGTCTTTTGAGGACCACGACTTCACTATGGAGGCACGATTTGGTACATTCATGATTATTTTTGGGTTATTGTGCTATGGGGATTGACCAAGGAGGGATAAAATTACCCCTTGGACCCACCATAAGCCTCTTATGATATTTTGCCATCATGATTTGGTGGGATTCCCCTCTTGTAGGGCAATTTTGTCCACTTACATTATATTTTATTAGTGATCCATGTATTTTATTGTTGAGCTCATCTCAACCATTGATTAGACATTTGTATCTTTTAATCTTAGCCACTCATTCAAAAAGTGGTTAGGGTTTTGGTGCCTCTCCTTCCTATTTAAAGGAGAGAGCCTCTCATTGTAAAGGGACTTTTGGCTCTGGATTATTGGAATAGAAAATTATTATTGCATCTATCTCCAGTGTTGTGGTGAATTGTTTTTGGTGTTCGTTCGTTGGTTCTTCCTTTGCACTGAGTTATTGGAGATCTTGTTTGCCATATCTTTGTACCACGATTTTGCATCTACAGGTGGAGGCCGATTTGCTTGGAGGAGGAGGTATTGGTAGGGGAAGACTCTCCCTACTTCTTCTTTGGAGCTCTTCGTTGGTAACAGGGAGTATTACTGTCCCAGGACCTTCTATTTCATGTTACTATTGCATTTCTCTTGTATTTCTTCCATACTTGATCTTACTGATTGAATTTTCATTCCTTGGTTTGACAGGTAGAGGAAGGCGCACTTGTGGGCTAGGGCATCAAATTGGCAAGCAAATCAACAATCTCTCATTTGATCTCTGCGGGAATCTTCCTCAACATCAAGGCATCTCATCCACATCACTCAGGTATGATCTCAAGGTAAGTTTTATCTCCATGATCTATCCAATTGTCTAAAATATTTTAAAACCCTAAATTAATCAAAACCCCATTTTTACATTTTCTCAGATCTACTTAGATCTAGTGGGTTGTTGGGCATAATACTGAAAACCCACCTCTATAGCATCCACAGCATCCCGGATCTATAGTTTGGTGAGGATTGGCTTTCGTTTGACCCCCCTCCCATGCCAACTTAGCTTCTCCCAAGCAAGGCGCACTTCACTGATTGAGCAAGTTGACCTAGATCTAGGTGGTGGGTGTTTGAGATTCCACTTGATTCGTCATCTAGACATCCAATAACATACACCCAGATTGTTACTTTCCTGAAATTCACCTTGTGGGCCCTACTCCACATTTTAAGGGATTTAATCCCCATTTTGGACCACTTGGAACACTTAAACTCAGATCTACTAAGATCTAACCGTTGGATTGCCACGAAATTAAAGATCCATACTCCTACTTGACTAACCTACCTGGATCTAAAGTTTGGATGCCATCCGACTTGTCTTGACCCACCTAACCCCACTTTTTAGCCTCCTTGGGCAAAGTCGCACCACCTTGGAGAAGTGAGTTGACTCACTTCCAGGAACTGGGTACTTGAGATTTTTGGAGATTTAGAACCGGAATAATTCAAAACCTAGGTCTATACTATCATTTTGTCAAATCTTGCCTTCGGGATAGCATTCCTTGTTTTAAGGGATTGTGGTCCACTTGGGTCAAACCTAGATCTAGACACATTCATACATTAAGACCTCTATTGCCCACTTGTCCCAAGTACTAGGAGTCCCAAAACACAAGTCAACCCTACTTTGACTCCACTTCCCAATTCCCAAGGCACTGGTTTCTCTCCAAGTTAATTCGACTTTCCTAGATTGTTGGATTGACTTGTGGATTGACCTATGCATGGTGAACCAAACCCTTGAAGCTATCATGTATCATGGTCAAGCTTGTCATCTGTACTAGTTAGCCCCAATACAACCCTTAACTACCCTGCATTGGACACGGTTCCCAAGGTAGTGGATCTTCTGACATTGAACTAGTACACTAGCCCTAGATCTCACTACAAACATTATAAGTCACTCTTACATCAACTATGAACCAAAGCTATACCTATTGAACCCTTCACTTGGCTTGTGACTTCATCCTAAGGTTTAGGAAAAACCATACACCTAACTTCACTTAGAAATACCCTGATTTGGTGTCTTGGTTTTGATCTCTCCTGTCGGGAGTAGATCGGGTCTCCCCCTTTGTTGTCTGGGCTAGGTAACATAAAGCGAAGGTTGCCTCGACTGGCGTGACAACCATATACTGGAGGTCGAGGTGATCGTGGTTGCACCTTTTGAGTTGCCCTTCCCTATTGCCATCCATGACTGGATACATCCATAGGGGTAACTACAGCATAGGTGATAACATTTTGGCGCCGTTGCCGGGGAAGGCATAGGCTTACCCTGGTTCGATATATTATTTTAAAGCTCTCCTCCCCTTCTCTTTGCCAAACATTTTGGCGCCGTTGCCGGGGAGGCAATAGCTTGCCCTAGTTCGACATACTTTTCTTCAAGCATTCCCGTTCTCTTTGCCATAACACTTGGCGCCGGAGACGTAATAGGATTACCTTGGAAAAGCTACTAGTCCTTCCCGCATATATAACGACACATATCTCGGTAGAAGAGTTAAATCTACCTGGCGACTCCCAACCGTGACTCCACTGAGGAGCGAGCTCATTTACATCCCTATAACACTAGAATTTAAACAGATCTTATCGTTATCTAGAACCCATGGGGTGCATCATTTTGTTTTCAGGTTCTTGAATTTCAAAAATATATATATATATATAAAAATATAAAAAATATAAAAATATTATCCATGGCTGCTTCTGAGCGACCTAGAACTTTCGGTCGTTTAAAAGTTTTTGACTTTTCAAAAATTGTTGGGTATCCTCATCATATTCCTCATCAAGCATGTGCAAGGTTGCCTATTTTCGATGGAAGTTATGAAATCTCTGCTAAAAGACACCTTGAACTTTTTAGGGAAATTATTAAAGAGTTATCCATAACCCATGAGGATGTGTGTATGAGACTATTGGCCTCATCTTTCAAAGAAAGAGCTGGACTCTGGCTTTCGAATTTGAAACCAAAGAGCATTTCTGGTTATGACATGTTTGAAAATAAATTCCTAGAAGAATGGGGAAGTGAATTCGATGATATGTATCTTTCAAATCAAATCCAAGATCAAAACCTGCTCCTTTCCGATCTTATTGTGGAATCATTTAACAATCAAATATCAAGTGATTTGTCAACATCCGGAGATGACCTTTCCTGCCCAATTTCTTCTAATGATAAGTCTTCTACTTTTGAGTCAATCGAAAGTCAAATCTTTAATCATTGTACAAACCATAAATTTCCAAATTGCTTTTTAGGTAGCCCTAGTCCTGATCCTGAGGGAATTTCTGAGGATGAGTTTTTAGTTAATAGGTCTACTGAAGTTCCTCCCCCAGAGAAACTCATTAGTCATTCTGTCTTTAATGATCATTCAATTCCTTATCAACTTACTGAAGAAGAAGAAAGAAGAGACATAGATCAAAATCCTCTAGTGATGATTTTAGGTGATCATTGTGCAAATAATCAGGATATGTTAAATGAAATTATTAATTTCATCCCTGATCAATTAAATGAAAATTATCACTTATCCTCTTATAATTTTAATGATGAATTAATAAAAGATCAATATCAAGATGAGGAAGAGTTAGTAAATCATACTAGGTGTTCTAATCTGTGTTCCACTTCTTACAATGAATCTTTAAATTTTCCTTTTTTCATCTTTAATCAGGACAACTTAGAGTTAGATAGTTATGGTCAATCTTGTCCTCAGATTGTAAATATTGAATTTGATCAAAAGTTTGAAATTATTCCTAGAATAAAGAATATTTTCTATTATCAAAATCCAAAGTCAAACTTGTCTATCCATTTGGGAGAAATTTCATATTTGCAATCCACCCTCCTTTCCCAATTCTTTCAATCATCTTTGGGTTGGGGCTCTAGTCAATCTTTTGCCTTGGAAACTTTTAATAGGAAGTATAAGCATGATTACATGTTTGGAGAAAAAGCACTTCATGTCCCTTTTCAGTCACTTTGGAACCATAATGTATGTTGTCAAGTTATCAATCATTCTTGGTGGCTAGAAAAGGTGTTTAAAGATCAATTCCATATTTTCTCCATTTTTGAGCATCAAGTGAGTCTGACTGTGATTTTCCGTCTTTTAAGCTTTAATTTATCCCCACTTAGATTTTTGATCATCAAACCCAAGGAGAATCAAATTGAGTATGTGAGAGAAGTAAATGAAAAAGTTAATTTGTGTGGAAATGGATCGAATCACATGTCTTATGTCCTTCCTCTATCCATCTCTGAGTTTAGCTTGCATAAATTTTATGATCCAATCAGTTCTTTGATGGAGGAGGTTTGCATCGGTCATTCTGCTCCTTGGCATAATTTCATATTGCATCATTCAAACCATTCTTCAATTTATGAACAAATCAAGAAGACTGTGCCCTTAAATTTGTTGATCTTTAGCCCAATCTTGACTTGTTCTATTATCAAAAATCAAATAAGAATCATTAACCTATTTGATGAATGGTTGCACTGGATTTATGATTTTACCTAACATTTGTGATGACTGATTAGATTAGAGTAGGTAGGAACTGAATAAGCCTGCTTAGGCAGTAGTTAGTTTTTTTTAGCCATTGAGTCTAGCACCTTGTTTATCTCTAAGCTCCGTTGTAAGCTCTTAGTTTAATTGAGTACCTGTCAATTTTCTTTTCCTGCACAATAAATTTCAAATTTTGCAAATTATGTTAGTAGTTTCATTTACTTTCTGCATTTATATATTTCATGCATTTATATTTCTGACATAGAGTAGATTTTATTTCAGTTGGTTTTATATTTTTCCCACACATGCGGCATGAGGTATGTTTGATGTTTGTGAATGCAGAAAATAGGTTGCAAAAAATAAAAGCTAGAAATAAAATGGTAGAGTGCTGGATCGTGGATTCGAGTAGCAGAGTTCGAGGACCAGAGATTCTGAGGTTCTCAAGCGCTCATTTCAGCAGAGCACTTGTCCCAGCCGGAGCCAGATGTTATCACATATATAGTAGCCGGGCTACCATACATTATTTTTCTCATTCCAGTACACTATTCAGCCAGTTCCCTTGCATTTGAGATGCCGAGATGAGCATCTATATTGGATCACTATCAGATTGTGGACAGCAGTTGTATTCCCCATGCCATGACTGAGTTTCAGGACACTCAGAGAGATGACCGATGTAGCCATTATACCATTGTTACAGAGCAGACAGTAGTGCCCAGAGTTACAGCAGCAGTCTCAGAGGACAGATGATGGTACAGGTTGATGAGATTTCAGGTATATGACTCAGCAGGTATATCATAGTCTTATGGTTAGATTGCTTTTATACTTATTCTCATAGCATGTCTTAGCACTTAGTGTCATGATCTGGCGATCATATAGATATATGGACCTGGTTGATCTATTATATATATTATATTGTCCCTACTCAGACTTAGAAGTTCACTATTCATACTCATTGGTACATACCCTCCTTAGGGAGAATAGAGGTGATCATTACACCATACTTTGGCTTGCTAGTGTTGGCTCCATCATTTCATTGTCTTCATCCATCCATGGCCTACCTTTTAGATTATCACCCTGACTTACTACTTGACTAGTGGCATGGAGGACTTTTCCCCACTGTAGCCTCTGTATTGGATGAGTTTCCCTGTTTATTGTGTCTCGGCTCTGAGTTGGTGACAAAACTTACCTATGGTGAGTTGGAGTTCCTTGTGAATTCCCCCTAGTCACTAAAGTTGTGTTGGCTAAACCTGAAACTTTTAGTGCTGCCATCAATACAAAATCTGGAAAATGAAATGCTATATCTTGTATGAAAAGCCCATTCATGCAATGTGTTTCTAAACACACATGAATGAAAGGCATGCCAAATAAAAATGGCCATAAAAATAAAATGTTATATCTTGTGGAAAATAAATACCTAGGTAAACAAGCTATCCATGACACACCTAGAAGTGCTCAGGTAAACAAGTGCCTTAAAAACACACCTGCAGCAGAAAGCCTAAAAGAAAAAATGTAAATCTATGCAATGTGTTTGTAAACACACATAGATCAAGGCTATGGAAACTTCAGGCCCAAAAAGCAATGGAACTTAAATGCTATATCTAAACAATTGCTGGCCTTATTTGTATTATGCATTGTGCGCATCTGTGAAGGTGAATAAACCATCTTTAAACAACTCATCCATTTGTGAGACACCGCCATTCCCTGTGTTATTGCTCATTCGGTATATACTATGGTGTGTATTCCCTTTCCCTTGCCAAAGTGTCACAAAGTCAAGTCAGTCAACTCATCCCTTAGCCTAGCCAGTTAATTTAGCCTTCACCCTTCACTAGCAAATTGATCACAGCTATGAAGTGAGTATGATCCTGAAAGTCTAGTCTGAGTAATAATAATAATTAACGACACTATATTTTTGGATTTAGATCGCCAGTTATGATTACTCTGTGTTATAATTGCTATTTGAATAAGTTGTAGAGCATGTATTAACCTTGACACTTTGCAGCAGCCTTGGATGATGGTCTGAGTTATATTTGGTCTTGGTTAGACCTAGTTTGACCATGGAGGACCATGGGACATGAGATGTTAGACCTTATGATGATATGGATAGATGATATATGGTCTATGTACACATACATGATGATTCTATGCAGCAGCTACAGGGTTATGATGATGATTCTGGGGTTACAGCAGTGTTTGCATATGTACAGCGCATTATTATTGGCCTTGTTCTGGTATATTGGATATTTATTTTGATCATGCAGAGACTCATATGGTGTATGAGTACACATCTTGGATAGATTTGGACCTTCTGAGTCCAATGGGACAGTTTGTTTTCAGTTCCGGGCACTTACAGTGATGATTGAGCCTCAGTAGGCTGTCCCAGTGCAGTTTTGCTCTGTTGGAGGCCCTGTCGGAGCAGAGATGGCTTTTATCCGGTTGACCTAGGGCGCTGATGATGGAGGGGGTGGTCCAGCCACTTGTTTTTACCATATTACCCCCCTTCCGGACACATTGGTGCCCTCACCTTGACAGCGCCAGCACTCCAAGAGGTTGTTTGGGGCAGTTTCACGCTTCCCAAGGCATTTCAGGATTGGTAGAAATGGCTATTGAGGAAATCGATTTGGGCTACTGAGGCAAAGTTATGGCATGGGATGATCAGTGATGATAGATCGGGACCTTCCACACCTTCTCGAGCAGTTTCAGCTTCATCAGGGCCCGCATCCATCACTTATGGCACTTTCTGTGGATTTTTTGAGGTCTTTTGAGGACCACGACTTCACTATGGAGGCACGATTTGGTACATTCATGATTATTTTTGGGTTATTGTGCTATGGGGATTGACCAAGGAGGGATAAAATTACCCCTTGGACCCACCATAAGCCTCTTATGATATTTTGTCATCATGATTTGGTGGGATTCCCCTCTTGTAGGGCGATTTTGTCCACTTACATTATATTTTATTAGTGATCCATGTATTTTATTGTTGAGCTCATCTCAACCATTGATTAGACATTTGTATCTTTTAATCTTAGCCACTCATTCAAAAAGTGGTTAGGGTTTTGGTGCCTCTCCTTCCTGTTTAAAGGAGAGAGCCTCTCATTGTAAAGGGACTTTTGGCTCTGGATTATTGGAATAGAAAATTATTATTGCATCTATCTCCAGTGTTGTGGTGAATTGTTTTTGGTGTTCGTTCGTTGGTTCTTCCTTTGCACCGAGTTATTGGAGATCTTATTTGCCATATCTTTGTACCACAATTTTGCATCTACAGGTGGAGGCCGATTTGCTTGGAGGAGGAGGTATTGGTAGGGGAAGACTCTCCCTACTTCTTCTTTGGAGCTCTTCGTTGGTAACAGGGAGTATTACTGTCCCAGGACCTTCTATTTCATGTTACTATTGCATTTCTCTTGTATTTCTTCCATACTTGATCTTACTGATTGAATTTTCATTCCTTGGTTTGATAGGTAGAGGAAGGCGCACTTGTGGGCTAGGGCATCAAATTGGCAAGCAAATCAACAATCTCTCATTTGATCTCTGCGGGAATCTTCCTCAACATCAAGGCATCTCATCCACATCACTCAGGTATGATCTCAAGGTAAGTTTTATCTCCATGATCTATCCAATTGTCTAAAATATTTTAAAACCCTAAATTAATCAAAACCCCATTTTTACATTTTCTCAGATCTACTTAGATCTAGTGGGTTGTTGGGCATAATACTGAAAACCCACCTCTATAGCATCCACAGCATCCCGGATCTATAGTTTGGTGAGGATTGGCTTCCGTTTGACCCCCCTCCCATGCCAACTTAGCTTCTCCCAAGCAAGGCGCACTTCACTGATTGAGCAAGTTGACCTAGATCTAGGTGGTGGGTGTTTGAGATTCCACTTGATTCGTCATCTAGACATCCAATAACATACACCCAGATTGTTACTTTCCTGAAATTCACCTTGTGGGCCCTACTCCACATTTTAAGGGATTTAATCCCCATTTTGGACCACTTGGAACACTTAAACTCAGATCTACTAAGATCTAACCGTTGGATTGCCACGAAATTATAGATCCATACTCCTACTTGACTAACCTACCTGGATCTAAAGTTTGGATGCCATCCGACTTGTCTTGACCCACCTAACCCCACTTTTTAGCCTCCTTGGGCAAAGTCGCACCACCTTGGAGAAGTGAGTTGACTCACTTCCAGGAACTGGGTACTTGAGATTTTTGGAGATTTAGAACCGGAATAATTCAAAATCTAGGTCTATACTATCATTTTGTCAAATCTTGCCTTCGGGATAGCATTCCTTGTTTTAAGGGATTGTGGTCCACTTGGGTCAAACCTAGATCTAGACACATTCATCCATTAAGACCTCTATTGCCCACTTGTCCCAAGTACTAGGAGTCCCAAAACACAAGTCAACCCTACTTTGACTCCACTTCCCAATTCCCAAGGCACTGGTTTCTCTCCAAGTTAATTCGACTTTCCTAGATTGTTGGATTGACTTGTGGATTGACCTATGCATGGTGAACCAAACCCTTGAAGCTATCATGTATCATGGTCAAGCTTGTCATCTGTACTAGTTAGCCCCAATACAACCCTTAACTACCCTGCATTGGACACGGTTCCCAAGGTAGTGGATCTTCTGACATTGAACTAGTACACTAGCCCTAGATCTCACTACAAACATTATAAGTCACTCTTACATCAACTATGAACCAAAGCTATACCTATTGAACCCTTCACTTGGCTTGTGACTTCATCCTAAGGTCTAGGAAAAACCATACACCTAACTTCACTTAGAAATACCCTGATTTGGTGTCTTGGTTTTGATCTCTCCTGTCGGGAGTAGATCGGGTCTCCCCCTTTGTTGTCTGGGCTAGGTAACATAAAGCGAAGGTTGCCTTGACTGGCGTGACAACCATATACTGGAGGTCGAGGTGATCGTGGTTGCACCTTTTGAGTTTCCCTTCCCTATTGCCATCCATGACTGGATACATCCATAGGGGTAACTACAGCATAGGTGATAACAGGTACTTCGTAGACAGCCTAGGGATGAAGACCCAGACCCCTCTTTAGCCTCTTCATAAGGATCATAGACTTTACTAGAATTATAACTCCCTTCTCATCATACTAGTCATAGCCTATCATCCCCCTCATTGAAACTCTTTCCCATGAAGCACCTAACATCTGGCCCAAGTCACTACACAAGGAAAATAGGCTTTGAGCAATAGGTAAACTAACAATTGTTAAGGCCATTGTATTTTATTGTTTTAAGATTTGTGGGCTAGGCTTCTTGCCATGGACTACAGCTTAAGGCATGGGACTAAGACTACCGGAAGTCCATAGGGTAGTCCATGCAACTAATGCTAAGGCGGATTTGGCGCTATAATAAATCTTATGTTAGAAAGTATTTTACAGATCTTATTTGTGAAGGGGATTGATCCCCACTGCAAATGCTGAATTTATTATGGTAGACCAAGCTATATTTGTTTTTTATTTAAGATCGGATCAAATTAAAAATAGGCTCATGACAATGGTACCACTAATTCCCCACCTACATCTAAAATAATATATCATGTGATAAAGTGTTAATAGACACTAGGACGTGTGCCCAAAAATACAATAATAAATCCCCAAAGTGATGGATGGGATGATGTGTGGACCCCATTGATGCCGGAAATCATGCTAGAAGGTGTGGAAAATATCATCATGAAGTCCCGAACCAATCTCAATCCATTTCCTCACTCCACTGAGCCAAATCGATTTCCTCTGCTAACCATTCTACTATTGGAAAACCACCTTTGAAAGTACAAAAATGCCTGTAACTCTCTGCCATGTGCCCCAGGCACAAACATGATTGCACCAAAATGTCTAGGGATGGGGTAATATGGTAATAACGACTGGTTGGACCCCATATCCCCTCAAGCTTTTCCTAAGAGAACAAAAATAATCTTTGAATGTGCTTAATAGGCCATTTCTAATTTTTTGCATGGCAAACTGAAGAAAAATGGTAATATGACCATATCATAACCTAAAACTGCCCAAAACTAATGACTGAGTGCACCAATGGACTCATAATGCTCAAATCTACTAGGAATGAGTACTCATACACCATATGACCATCAAGGGATACATCTGTAAGCTCATCCATGCCCGAAATAATAAAATAATGGCCTGTAAATAATAATAATAATAATAATCCATCAAACCATCATCTGAAAAGGTTGTCTGAAGCATAGAACAATCTAATGGGTACATATGGGCCATGAATAATCCATCTCGAACATTGTCAACCCAAACTCATACGGGACCTTGTCATTGACTTGGTCAAACTGGGTTGACTAGGTCAAAACTGATTAAAATAATGATCCATACCACAAATAACTGCTGCAGCAAGTACAAATGGATGAGATATGCTCCTTCAATTATATCAGTAGTGAGACCAAAGTATAAAATGATGTTCAGCTGGCATAAGCATGTAAATATAACAATAATAAGAAGTCCAGATCAAAGTAACCAACTTACTATAAACAGGAACCTCAAGTGTATACTCATTTACAGACTAGGCCAATTTGCTAACCATGGGTGAGGGTGGAGAAACAAGGCTAGGCTAAGAGGAAAGACTTGACAACCTCAACACTGCAATCTCTCGGATAAGGGAGCAAGGAAAGACCACCTAAACATATGTTGGATAGAGAAAAACACAGGGGATGGAGGTGTCTCACAAATGGGTAGAGTGACGAGACTACTTCCAATAAACTCTAGACAAGCAACTCTTTTAGCAAATTATTGTCAGCTTTGCACTTGAGATTTAACATTTAATTCACTTTATAGATTTTCACTATCCAACCTCCAAAGGTAGGTGTGGTGTCTCATAAATGGGTAGAGTGATGAGACTACTTCCAATAAACTCTAGACAAGCAACTTTTTTAGCAAATTATTGTCAGCTTTGCACTTGAGATTTAACATTTAATTCACTTTATAGATTTTCACTATCCAACCTCCAAAGGTAGGTGCCCTGAAAGCCTTCTGGGCTTCAGATATGACTCGGTATGACCTCCATTTCCCGCCACTGTCCATAGGTGCGGTGGAGTGACCACCCTGTTGCCCTGTGGCGACAAACGGCCTTACATCAAACAAGGATGAGTGCTTGTCCTTTGGCCACTGACTAGCTAATATAGATATATGTAGTAGTGTTTAACACTTTTTTTGTTGAATTAGCATCATTTTTTATATATCATTTAAGTTCTAATGCTGTAGTGTTTAGCAACACTGTTAATAGGAATACTTGGTTTCGAGGACTAGTGGAGAACAATCACTGTGATTAGAATTGTTGCACGAATTTGCAAGTAGTCAGCGCTCCCCGGTGTATCGTGACAAGGGACTAATCGCCTCTCGTGGATCCTTAAATCTGGTGGTGGTGAGTTTACCAATCACCTGCGGGTTTTGGTGTAATGGCAGCCGTACTACCAACAAATGGTATCAGAGCTAGAGGTCACGAGTTCAATACAAACTCAGCTCGCGCTGAGGGGGAGATTGTTGCACGAATTTGCAAGTAGTCAGCGCTCCCCGGTGTATCGTGACAAGGGACTAATTGCCTCTCGTGGATCCTTAAATCTGGCGGTGGTGAGTTTACCAATCACCTATGGGTTTTGGTGTAACGGCAGCCGTACTACCAACAAGAATCACACACTCCAGGCTGAGACACAATGTAAACAGGGTATCTATCCAACACAAAGGTCTAGGTGGGGGAAGTACTCGAGATGACTAGCTAAGCTGTAAGTCGGGATAAAATCAAGACTAGAAGATAACGGATGGATGGAGAAGTGACTGATGGTGCCATGGATAGCAAAAGCCCAAGAAAAAGCGAATGACCGAGTCTGTACTTATAATGTAAGGGCATGACCAATGAGTATACATAAGAATCTCCTACTCATAGTAACTGACCACTTCTACTCTAAACAACAAGTAAGCATAAGATAAAGTATCGCCAGTAAACAACCATCATATACCCAGTTAGAAACTACCTAGATAAAGGAAAGAGCACATCAGCAATCCAAATGTACAAATCATATACCTGCTGGATCATATACCTGAGTCCCTGATCTGAACAACCTGAATCATACTGAAGCACTGCAGCTGAATACATCATGGGCACTGACATCAATCTGCTCTGGATGATAAAAAAATGGATAACTCAGTCACCGACCTGGGGTCATGGGGTTCAGTCCTGGCATGAGACTGTCAAATGTACAAGCTCTGGATCCACTAAAAACATGAGAGTGATCATCAATATGCTGCTCATCACCAACTGATCTCATCCAAATGTGCAAAGGACTGGCTCAAAAACATATTGGGAACTGATCTGCAATCATGGTAGCCCGGCTACTATGGATGTGACAACAGGACGGTTTACAAACAGTCACTTGGAGGACTTACCTATGTTCACTAGATCTCAATGATGAATAATGTTTAGCAAAGGATATATATCGGTTTACAAATCTGTATAATGATGTCTTATTGCAGTAAATTTTCAGACTTATAGGACAGCAAGAGAAGTATATCAATCAATTCTCGAAATGACAATATATTGGTTTTATGGACAGATTTGAGACAGTGACATAAAACAGAGATATTCCAATACTTTTTCCAGAATATTGAGAGGGTTTTAAGCTCTTACAAATCTGCTGTAAATGACTTTAACTTTCAGCAAGAACAGATTTATAACGGAAAGAAATAGTCTACTGAAATATCACCAAAGTTAAAATACAACTAGACTATTTGGGGTAAATATGTGGTAAGATATATGGCTGGAAATTCCCAGATATACCCTACAGGAAATTAAAATTTCATCAATATGGTGGTTAAAGAATGATGTCAATGCCTTGATTTTCTGTTGGGCTTATGGGGTTTGATGTGGCTTAAAGAGAAGCTTCCCTAAAGTAAGAGAATGCTGGAAACGGGGCTGCAACGTACAAGCTATGCTTTTCTTCTATTTGTTTTCCTATAGCTCAGAAATCTGAAAGGAGGATTTGCTAAAGTAGACAAACTCTATAGGTATGGAACTTGTGCTTATCATAGAAGATGTGTTCATGTATAAAACCAGAAATAGAGAGACATACATTGAGATAATGCATGCTAAAGACAAACACATAATAATGGAAAGATGTTACCAATTATTTTATTCCATAACTACTTGCCAAAGGAAAATTCTGAAGTAGAATACAACTTTAGGATGCAAAAGACCTCCTCATCCTCTAGGGCGCACCACTAAAATCTCCAATAGCTCCACAAAAATACAAATAAAATAGTAGCCAAAAGCTTGAGTGCTCAATTCTCCAACAATCATTACTACAGGAGGAGCCATGCTTATATAATGTCTTAAGCTTAAAACCTCATTGAATAAAATACTATTGTCTAGGTTAAAACCCTAGATATATCCTAGGAAAACATAAACAGTGACTATCTTCTAACAAAGACAAACAATAATAAAATAAGTGGACTAATGCCACATGTACAATCTCCAAACCATGAAATCTCAATCAAGGGGGGCACCCTCATCAAAAATAGTGCGGGAACATGTGAAACTCATCTTCCAAGGAATAAGATACTCAAAAAGAGAAGCACCCCATCAAAAAGTGGACAAAAATCCCTAAAATCAGCACCCAATGGTTAGATAGAGGAATCTAGCCTCCATACGTGTCAGATCAAGTATGTGGAATGTAGGCCATCCCCAAGAACTCCTCCAAACCAAGTCATATGACTACCAAATTGCTCATAAATTCATGCCAAGTGGAAAAGTAAGCCACATGTGTAGTCTCCCAATGCTAAATGTGCTAATCAAATGGTAAAACTAAAAACCTGAGGTTGGACTCTCTCATGTGGTACATGTGGTGCCTCCAAGTGGTACATCCCCTCATATATCTGAATTAACCCATAGAAATGAGTACTTAGAGTTGAGCACTCCATTAATCTAGCTCCACCCAAGGTCCATCATGCATCTCCAAGTGTAAGCATTCACCAATAAGCCAAACTCCAAAGCATTCAAGGGAAAAGGCTCCCACGTGGTCAACAAAGGGTCAAACATGAGCTTAGGTGGTCATCTCCATCAGTATAACAGTGCACTAGGCTAGTGCTCCACCTAGGGTCACCAAATATGTCATAATAACACAGAATATATGTGAAATAGACCCATAAGTGCTAGGGCGTTCAAGCTAGATAGCCCCCCATCATAGAAAACCTTAGAAACATGCCCCCAAACCATGTTGTGACCATATAAAGTGATTAATAAACCCATTCACAATGCTATCATATCAAACCCAAGCATACAAATAGATCATCCATACTCAAGATAACATCCACCCGTCAAGAGTACCATCTCCCAAGTATATCCTAGGAATATCCATCACATGCACCAAGCAAAATACCTAATAAACAACCTATAGTAAATCTAGAGAAATGCACTTGTATCAACTTCTCTAACCATATAACCTCTACTCATAATGCCAAGATTAAGTCCATATGAAGATAAGAGATATTGTGCCATAGGACTTATCACCTAGGAAAATCATGTCACAAACTGCTATCATCATCGTACCAATCAAACACTACCATACAACGTGGTCATATCATGTCTCGACCACATCATCACATCAAAAGACCTCAGATATTGATTCTAGGCCCAAGGGATAGCTGCAAATAACTTTGCATCACACTTTTCTCTGAACATCACACACTAAAGCATTGAGGAAGTAAGTCTGTTGACATTCCTAGTCGTTGAGGCAGCTAGTAGTTCATACCATAAGGGTAATGACTGGGAAAATGTATGCGCCCATAATGACCCCATAAGCCATCAAGTGTAATATGTCTACTTGGTATCAATGATCAAGACCCACAAAAATGGAAATGGAGCCTCATGCAGCGTGAGGAGTAACACTTTCCTCATGCAAAACCTCCACTAGCTTGGGCTAGTTTGACCATGAAATAATCATCCTCATGCCATATCCCTAGGACGCTCCTCAAGCAATCCTCAAAATAAGGACCGAAGTGACAAGTCAAGGGAGCGTTTTCTCATGTAAGGGGGTCCAACTCCTCGAGATAACAAAATGATGCCAAGTGTAGCAAGATGACCTCGGGCACTCCTCAAACCATGTCGATGACCTCAAAAGTGGATCTTATAGTTGAATGTGCAAGAGACAATCTTGTTATCACACAACTTGTAGTTTCCCCAATAGATGATCCTATTCAGGATGGCAGAGGAGCTATGCAACCAAAGAGGTGACCCAAGAGGGCCTCAATCCCCAGATGGATTGGTTGTCATGCCAATCAAGGCACTCTTCGCTTTATGCTATCCAAGCCACAAATAGCAAAGGGGGAGACCTTGATCTACTCCCGACAAGAGAGATCTAACCCAATCACCAGATCAAGCTATGGAGATAGGATATGTAAGGTGAGGGGTGAAGAACCTAGATTTAAGGAACAAGGTCACTGTGGAGGCTTAGGATAAATAAGATTCGACTTTAAGAGTTTAAACACAGTGACTTGAAGATTAAGAATAGATCCAGGATTCAAGTGCTAGGGAAAATGATCAAATCCAACTACCTTGGGAAATGTGAACCTTAAAACAAGGAAATGGTCCAAGGGATCAGATTTGAATAGATTAGGGCTTTCTAGCACTACTTGGTGGAAGATCTGATAATATCAATGTTCACAAGCAAAGATAGGGCATCAAACAACTGAAAAAGGGGCAAACTTAGAGAGGGCACAAAAGAGAGAGATCAATGCCTAGGGATTTGGGCAGATGGAGTCCACTGAGGGTGATGCCCTAGTAAACCCACTTCAGGTTAGGCCTAAAAGTAAGAAGCTAGAAATCATTCGCCACGATTTGAAGTTGTTTGAGCTAGAGAATTTTTATAAATTTTAGCAGCTTAGGGTTTGTAGAAGTAGTAGCAGACGAATGGAATAGATAAATAACTCAAGAAAAACAATGGTATTTACCTCCAGTGACTTGCAGATGCCTAGTGCAATGATGTTCTGACCCCTTCGAAGCAATTCCTAGTTAATTTGATAGTCTCCAAGATGAAATCGATTTGCCTCCAACAGCTAGTGCGCCCCCCTTCCCGCAGATGACAATCTCAATGAGAATTGATTTACAAAAAGAGAAAGTAAATGGTGCAAGAAGAATCAGATAGCATAAATATTGATCAAAGATACAATAAAAACTACACCCTGATTATTTTACTCATCCAATGAAGAGATCTGGAGAAGCCCCACGAAATCCTCTAATGAAGTCACCCTCCTGCAGAGCACACACTAAGACAAAACTTCTAGCATGGATATCTCATCAAACAATAAGGATGTGATAGGTTATCAGAGCTACAATCAAGCACAAGAACAATATATAACAAAGGAACAAACTTTTTCCCAAAATAATTATTTATTGCCAAAGATCCAGAGCCAAAAGTCCCTTTTTACAATGAGGCGGGTCTCTCATTTAAATAGGAATGAGAGAGACCAAAACCTAACCACTTTTTGAATGAGTGGCTGAGATTAAAAGATACATCAATGATAATCAATGGCTAAGATGAGCCCAAATACAATATACACGGATCAACTCAATAATAGAGGGGGCACACTCACTAAGTCGCCCTAGGGGGACGCACCACATAAAAAGTGACTAGAACTCATGACATAAGCACATGGTGGGGCTAGGAGGTGTAACTATCCTTCTCTAGAATGTCCCCATGGCACAATAACATATAATAACTCAAAATAATAACATGTTGTGACCACATAGCCAAATCGTGCCCCCTCAATGACATAATAAAATCCCAAATAATAGCTCGAAGTGTGGACCCCACTGAATGCTGTAAGTTGTGCTGGAAGGTGTGGGATGCATCAAAAAAATCCTTTGAACAAACCTCATGCCAATTATTTGCCTCAATTTCCCAAATCGATTTCCTCAGTAACCATTTCTTCCATTTTTAATCCTCAGAAAATCACCTGTAAAAGAATAAAATGTCTGTACCTCTCTGCCCGGTGCCCTGGGAACAAATATGATTGCACCAAAATGTCTAGGAGCATGGTAATATGGTAATAACAAGTGAATGGACCCCTAACTCCCTTTGTAGCGCCCTAGGTGAACCAAAATAATCTCAAATTGTGCTGACAGACCATTTTATATGGCAAATATGTAATAAAGTGACAATCTGATCTTGATCTTATTTGAAAGTGCCCAAAACTGATATCTGAGTGTACCAATGGACTCAAAAGGCCCAAATATAGTAGATATGAGTACTCATACACCATATGACCACCTGGATAATCATCTGTAAGCTCAACCATGCTCGGACAAATAAAAATAATGGTCTGCAAATAATAATAATAATAATAATCCATCAAACCATCATATAAAACCTGCGTCTGCTGCATGGAACCATCAAGTGGGCATCATAGGACCACAAAAAATCAATCTCAAACATCATAGGTCCAACTCATCTCAGATCCTACGGTTGACTTGGTCAAACTGGGTTGACCAGGTCAAAACTGATCAAAATAATGACCCAAGCTCAATCTGACTGATGATGCAAGTGAAAATGGAGAAGATACACTCTTCTAATTGTTTCAATAGCAAGACTAAACTACAAAGTAGCATTTCACTGGCGAATAAGCAATAATAAATCAAATATAAGTCTGGATTAAGATAATCAAATACTAAGAAAAAGACCCTCAAGTGTATACTTAATTTATGGACTTGACCATTTTGCTAAGATTGGGTGAAGGTGAAAAAAGCAAGGCTAGGACAAGGGAATGAATTAACAAACTTCAACACTGTGACACTTTGGATAAAGGAAAAGGGGAACACACCTAAGCATATGCTGGACAAAAAACACACAAGGAAAGACGGTGTCTCACAAATGGAATAAGTTGATTTGAGGAGTGCCTATTCACTTTAACAAATGTCTACAGTCTCACATCCAAGCTGGAACCAGCTCCGTGAGGATCTTTTCTAGAACCACCGTGACTAGTGTTATCACATCTATGTTAGCTGGAGCTACCATACTACAAACTGTGCGGCCAAGGAACGCACAGTACTTTTTTTTCCAGATCAGAAATCTGATTCCTTCAGAGGAGGCATACAATTTTGTTCAGATTGCCCCGAGAAGATATATCAGAGGGGACAGTGGGTTGTACAGTGGTCCAGACATGTCACTTAGCATTTACCACAGGGTCACCCTTCCATGCCACGCTATGATATAAGCCCATTGAGACAGTTGCCTGGTCTTGTGTTGATTGAGATTATCACAGAGTATTGTTGGTTACTATTTGTGCCCGGATTCAGTAGAGATCCAGTTCAGAGACAGCCTCAGCAGCAGGTATATGGTGCGGCATGTATTGCATTTCTATATATTGCTCATGATTGTTGCTTAGACTTGTTTATACATGATAGTACACTAACTCTACATATGATGATTGATGTGGTGATCTAGTTTTTATATGTGGTTGGGCCCTTGGTGATGTCAGTCCATCCCTTCCTAGTAGGCTCCTGTTATATGCACACCGGGTCACACCCCTATTCCTAGTATAGACTTGATCATTTAGTCCCCCTAGGCAGCTGACTTTGGATCCACCTTCACCTTCTCCATCCATCCAACTCATTTCATGATGATATTTCCAAACTTGGATTCCGATTTGTGACTTTGAGGATCCCTTTCCCCACTGATCTCTGAGTATGCCATGATTCCTGTTATCACATATATAGTAGCCGGGCTACCATACATTATTTTTCTGATTCCAGTACACTATTCATCCAGTTCCCTTACATTGAGATGCTGAGATGAGCATCTATATTGGATCACTATCAGATTTTGGACAGCTGTCGTATTCCCCATGCCATGACTGAGTCTCAGGACACTCAGAGAGATGACCGATGTAGCCATTATACCATTGGTACAGAGCAGTCAGTAGTGCCCAGAGTTACAGCAACAGTTTCAGAGGACAGATGATGGTACAGGTTGATGAGCATTCAGGTATTATGACTCAGCAGGTATATCATTGTGTTATGGTTATATTGCTTTTATACTTATTCTTATAGCATGTCTTAGCACTTAGTGTCATGATCTGGCGATCATATAGATATGTGGACCTGGTTGATCTTATTATATATATTATATTGTCCCTACTCAGACTTAGAAGTTCACTATTCATACTCATTGGTTTTACCCTCCTTAGGGAGAATAGAGGTGATCATTCCACCATACCTTGGCTTGCTAGTGTTGGCTCCATTATTCATTGTTTTCATCCATCCATTGCCTACCTTTTAGTTTATCACCCTGACTTACTACTGGACTAGTGGCATGGAGGACTTTTCCCCACTGTAGCCTCTGTATTGGATGAGCTTCCCTGTTTACTGTGTCTCGGCTCTGAGTTGGTGACAAAACCTACCTTTGGTGAGTTGGATTGTAGGCCTAAATCATTTTGGTTGGTTGTCCTGATGTTTGGCATTGGCTCGAACTCCCCCTAGTCACTTGAGATGTTGTTGGCTAAAACTGAAAGCTCATGTACTATTTATGGAAACTGATAAATTCGCCCATGGAAACTAAAAAGGGCAAGAGCAATGAACTGCTGAAAAGTACTCCTCGAAGAGTATAAGAAAGGTCCAAAAAGCAATGATTATTAAAAGCTATATCTAAACAATTGCTGACCTTATATGTGTATGAAAAACATGCCCTGGATGCGAGCTGCAACTAGTTGTGCTTATCAGCACACCTGAGATCCAAAGGGTTATGTAGACCAAAAAGGCCATGAAATGAAATCGAATGATCCTAATGAACCTGGATCAACTTGATATAGACATTATGCCTAAGTTGAATAAGCACTCTCTAAACAACTTATCCATTTGTGAGACACCGCCATTCCTGTGTTGTTGCTCATTCAATGTATACTATGGTGTGTATTCCCTTTCCCATGGCCAAAGTGTCACAAAGTTAAGTCAGTCAAGTCATCCCTTAGCCTAGCCAGTTATTTTAGCCTTCACCCTTCACTAGCAAATTGATCACAGCTATGAAGTGAGTATGGTCTTGAAAGTCCGGTCTGAGTAATAATAATAATTAATGACATTATATATTTGGATTTATATCGCCAGTAATGATTACTTTGTGTTATAATTGTTATTTGAATAAGTTGTAGAGCATGCATTAACCTTTGACACTTTGCAGCAGCTTCTGATGATAGATCTGAGTTATATTTGGTCATGTTGACTTGGTCAAACCTAGTTTGACCAAGGTCAACCATAGGACATGAGATGGTTGGACCTTGTGATGATATGGATTGATGATATATGGTCTATGTACATGTACATGATGATCTATGCAGTAGCTACAGGGTTATGATGATGATTCATGGTTTACAACATTATTTGATCATTTACAGATTATTATGATTTGACCTATTCCGGTATATTGGATATATATTTTGATCATGCAGAGATTCATATGGTATATGAATACACATCTTGGATAGATTTGGACCTTCTGAGTCCAATGAGACAGTCTGTTTTCAGTTCCGGGCACTTACAGTGATGATTGAGCCTCAGTAGGCTATCCCAGTGCAGTTTTGGTCTGTCGGAGACCCTGTCAGAGCAGATGTGATTTTTATCTGGTTGACCTAAGGCGTTGTGCTTGGAGGGGTGGTCCAGCCACTTGTTTTTACCATATTACCCCCCTCTTGGACACACTGGTTCCCTCACCTTGACAGCGCGGGCACTCCAGGAGGCAGTTTGGGGTAGTTTCACGCTTCCCAAGGCATTTCAAGATTGGTAGAAATGGCTATTGAGGAATTCGATTTGCGCTACTGAGGCAATGTTTTGGCATGGGATGATCATTGATGATGGGTTGATGTCTTCCACACCTCCTCCAGCAGTTTCAGCTTCATCGGGGCCCGCATCCATCACTTATGGCACTTTCTGATGATTTCTGAGGTCTTTTGAGGCCTACAATTTGACCATAGAGGCACGATTTGGTATATTGATGACTATTTTATTATTATTGTGCTATGGGGATTGACCAAGGGTGGTTAAAATTACCCCTTGGATCCACCATGAGCTTCTTATTATATTTTGTCATCATGATTTGGTGGGATTCCCCTCTCCTAGGGCGATTTTGTCCACTTATGTTATATTTTATTAGTGATCCATGTATTTTATTGTTGAGCTCATCTCAACCATTGATTAGACATTTGTATCTTTTAGTCTTATCCACTCATTCAAAAAGTGGTTAGGATTTTGATGCATCTCCTTCCTATTTAAAGGAGAGAGCTTCTCATTGTAAAGGGAACTGGTGGCTCTGGATTATTGGAATAGAAAATTATTATTGCATCTATCTCCAGTGTTGTGGTGAATGTTTTTGGTGTTTGTTCGTTGGTTCTTCCTTTGCACTGAGTTATTGGAGATCTTGTTTGCCATATCTTTTGTACCACGTTTTTGCATCTACAGGTGGAGGCCGATTTGCTTTGAGGAGGAAGTATTGGTAGGGGAAGACTCTCCCTACTTCTTCTTTGGATCTCTTCGTTGGTAACAAGGAGCATTACTGTCCCAGGACCTTCTATTCTATGTTATCATTGCATTTTACTTGTATTTCCTCCATACTTGACCTCTCTGATTGAAATCGATTTTCCTTGGATTGACGGGTAGAGGAGGGTGCACTTGTGGGCTAGGGCATCAATTTGGCAAGCAAAATCAAGAATTTCTCATTTGATCTCTGCGGGAATCTTCCTCAACATCAAGACATCTCTCTTCATCACTCAGGTATGATCATAAGGTAATTTCTATCTCCATGATCTATCCACTTGTCTAAAATATTTCAAACCCTAATTAATCAAAACCCCCGTTTTTACATTTTTTCAGATCTACTAAGATCTAGTGGCTTCTTGGGTAAGATATTTAAAACCCACCTCTATAGTATCCACGGCATCCTGGATCTATAGTTTGGTGAGGATTGGCTTCCATTTGACCCTCTTCCCAAGGCATTTAGCCTCTCCAAGCAAGGGCGCACTTCCTGGTTTGGGTGAGTTAACCTAGATCTAGTATGTGGGTAGTTGAGATTCCACTTGATTATTGATCTACACATCCAATAACCTACGCCCAGATTGTCACTTTCCTGATTTCTACCTTGTGGGCCCTATTCCACATTTTAAGGGATTTAATCCCCATTTTGGACCACTTGGTATCTTTAAACTCAGATCTAGTAAGATCTAGCCATCGGATTGCCTTGAAATTATAGATCCATATCCTCACCTGATCAACCTACTTGGATCTAAAGTTTGGATGCCATTGGACTTGTCTTGACTGTTTTATCCCACTTTTTACCCTCCTTGGGCAAAGTCCCACCACCTTGGAGATTGGAGTTGGTCCACTTCTAGGACGTGGGTACTTGAGATTTTAGTGGATTTGGAATGGGCATAATTCAAAACCTAGGTCTAGTGTGTCACTTCATCAAATCTTGCCTTGGGGATAACATTCCTTGTTTTAAGGGATTGTGGTCCACTTAGGTCAAACCTAGATCTAGACCTATTCATCCATCAAGACTTTAATTGCCCACTTGTCTCATGCAATAGGAGTCCTTAACCACAAGTTAGCCTTACTTTGACTCCATTATCCCAATTCCCAAGGCACTGGTCTCTTTCCAAGTCAATTCGACTTTCCTAGATTGTTGGACTAACTTGTGGTTTGACCTTTGTGTGGTGAACTAAACCCTTTGATGTCATCATGTATCATGATCAAGCTTGTCACTTGTACTAGTTAGCCCCAATTCAACCCTTAAACTACCCTGCATTGGACACGGTTCCCAAGGCAGTGAATTTTTTCACATTGAGCTAGTACTTTAATCTGGATCCTATTTCACAAATCATAAGTCACTCTCACATCAATAATGAACCAAAGCTATACTCATTGAACCCCCCACTTGTCTTGTGACTTCATCCTAAGGTCTAGGATAAACCATACACCTTACTTCACTTAGAATTAACTTGATTTGGTTTTGATCTCTCCTGTCGGGAGTAGATCAAGTCTCCCCCTTTGTTGTCTGGGCTAGATAACATAAAGTGAAGGTTGCCTCGACTGGCGTGACAACCATCTATTGGAGGTCGAGGTGATCGTGGTTGCACCTTTTGAGTTTCCCTTCCCTATTTCCATCCATTAATGGATACATACATAGGGGTAACTACAGTTTAGGTGATAACAATTCCCTGTCTATTGTGCCTCGGCTCTTTAGTGTGTGAGATGCACTCTCAAACCTGGGATTTGCTCCTGTCGGTTGCCCCCGATGTTGCAATGCAGTTAGGATTGTGTAGCCTCACCAGGTGTTCCCCATTGGTCATCGAAGCATGTATTGCTCACCCCCCGTTACCTTTGCAGTATGAGCACCATGTTTATATCTTTTGAAATATGTATGTAGCCCAAGAGGGCCTTGATGTAAATGAAGAAGTGAAGAAATGTAAATCAAGCCAAAAAGGCTATTGTGTTGTAAATGTAAAATCTAGCCAAAAAAGGGCTAAGTATGAAATTCATTGTAAAATCCATGCAATGTGTTTATAAACACACATGGACACTGTTCAGCCATACATGACAGCATTTGTAGTAGTTATTTCCTTACCTAGTCCTGCGGGGCAAGGAGGTGAGAGGGAGCAAGGGACAAGCTCAAGATTGTCCCCTAGAGTCTCACGTTACGGTTTGCCGGACACCCAGTTTGGCGGCTCTAGAAAAGAACCTCACAGAGTCTTCGGGCACGGATGTGAGTTGTGAGATACTTGTTAGATGGCCAGTGGCGGTTTCCCTGCACTATACCCATTTGTGAGGCACCGCCCTCCCCCGTGTTTTGTCATGGCATACTTATCTCAGTGGACCCCGTTTTTCCGAGTTGTCCAAAGGGTCACATGATCTTTATCCTTGTCCTCTCGTTGTCCTCTGCCTTGTTTCCACATCACCTAAAGTCAGCAAAGTGGTCAAATCTATAAGATGTGCATAGCATTTTTGTCTTTGAAGGTGGTGGGCCCACCTCACCAGGGCCTTGTATTATCTCGGGATTTAATGTATTTTTTATCACCATGTTATCATCGTATTGCTTAGTAATGTACTGACTTGTATAATTGAGCCTTGTCACTCCATGACTGCATACAGGTATTCAACTATCACCATTGTTGGCCAGATTTGACTTGGTCAAACTAGGTTGACCAGGCCAAAAATGGGCCCGAAAAAATGTTGCGACTGGAATTTCAATTTCGGTCAATTATTATCTACAGGGGTCCCATATGAGCATGTAGGTGTCAGAATTGCAAAAGGTTGAAGCATTTGAGAAATTTTTAATTATTATTGGTCAATTTTGGCCTGTTTTAATTAAAAATTATGGATTTGGGAAAATAATGCCTAAGTGATGGATCGGGGTCGTTCGAGTGGTCATTCCTACTATTTTTGGGGTCCATGATCACATTGCAGCAGACGGTTCGACAATCTGGGCACTAAAAGTGGGTCAAAAGCCCAAATTTCATCTTCAGCCATAGAAACCAGCAAAAATTACATGGAAAATCAAAATTTGACTAAGGCAACTATTGGAAATGGCAAATTCAATGAATGGCAAATGAAAAGGTAAATCCTAAGGTAAATTGGTAATGTTTGACATGGAATTAGGCATTGTGGGGCCCTCTATTGGACAACTCACTCTAGAGGTCGAATTGGCCCATGGGGGGCGTTTTTTCCTCCTTGGCATTTTAGATTTCCTTGATGTATTGATGTGGGGCCTTGATGTATTATGTTGGGGGGATAAAACATCACATAGACACCCCCCAACCATGTTCCATGTGTTGTATGGACCCCACATGGGTCCCCTCTATCCACTTGTGCACTTCTCCAGAGGGCAATTCGCACCCCAACATGGAGCTCAATATCCACCATTCGTTTTGCTCATTGGGGATTAGATCCCAACCCTCCATTTTGGGGGGAAAGTTATTGTGAGAGTGGCCTCTCTCTAGAAGAGAAGGCACTCACTCATTGTCTGCCTTCTCTTGGCATTTTTGGACTTGAATAGAAGAGAAAAACGTTGCTGCTCTTGCTTGGCTCTTGGGTGATACTCTTGTGAAATTGTTGATTGCCATACCATCTTGATGCACTAGTGTATATTGTAGGTTGTTTCTAGCATTATTTCTCACCGTTGTTTTGCAGCTAGCACAAAGTCTTGGAGGAGGGCACACCATTTGGCTGCCACTGCTGCTCCACTCTCCGGATTGGCCACAAAAGGGAAGTGTTTTTGTCATTTTCAGCCAAGCATTTCTCTCATTTTTATTTGTGTTGCTGTAGATTTCACTTATTTGTCAATACTAATTTGATTTATTGTCCATTGGTGTTGGCAAGCAAGGAGGACGAGTAAGTGGGGACTGAGCAGTTCGATTTCACCTGGGGACTTCTGCAATACGCTCTATTTGATCTTCGGGATGTACAAACCTCATCAAAATCCAAGATATCAGCTTGTTCCAAGTAGGTGTTACATCTTTTTCTCTTGTATTTCAATTTCTATTTTGCTGAAGAGAGAAAACTCACTAAAACCCCTAAAAATTAAAATCTACAAAATCCACCGTTAGAATTTATTTATCCTGTAAACCCACTAATGAGACGTACTTAAAAGCCTAAATCCAAAGTTTCATTCATTTCAGACTCCATTTGCCCATAGGATCAACACTAGTCCATCTGGCAAAAACGCCCCCTAGGGGCGTTTTTTTCTTTCAACCTGTTTGGGTCAGTTTGGGGTATTGGGTGCTTGAGATTCGGTTTTTGAACGTCTTTTCACCTTCGGAAATCAAGTGCCATTGGCTGGAAGTGAGTATAAACGCTAATTTTTCTATGCCCTAGGTCCATTTAGCGACTGCTTAACCCATTCCCCTAGGGCAATTTCACTTCACTTCTTGCTGGTCTGTTTTTCTTGTCCTAAATCAGCTAAGTAATCAATTTATAATTGCTAGAAGATGTGTTTCAATTGCTTAATGAACTGCTTCCATGTTTGAGTAAATCATAACGAGCTTCATTCCCTATAGGCAGGATTTCCAGTCACTCTTCTAGTCAATTTATGTTTGCTGATTTAGTTTCCAGCCTTCTAAATCTTCAAAGAATTCATCATTTAACACTTATAATCAGATCCGAGATCATTTCATTCAGTGTATCTTCTAATCCTTAATCTCGATCTCACTGGGCTGGAAGAAACCTCAAGCTTGGTCATCCATCTTGCTTCTAGCTTCATCAATCCTTTGGGTTTGGGTGCCTAACTGTTGAGTCTCAACCATCATTGGTTGAGTGGGGTCTCCCCCCTGACTTGGCTACGTGCCTTGTCTGAAGTGACAGTAGCCTTGTCCGGTGTGACTTCCGTTCTTTGAGCGGAGGACCTGGCTATTGCTGGTTACACCTTCCTAGTTGTTCACCTCTACCATCCCTATTGGGACACCTACCACCAACAGCTAGAGTTTGTGTGATAACATTTCTGGCGTTGTTGCCGGGTAGGTAGAGGCCTACCGTGGTTTTTGAAGTTTGAGTCTTTTGCCTTTTCTTTTTCATTTTCGCATCTACACTTAAACTTTGTTGGCTAATTTTCATCTTATTAATTTATTACAGCCAACACCATTTTGTTTCACTCTCCACTCCCCTACGAGATTTTACCTTCGGTGAACAAGGTTCCTATTCACTTGGCAACTCCACCCCACGGCTCCACTGGAGGCCGAACCCATCCTTACAACCTTAGAAGCTTAGATCATTCTGACACTTCACATGAGACCCCAATGGGAAATCTTACATTGATATATCATAATGGACCAAGATGTTCGCCTTGGCCTCTCACAAGCCATAAAAGAATTAAATGAACGTGTGAATAGGTCCGAAAGGAGACAAGAGGAAATCAATGAATGGGATGCACAATCTCAGTATGGGGAGAAATATGAACATAATTATAGGTATCAACCTGCATATCAAAATTCTTATGATTCCCATCATTTACCTCATCTGTCTAATAATTTTTTCCAAAATAAACCAATTAGCCAATATCAAACCCACCCAGGGCTTTCGGTAAATCATTCTCACCCAATTCAAGCAACGCGAGCCTTTAGGAAACCCAAGCCATCCCCTTTTGATTTTTCAGAAATACATGGGGCACCTCATCTTATGCCAGATGGATACACCAGGAGGTTGCCTCGTTTTGATGGAAATAATAGAACATCTATTAAAAATCATTTGAATACCCTATGGGACCGTATGGAATCTCTAGGTGTTGATGCTGAGGATGTCTATATGCGGGCCCTTGGTGTGTCCCTCGAAGGGGATGCCCGTTTGTGGTTTGATAATTTAGCACCGGGATCCGTCACTGGGTATAACATGTTCACGAGGTTGCTAATAGATAAATGGGGTGAGAACGTTGATAAGTCTTTGGAATGTCAATCTAGAACTGATTATGTCATGGATGATGATTATATTGATGATCTGCTTTCTCGATTGGATCATTCCTCTTCCGAGATGTTCCAAATTATGAGTATGCCTACAATCCATAGGAATGTTACAAAGTATCTTGAGAATAATGCTTCAAAATCTCATGTGCAACACAAAAGAGGCATCAATCTAATCATACGAGATACTTTGTTATCATTGCCTAAGGCAGTTGCAGACCGAATACTGGATCTAATTCGCCTTCCCATTTGTGCCTCCAATAAAGCATCACCAGAAGAGCAACCTCACAATCATCATGTGGTTGACAATTGTCCTAATCCATCTTCAAACAATTCGAATTTTGACTTAGATTCTAATCATCTCTCTGAAGAGGACGAGAAAGGTGAGGATTGTCAGATTTCATGAGGAACAATCTAGTGATCATCATGTAATTGAAAACCAACTTTGTGAAGATGAATGGGGTGAAAGCATTGATGAACCCATGGAAGAAAAATCAAATGAGGATTATGTGGTGGAGGATCAATGTCATGAAGACGATTAGGATAGCAATTTTGAAATGAGCAATGATTGTCCTTATCAGTTTGATTTCTCCTCTCCCAAACGAATGGTTAGTGTGCCTTTGATTCAGCTTCTGAATGAGCCTTCAGTCTATAAGAATGTAGTAGAGTATTTGAAGAATATAGGCAATAAATCTCATGATGAAGTTATGTATGATAGTGAGCAAATCTCAACCCCTCAAGATTTTGATCTTGACATTGACTTAGAAGGGGAACTTACTGAAATCATACGAGGCACATTGTCATCTTTACCCGAAGAAGGCACAAATGAAGAAGGGGATCCTATTGATCATCAGAGACAAAATTCTATGGTTGAGCTTTCAACCAGTGAATCCATTAAAGGACCTCTTGAGTGGCAGCCCCATAGTCATTGCTTCGTTGGCAATTGTTCAAATTAATGCCCAAGTGATCCTGACCTTGTTTCACTTTCCAATCATACCTTTGAAGAAGAAGAAGAAAAAGGAAATATTGAAAATAATCAGAATTCTGTTGAGAATGGGTCAAACGATCATCATGTCCTTGAAAGTCAAATGTGTGAAGATGATGGGGGTTTTAAAAATGATTATATTGATATACCTCCCTGTCAAGATGATGATGACCCAGTTATGTATCAACTCAACCTTGAGTGTTCTTTGTTGCAACCTGCAAGATGGAATCAATGTCACAAAGAACCTTCTAAAAGTGTCATGCTTAACATCAATAATATTCCTCGCCTTCTCCTGGGTCAAAATGAGTTGATTGGAAATATGAATCAAAATGAGCCTTGTCTTCGGAAGGTTGGTGTTGACCCTAATCATTCCCTTGACAAGTGTCCTTTATCTCACGCAGAATTGGGGATGACAATTTTAGGAAATACTAAACAAGCCTATATGTTTCAATCCTCCCTCCCATCCCAACTCATGAAGTCAATGCTTTTTTCTAACCTAATTTTGTTGCACAAAGGGTTTGGTAGTGAGCCTTTAGAATGCCTAGGGGTCAATGGTAAAACCTTTTATTTTCCTTTTCAGTCATCTTGGGTTAACCCTATTTTCCAAACCAATAGTCTGATTGATTGGTTGACCGAGAAGCTTTTCAAAGATCAATTTCATATTTTCGCAATTTTTGAGCAACAAGTGGGAGTAATTTTTATCCTAGGTTTAGTAAACTCCAATCTGTCCCCACTTGGTTCTTTCATCAATCCAAGGATGTACAACATTGAGAATTCCAGCTTAATAGAGTGGTGTGAGGAGAACAATGTGTCTCAAGAAGAGTTGAGTCGAATGACATATCATTTTCCTCCATCAAATTTAAAAGATAACTCACACCATTTTCATGATCCTTTTGGCTTATTGAAGGATGTGTCCTGCGAAACTCGGTCTCAACCTCGGCATGATTTCATCTTGCACCACTCCACCCCTTTTCCAATCTGGGAACAAGTCAAGAGAATTTTGATCTTAAACTCATTAATTTTTAATCCAGTCTTGACTTGTTTTGCTAAACAACATCAAAGAAGAACATTTGATCTATTGGATGAGTGGTTGCACTGGATCTATGATTTTACTTAGTTTTTGTCTAAATCGGTTAGAGTAGGGTAGGTAAATTGAATAAGCTCTCGTGAGCAGTAGTTAGTTGTCCTTTTGTTTTGGTTTCGCTTTTCTCTTCTCACTTTTGACACCCTTTTCCCTTTTTCAGTTTGTTCTTGTACCATAGTTTCATTTTCTTTGTTTTTCACCTAGTTACACATTGTGTGTTAGCTTAGTAAAAATAAATAAAATAATAATAATAATAATAACTATGATATAATGTTGTTGAGTACTTTTCATTCCGGATATATCTTTCATTTTCAGCATTGTCATTTTGTTTATTTCTGCTGGATATTATTATAGATATGATGTATGTCCTGACGAGCGGTCTGCAGATATTGGTATAGCGTCAGCATTTTACAGGAATAGGTACACACATGATGATGCAGATAGCATGTACGTGCATGCGCATTCATGATGATGAGAGGGGTGCTACAGACCAGAGATTCTACGATTCTCAAGCACTCTCTCCCTTAGAGAACTTGTCCCAACTGGAGCCTGATGTTATCACATCTATGTTAGCTGGAGCTACCATACTGCAGACTGTGCGGCCGAGAACTGCACAATACTTTTTTTTCTAGATCAGAGATTCGATGCCTTCAGAGGAGGCATACAGTTTTGTTCAGATTGCCCCGAGCAAATATATCAGAGGGGACAGTGGGTTGTACAGTGGTCCAAACATGTCACTTAGCATTTACCACAGGGTCACCCTTCCATGCTAGGCTTTGATATAAGCCCATTGAGACAGTTACCTAGTCTTGTGTTGATTGAGATTAACACAATGTATTGCTGGTTTACTATTTGTGCCCGGATTCAGCAGAGATCCAGTTCAGAGACAGCCTCAGCAGCAGGTATATGGTGCGGCAAGTATTGCATTTATATATATTGCTCATGATTGTTGCTTAGACTTGTTTATACATGATAGTACACTAACTCTACATATGATGATTGATGTGGTGATCTAGTTTTTATAATATGTGGTTGGGCCCTTGGTGATATCAGTCCATCCCTTCCTAGTAGGCTCCTGTTATATGCACACCGAGTCACACCCCTATTCCTGGTATAGACTTGATCATTTAATCCCCCCTAGGCAGCTGACTTTGGATCCACCTTCACCTTCTCCATCCATCCGACTCATTTCATGATGATATTTCCCGACTTGGATTCCGATTTGTGACTTTGAGGATCCCTTTCCCCACAGATCTCTGAGTATGCCATGATTCCCTGTCTATTGTGCCTCGGCTCTTTAGTGTGTGAGATGCACTCTCAAACCTAGGATTTGCTCCTGTCGGTTGCCCCCGATGTTGCAATGCAGTTAGGATTGTGTAGCCTCACCGGGTGTTCCCCATTGGTCATCGAAGCATGTATTGCTCACCCCCATTACCTTTGCAGTATGAGCACCATGTTTATATCTTTTGAGATATGTATGTAGCCCAAGAGGGCCTTGATGTAAATGAAGAAGTGAAGAAATGTAAATCAAGCCAAAAAGGCTATTGTGTTGTAAATGTAAAATCTAGCCAAAAAAGGGCTAAGTATGAAATTCATTGTAAAATCCATGCAATGTGTTTATAAACACACATGGACATTGGTCAACCGTACATGTCAGCATTTGTAGTGGTTATTTCCTCACCTAGTCCTGCGGGGCAAGGAGGTGAGAGGGAGCAAGGGACAAGCTCAAGATTGTCCCCTAGAGTCTCACGTTACGGTTTGCTGGACACCCAGTTTGGCGTCTCTAGAAAAGAACCTCACAGAGTCTTCGGGCACGGATGTGAGTTGTGAGATACTTGTTAGATGGCCAGTGGCGGTTTCCCTGCACCCCATTTGTGAGGCACCGCCCTCTCCCGTGTTTTGTCATGGCATACTTATCTCAGTGGACCCCACTTTCCCGAGTTGTCCAAAGGGTCACATGATCTTTATCCTTGTCCTCCCGTTGTCCTCCGCCTTGTTTCCACATCACCTAAAATCAGCAAAGTGGTCAAATCTATAAGATGTGCATAGCATTTTTGTCTTTTGAAGGTGGTGAGCCCACCTCACCAGGGCCTTGTATTATCTCGGGATTTAATGTATTTTTTATCACCATGTTATCATCGTATTGCTTAGTAATGTACTAACTTTTATAATTGAACCTTGTCACTCCATGATTGCATACAGGTATTCAGCTAGCACCATTGTTGACCAGATTTAACTTGGTCAAACTAGGTTGACCAGGCCAAAAATGGGCCCGAAAAAATGTTGCGACTGGAATTTCGATTTCGATCAATTATTATCTACAGGGGTCCCATATGAGCATGCAGGTGTCAGAATTGCAAAAGATTGAAGCATTTAAAAAAAATTTAATTATTATTGGTCAATTTTGACCTGTTTTAATTAAAAATTATGGATTTTGGGCAAATAATGCCTAAGTAATGGATCGGGGTCGTTCGAGTAGTCATTCCTACTATTTTTTGGGTCCACGATCACATTACAGCAGACGATTCGGCAATCCGGGCACTAAAAGTGGGTCAAAATCCCAAATTTCATCTTCAGCCATACAAACCAGCAAAAATTACATGGAAAATCAAAATTTGACTAAGGCAACTATTGGAAATGGCAAAATTCAATGGATGGCAAATGAAAAGGTAAATCCTAAGGTAAATTGGTAATGTTTGACATAGCATTTGGGCATTGTGGGGCCCTCTATTGGACAGCTCACTCTAGAGGTCGAATTGGCCCATGGGGAGCATTTTTTCCGCCTTGGCATTTTCAATTTCCTTGATGTATTGATGTGGGGCCTTGATGTATTATGTTGGGGGGATAAAACATCACATAGACACCTCCCAACCATGTTCCATGTGTTGTATGGACCCCACATGGGTCCCCTCACTCCACTTGTGCGCTTCTCTAGAGGGCAATTCGCACCCCTTCATGGAGATCAATCTCCACCATTCGTTTTGCTCATTGGGGATTAGATCCCAACCCTCCAGTTTGGGGGGAGACTTATTCTGAGAGTGGCCTCTCTCTATAAGAGAAGGCACTCACTCATTGTCTGCCTTCTCTTGGCATTTTTGGACTTGAATAGAAAAGAAAAACGTTGCTACTCTTGCTTGGCTCTTGGGTGATACTCTTGTGAAATTGTTGATTGCCATACCATCTTGATGCACTAGTGTATATTTCCGGTTGTTTCCAGCGTTATTTCTCACCATTGTTTTGTATCTAGCACAAAGTCTTGGAGGAGGGCGCACCATTTGGCTGCCACTGCTACTCCACTCTCCGGTTTGGCCATAAGGGAAGTGTTTTTGCCATTTTCAGCCAAGCATTTCTCTCATTTGTATTTGTGTTGCTGTAGATTTCACTTATTTGTCAATACTAATTTGATTTATTGTCCATTGGTGTTGGCAGGCAAGGAGGACGAGTTGGTGGGGACTGAGCAATTCGATTTCACCTGGAAACTTCTGCAATATGCTCTATTTGATCTTCGGGACGTACAAACCTCATCAAAATCCAAGATATCAGCTTATTCCAACTAGGTGTTACATCTTCTTCTCTTATATTTCAATTCCTATTTTGCTGAAGAGAGAAAACCCACTAAAACCCCTAAAAATTAAAATCTACAAAATCCACCGTTAGAATTTATTTATCTTGTAAACCCACTAATGAAACGAACTTAAAAGCCTAAATCCAAAGTTTCATTCATTTCAGACTCCATTTGCCCATAGGATCAACACTAGTCCATCTGGCAAAAACGCCCCCTAGGGGTGTTTTTCTCTTTCAACTTGTTTGGGTCAGTTTGGGGTTTTGGATACTTGAGATTTTGTTTCAGAACGTCTTTTCACCTTCGGAAATCAAGTGCCATTGGCTGGAGGTGAGTATAAACGCTGATTTTTCTATGCCCTAGGTCCATTTATCCACTGCTTAACCCATTCCCCTAGGGCAGTTTCACTTCACTTCTTGTTAGTCTGTTTTTCTTGTTCTAAATCAGCTAAGTAATCAATTTATAATTGCTAGAAGATGTGCTTCAATTGCTTAATGTACTGCTGCCATGTTTGAGTAAATCATAACGAGCTTCATTCCCCATAGGCAGGATTTCCAGTCACTCTTGTAGTCAATTTCTGTTTGCTAATTTGGTTTCCAGCCTTCTAAATCTTCAAAGAATTCATCATTTAACACTTACTCGAACGAAGGGTCCACGATCAGGCGCGAAAACCAAATCCCGTGAAAGAAGGAATCATTGCGAAGTCCAAGGAAGCGCAAGAATAGTTTAAAATATTTAATTGCTAAGTCGGTCAAATGGACCATTTTGTAATAGGATAGAAGCATATAAATAGAAGCGAATTGTAAGCCTAAGGGCATCTAAGTTTTGGGGGGAAATGCGACCTTTTGGATTCGGTGATAGCTGTGATATGATGACTTGACTATTCTCTGCGAAGTTTGTTCCGCAGATGTTAATGAATGAAGATGTTCGGTTATGAATTCTGTTGTTATGCCATGATGCAATAATGGGTTGTCTAAATACTTTCTGTCAATTTATGTGAATACACGTTGTTGATTAATGCGAATATGTCGTCGAATATGCTTTGAAATATGTATACTGCGAATAGGATGCGAATGATTGGTTAATAGACCACTGTGGGTATTGTAATCCCTAGTTAATGTGCACATATCTTCTTCGCAACTGCGGAAGCTTGGTTCCTGCAGTACCCTTATCTGCCTCGGGTGAGACCTCACCTGCTTCGCAGAAGTTGCTGGGAAGGGTAACTCCTTTCCAGGTCGGTGAATAAGGGGTTGTTGGTGTTTGTTGACAACAGAGTGAACCCCTGTCGAGAGGAGTTGAGTCAACAAATGGTTCCCGTTATCACACAACTTGTAGTTGCCCCTAGTGGTATCCCATCCGGGACGGTAGAGGAGATGGGCAACTAAAGAGGTGACCCAAGAGATGCCACGGTTCCCAATGCAAGGTGGGAGTCACGTCAACTGAGGCACTCTTCACTTTAGATCTAGATAAATCAAGACCTAGGGGGAGACCCTATAACCAATCAAAGATGATTGGACCCAAACAAAGGTTCCTAAGGATGAGTAAATGGTAAGTTACGGAAACCAATGCAAGGTAAAGTGGACCTAAAAATTAAAGTATGGTTGAAGGTGGTTTGAGAAGTGATTAGTGTTTCAACCAACATATGATTTAGGCCACATGATTAGCTAAAAAGACAAGATCTAGTACCATGTATTACACAAGTGGAACCTACTTTCTTGGGATATGTGAGATGGCTTAAAGTGGACCCACAAGGTGAAATTAAGGGATGCAATTGGCACTAGAGGATATTTAATGAATAGATCTATGGATCTAAGTTGAATTTAGGAGTACCCACTTACTAGATCTAAGGTTTGACACAATTGCCAAGGACTGAGACTTGCTTAAGGAAGACTAGTGCCTTGTTGGATGGGTTAATGGAGTCAAAAGTTATGTCAAAGTATAGATCGGGACACCTAGTATGCAAATCAAGTGGGCTACTTGGGATGTAGTGGTTGGATTTTGCTAGATCTAGGATTTCATGATATGACCCTAAGTGGACCACAATCCCTTAAAACAAGGAATGCTACCCCCAAGGCAGATCGTCACAAAATGATACTCTAGACCTAGGTTTCAAGGTATGCCCGTTCCAAATCCACTAAAATCTCAACTACCCAAGTCCTAGAAGTGGGCAAACTCAGTCACCCAAGGAAGTGCGACCTTGCTCAAGGAGGGCTAAAAGGTGGATAAGGGGTATCAAATCAAGTCCAATGGCCACCAAATTGTAGATCCAAGTAGCTTAGGCACCGATCTATGTGGATCCAGAAAATCAAGTCAATCCAAGGGTTAGATCTTACTAGATCTGAGTTTTGAGGTGCCAAGTAGTTCAAAAGGGGGTTTTAATCCCTTAAAATGTGGAATGATGCCCACAAGGTAGAAATCACCCAAGGAAAAGTCTAGGGGTAGGTTATCAAGTGTGTAGATTGCAAATCAAGTGGGATCTCACCTATCCATGTGCTAGAACTAACCAAACAAGCCTCTCCAAGGAAGTGCGATTTGTTTCAAGAGGGCTTTATTGCCTTGAAAAGTGTGTCAATTTTAACCCAATCACCACCAAACAATAGATCCAACTAGGGGTGGATGCTATAGAGGTGGGTTTTTAATATCTCTTCAAAAGCAAGGCTAGATCTAAGTAGATCTAAGAAAAACCAAAATGAGGGTTTTGATTAATTAGGGTTTTTATGATCTAAAAATTATGGATGATTCAAAGAAGAAGAAGATCATACCTTTGGAGCATACCTGGATGAAGAGATGGATGCTAGTTGAGATGAGGATTACTTTTGCCAAAGATCAAATGGAGAATTTTTGAAGCCCTCTTGCAAAATCGATTCTTCCAAACCACATATGTGTCCCTCTAACCCGTCAAAACCAAGGAGCAAAGCATCAATCAGTTTAACATGTTGAAGGTAGATACAAGCAAGAAAGAGATAAGCAAAGAATAGTTGGTGCAAAGACAAAACCACTCCCTCTTTAACCCAAAACGTCCTCCTCCAAGCTTTAAGGCCAAGCCTCCCCACCAATTCGCACTTCTTGAAGAAGTCTTCTCCACCTATAAAAAGATATGGCAAATATGCACGATAGCTACAATAGATCCTCCAGTGCAATGGACAAAAGCATTTACAATCAAAACAACCAACATCCACTCCAACCCAAGCATGTACTCCAAAAGATAGAAATTTTTATTCCAAAAGCCAAAAATCTCTAGATGATTTTACAATGAGAGGCTCCCTCCTTAAATAGGATGGGGAGAGAGCATAATCCTAACCACTTTTTACATGAGTGGCTAAGATTAAAAGATCAAAAGATCTAATCAATGGTTGAGATGAGCTCGACAATAAATTACATGGATCAACCATAAAATATAATAACAAGTGGACAAAATCGCCCTAAGAGAGGGGATCCCACCAAATCATGATGACAAAATATAAAAATAAGCTTATGGTGGGTCCAAGGGGTAATTTTAGCCACCCTTGGTCAATCCCCATAGCACAATAATAACAAAATAGTCATCAATATACCAAATCGTGCCTCTATGGACAAATCGTAGGCCTCAAAAGACCTCAAAAATCATCAGAAAGTGCCATAAGTGATGGATGTGGGCCCCGATGAAGCTGGAACTGCTGGAGAAGGTGCGGAAGACATCCCACTCATCATCACTGATCATCCCATGCCAAAAATTTGCCTCAATAGTCCAAATCGAATTCCTTTGTAGCCATTTCTACCAATCCAAAACTGCCTCGGGAAGCGTGTACCTATCCCAAACTGCCTTCTGGAGTGCCTGCGCTGTCAAGGTGAGGGCACCAGTGTGTCCGGAAGGGGGTAAATATGGTAAAAACAAGTGGCTGGACCACCCCCTTCATCATCAGCGCCCTAGGTGAACCAAATAAATATCATCTCTGCTCTGACAGGGTCTCCTACAGACCAAAACTGCACTAGGACAGCCTACTGAGGTTAAATCATCACTGTAACTGCCCGGAACTGGAAATAGATTGTCTCATTGGACTCAGAAGGTCCAAAACTATCCAAGATGTGTACTCATACACCATATAGCTCTCTGCATGATCATATAATATACCCAATATACCAGAACAGGTGAAATAATAATAATCTGTAAATGATCAAATAATGCTGAAAACCATAGATCATCATCATAAACCTATATCTGATGCATAGAACCATCATGTACATGTACATAGACCATATATCATCTACCTGTGTCATCATAAGGTCCAATAATCTCATGTCCTGTGATTGACCTTGGTCAAACTAGGTTTGACCAGGTCAATATTGACCCAATATAACTCAGACTACCATCTGAAGCTACTGCAAAGTGTCAAAGGTTAATGCATGCTCTACAACTCATTCAAATAGCAATTATAACACAAAGTAATCATTACTGGCGATCTAAATCCAAATGTATATTGTCATTAATTATTTATATGACTCAGACTAGACTTTCAGGACCATACTCACTTCATAGTTGTGATCAATTTGCTAGTGAAGGGTGAAGGCTAAAATAAAATGGCTAGGCCAAAGGGTGACTGACTGACTTGACATTGTGACACTTTGGATATGGGAAAGGGAATACACACCATAGTATATACTGAATGAGCAACAACACAGGGAATGGCAGTGTCTCACAAATGGATAAGTTGTTTAGAGAGTGCTTATTCAACTTAGGCTTCATGTCTATATCAAGTTGATCCAACTTCATTAGGATCATTCAATTTCATTTCATGGCCTTTTTGGCCTACATAACCCTTCGGATCTCAGGTGTGCTGATAAGCACAACTAGTTGCAGCTTGCATCCAGGGCATGTTTTTCATACATATATAAGGTGACCAATTGTTTAGATATAGCTTTTAAGAATCATTGCTTTTTGGACCTTCTTATATACTCTTCGAGGAGTATTTTTCAGCAGTTCATCGCTCTTGCCCTTTTTAGTTTCCATGGGCGAATTTATAAGTTTCCATAAGTAGTACATGAGCTTTCAGTTTTAGCCAACAACATCTCAAGTGACTAGGGGGAGTTCGAGCCAATGCCAAACATCGGGACAACCGACAGGAATGATTTAGGCCTACTATCCAACTCACCAGACGTAAGTTTTGTCACCAACTCAGAGCCGAGACACAATAAACAGGGAAGCTCATCCAATACAGAGGCTACAGTGGGGAGAAGATCCTCCATGCCACTAGTCAAGTAGTAAGTCAGGGTGATAAACTAAAAGGTAGGTAATGGATGGATGAAGACAATGAATAATGGAGCCAACACTAGCAAGCCAAGGTATGGTGGAATGATCACCTCTATTCTCCCTAGGGAGGGTAAAACCAATGAATATGAGTAGTGAACTTCTAAGTCTGAGTAAGGACAGTAGAATATATATATAATAAGATCAACCAAGTCCACATATCTATATGATTGCCAGATCATGACACTAGTGCTAAGACATGCCATAAGAATGAATATAAAAGCAATATAACCATGATATACCTGCTGAGTCATATACCTGAATGCTCATCCTCTGAACCATCATCTGTCCTCTGAAACTGCTACTGTAACTCTGGGCACTACTGACTGCTCTACATAAATGGTATAATGGTTACATTGGTCATCTCTCTGAGTGTCCTGAGACTCAGTCATGGCATGGGGAATACATATGCTGTCCAAAATCTGATAGTAATCCATAGATAGCTGCTCATCTCATCATCTCAAAGTAAAGGAACTGGCTGAAATGTGCTCTGGAATCTGAAAAATAATGTATGGTAGCCCGGCTACTATATATGTGATAACAGTTCCGTTGCCGAACTCGAAGAAGAGAGAAGAGGATATGTTGTGACATCCGACGAAGCCAGAGATCCAAGAGTGGTTCAGTTAGAAAGCAGAAGAGTTCGCGAAGGAAGAAAGGAGGAACCCGGTACAGACAGTAGAAAGCTGGTTACAAAAACACATATATTCGGATATCCATGAGATATTCTTCGCCAAGTTTCCGATAATACTATAGGAGTGGCTCATGCAGTTGACATTCAGAGGACATACCAACCAAAGTATTGGATCAGATCAATGGACTCCAGAATTAATTCGACAGCTGAAGCAAGTCAACAATACAGTATCAAGGGTTGTTGATTTCTGGGTTGATAGTATCGTAGAAGGGTGCATCACCGAATTCGCAGTAGATACCAACAGTTCTTACAGCGACGCGGAAAGACGATTTTTCTGGGGACCGAGGGGAAGGTTTGTCCTGTCGCTAAACCTGTGGATTAAGATGCTGGTGTGCGAAAAGGGCATGTTGAAAATGACCTCCAATGAGTAAATAGATTGGTGTGCAGGGGTTATAGGTATCGCATGGTTACGGATCCACTAGGAAAAATGCAGGGTAGATGGACATGAGCGACGACGAATTTTTAAGGGAAGTTGAGGAAGACTGTGGCACCTTGAGAAGTGGAACGATATTCTGGCATCTTGATAAGAGGAGGAGGACTGAGGAAGAGTCCCTCGAGAAGAGCGGAGGGGAAGAATACACAATAGGGCCACAGAGGACAGAGCTCCCTTATTACGAAGAGGAAGGCGGTAACCAAGCTACCTCAGAAGAAGAACGGATCATAAGCTACCACATACCTTCGACCCCGCACACCACTTATCAATTTAAAGGAAAAACCACAAGTAACTCACAGAGCTGTCCCACGTGTAGCGGAAAAAGTAGTGCATCAGTAAGTAACAACAGTAGGAACACTACAATGGCGGACGATAAGAAGATGCCGAGCTTTGTAGGAGACAGGACAGAGGATCCCGAACAGTTTTGGTTTTCATGTGAAGCAGTGTGGACCGTGAAGCAGGTCCAAGATGAAGACATCAAAAAGGGAAAGTTGGCGACAACCTTTCGAGGCCGAGCGCTGGACTGGTTCATAAAGTTTACTAAGGTTCCAGGATTTGGTGGAGGATTCCGCAGAGGACATGGTGGTGGCGCAGGAAGAGGAGGAGCCGCCGGACGGGGTCAAGGGCCTCCTACATGTTATAATTGTGGGCAACAAGGACATTTCGCAAGGGATTGCCCCAATCCGGCCCCACAATGCACGTACTGTAGTGGAGTGGACCATAGCATCAAAGATTGCCCATAGCTCATCGCCAGATGGCAGACGAAGAACCTACCATCTCCGCCGAACCAAAACCAGAACCAACCAGCAGTACAGAAGATATCGACAGGAGCTAGAAAGCACTCTGCGACGGTGGGAATAGTGACATAGGGAAAGGCGGCAACAGGAGCCGACCAACCGCACCATAGCATTCAAACAACGAAAGCAAAACATGTCGACTTCGATGCGGAGGCCGAGAAGGATGTCTTCTCAAAGGCACAACAGGGAATATTGAGGTGGCAGAGGAACACATCTCCTCAAGCAGAGATTTACGATATGCCGCCGACGTTCGATCGAACAAAATCACGGTGAAAGGCCACTACCGTAAGAGCATTCATCGGGAGTTGTTTAGAATTAGCAAAAGATGAGGAGGCATTGGAGGAGATATCCAGGCTATTGCGTCAACAAGAGGGTGGACGTCAAGAGCGCAGGGTCAATCGCATACATAAGAAAAGGAAGACAGGTAGGGAGATGAGGATGTCAGCACAAATCGGAGCGTTCGATGTCGACTCTATTATTTTGGATTTACGGTCAAATGTGAACATTTTGACAAAACAAATGTGGGAAACGATGGGAAAACCACAAATGACCTGGTCACCGGTACAACTGCGATTGGCAAACCAGAGCAAGGTCAACCCCTTGGCCAAATGTGTCAACTTCCCGTCGAAATCAAGGGACTTCGGACATATGTCGATTTTGACGTTATAGAAATAATAGACAACACATGTCCGTATCCAGCACTATTAGGAATCGACTAGGCCATGGAAAATCAGGCGATCATCAATTTTAAGAAGCGGATCATGTCATTTGAAGATCGAGAAATAAGGGTTGTCGCACCACTAGATCTTGCAGAAGGACAACGATACGTGGAGCCCACCAAAGATGAAAATACAGAAGGATGGGATAACCTATATAACATTTCTGAAGATTATATCAATCCAACTGATGAAGGGGAGTTAGAATGGCGCAGCTCTAGTTCAGCATCTTCGGATTCAAACGAGGCGTTGGAAAATTGGCAAAACCGACTTCATGAGGTGTCGCTTTGCAGATGTGCAAGGATTACATAGTCGGTACGTTGGGTGGCTACTAAGGAGTGTGCGCTGCCAACGTACGAAGGATTACCAAATTTGAGCACCTTCTTAACAGAATTCGAAGAAAAGATAGCGGAACCACAGAGACTCTTGGCCTTGGAGGAAGCCTTGAAGGCTACTCCTACGCACTAGTGGGCAGCGCATAAGTCAAGGATATCAAACTGGCCACTATGCTGACGCCTCCTAGAGGTACGTTTCGGCGACACCACAACATGGAATGAACAAAAGTACGATAGCAAAGGTAACCCACACGAACATGTGAAGGCTTGTCAACACCAATGGGCAGTACGACCGGAGCAGGAGTGGGTACATGCCTTTGTGCATACGTTGGATGAAGTACCGCGGAGTTGATATGTCGCAACGGAGCTGTGACTTGGTACACTCTCTTGGGATCAGTTAACAATTGGCTTCAGCCAAACATTCTCCTTCCCATACGAAAATCCCTTCATCCATAATGCACTTCAGGCAATCAAGAAGAAGATTTTTGAGGCAAAACCGACAGTGCAGCCATCAGAACTCCGATGGACCATGACACCCAAAATGATGATGGACTGCTACAACGTCTCAGGAGAGCTGAATGATGACGACGACCCAAGAGCCACATACGTGCCGGAGTCTGAAGGCAGTCGTAACGTGAAGGCACCTGAGCTACCATCCGACAAGTACAACTAGTCGCTGAAGATTACGAAGGTAAATATCGAGTCGAAAGAAAACCTGAAACTCACGAGCATTGGAGATTATTGGGATGAATCGACTATCGTGAATATGACAGACCTATTGCACGAGTTTCAGGACTTGTTCCCAACGAAATTCTCAGAAATGAAGGGAATTTCCAAGGACCTCAACGAAATGAAGATTCCCCTAAAACCTGGTGCGAAGCCGGTTAGACAAAGACAATATCGCTTAAACCCACGACACAAGGAATGAGTACAGGATAAGCTTGAGAGGATGCTAGAAGCCGACATCATTGAACCCGTAGAAGAGTCGGAATGGATTAGTCCGATGGTCGTCCAAGATAAGAAAACCGGTGAAGTAAGAATTTGTGTCGACTTAAGGAAGTTGAACGATGCATGTTTATACGACCCGTTCCCGACACCCTTCACAGATGAAGTACTCGAAGGGGTTGGCGGTCAGGAAATTTATTCGTTTACGGATGGGTTCTCAGGCTACCACCAAATTAGGATTGTGAAGGAGGATAGGCATAAGACCACGTTTGTCACGAAATGGGGATGTTATCAATATACAGTAATACCACTCGGTCTGAAGAACGCCTCCGCAATATTCTCACGACTGGTAGTTGCAGCGTTCAAAGACTATATCCATAAGTTTCTTGCGGTATACATGGACGATTGGACAGTATATGGGCTGGTCAAGAACCACATCGTGAACCTCAGACTAATGTTAGAACGATGTCGTCACCACCAATTATCTCTTAACTTGAAGAAATGCATCTTTTATGCCCCATTCGGGATACTGCTGGGACACATTGTTTGCAAGGGGGGCCTGTTGGTTGATCCAGCAAAGATTGCCATCATTGTTGATCTTCCACCCCCGACAACAGTTAAGCAACTGAAGGCAACGTTGGGCCACACCGACTATTACCGCAAGTTCATCAGAGAATACGCCGCAATCATAGCACCCATGGAGAAACTACTAAAGAAGGACGCGAAATTCGAGTGGAATGGAGAATGCCAGAAGAGCTTAGATGCTTTGAAGACAAAGATGGTGGAAGCACCCATCCTTGCCTTCCCAGATTGGAAGAAAGAGTTTCATGTCCATGTTGATGCGTTGTCCATCGCACTCAATGTTATCTTGGCCCAACCAGGTGAAGGCGACAGCGGAAAAGAACTATACAACCACTAAACGAGAAGGACTAGCGATGGTCTACGCCTTACATAAGTTTCAACATTATCTTTTAGGGGGCCACTTCAAAATGTTCACCGACCACTCAACGCTGAAATATTTGGTGAACAAGCCCGTGATGGGGGGGGAATTTGCCGATGGCTACTACTCTTTCAGGAATTTGATTTTGAGATCATCGTGAAGCCAGGACGGGTGAATGCAGGACCAAACCACCTGTCAAGGATCAAGTCGGGGGAGGAACCGTGAAGCATTGACGAAGGATTACCGGACGCTCAACTATTCAAAATTGAAATGGTCGACGACTACTATGAACCAATTATTCAGTTCCTAGCAACAGGAAAGGCACCAGAGGAGTTCACCACCAGTCAGAAGAAACAGTTAGTTGTCAAGGCAGCGGACTTCCAACTAATTGCAGGACAATTGTATAAGATGGGCCTAGATGAGATATTGCACTACTACGTTCTCCCACATGAGCAGGAAAGGGTTTTAGCCAAGGCACATGCCGGCATCGCTAGAGGACATTATGGAGGCCGGGCCACCACGAAAAAGATCCTGACGGCTGGGTTATGGTGGCCAACTATGCATAGCAATGCCACCAACTATGCCAAGACCTGCGACGTCTGCCAACGCACAAGAAAACCATCAAGTCAGGACGAGATGCCATTAGTACCTGTTATCACACCATAGTAGCAGGGCTACTATTCTTGTACAGCAGATATCTGCACATTCTAGAGCTCCCATTATTCCAGAGCTTGGCTATATATTTTGGATCACTCATGATCAGAGCAGTATATTATTCAGATGTGTGTTTGACCTTGTGTCAAGGCTGAGCCTTGAGAGTTCAGATTTGATGACCGATGTGACCCTTTATCCCATACAGTTTCAGTTCAGTGCCTAGAGATGTATTGTAGCAGTGTTTCAGATGGTGCATGAAGATTATTATTTTGATGATGTTGTATGATCTATGGATATGTTATCACTGACTGTGGATTATTATCTTGTTGATTTAGTCATAATTACAGCATGTGCTTGGTATATTATTCCTGATGTGGAAAACTTTTTTAAAATGAACTGTGAATCATAAAATGGACAATTGCTTGCACATTTAGGTCATTTAACAAAACCACTGGTTTTTCACCTTACATAGATATGGTCTTTCCTGACACCAGTTGTCTGCTAGTGTAGGCTCCATATTCACTTGACTCCATTCATACATGACCTTCCTGTTTGACTTTAAACCTTGACTTGTCTCATTTGACTTTTTGATACCGAGGACTTCCCCATTTTTCTACCTCTGTGTTTGGACTGCATCCCTGTATATTCAGTGTCTCGGCTCTAAGTTGGTGACAAAACTTGCCTATGGCGAGTTGGAGTTCCTTGTGAATTCCCCCTAGTCACTAAAGTTGTGTTGGCTAAACCTGAAACTTTTTAGTGCTGCCATGAATACAAAATCTAGAAAAATGAAATGCTATATCTTGTATGAAAAGCCCATTCATGCAATGTGTTTCTAAACACACATGAATGAAAGGCAAGCCAAATGAAAATGGCTATGAAAATAAAATGTTATATCTTTTGGAAAAATAAATACCTAGGTAAACAAGCTGTCCATGACACACCTAGAAGTGCTCAGGTAAACAAGTGCCTTAAAAACACACCTGCAGCAGGAAGCCTAAAATAAATGTAAATCTATGCAATGTGTTTATAAACACACATAGATCAAGGCTATGGAAACTTCAGGCCCAAAAAGCAATGGAACTTAAAAGCTATATCTAAACAATTGCTGGCCTTATTTGTATTATGGATTGTGCGCATCTGTGAAGGTGAATAAACCCTCTTTAAACAACTCATCCATTTGTGAGACACCGCCATTCCCTGTGTTACTGCTCATTCAGTATATACTATGGTGTGTATTCCCTTTCCCTTGCCAAAGTGTCACAAAGTTAAGTCAGTCAAGTCATCCCTTAGCCTAGCCAGTTATTTTAGCCTTCACCCTTCACTAGCAAATTGATCACAGCTATGAAGTGAGTATGATTCTGAAAGTCTAATCTGAGTAATATTAATAATTAATGACACTATATATTTGGATTTAGATCGCCAATAATGATTACTTTGTGCTATAATTGTTATTTGAATAAGTTGTAGAGCATGCATTAACCTTGGACACTTTGCAACAGCTTATGATGATGGTCTGAGTTATATTGGGTCATGTTGACTTGGTTAGGCCTAGTCTGACCATGGTCAACCAGAGGACATGAGATGGTTGGACCTTATGATGACATGGATAGATGATATATGGTCTATGTATACATACATGATGATTCTATGCAGCAGCTACAGGGTTATGATGATGATTCTTGGTTTACAGCAGTGTTTGGTTATTTACAGATTATTATTATTGGCCCTGTCCCGGTATATTGGATATATATTTTGATCATGCAGAGACTCATATGGTGTATGAGTACACATCTTGGATGGATTTGGACCTTCTGAGTCCAATGAGACAGTTTGTTTTCAGTTCCGGGCACTTACAGTGATGATTGAGCCTCAGTAGGCTGTCCTAGTGCAGTTTTGGCCTGTCGGAGGCCCTGTCAGAGTAGATGTGATTTTTATCCAGTTGACCTAGGGCGCTGATGATGGAGGGGGTGGTCCAGCCACTTGTTTTTACCATATTACCCCCCTCCTGGACACACTGGTGCCCTCACATTGACAGCGCAGGCACTCCAGGAGGCATTTTGGGGCAGTTTCACGCTTCCCAAGGCATTTCAGGATTGGTAGAAATGGCTATTGAGGAAATCGATTTGGGCTACTGAGGCAATGTTATGGCATGGGATGAGCAGTGATGATAGATCGGGGTCCTCCACACCTCCTCCAACATTTTCAGCTTCTTCGGGGCCCGCATCCATCACTTATGGCACTTTCTGAGGATTTCTGAGGTCTTTTTGAGGCCCACGATTTGACCATGGAGGCACGATTTGGTATATTGAGGATTATTTTATGATTATTGTGCTATGGGGATTGACCAAGGAGGGATAAAATTACCCCTTGGACCCACCATAAGCCCCTTATTATATTTTGTCATCATGATTTGGTGGGATTCCCCTCTTCTAGGGCGATTTTGTCCACTCATATAATATTTTATTAGTGATCCATGTATTTTATTGTTGAGCTCATCTCAACCATTGATTAGACATTTGTATCTTTTAATCTTAGCCACTCATTCAAAAAGTGGTTAGGGTTTTGGTGCTTCTCCTTCCTATTTAAAGGAGAGAGCCTCTCATTGTAAAATCATCTAGAGATTTTTGGCTCTTGGCTCTTGGAATAAAATTTCTATCTTTTGGAGTACATGCTTGGATTGGAGTGAATGTTGGTTGTTTCGATTGTAAATGCTATTGTCCATTGCACTGGAGGATCTATTGTAGCTATCTTGCATATTTGCCATATTTTATTTGCAGGTTAAGAGGGCGATTTTGACAAGTGCGAATTGGTGGGGAGGCTTGCCCTTCAAGCTTGGAAGAAGTCGTTTTGGGTTTGACAGGGAGTAGTTTTGCCTTTGTGTCAACTATTCTATGTTTCTCTCTCTCTTGCTTGTATCTACCTTCAATTTGTTAAACTGATTGATGCTTTGCTCCTTGGCTTGACAGGTTAGAAGGAATCACATGTGGCTTGGAAAAATCGATTTGGCAAGAAGGTTTCAACAATTCTCCATTTGATCTTTGGCAAAGTAATCCTCGTCTCAACTAGCATTCATCTCTTCATCCAGGTATGCTCCAAGAGGTATGATCTTCTCTTCCTTGAATCTTCCATAATTTCTAGATCATAAAAACCCTAATCAAATTAAAACCCTTGTTTTTTGGTATTTTTCAGATCTACTTAGATCTAGCCTTGCAATTGAAGAGATATTGAAAACCCACCTCTATAGGATCCACCCCTAGTTGGATCTATAGTTTGGTGGTGACTGGCTAAAATTTGACACACTTTTCAATGCAAAAAGCCCTCTTGAACCCAAATCGATTTTCCTAAGAGAAGCTTGTTGGGTTAGATCTAGCACATGGGTATGTGAGATCCCACTTGATTTGAAATCTAGACACTTGATAACATATACCCAGACTCTTACTTTGGTGAATTCTACCTTGTGGACATCTTTCCATGTTTTAAGGGGTTAAAACCCCCTTTTGAATTTCCTAGCACCTTAAAACTCAGATCTACTAAGATCTAGCCATTGGGTTCACTTGAATTTTTGACCATACATAGATCGGGGTACTAGCTATCTGGATCTACAGTTTGGTGGCCATTGGACTTGATTTGGTCCACCAAACCCACTTTCTGGCCTTCCTTGAGCAAGTCGCACCCCCTTGAAGATTTGAGTTGGTCCACTTCTAGGAGGTGGGTGTTTGAGATTTTCGTGGATTTGGAATGTCCATTCCTTGAAACCTAGGTCTATACTGTCCTTTTGTCAAGATCCGCCTTGGGGATTGCATTCCTTGTTTCAAGGGATTGTGGTCCACTTAGGGTCATCACTTAAAAACCTAGATCTAGTGAGATCCAACCATTGGACCTCATCCAACCCACTTGACTTGGCTTCTAGGTGTCCCGATCTACACTTTGACATACTTTTTGACCCCATTAGCCCATCCAACAAGGCACTAGTCCTTCTCCAAGCAAGTCGCACTCCTTGGGATTTGTGTTAAACCCTAGATCTAGTACATGGATACTCCTGAAACCAACTCAAACTCATAGATCTAGCCTATATCTAACCTATAGTACCAACCTCACACCTAACTTCACCTTGTGGGTCCACCTAGAACCATTTCACACTTCCCAAGAAAACAAGACCCACTTGTGCAAACACATGGTACTATACCTAGTAATCATACCCCATCATGTGGCCTAATCCATACATAGGTTGAAACACTAACTATCCATTTACACCACCTTCAACCATTCCTTAACTCTTAGGACCACTTAGCCTTGCATTGGTTTCCGTAACTCATCATTTATCTACCCTTAGAAACCTTTGTTTGGATCCAATCAACTGTGATTGGGGTATAGGGTCTCCCCCTTGGTCTAAGTACACTTTGACCTAAAGCGAAGAGTGCCTCGGTTGACGTGACTCCCACATTGCATTGGGAACCGTGGCATCTCTTGGGTCACCTCTTTAGTTGCCTATCTCCTCTACCGTCCCGGATGGGATACCTCTAGGGGCAACTACAAGTTGTGTGATAACAGTACCCCAGGTTACGTTGCAAGCATTCGACAAATGGGCGGTAGATTTTGTAGGGCCCATTAACCCTCCCGAAAAACGCACTGGATCGCGCTACATCATAACTGCGACAGAGTATTTGACATGATGGGTGGAGGCTGCACCAGTCAAGGATTGCACCGCATTGACGACCGCCAGATTCCTCTTCGACAACGTGGTCACCAGATTCGGATGTCCAAAGGTTTTGCTAAGTGACCAAGGGATGCACTTTGTGAACAGGACAATCGTAGCACTAACGGAGGAGTTTCAGGTTCAGCATAAGAAAAGTACTCCCTACCACCCTCAAGCGAATGGGACAGTAGAAGCATTCAACAAAATCCTGGAACACGCACTCACAAACGTATGCTAAACGAAATCGAGACGATTGGGACCTGTTATCACATATATAGTAGCCGGGCTACCATACATTATTTTTCCCAGTACACTATTCAGCCAGTTCCCTTGCATTTGAGATGCCGAGATGAGCATTTATATTGGATCACTATCAGATTGTGGACAGCAGTTATATTCCCCATGCCATGACTGAGTTTCAGGACACTCAGAGAGATGCCCGATATAGCCATTATGCCATTGGTACAGAGCAGACAGTAGTGCCCAGAGTTACAGCAGCAGTTCCAGAGGACAGATGATGGTACAGGTTGATGTGCATTCAGGTATATGACTCAGCAGGTATATTATTGTGTTATGGTTAGATTGCTTTTATACTTATTCTTATAGCATGTCTTAGCACTTAGTGTCATGATCTGGCGATCATATAGATATTTGGACCTGGTTGACCTATTATATATATATTACTGTCCCTACTCAGACTTAGAAGTTCACTATTCATACTCATTGGTACATACCCTCCTTAGGGAGAATAGAGGTGATCATTACACCATACTATGGCTTGCTAGTGTTGGCTCCATCATTTCATTGTCTTCATCCATCCGTGGCCTACCTTTTAGATTATTACCCTGATTTGCTACTTGACTAGTGACATGGAGGACCTTTCCCCACTGTAGCCTCTGTATTGGATGAGCTTCCCTGTTTATTGTGTCTCGGCTCTGAGTTGGTGACAAAACTTACCTATGGTGAGTTGGAGTTCCTTGAGAATTCCCCCTAGTCACTAAAGTTGTGTTGGCTAAACCTGAAACTTTTAGTGCTGCCATGAATACAAAATCTGGAAAAATCAAATGCTATATCTTGTATATGAAAGAAATGCCAAATGAAAATGGCCATGAAAAATAAAATGTTATATCTTTTGGAAAAATAAATACCTAGGTAAACAAGTTGTCCATGACACACCTAGAAGTGCTCAGGTAAACAAGTGCCTTAAAAACACACCTGCAGCAGAAAGCCTAAAAATAAATGTAAATCTATGCAATGTGTTTGTAAACACACATAGATCAAGGCTATGGAAACCTCAGGCCCAAAAAAGCAATGGAACTTAAATGTTATATCTAAACAATTGCTGGCCTGGTTTGTATTATGGATTGTGCGCATCTGTGAAGGTGAATAAACCCTCTTTAAACAACTCATCCATTTGTGAGACACCGCCATTCCCTGTGTTATTGCTCATTCAGTATATACTATGGTGTGTATCCCCTTTCCCTTGCCGAAGTGTCACAAAGTCAAGTCAGTCAAGTCATCCCTTAGCCTAGCCAGTTATTTCAGCCTTCACCCTTCACTAGCAAATTGATCACAACTATGAAGTGAGTATGGTCCTGAAAGTCTAGTCTGAGTAATAATAATAATTAACGACACTATATATTTGGATTTAGATCGCCAGTCATGATTACTCTGTGTTTTAGTAGCTATTTGAATAAATTGTAAAGCATGTATTAACCTTGACACCTTGCAGCAGCCATGGATGATAGTCTGAGTTGTATTTGGTCTTGGTTAGACCTAGTTTGACCATGGAGGACCATGAGACATGAGATGTTGGACCTTATGATGATATGGATAGATGATATATGGTCTATGTACACATACAGGATGATTCTATGCAGCAGCTACAGGGTTATGATGATGATTCTTGGGATACAGCAGTGTTTGGTCATTTACAGATCATTATTATTGGCCTTGTTCCGGTATATTGGATATTTATTTTGATCATGCAGAGATTCATATGGTGTATGAGTACACATCTTGGATGGATTTGGACCTTCTGAGTCCAATGGGACAGTTTGTTTTCAGTTCCGGGCACTTACAGTGATGATTTAGCCTCAGTAGGCTGTCCTAGTGCAGTTTTGGTCTTTTGGAGGCCCTGTCGGAGCAGAGATGACTTTTATCCGGTTGACCTAGGGCGCTGATGATGGAGGGGGTGGTCCAGCCACTTGTTTTTACCATATTACCCCCCTCCCGGACACATTGGTGCCCTCACCTTGACAGCGCCATCACTCTAGGAGGCTGTTTGGGCAGTTTCACGCTTCCCGAGGCAGTTCAGGATTGGTAGAAATGGCTATTGAGGAAATCGATTTGGGCTATTGAGGCAAAGTTATGGCATGGGATGATCAGTGATGATAGATCGGGACCTTCCACACCTCCTCCTGCAGTTTCAGCTTCATCGAGGCCCGCATCCATCACTTATGGCACTTTCTGTGGATTTTTGAGGTCTTTTGAGGACCACGACTTCACCTTGGAGGCACGATTTGGTACTTTCATGATTATTTATTGGTTATTGTGCCATGGGGATTGACCAAGGAGGGATAAAATTACCCCTTGGACCCACCATGAGCCTCTTATGATATTTTGTCATCATGATTTGGTGGGCTCCCCTCTCCTAGGGCGACTTTGTCCACTTATGTTATATTTTATGTGTGATCCATGTATTATGTTGTTGAGCTCATCTCAACCATTGATTAGACATTTGTATCTTTTAATCTTAGCCACTCATTCAAAAAGTGGTTAGGGTTTTGGTGCCTCTCCTTCCTATTTAAAGGAGAGAGCTTCTCATTGTAAAGGGACTTTTGGCTCTGGATTATTGGAATAGAAAATTATTATTGCATCTATCTCCAATGTTGTGGTGAATGTTTTTGGTGTTCGTTCGTTGGTTCTTCCTTTGCACTGAGTTATTGGAGATCTTGTTTGCCATATCTTTTGTACCACGATTTTGCATCTACAGGTGGAGGCCGATTTGCTTGGAGGAGGAGGTATTGGTAGGGGAAGACTCTCCCTACTTCTTCTTTGGAGCTCTTCGTTGGTAACAGGGAGTATTACTGTCCCAGGACCTTCTATTTCATGTTACTATTTGCATTTCTCTTGTATTTCTTCCATACTTGATCTTACTGATTGAATTTTATTCCTTGGTTTGACAGGTAGAGGAAGGCGCACTTGTGGACTAGGGCATCAAAGTGGCAAGCAAATCAACAATCTCTCATTTGATCTCTGCGGGAATCTTCCTCAACATCAAGGCATCTCAACCACATCATTCAGGTATGATCTCAAGGTAAGTTCTATCTCCATAGTCTATCCAATTGTCAAAAAACACTTAAAACCCTAATTAATTAAAACCCCAATTTTGCATTTTCTTAGATCTATTGAGATCTAGTGGGTTGTTGGGCATGATATTGAAAACCCACCTCTATAGCATCCACGGCATCCCGGATCTATAGTTTGGTGAGGATTGGCTTCCATTTGACCCCTCTCCCAAGCCAACCTAGCTTCTCCCAAGGAAGGCGCACTTCACCATTTGAGCAGGTTGACCTAGATCTAAGCGATGGGTGTTTGAGATTCCACTTGATTTGACATCTACACTTCAAATAACATACACCCAGGTTGTCCCTTTCTTGAAATTCACCTTCTGGGCCCCATTCCACATTTTAAGGGTTTTAATCCCCATTTTGGACCACTTGGAACACTTAAACTCAGATCTACAAAGATCTAACCGGTGGATTGCCACGAAATTATAGATCCATACCCCTACTTGACTGATCTACCCGGATCTAAAGTTTGGATGCCATCCGACATGATTTGACCCACCTAAACCCTGATTGAAGCCTCCTTAGGGAAAGTCGCACCACCTTGGAGAAGTGAGTTCACTCACCTCGAGGAACTGGGTACTTGAGATTTTTGGAGATCTAAAACCGGAATAATTCAAAACCTAGGTCTAGACTGTCACTTTGCCAAATCTTGCCTTGGGGACTGCATTCCTTCTTTTAAGGGATTATGGTCCACTTGGGTCAAACCTAGATCTAGACACATCTAAACATCAAGACCTATACTGTCCACTTATCTCATGTTGTAGGAGTCCTAAACCATAAGTCAACCCTACTTTGACTCCACTCCCCAATTCCCAAGGCACTGGTTTATCTCCAAGACAACCCAACTCTCCTAGATTGTTGGATTGACTTGTGGTTTGACTTTTGCATGGTGAACTCTACCTTTGAAGACATCATGGACCATGGTCAAGATTGTCTCATGTACTAGTTAGCCCCAATCTGACCCCTAAACAACCCTGCATTGGACACGGTTCCCAAGGCAGTGGATCTTTTGACATTGACCTAGTACACTAACCCTAGATCTCACTTTAAACATTATAAGTCACTTTCACTTCAACTATGAACCAAAGCTATATCTATTGAACCCCTCACTTGGCTTGTGACTTCAACCTATAAGGTCTAGGATAAACCATACACCTAACTTCACTTAGAAATACCCTGATTTGGTGTTTTGGTTTTGATCTCTCCTGTCGGGAGTAGATCGGGTCTCCCCCTTTGTTGTCTGGGCTAGATAACATAAAGCGAAGGTTGCCTCGACTGGCGTGACAACCATACATATTGGAGGTCGAGGTGATCGTGGTTGCACCTATTGAGTTGCCCTTCCCTATTGCCATCCATGACTGGATCCATCCATAGGGGTAACTACAGCCTAGGTGATAACAGGACCTTAAAATCCCAACAATCCTCTGGGCCTATCGAACCACATGCAAGTGATTAACTGGTCAAACTCCATTTAAACTTGTCTATGGTAAAGAAGCAGTTATGCCGATGGAATACATCGTTCCAAGCTTGCGTATCGCAGTGGCCACAGACATGAGCGATGACGGTGGGTTGGAAGAACGACTAGCACAATTAGTACAATTAGAGGAAGATCGGTTCATCGCCGGATTCCACCAGAAGGTAGAAAAGGATCGCCAGAAAGCATGGCACGACCGTCACATTAAGCAGAAATACTTTCAGAAAGGAGACACGGTGTTGCTATACGATAGCAAGTTCGCGAAACACCCGGGTAAATTACAAATACACTGGTTAGGACCGTATATTATCAATTTTGTCACTAATGGTGGTGCAGTGCAGCTAGAGACCTTAGATGGGGCATTGTTGCCCCGCATGGTGAACGGAAATAGGCTAAACCTCTATCGCTGTGATTCGACACAGCAGTAAAAAAAAAATATATATATATATATAATAGATAAATAATAGATATACAACAAATGGCACATCAACCGGAGGCAACTGAGTACAAGGATGGGTTGTACCGCAGTCAAGGATGTGGACTGCGACAGCAACATGGGGCTTTTCGGATGCTAAGTTTTTTATCAGTTGGACAGGATTGGCGTCGGCGCTAGGCACGTTTGGCATGCATCAGCATGTGATGGAAGCATGGCCGGCAACACCAAGGATGATAGATCGCACAGGGATAATAGGCGGAACAACTGGGAACAGTATAGTCACCCATCACGCACGAAGGAAGCCCCATCACCACACGTAGGGGAATGATGATAGAATCAGCACGTTGGAGGAATAGATTCGCAAGGGTTGTTCGAAACAGACGTCCTGAACGACGGAAGAGCATAAATACGGGCATTAGAGGTTAAGCGAAGCACCGAGATAGTTACCAGAAGCAAAAAAATACATGCTGAGAACAGGTCAAGTCATTGCATAAGTTAGGAATTCCAAGGAGGTTGCGGAAATGATCCATTTCATTTCCTTCGGTAGCACACCAGGGGCACTGAGGGCCCGAACAACGAGCGTGCATGAGCGCCTTGAGCAGAAAGGAGCCGGGGCACTCGGGGGTCACAACGACGAGGTTTCACCAGAGATGTCTAAGTATATGGTAGCAGTTCGAAGCTTCATGGTCCCAATGAACACCAGAAGAACGGGGGGGCAGCTCCCTGGACCTGGTTGCCAAGATGCGAAACAGATGTGCCGGAGTAGTTGGCTTGTTTTCCACCTTGGCGACGTCAATAACCGACGTCTAAGGTAGGGATGGATGTGGACCAAACCAACAAAATCCGGAGAGATAGATGATGAAGGTTTCAAGAGACTGGAGGATGAGTGCAAGAAGTACATGACAGCGAAACCTGTGATCGACGGACAGAGATAGGAAAAACACAACAACGAGTTCCAGATAGCAAGAACAGTTTCAAAGACCGAGCACAACACAAGACAGGCACAAAACAGCAGTGTCCAGCTGAGGTGGCCCGGGACGAGCCACAAGTTTTTGTTGGGGGCCTGTTGGCACGGGATATATCTGCAGGAAGTGCGGAAGCCGACAGGCACGAAAACCAAATCCCGCGAAAGAAGGTATCATCGCGAAGTCCAAGGAAGCGCAAGAATAGTTTAGAATATTTAATTGCTAAGTCGATCAAATGGGCCATTTTGTAATAGGATAGAAGCATATAAATAGAAACGAATTTTAAGCCTAAGGGCATCTAAGTTTTGGGGAAAAATGCGATCTTTTGGATTCGGTGATAGCTGTGATATGATGACTTGACTATTCTCTGCGAAGTTTGTTCCGCAGATGTTAATGAATGAAGATGTTCGGTTATGAATTATGTTGTTATGCCATGATGCGATAATGGGTTGTCAAAATACTTTATGTCGATTTATGTGAATACATGTTGTTGATTAATGCGAATATGTCGTCGAATATGCTTTGAAATATGTATACTGCGAATAGGATGCGAATGATTGGTTAATAGACCACTATGGGTATTGTAATCTCTGGTTATTGTGCACATATCTTCTTCACAACTGCAGAAGCTTGGTTCCTGCAGCACCCTTATCCACCTCGGGTGAGACCTCACCTGCTTCGCAGGTATTGCTGGGAAGGGTAACTCCTTTCCGGGCTGGTGAATAAGGGGCTGTTGGTGTTTGTTGACGACAGAGTGAACCCCTGTCGAGAGGAGTTGAGTCAACAACCATAGTCAAACTAAGTTTGACTAGGTCAAAATATAACCAAGGACAAATTATGACAAAGACTAAGACATGTTCCTTTAGATCATTATCACAACTTAACTTAAAGTATAAACACATCATTCAGTGGCATTTATCATGTTTATATGTTTCATTGTTATTTATATTTACTTGCACAATAGCTCAAATGACAGACTCACCCGTTAGACATGGCCTAACTGCTAGCTAAGGATGAAGGCTAAGAACAAGGCTAGGCAAAGGGGGTGACTTGACCAAACTCATCCAAAAGATACTTTGGACGGGGAGAGGGGGAACTACACTCTGTGCCGGACAAATAACAAGGGGAAGGGTCGTGCCTCACAAATGGATAAGTTGTTTAGAGAGTGTTTATTCAACTTAGGCATCATGTCTACATCAAGCTGATCCAAGTTCATTCGGATCATTCATTTCATTTCATGGCCTTTTTGGCCTACATAACTCTTCGGATTTCAGATGTGCTAAGAAGCACAACTAGTTGCAACTTGCATCCAGGGTATGTTTATACATATACAAGGTCAGCAATAATAGATATAACTTTTGAGTAACATTTGCACACGAGGTTTTGAAGCATTATTCTCAAGATACTCTGTAACATTCCTATGGATTGTAGGCACACTCATAATTTGGAACATCTCAAGAGAGGAATGATCCAATCGAGAAAGCAGATCATCAATATAATCATCATTCATGACACAATCAGTGTTGAATTGACATTCCAAAGGCTCATCAATGTTCTTACCCCATTTAGCAACCTCGTGAACATGTCATACCCGGTGAGGGATCCCAGTGCTAAATTATCAAACCATAAACAGGCATCCCCTACTAGGGACGCACCAAGGGCTCGCACATAGACATCCTCACCGTGAGCACCCAGAGATTCCATATGGTCCCAAAGGGCATCCAAATGACTTTCAATAGATGTTCCATCATCTCCATAAAAGCAAGGAAACCTCTTGATCTATCCATTTGGCATAAGATGAGGTGCCCCATGTATTTCTGAAAAATCAAAAGGGGATGGCTTGGGTTTCCTAAAGGTTCTGGTTGCTTGAATTGGGCGAGAATGGTTTACCGAAGGTCCCGGCTGGGTTTGATATTGGCTAATATGATGATTCGACCGACCATCTTGGCTAAAAATCCTTGGTTGGGATTGACAAGATTCAGGTTGACTTACCAATCTATTAGGGGTGGATAGGAAAAAGATTCCATTAGAGTGATGAGGGGCATCGCGGGTATCGCAAACATCTAGATATTCAGGTTCATACCCATACTGGGATTGTGCATCCCATTCATTTATTTCCTTGTGTCTCCTTTCAAATCTATTCACACATTCATTTAATTCTTTTATGGCTTGTAAGAGGCCAAGGAGAACATCTAGGTCCATTCTGATTTGTCAATTTAAGAGTTCGCAGTGGAGTCTCATGTAAAGTGTCAGAATGCTCTAAACTACGAAGGTTATATGGATGTGTTCGGCCTCCAGTGGAGCCGCGGAGTGGAGTCGCCAAGTGAACTAAATGCCTCGTTCACTGGAGGCGGGATGTCGTGAAGGGGAAGTGGTGAGTGAACAAAAATGTGTTGGCTGTAAAATTAAGCAAAAATAAATCAGCCAACTGAGTTTTAAGTTTTGATGCGATGATAGAGGCAAAAAGCAAGCAAAAACACGGGTAGGCCTCTACCTCCGCGGCAACGGCACCAAAATGTTATCACACAAACTCTAGTTGCATAAAGAGGGATATCCCAACAGGGACGGTAAAGGATGAGCAACCAGGATGGTGTAACCAACAGTAGCCAGGTCCTCTGTCCAAGGGACAGAAGTCACACCGGACAAGGCTACAGTCACTTTAGACTAGGCTCAAAGCCAAGTCAAGGGGGAGACCCACTCAACCGGTGAAGGTTGAGACTCAATAATCAGACATCCTAAACCCAAAAGATAATCAAAACAATAAGCAAGATGGATGAATGAAGGTGAGATTACTTCCAGCCTAGTAGAATCGGGATCCTGAAATGAGAAGATAGTCTATGGGAGATGAAATCAGATCCGATAAAAGAGTATAATGATGAATAAGTGGAAGATCTCAAGGCTGGAAACTAAATCAGAAAATAGGAAATGACTAGAAGAGTGGCTTAAAATTCTGCCTATGGGGAAATGAAGCATATGGTGACTACTTAAGCATGGCAGAAACAAATCAAGCAATTTAGACACGTCTTGTAGTAACTATAGAGTGATTACTTGACTGATTTAGTGTAAAAAAAATGGACCAGCAAGAAGTGAAGTGAACAGCCCTAGGGGAATGGGTTAAGCAGTGGACAAATGGACCTAGGGCAGTGAAAAATAGGCGTTTAAACTCACTTCCAGTTATTGATACTTGATATCCTAAGGTAAAAAGACATTTTAAACATGAATAGCAAGTACCCAGAACCCCAAAATACACCCAACAGGCTAAAAGAGAAAAACGCCCCTGGGGGGCGTTTTTGCCAAGTGGACTAGTGCCTAAAATATGGGTAAATGGAGTCGGAGAGCTATGAAACTTGGTATTTAGGCGTTTAGGGACAAATCATAAGCAGGTTTAAAGAGAAAATCAAGTTCCTACGGTCAAATTTTTAGTTTTTTAATATTTGGGGTTTTAATCTATGGTTGCAGCCAAGCATTTGCAAATGAAACTGAAATGGAAGAGACAAGCAAGGATTTTACCCGGATAATGAAGATGAATACGTTCTGGAGCTGAAGACAAGCCCCGGAGACCAAGTGCTAAGCAATCGTGCATTTTCCCTTTGCGTTTTTGTTGCAGCCAGTTGACCAATGCGCCCTTGTACCTGCCAGAGAGAGAGCTAAGTCAGAAACTATGGCGAATAATCAAGGAAATCAACAAATGAAAGACTAATAATGAAAGAAAGCGAGGTACAATAGTAAATTTCACTTCCCTTGTTAAAATCCCGAAGAGAGAAGCAATTGGGAGCTGCTAACTCAAGCGCTGCGCCCTCCCCAAGTGGTCAAGTCACCTGCAATTCGTTTTTGGCCAAAGAGTGATGGAGAAAGCACAAAATAACTTAGCAATGCATCAGCAATATGTTAACAATCAGCACCATAAGCATTCACCACCATATCACAAGCAAATCTACAAGAATTGTCTCTCTATTGTTCAATCTCAAGTCTGAAAAATGCCAAGAAGAACTACAATGGAGAGAGTCCTGTTATCACACCATAGTAGCAGGGCTACTATTCTTGTACAGCAGATATCTGCACATTCCAGAGATTCCATTATTCCAGAGCATGGCTATATATTTTGGATCACTCATAATCAGAGCAGTGCATTATTCAGATTTATGTATGACCTTGTGTCAAGGCTGAGCCTTGAGAGTTCAGATTTGATGACTGATGTGACCACTTATCCCATTACAGTTTCAGTTCAGTGCCTAGAGATTTATTACAGCAGTGTTTCAGATGATACTTGATGATTATTATTATGATGATGTTGTATGATCTATGGATATGTTCTCACCGACTGTGGATTATTATCTTGTTGATTTAGTCATGATCATAACATGTGCTTGGTATATTATTCCTGATGTGGCAAATTATTTAAAATGAACTGTAAATCATAAAATGGATAATTGCTTGCACATGTAGGTCATTTAACAAACTTACTGGTTTTTCACCTTACATAGATATGGTCTTTCCCGACACCAGTTGTCTGCTAGTGTAGGCTCCATATTCACTTGTCTCCATCCATACATGACCTTCCTATTTGACTTTAAGCCCTGACTTGTCTCATTTGACTTTCTGATACCGAGGACTTCCCCATTTTTCTACCTCTGTGTTTGGATCGCATCCCTGTTTATCCAGTGTCTCGGCTCTGAGTTGGTGACAGAACTTACCTTTGGTGAGTTGGATTGTAGGCCTAAATCATTCTGGTCGGTTGTCCCGATGTTTGGCATTGGCTCGAACTCCCCCTAGTCACTTGAGATGTTGTTGGCTAAAACTGAAAGCTCATGTTCTACCTATGGAAACTAAAAAATTCGCCCATGGAAACAAAAAAAGGGCAAGAGCAATGAAAAGCTAAAAATACTCCTCGAAGAGTATAAGAAAGGTCCAAAAAGCAATGGTTCTTAAAAGTCATATCTAAACAATTGCTGACCTTATAAATATGTGAGAAACATGCCCTGGATGCAAGCTGCAACTAGTTGTGCTTCTCAGCACATCTGAAATCCGAAGGGTTATGTAGGCCAAAAGGCCATGGAATAAAATTGAATGATCCTAATGAACCTGGATCAACTTGATGTAGACATGATGCCTAAGTTGAATAAGCACTCTCTAAACAACTTATCCATTTGTGAGACACAGCCATCCCCCGTGTTCTTTTTGTCCAGCACAGAGTTTGTAGCTTCCCCCTTCTCCCAGTCCAAAGTATTTTTGAGTTAAGTTAGACAAGTCAAACCCTTGGCCCAACCTTGCTCCTAGCCTTCATCCTTCACTAGCAGTTTGACCATGTCCAATGGGTGAGTTTGTCATTTGAACTATTGTGCAAGTAATTTTATATAACAACGGAATATGTTAACTTGATTAATGCCACTGAATGGAATTTATACTTTGAGCTTAGCTGTGGGAATGATTAGAGAAGCATTGTCTTAGTCTACTGATGTGATTTATCCTTGATTATATATTCTTGGGATCCGTGATGATGTGGACAATGTATGGATGATTATTGATGATGATTTATGGGCCCACATGTTTGATGATGATATCATATGATGGACATATGATGCAGATGATGTTTGATCCAGTTCAGCAGGTTTATTACTACTTCAGATCAGCAGATTATACATTGTCCATATATGGTGGACCCTACAGCAGGCCCATTAGGGCGACCCAGGGTGTATGAGTACTCATTCCTAGTGGATTTGGGTCTTCTGGATCCATTGAGACACTTATCTTTCAGTTCCGGGCACTTCTGACAGTGATTGATGCAGTTTTATACTTGTTGACCAGATTGGGGGCTGAATTCCCAGCCTGAGCAGCAGGGGCCCCGAGAGGCAAGTTCACCTAGGGCGCTAATGATGGAGGGGGTGGTCCAGCCACTTGTTATTACCATTTACCCCCCCTTCCGGAGAGCCTGGTGGGCTCAGATGGACAGCGCTAGCACCCTAGGAGGCAGTTTTGGCACTTTCACAGTTCCCGAGGCAGTTAAAAAATGGGATAAAGTGGTCACTGAGGAAATCGATTTGAGCAATTGAGGCAAGGTTTTGGCATTTGGTCTTCACAGAGGTCTTCCAGGATGGCATCACTATCTTCCAGTCAGTTTTCACCATGTGGGTATGCCCGGATTGATCACAGGAGGACATTTACTGCTTGACTGTCATGGATTCTGAGGACAGTTTTGATCATTTATATTATATTGGACATATTTTATTATTTTATTGTGCCTTGGGGATGAGCTAGTAAGGATTGATGCCTCCTAGCCCCACTATGTGCTTATTTTATCATGTCCTAGTCATCATGAGGTGGATCATTGTACTTTTTACCCCTCTAGTGGGATGATGTCACCCTCCATTGTACCATTTAGTGAGGGCGCTTTTGTTATATTGGGTGATCCAAGTGATATTATGTTATGGTTCATCCTAGCCATTGATTGTATGATGAGATCTTATAATCTCAACCACTCATTTGATGTAGTATTGTAGAGTGGTATAGGGTTTTGGTCTTTATTATCCTATATAAGGAGGAGACCCCCCCATTGTAAAGCTCACCTTTGGAGCTCTGGAATATTGGAATAGAAGATTTTTTGTGGAGCACATCTCTCTTGCATTGTGGATTCTCTTGCATATTGAATATACAGTATCTCTTCTATGTATCATTGTGGATTTTTGTGCTTTTGCTAACCTTTTGACAGGAAAGTCGAATTGGAGAGAGGAGGGCGACTTCATGAGGGTTATTGTTGGAGGGATCCACATATTCTCTCTTGGGTTGATCTTGTGACAGGGAGTATCATTATTGTATCTTCGTGACATAGTTGATGCTTTCTATTACATCTTTCTACCATTTTCATAATCATCTTGCTTGACTTGTTTCTTTGATCTTGTCTTGTAGGAGGAGGACGATTTGGCTATCTTGGAGAAGGGCGATTTGGTTGGAGCACTTGGATCTCACTCTTGAATATACACATAGGAGAATGCTATCAACTTGCAAGGTGGCCATAAGCAATTGAGGTAAGATCTACAAGGTATGTGCCTCTTTCATCCATTCTATCTTCATTGGTCATAAAACCCTAATTAAATCAAAACCCCAATTTTGGTATTTCTTAGATCTACTTAGATCTAGCCTTGCAATTGAAAAGATATTAAAAACCCACCTCTATAGGATCCACCCCTAGTTGGATCTATAGTTTGGTGGTGATTGGCTAAAAATTGACACACTTTTCAATGCAAAAAGCCTTCTTGAACCTAAATCGATTTTCCTAAGAGAAGCTTGTTGGGTTAGATCTAGCACATGGGTAGGTGAGATCCCACTTGATTTGACATCTAGACACTTGATAACCTATACCTATGTCTTTACTTTGGTGAAAACTACCTTGCGGACATCTCTCCATGTTTTAAGGGGTTGAAACCCCCTTTTGACCTTCTTGGCATCTTAAAACTTAGATCTACTAAGATCTAGCCATTGGATTCACTTGAAACTTTGAAGGAACATAGATCGGGGTACTAACATCCCGGATCTACATTTTGGTGGCCATTGGACTTGATTTGGTCCACCAAAACCCATTTTTGGACCCTCCTTGAGCAAATCGCACCCCCTTGATTTTTTGAGTTGGTCCACTTCTAGGAAGTGGGTGTTGGAGATTTTCGTGGATTTGGAATGCCCATGCCTTGAAACCTAGGTCTATACTGTCCTTTCGTCAAGATCCGCCTTGGAGATTGCATTCCTAGTTTTAAGGGATTGTGGTCCACTTTTGGTCATCACTTAAAAACCTAGATCTAATAAGATCCAACCATTGGATCTCATCCAATCCACTTGACTTGGCTTCTAGGTGTCCCGATCTACAATTTCACATACTTTTTTGACCCCATTAGCCCATTTAACAAGGCACTAGTTCATCACCAAGCAAGTCGCACTCCTTGGGATTGGTGTCAAATCCTAGATCTAGCACGTGGGTATCCTTGAAATCAACTTCAACTCATAGATCTAGCCTACATATAACCTATAGTACCTATCTCACATCTAACTTCACCTTGTGGGCCTACCTAGAATCACTTCACACTTCCCAAGAACACTAGACCCACTTGTGTAAACACATGGTACTATACTTTGTCATCATACCCCATCATGTGGCCTAGACCATACATAGGTTGAAACGTTAATAATCTCTTATACTTCCCTCAACCATACCTTAAACCTTAGGTCCACTTAGCCTTGCATTGGTTTCCGTAACTCATTACTTACCTACACTTAGAAACCTCTGTTTGGGTCCAATCAACTGTGATTGGGGTATAGGGTCTCCCCCTTGGTCTAGTTACACCTTGACCTAAAGCGAAGAGTGCCTCGGTTGACGTGACTCCCACCTGCATTGGGAACCGTGGCATCTCTTGGGTCACCTCTTTAGTTGCCTAGCTCCTCTACCGTCCCGGATGGGATATCTCTAGGGGCAACTACAAGTTGTGTGATAACAAGTCCATTCTCTTATAGAGATGGCTCAAACTCAAAATAGGTTTCCCCCCAAAATGGAGGGTTGAGATCAATCCCCAACCATCAAAATCGAGAGGTGGAGATGGCTCTATGGAGGGGGGTGCAAATTGCCCCAAGGAGAGCGCACTTGTGGAGGAGAGGGGACCCATGTGGGGTCCATACAACATATACACCATGGTTGGGGGGTGCCTATGGGATGTTTTATCCCCCCAACTAATACAACAATGCCCCCACATACAAATAACATGCAAATCGAATTCCCCTAGGTTAAGAAAAACGCCCCTATGGGCCAATTCGACCTCAAGTGATGAGCTGCCATGGAGAGGGCCCCACAATGTGCCAATATCACATCAAACATTACCATTTTACCTTTAGAAATTACCTTTACCTTTGCCAACCATCGATTTTTCCATTTGCCTATAGTTGCCTTAGTCAAATTCTGATTTTCCATGTAATTTTTGCTGGTTTATATGGCTGAAGATGAAATTTGGGCTTTTGACCCAGTTTTAGTGCCCGAATTTTCGAACCGTCTGCTGCAATGCGATCATGGACCCCAAAAGTAGTAGGGATGACCACTCGAACAACCTCAATCCATCACTTTGGCATTATTTGCCCCAAAACCATAATTTTTAATTAAAACAGGTCAAAGTTTACCAATAATAATTAAAAATTTCTCAAACGCTTCAGTGTTTTGCAATTCCGACACTTGCATGCTCATATGGGATCCCTGTAGATAATAATTGATCAAAATCGAAATTCCGATCGCAACATTTTTTCGGGCCCATTTTTGGCCTAGTCAACCAGTTTGACCAAGTCAAATCTGGTCAACAATAGTGCTAGCTGAATACCTGTATGCAAGCATGAAGTGACAAGGCTCAATTATACAAGTTAGTACATTACTAAGCAATATAATGATAACATGGTGATCAAAAATACATTAAATCCCGAGATAACACAAGGCCCTGGTGAAGTGGGCCCACCACCACCAAAAGACTAAAATGACATGCACATCTATAGAATTGATCACTTTGTTGATTTCAGGTGATGCGGACAACAAGGCAAAGGACACAGGAAGACAAGGATGAAGATCATGTGACCCTTTGGACAACTCAAGAAAGCGGGGTCCACTGAGGTAAGTATGCCATGACAGAACACGGGGAAGGGCGGTGCCTCACAAATGGGTATAGTGCAGGGAAACCACCACTAGTCATCTAACAAGTTTCTCACAACTCACATCTGTATCCGAAGACTCTGTGAGGTTCTTTTCTAGAGCCGCCAAACTGGGTGTCCGACAAACCGTAACTTGAGACTCTAAGGGGCAATCTTGAGCTTGTCCCTTGCTCCTTCTCACCTCCTTGTCCCGCAGGACTACGTGAGGAATAACCACTACAAATGCTTACATGTATGGCTGACCAGAATCCATGTGTGTTCATAAACACATTGCATGGATTTTACAATGAGTTTCAAACTTAGCCCTTTTTTGGCTAGATTTTACATTTACAACATAATGGCCTTTTTAGCCTAATTTACATTTCATTTCTTCATTTACATCAAAGCCCTCTTGGGCTACATACATATCTCAAAAGATATAAACATGGTGCTCATACTGCAAAGGTAATGGGGGTGAGCAATACACGCTTCGATGACCAATGGGGAACACCCGGTGAGGCTACACAATCCTAACTGCATTGCAACATCGAGGGCAACCGACAGGAGCAAATCCCAGGTCTAACCGTGTATCTCACACACTAAAGAGCCGAGGCACAATAAACAGGGAGTCATGGCAAACTCAGAGATCAATGGGGAAAGGGGTCCTAGGGATCACAAATCAGAATCCAAGTCGGGAGCAAGTATCATGGATGAGTCGGATGAGTGGGGAAAGTGATAATGGAGCTAAAGTCAGCTACCGAGAGGGGCTAAGTGATCAAGTCTATGCCAAGTATAGAGGACATGACTCAGCATGCATATACATAAGTCTAACCGAAGGGGTGCACTGACATCACCAAGGGCCCAATCACATCACACCATAGCTAGATCACCAAATATATCATCTCATGCAAAGTTAGAGTACTAACAAGTATAAATAAGTCTAATCTACAACATGAGCAATAATCATCAAATGCAATACCTGCTGCACGATATACCTGCTGCTACTGAACCTGTCTCTGAGCTGGATCTCTGCTGAATCCGGGCATATAATAAACCAGCAATGTACTGTGATAGTCTCGATCAGAACAAGACTAGGCAACAGTCTCAAATGGGCTTGTGTCAAAGCCTGGAAAAGAAAGGTGATCCTATGGTAGATGGTAAGTGACAATGTGTGTAGCATTGTACAACTGTCCGTCCCCTCTGATATATCTGCTAGGGGAAGTCTGAACAAAACTGCCTCGTCTGAAGGCGGCTGATCTCTGATCTGGAAAAAAAGTACTGTGCGGTCCTCGGCCACACAATCTGCAGTATGGTAGCTCCAGCTAACATAGATGTGATAACAGTGCCTAAGCTAGAAAACATAAAAGTCAGGAAAGACCATGTCCATGCTCACAGGAGGGTAATAAAACCAATGAGTATAGTCAGTAAACCTTAAAGTGCAAGTAATACATCCAATTCATTATTTTATCCAACCAAGATAGTTCATTTCATTTATTAGATAATACTACCACATCATGAGTTATATACCAAGTTAATGCTATGAAGACGACTAAAACAACAAGATAATAGTCCAATGCTAACAATCACAAGTCTAATGGTCGTATCACTGTATATCATAAATAACCATCATCTAGAACTACTAAAACATTGTTGCAATAATACAACTGAAACTCTGGGCACTGAACTGAAACTGTATGAAACAAAAGGTCATATCGGTCATCAAATCTAAGCTCTCAAGGCTCAGCCTTGGCACAAGGTCTACACAATGTCTGATATAAACTGCTCTGATGTGTAAGTGATCACAAATAATGTTGTTCATCATAACTGATCTTTGTAAAAGCAAAGCTCTAAAAAGTGCAGATATCTGCTCAGCAAGAATAGTAGCCCAGCTACTATGGTGTGATAACAGGTAATAATGACCAGATTTTGATAAGTTCCCCTCTTATGTCAATGTCGAGGCAATAATCCTGAGGAGTTGAAGTTTGCTCACTGTCATACATTATTTTCTCGTGAGACTCTATCGGCTCAGGAGAAGAGGAATCAATTTGATAAGGACAATCATTAGTTAATTCATTATCAATATGATCTTGATCATCTTCATCAAGTTGGTTTTTATTAAGACAATCATTGTCTAATTGTTCTTCCATAGATTCATTAATGTTTTCTCCCCACTCACTTATTAACAAATCCATGAACATGTCATAGCCAGTGATGGATCCTGGGACTAAATGATCAAACCATAAACGGGCATCCCCTTCTAGGGACTCACCAAGGGCTCGCATATATACATCCTCGCCGTCAACACCCAGAGATTCCATATAGTCACATAGGGCATCCAAATGACTTTCAATAGATGTTCCATTATTTCCATCAAAACGAGGCAACCTTCTGATGTATCCATTTGGCATAAGATGAGGTGCTCCATATATTTCTGAAAAATCAAAAGGGGATGACTTGGGCTTCCTAAAGGTTCTAGTTGCTTGAATTGGGCGAGAATCATTTACCAAAAGCTTTGGTTGGGTTTGATATTTTCTAATTGGTTCACTTGGGATATTTGGGGAAGAAAAATTATTAGATGGATGAGGCATTTGATGGGTATCATAAGAATATTGATATGCAGGTTCATACCCATGCTTATTTTCATAATCATCCTCATACCGAATGATTGGATTCCTTTTATTAAACTCTTCTAAATCTCTTATGGCCTATTCAAAATCACGAAGAACATCTGGGTTCATAATGAAAAAATTAAGATTCCCCTATGGAGCCTATACATGGGTTCGCTTCCCAGCAGAGTCACGATTTAAGATTTTAAGATTTATATGTTGGGTTCGTTCATCAGTAGAGTCTTGGGGTGTAGTCGCCAGGTGAACCACACAAGTAATTCACCAAAAATTTAAATGTCGTAGGAGAGGTGAGATGAGTGAATTAAGATGGTGATTGTGATAATTAAGGAATGTAAAATACAATCCCCAAACCAAAATAACAGATGCGATAAGATATAGGATAACGCACGGACACTCACAGACACCGAAGGTAAGCCTCTACCTCCCCGGCAACAGTGCCAAAATGTTATCACCAATCTTGTAGTTGCCCCTAATGGTGGATCCTATACAGGATGGTAGAGGGGATAGGCAACCAAAGTGGTGAACCAAGAGAGCCTCGATTCCCAAAAGGATTGGTTGTCACGCCAATCGAGGCACCCTTCACTTTATACTACCAAAGCCAAAGATAGTAAAGGGGAAGACCCTGATCTACTCCCGACAAGAGAGATCTAACTAGATCACCAAATCAAGCTATATCAATAAAGTACGTAAGGTGATAGGTAAAGAACCCTAGATTTAAGGAAATAGAGTCACTGTGGAGGCTTAAGAAAGATGAGATTTTTTTTAAGACAATTAGACACAATGACTCAAGAATTAGAAATGATTCCAGGATTCAAGTGCTAGTACAAATGATCAAAATCAACTGCCTTGGGAAACATGACCCTTAAAACAAGGAAAGTGCCCCAAAGAGTAGATCTGAAGGTTATGGATTTCTAGCACAGCTTGGGTGAAAGATCTGAAAGTGTCAAGGTATGCAAGCTTAGAGACAGGATTCAAACGACAGGAAAACCAGTCAAAGAAGGGAATGCGCAAGGGTTAAGTGACTAGTTCCTTGGGAATTGGGCCGAAGGGAGTCCTCCAATCATGACGTCTAGGAGAACCCACCTAGGGTTATGCTAAAATACCCAGAAATGGTTTGCCAGTAAACCAAGTCGTTTGAGCTAGAGAGTTTTCCGAAAGATTTATGCTTAGGGTTTGAAGGTAAATGACAGATGGGTAGGATAGAAGAATAATTTACATACCTTGCAAGCGTACCTGAGTCATGGAATTTGATGCTAGTATGCCCAGGATTGTTCCCGCAAAGATCAAATGAAGATTTGGTGCTTTATCTTGCCCACACGATTTTTCCCAGTTCCACTAATGCACCCTCCTCCTCCTGCCAAACCAAGGAAACACAATCAATCAATTGAGCAAGAATGAAGGTAAATACAATTGATGAAAATGATGACAAAGAGTAAGAGGTACAAAGACAATAATACTCCCTAAACCAGACGAAGAGAAGAGAGAGAAGCAAGGAGAGTCTCCTCAGCCGGTGCACCTTTCCTCCAATTCGACTTCTTCACCTATAGATAAAACGTGGAAGATAGATGTGCAATATAATCACCAAGATCCTCAGTGCAATGGAAGAATAGTTTCAATCAACATAACCAACATCCAAAACCAGAGCACAAGTATTTGCAAGAATATATTTTATTCCAGAAGCCAAGAGTCGAAAAAGTCCCTTTACAATGAGAGGGTCTCTCCTTTAAATAGAAATGGGAGAGACCAAAACCCTAACCACCTTTTTAATGAGTGGCTAAGATTAAAAGATACATAAGTGATAATCAACGGTTAAGATGAGCTCAACAATAAAGTACAAGGATCAACTCCAAAACATAAGAAAACACACTAGTCAAATCGCCCTAGGGAGGACGTCCCACATAAAGTGACTAGGAAATATAACATGAAGCCTATGGTGGGTCTAGGGGGTGATGTAATCCCTCTCTAGTGTGTCCCCATGGAAAAATAACATAAAATATATCATCAAAGTACAATAATGTAACCACAAGGCCAAATCGTGGCCCCTCAGAGACATAATAAAATCATCAAAATAAGCCCAAAGAGTGAGTGTGGGCCCCACTGAATGTTGCAACTGCTTTGGAAGGTGTGGGAGACATCACACACATCATCACATTCAACCTCATGCCATTTCCTTGCCTCGGTATCCCAAATCGAATTCCTCTGTAGCCATTTTACCATTTTTTATTCCTCTAGAAATTCTCTGTAAAAGATAAAAATGCATGTATCTCATCACCTGGTCATCCGGGGCCAAAAATGACTGCACCAAACTATCTGGGAGTATGTTAATATAGTAAAAACAAGTGGTTGGACACCATACTCCCTCTATAGCTCCCTAGGTGAACCAAATAGAAAACCAAAGTGCTCTATCAGGCCATTTTTAATGGCAAATCTGCACCAGAATGATAACTTGAAGAATACCTCAACTGAAACTGCCCGAAACTGCAAACTGAGTATCACAATGGACTCAAAAGATCCAAATGCACTAAGCATGTGTACTCATACACCATGTGGACAACTACATCATCATATAATATCATAACCATGCCCAGACAAATTAAAAAATAATAATCTGTAAATGATCAAAATCATCAAAACATCACAAATCACCATCTGAAACCTGTAACTGCTGCATGGAACCACCTGGTGGGCAATGATAGACCATATATCATCAATCTCTAACATCACTAGTCTAATACATCCCATGTCCTGTGGTTGACTTTGTCAAACTAGGTTTGATGAGGTCAAACTGACCAATAATATGACCGAGGAAAAAACATCAAAATGTTGTAAGTGTAATTGGATATGGCATGCTTCATAAGTTATTCAAATAGCAAGACTATAAACATAAAGTAGCATTCACTGGCGGTTAAAACAAGATATTCAATGTAAATTGTAAACTTTAATAATAATAATTATAGCTTAGAACAGAACCTCAAGAATATACTCACTTCATGGTTGTGATCAATTTGCTAGTAATGGTTGCGATAGATGGATGGAAGGCAAGGCTAAGGGATGACTAAACAATCTGAACACCATGATACTTTGGATAAGGGACACTCAAGCGTATGCTGGATAAAAATAACACAGGGGATGGCAGTGTCTCACAAATGGGATAAGTTGCTTGGGACGTGCTTATTCAACCTTGGTAGAAGTCTACAACTCAATCCAAGTTGATCCAGCTCCGTGAGGATCTTTTCTAGAGCCGCCATGACTAGGTGCCCGGAAAACCATAACTCAAGACTTTAGGGGACACTTAGAATTAGTTGTCCCTTACTCCATCTCATATCATAACCCGCAGGCTAATGAGGAATAAATCATTACAGTCTAAGACCAACAAATCATTGGATATAGCATATATTTAGCCACTGCTTTTTGGGCCTTTCATTCATTTAATTTCACTGGCCAGCAATCTTTGGATTTCGCATACATTTAACCATTGATTTTATTTGGCCTTTCATTTCCCTTCATTGGGGAGTTTACATTTCATTCATTTCCATAGCACTTATTTCATTATGTTTAGAAACACAAGTTTTGAATTTCATTTCAATGGGCATTTACAACAAGATATACAATAGTTTCCAAAGACATGTAATGATGGTAGTCTTATCTACTTTAAGTTTTAGCCAACACAACTTACACAACTCAAAGCCGAGACACAACTAAACAGGGATGCTATCCAACAAAGAGGCAAGAGTGAGGGAATCCTCCATATCATAGGCTAAGGTGTAAGTCAAGGAATCAATGAGGCTGGATGGTGACGAATGGATGAGGAAAACAAAAAGGTGGAGCCAATACTAGCAAGCCAGAAACTGGTGGGAATGATCACCTCCATTCTCCTAGGGAGGGTGAAACCAATGAGTATAGACAAGAACTTCATACATTCTGAGCAAGCAGGACTAAATAGATATAAGTAACAACCATGTCCATAATATATAAATAGACCTCCAGGTCATAACCACTAGATGTTAAATCAAACCATAAGGATAACCAACAAAGCAATAATAAACCAATACACAACCATATACCTGCCTGGCCATATACCTGTACCAATCACCTGAAACATCATCTGTCAACTGGAAACCTGTTGCTGCAATTATGGGCACTGCATACTACTCTGTATGTAAAAAATGGCTACATCGGTCAACAAATTTGAGTTCCTGAGACTCAGTCATGGCATAAGGCTGATCATACTGCAAATGGGCTACTCTGAAACATGAGTGATCCTGGAATGAATGCTCATAGCATGCCCATCTCAAGCCTCTCAGTGTAAAGGACTGGTTGAAAAAATGACTGGAATCTGATCTGAAGATATGGTAGCCCCAGCTACTATAAATGTGATAATAGGCCCATAACATAATCCAGCTGTGGGTAATTAATGTGGTAAATGATACTCAAACAAATCTCATTTGTCTTTAAATCTCGAGTTATCTTACAACCCATAACTCACCTAACTAAGACCTAATCATTACAGTTGACAAGGTTGTTAGTATATTTTAAATCTGAGATAATCTGTGTGTGCTTCGATGATCTCTCTGTTGGTTATTGATCTTACAAACAGTTCATATCCCAATTAACAAGCAAGCTTACTGTTCACTGTCATATACGCTGTCATATTACTTCTCCTGCTGCATAACCAAATCACTATCTTGCTGGAAGAATACATGGCAGTCCACTAATCTATCTTATATTTCAATCGTTGAGTAACTTGTGGGATTTGATCACTTGTTTGTGACAGAACTGATCATTGACATTGTATTATACTATTTAGTATCTAGATGCCTCATGATGATTCATCTCATGAAATACATTTATTTCGAGCATTTGATGTGATTTTGTATCATCCTACCAGGAACATATTTCAGAATTTTCAGTTTAGTAACAATATGTGACCACTTGACATCTTATGCATCTTATTTATTAGTTGTATCATAATATTTATGTAGCAATGTGTCTATTTGATGTTGTTGTTGGTTTAGATGTTTAAAAATTTAAAAAAAAATGAGTTTTTTTTTATTCTTTTGAGGTCTTGTAATGTCCCTTCTTAGGAATTTTATTAAAATGACAATTTTTCACTTTTTTCCCTAGTTTGACCTTTGACTAGTTTGGATCTCTAGGTCCCAAATTTGCCCCAAATGATCCCAAATCTTCTGAGAAGGTATATGAATGATATTAGAACATAAATATGTGTTTCAGGGATGCCTTTGTACCTTTACAATACTTATGCATATCCTCTTTCAATTCTAATCAATGTAGGTAACTTTACTAGTGATTTCCCTTTGACTAGTATTGGTCTCTAGGTCTCAAATTGACTCCAAATGCCTTCAAATCTTCAAGGAAGGTGTATGAATGATATTAGATTGAATATGATGTTTATGGATGACATATGGCCACCAAAAGACCTCTGCAAACTCTCTTAAGATTCTGGACCAATTATGCAATTTTACTAGTAATTTGGGGTTCAAATCCCCATGGGGTAAGTACTGAAAATGGCTTCCCAAATGCCTCCAAACCCACTCAAATTTATGAACAGAGGTATGTAAGGTGTTAAGTATGTTATTAAAGTCTCATATGCACCATTAATGGATTATTATAACTGTTCTCACCCTCTCCCATTCAACTGCAAAAATCCCCAATTCGACCCTTGGGGAAATGGCATTATTTCACCTCCCAATACAACTAAACTGAGTAAAAATGCTTCAAATGCTCAAGTACAGTACATGAAACTTGTAGAAGACATCCATGGCAGTATATTGATCACAAATATATCAGAAAATAATCCATTAATTCGAAATCATCAGCATTACATTGATTCACAACAAGGTAGTGGGGAAATGGCACTGTTCTTTCATTAAAATTGAGATTTATACATTTCTACTTGGAATTTCGACCTGAAACTTTCTGGAGATGAAGAAAAGAGTATTTACTTCATATTACAAAAGAAATGGGGCATTAAAATCTCCCCCAAAGAGTACAATAGCTCACCAAAAACGCCCTCCCTCAAGGATCAAGAATATGCCATCAAAACTGGAAATGGTTGAAGGAGTGAGCTGCAATAGAAGAAACCATGAGCTGCCCTGTAGCTTACACCTACAAATAAAGACTCCATTAAAGCTCCAAATGAAAGGTCTGAATGGCCTTTCCAATTACCAACTTGGATGGGAATCTTTCAACCTCGAAATTGGCCAAGGCAAGAAACTAGTCATCCACTAGCTCTCCCTCTTCACAAATGCAATTGCAAATTCTACAAATGATCAAAAGCTAGTTTCATTCTTTTTTATTGACATTTATAAACTTCTAATGTCCTCCATGGGTCGAATTCCTTCCAAGAGACTCATGCCAACTCAAGTTGGGAAGAGATTCCAAAGAACACCACTTGTACAACAATTCCTAGTCTCCCACTTCCACCAAATCACATGTGGAAGCATCTTAGCTGCCCTAACACCCTTGAGCGCCCTCTTGGAGTCTATTTTTAGCCCTGACATGTCATATATGTCATATGTCAGCCTTCAGGTCTGATTTGTGTCATAGGTGTCATAGCATCTTCATCATTGTTGTCATAGAGCTAGGAAATCTAGCCCAAGTGTCTCACTAGCTCCAAATTGCCTCTTCCTCTTCCATGGGAGTTACTCTTCCTCTATATTTCGACCTTGGATGAGTCATGCAATGAATAATACCTTTTGGACTCCCCCAAGTATGTTACCATTCACCTTGAATTCGAATTGGTGAGAGAATGATGCCAAGTGTAGTGGGGAAATCTAGCCATATGTGGGTCCCACTTCCTCCATGTGTCTTCATGATCAAATGCCACTTTGATTTTCACTTGTATATATTTATTTAGCTCCTTTATTAAATATTTATGCCATTCTAATGTTCAAACATCATTTATTATCCCCATTATTCCAAATCCCAAAGCTTCCACCCCAAACCTAGGAAACTAGTAATTTTCCTTCTTGGCAATTATTTGACCTTTAGCATCAATTTGACAAACTCTAATGAATAGGGCCAATGTGATTAGGCCATTGTGACCCAATGCCAAATTTGGGACATGACAGGTCTTGTGACATTTTCTGAGATTTTCCAATATTTTCCACTGATACCACTAGGAAGTTATATTCTGGACCCTCACCAATACTTTCCCTGAGACAATATATGCAACATTGGTTCTAATAGCCCCTCAAGATAGGGTGACCTCAAACCATGTGCCTCAAGTGTGGATCCATGTGCATGAGTATTAAATGTCCTCCAAATAAGGCCTCAAGATGGAGCACTCTGGGGATATGTGCAAAAAGATGTGAACTGCTCCACAACAAATGTAACCACTTCCTAGCATGTGTGCAAAAGTGGACTTAAAGTGGTTATGCATTTAATTCTGCCTTGGTATATGTGCAAAAGGTGGCAATGGTGGTTACAACCACCCCTTAAAAGTAGGACATCCTCAAAACACGTGTTTTGACCTTGATCCATGTGCCTCAAAATGGGTGCTCCCATGGAATGTGTGCAAGAGGTGGAACGCTCCTTCTGCATACCAATGACCAAATAATATGACATAAAAACCTTTAGGACACCCTTAGTTGATGGGTGTTCCTCTTGAGCAATGAATGTGACCAAGTGTGAGGGTACTATAGTGCCAAGTCCAAACATATCATTCATATATCCTCCAAAATATCATCGACACTCTCAATGGGGCACCAACACCAAAGAAAACTCTCCAAAAATAAGCCTTAGCCATGTGATGTGGCATTAGCATAACAAATGTGCCCACCCAATGCAAGGCGCTCGTCAAACTCCCCAACATCTCTCTAGGTGATGTGACTTACCTCCAAATATGCAAATTTGCTTGGAGAAATGTGAGATGCACCCTCAATGACGAAATATGCATGAAAGTATGTACATATGGGGCTCCCAAAAGTAGATCAATGTGCAACACTATGTCCAAATGTGTGAACTCAACATCCTAAGTGCATCAAAAGACATTAGCATCCTCCGATCATGCGAAATACAAGATACACCATAGCTGCAAAATAAACTTGCCCCGATGCAATAGATGCTGAAAAAAATGCCTTCAAATACCCAAAATACACCTATATTTGGGTGGTAACATGGGTGATAATATTCGTTATCATCTTGTCCAAGAATTTCGACATAAATAAGTGTAAAAGAAAAAACATTTCAACCACGCACAAAGACACAAATCTAAATGCCATGAATAAGAGTAATATTTGATAAATTTTGTAATAGAAAAAAAGGAATCAAATGAAAAAATACAACATTTTTTTAATACTTCCTAAGGATTAGGAATGAATAGTACCTGTCTGAAATGCCATGTCCCTTTCAAGATTGCAGTCAATAAAGCCAATATGACAAAGTTCGTGCCTCCTAGATAATAAAGCTTAGTGTTTTGAGATTAAGTCACTATAGAATATGAAAAGAAAAGATAATATATATTGTTCATACTTTGAATTAGAACCTTAAAGTTCAAGTCACTAATATACTAGACATTTTATTCATATAAGATTCAAAGAAAGTGTTGCAGAAGTTTCAAGTAACATAAGAAAACAAAGGCAATATTCATCAAGAAAACATGAGTGTAGGAGCGTTTGCAAGTATTGCAAATCCATTGAATGGAATGTGTTATATAATTAGAGCCTGTGTCACCAAAAGAGATAAAAGCAAAATGAAATAAGAAATGGATTTAGTATGGGAAATGGAAATTCACAATGTTTGCTAGAAGAAACATTTTAGCATTTTTTTATGATATATATGTAAAAAATAATTTAAAAGTTTAAACATTTTGCAAATCATTCAAATTCCTACAAGTACATATACAAAGAGATATCTTACTCATATTCATAACAAAAACTAAGCCATACTTAATCGCTTGAATCATATCCATAACCAAAATTTCCAACATTGCAAATATCAAAATGCTCAATGTTAAATTCATAATGACAAAATGTTTCACAAATACTTTAATATTCAGATTCCATCTCATCCATTAGCTCTCTAGAGAGGAAAAAAATGCCACTACCTTGACCAGGGTCAATAATAGGAAGGCAACAATTTCTAACATATCTTCAACAATCACCAGCAACACCTCCAAAGGCACCTCATCATCACCACCATCATGAGAAACACCATAATACTACATCCTAATGGACCCAACAAAGTAGTCTTCCTATTGTCGGGATAGAAGGAAAAGATTTGACTGAACATACCCCAAATATAGATCCTTCTATGAGGATAGGTGACTTCTCTTCTTGAATGGGTGAAGGAATACCTACTCCAATTTGTCTTACATGTCAATGAACTAATCACCTATGTAGAAAATGGAGATGGTATGATTAAAATTTAATACTACAAACTTGAATAAATAAATTTACATAAGTTTTATAACTTTAAAATAAAGGATTCAATCGTGGTTTACAATTACCTAAGAAAGCAAATGAATACCCACTAGAAAAAACAAAGGAGTACTAGTTCAATATTGCCATATTGCTCCCATAATTCTACAGGTCCAAGCCTATTGTATGCACCACTGTTATGAGATTCAACAGAGATTCGTGAGTTTGTCCAAGCTACTCCCAAATGGGTACTGTTATCACATCCATAGTAGTCGGGCTACCATGATTGCAGATCAGTTTCTAGTATATTTTTGAGCCAGTCCTTTACACATTTTTATGAGATCAGTTGAGGATGAGCAACATTATGATGCTCACTCCTATAGATTCAGTGGATCCAGAGCTTGTACATCTACAATCTCATGCCAGGACTGAGCCCCATGACACCAGGTCAGTGACTGAGATAGCCATTCCTCTATCATCCAGAGCAGATTGATGATAGTGCCCATATCATATTCAGATGCAGTGCTCCAGTGTGACTCAGGTAGTTCATATCAGGGACTCGGGTATATAATCTAGTAGGTATATTTTGGTACATATGGGTTGTTGATGTGCTCTTCCTCTTATCTAGGTAGTTTATGACTGGGTATATTATGATGGTTGTTGGCTCTATCTTATTTGATGCTTACTTGTTGTTTAGAATAGAAGTGGTTGGTTACTATTAGTAGGAGGTTCTTGTATATACTCGTTGGTCATACCCTTACTCCATGAAGTACTGACTTGTCCATTCCCTTATTTTAGGGCCTTTTGCTATCCATGGCACCATCAGTCATTTTCTTCGTCCATCCGTTATCTTCCAGCTTTGGTTTTATCCCGACTTACACCTTAGCTAGTGACCTCAAGGACTTCCGCCACCTTGACCTCTGTGTTGGATAGATTCCCAATTTGCATTGTGTCTCATCTCTGGAGTGTGTGATTTTAGTAACAATGGTTGTTCTCCTCTAGTCCTCGAAAACAAGTATTCCTACAAACAGTGTTGCTAAACGCTAGAGCAACGGATCTTAAATGTTATATCTAAGAGATGCTTAGTCAACAAAAATAGTGTTGCTAAACACTACCATGCATATCTATATTAATTAGTCAGTGGCCAAGGGACGCACACTCATCATTTGTATGATGTAAGGTCGTTTTCCCCTACAGGGAAACAGGGTGGTCACTCCATCGCACTTATGGACGGTGGCGGGAAATGGAGGCCATACCAAGTCATTATCTGAGGCCCTCCAGGCTATTCAAGGAACCTACTCTTGGAGGTTGGCTAGTGAAAATCTATAAACTTAAATAAATGTTAAATCTTAAATGTGAAAGCTGGCAAATAAATAAATTGCTAAAAGGTTGCTTGTCTAGAGTCTATTGGAAGCATTCTCATCACTCTACCCATTTGTGAGACGCCTCCATCCCCTGTGTTATCTTCTGTCTATCATATGTCTAGGTGGTCTCCCTAGTTCCTTCATCCGAGAGATTGCACTGTCGAGGGTGTTGATTCCTTCCCCTAGCCTAGCCTTTGTTTCTCCACCCTCACCCATGGTTAGCAAATTGTTCAAGTCAGTAAACGAGTATACACTTGAAAATCTTGTTTATAGTAGTTAATTACTTCGATTTGGACTTATATTATTTATATTATTTACATGCTTATGCCAGTTAAACATCATTATATGCTTTAGTCTAGCTATTGATATAATTGAAGGAGCATATCATGACCATTTGTACTTGCAGCAACAAATATTAGTGATTTGGATCATTATTTTGATCATCTTTGACCTAGTCAACCCAGTTTGACCAAGTCAACCGCAAGGTCCTGTTATCACATCCATAGTAGCCGGGATACCATGATTGCAGAGCATTTCATTGTATATTTTTGAGCTTGGCCTTTACATAGTTTTGGTGAGATCATCTTATGATGAGCAGTATTGTTGATGATCACTCACATATCAGAGCAGCCCCAGATCAGACATGCAGTGAACCTTATGCCAGGACTAAGCCTCTTGACCTCAGATTTGATGACCGAGATGACCTTTTATCCCATACAGAGTAGTGCAGTGCCCAGAGTTTCAGCAGCAGTGTTTTTAGTGGTTATAAATGTTCCAGATAGCAGGTACAGGTATATGGCCCAGCAGGTATATGGTGTGCATTGGTTTTGATTATCTTGCTCTTTTGGTCATTTTGATAGCTTGACTTAGTATCTAATGATCATGATCTGGCAATATATATATGTATGACATGGATATGGTTATTATTGATTATCTATGTGGTCTTGTTACTCATAATTTGAAGCTCTTGTTTTATACTCATTGATTTTACCCTCTTAGGAGTGTGGACATGATCATTCCCACCTTTATGGCTTGCTAGCTTAGGCATCACCTTCACTTTCCCCATCCATCCATTATCTGTCCCTTGATTGGTTTTTACCCTAACTTACACCTCAACCTGTGATATGGAGGACCTCCCCACTTTTGGCTCTGAGTTGGATAGCATCCCTGTTAGTTTATGTCTTGGCTCTGAGTTGACAACAAAACTTACCGAAGCCTTGATCCTTCTGGGCTAGGAGTACTCGGTGGTGTTGGTTCCTGAGCTTTGGTGAGTTGGATTTGATACCTTGATCACTCTAGTCGGTTGCCCCGATGTTTGGTCTTGATTGTAGAGAATCCCCCTAGTTGCTTGAGTTGTGTTGGCTAAAACCTTAAGCAAATTGTACTACCATCATTACATGCATATGGAAACTATTATATTATCTTTTGTGCAATCTCATGGAAACAAATAAAACTGTGCTTCTTAGCACAATGAAAGAGGGCTATGGAAACTGAAATGAAAAGCACCCTGGATGTGAGTTGCGATTAGTTGTGCTTCTAAGCACATGCAAAATCCAAAAGGGGTCATAAAGGTCTAAAAAGCAGTGGTTAAATATATGCGAAATCCAAAGACTGCTGGCCAAAAATTAAAATGTAATGATTAATTCTTCACGGAGCCTACGGGTTGTGATGTGAGAAGGAGTAAGGGACAACTAATTCTAAGTGTCCCCTAGAACCTTAAGTTGAAGTTAGTCGGGCATCCAGCCATAGCGGTTCTAGAAAAGATCCTCACGGAGTTGTTTCAGCTTGGATGTGAGTAGTAGACATTTGCCAAGGTTGAATAAGAACTTCTCTAAACAACTTATTCCATTTGTGAGGCACTGCCATTCCCTATGTGTTTATTATCCAACATATGCTTAAGTGCGTATTTCCATTTTCCCTTATCCAAAGTATCACAGTGTTGAGTCAGTCAAGTCATCCCCTTATCCTAGCCTTGCATTCTTCACCCTCACCCTTTGCTAGCAAAATGTTCATGTCTACAGAATGAGTATATTCCTGATTTTCTATTGTGAGTAAATGATTATTTAAACTTGTATTTGGTATAATTATCTATTAACTGCCAATGAGATGATGCTTAATACTTTAAGTCTTGCTATCAGAATGATTAACAGAGCATGTTTTAACCATTTACACTTGCAGCATCAAGCATTTCTAGCCTAGGTCATATTTTGATCAGTCTTGACCTGGTCAAACCTAGTTTAACCAAGTCAACCTTGGGATCCGTGATGAATTGGACCAGTGATGTTATATGATGATGATTTATGGTTCTGTGATACACCTTTGATGATTCCAAACAGTGGAAACAAGTTTCATATGATGGTTGATGTATTTTTTATGGTTATTATTATTTCTAGACCATTATTTTTATATTGTCCAGGTATGGCTGAGGCTATAGACGATCATACAGGCTTCCACAGGGTGTATGGGTACTCATCTCTAGTATATTTGGACCTTCTGAGTCCATTGAGACACTCAGTTATCAGTTATAGACACTCTCAGTGATGATATGGTCATATTTCCACTTTAGTCTAGTTTTGCCATGTAGAAATGGCCTGTCCAACAGTTGCATTGATCTAGCACAATTTCCTAGGGCGCTACAGAAGGGATAGGGGGTCCAACCACTTGTTATTACCATATTACCCCATCTCCAGACATGTTGGTGCAGTCATATTTTGTGTCCAGGCAGTCATATTTTGTGGTAGTGAGCTACAGGGATTTTGATGATTTTCAAGTGGAATAAAAATGGGATAAAAAGGTCAATGAGGAAATCAATTTGGGCTATTGAGGCAAGGTTTTGGCATGACGTTTGTTCAGAGGTCATTTGTGATGTATCCCACTTCTTCCAGATTAGCTTCCAGCATTCAGTGGGGTCCACACACTCTCCGTGTTGTGATTTGATGTATTATTCTCTCATTGAGGGGGGCACGATTTGGTCATTTGGTCACTTTGACATGTTATTGAGTCATATCTTATGTTATTGTTCCATGGGGTGATGCTAGTGAAGGATAATAATACCTCCTAGCCCCACCGTGTGCTCCTTACACTTGTCCTAGTCATTTTTATGTGGTGCGACCCCCCTAGGGCCTCTTTTAGTGAGTGCGCACCCCTCTTAGTGAGTTGATCCATGTGATATTGTTTCGGTTCATCATAGTCGTTGATTATATTGTATCTATCTTTTGATCTCCACCACTCGTTTGTAAAGTGGTTTTGGGCTTTGGTTTGTCTCATTCCTATTTAAGGAAGAGACCCCCCCCTATTGTAAAGGCACCTTTTGGGCTCTGAAAGTACTGGAATAAAATATTATTTTGCAGATCTACTTCTTCAGCTTTGATGGTTGTTCTTGTACATGATTATACATTCTTGCTTTAGACATCTGGGTTGTTTACGGGTGGTTTTCGACAGTTACAGAGGGAGGTTGAATTCACTAGCTGCAGGGGTGCAAATTGCTTTGAGGAAAGATTGTAGGGGTTTCCCACATCCTCCTTGGGCATGGCGTTTTCATCTTGAAGGGAGTTTTTCAATTGTGATTTGTCCATTGATTTGCTTCTTTTGATATGTCATGCATAGATCTTGTTTTATCTGTGGATCAAATCTCACGTATGTAGTTTGTTTTGCAGATGAAAGAGGACGTTTTTCCTCATTGGGCTTGGACGTTTTAGCTTGGAATCACTTGGATCTAGCTTGGAATTGTAACTAAATGCAAGGATCATCTATGTGCAAGGTAGCCGCAAGCATTTGAGGTCAGATCTACAAGGTATGTATCTTGTTTCATGCATTTTCATCCATTGGTCACTCAAACCCTAAAAGTTAAAACCCTCATTTTTTTTATTTTTCAGATCTATGGAGATCTAGCAATAACTTGGGATTAATAATTAAAATGCACCTCTATAATAACTAATACATTCCCGATCTAAAGTTTGGTGGACATCCCACTCCATTTACCCCCTGATCTAAGGCATTGGGCCTCTCCAAGGGAGGTAGCACTTGTTGGGTAGGTGATCTTTTGTTAGATCTACATCGTGGGTATTGCTCTTTCTTTCTCAAATCCATAAATCCATTGAGTAGCAAACCCCCTAGTGCCATTTCATCTTGATCTTCACCTTGTGGGCCCCTATTTGGTCATTTTCCTCATTTTAAGGGTGGGGCCCACTTGGACAACTTCACTTGGCATTAGATCTATCTAGATATACTACTTTAAACCTATAAGTGACCTTTATTTATCATTGGTTGAACATTTTCCCTTGTATAAGCCTCTTCAACCAAGCCCTAACTCTTTTGGGTCCACTTATCCATCCTAGATCTAGATCTAATCCTCTCTTGATCTTCTCCTTTTCATCATCACATTTCCCTAGGAGGTCTTGAGTAGGTTCGCTAGCCTTCATTGGATAAGCTAGGGTCTTCCCCTTGGTCTTTCTTAGGCTTGATCTAAAGTGAAGAGTGTCTTGGTTAGCGTGACACCCAATTGCATTGGGAACCGTGGCATCTCTTGAGTCACCTCTTTAGTAGTCCAACACTTCTACCATCCTGGATAGGATAACCTTTTGGGAAAACTACAAGTTTTGTGATAACACTACTAAATACCTGAAATGAGGTTCAAAGATTCGAAAGGAAAACAAATGTTAGTGAGAGGAATGCACACCTATCCTAACCAAGTGGTGTCTTCCCACAGTATGAGGTCCATATTGAGACATGGGGACATTGAATGGGCTGCAGAATGTTTAATCACTTCCCCCAAACCAAGCATAAAGGTTGCAGAACATCCAAGGGAGACAAGCTACTACACAAGTATGAGAGGGGTTTTGGAGACCTTCCCCCTGGAAGGCCACCTGACAGAGGAGTTGAACATACCATTGTTTTGGAGGTAGGTACTTCACCTATCCAAATACCCCCATATAGACACCCAAAAAGGTTCAGAGATGAGATTGAGAAGGCTATTAAAGAACTATTGGAATTGGGGCTCATCAGACCAAGCTCAAGTCCCTATGCTTCTTCAACTGTCTTGGTGAAGAAAAAGGATGGAACCTTAAGGATGTGCATTGGTTTTAGAGCCTTAAACAAGAATACAATAAAGAATAGATATCCCATCCCTCAGATAGATGAGCTCATGGATGAGCTATTTGGAGCAAAGTTCTTTTCCAAAATTGATCTTAGATCTGGTTACCATCAGATTCGAATGAAGGAGGAGGATGTGCAGAAAACTGCTTTCAGATGTCACTATGGTCATTTTGAATTTCTTGTCATGCCTTTTGGTTTGACCAATGCTCCAGTAACCTTCCAATCATGCATGAACAAAATCTTTTGCAAGCAGCTCCGTAAGTTTGTTTTGTTTTCTTTGATGATATTTTAATTTACAGTAAGACATGGGAGGAACATTTGCACCATTTAGAAGTTGTATTGAAAATCTTGCATGAACAATCTTTGTTTGCTAAGCTGTCCAAGTGTGAGTTTGGGTTGACAGAAATTTTGTATCTTGGACACATCATTGGGAAAGATGGGGTAAAGGTGCAGATTAGAGAGAGGTTCTCATGGAAGGGCCTCAAAAACGATGTAATGCAACATGTGAGGGAATGCAGTGTGTGCCAGTAGAATAAGATAGAGCATACTCATCCAACAGGTCTACTTCAGCGCTTACCCATTCCCGAGCAAAAATGGGAAAGTGTTCCAAGGTACAGGGTAGAGACTGTCTGTACGTGGTGGTTGACAGGTTGACTAAGTTCGCTCGTTTCTTTGCCATTCCTTCCTACTATTTAGTTGCACAGGTAGCAGAGTTGTTTTCCAGAAAGGTATTCAGGTTGCACAGGTTACTTAAGACCATTGTCAATGATAGGGACAGTAAGTTCATAGGAGCATTCTAGCAAGAGCTTTTTAGGTTGGTTGGGACAGAATTGGCTATGAGCACGAGTTATCATCCTCAGAGCGACGGACAGATAGAGATAGTTAACAAGTGGATTGAGGGATAGTTAACAAGTGGATTGAGGGATACTTGAGGAACTATTACCTAAGACCATTGTCAATGATAGGGACATTAAGTTCACATGAGCATTCTGGCAGGAGCTTTTTAGGTTGGTTGGGACAGAATTGGATATGAGCACGAGTTATCATCCTTAGAGCGATGGACAGATAGAGATAGTTAACAAGTGGATTGAGGGATATTTGAGGAACTATAGCAGGACAACAAAGGACATGGATTAAATGGCTACACCTAGGGGAGCACTGCTACAATACTACACACCATATGTCCATCGGTATGACTCCTTTTAAAGCATTGTATGGTTATGATGCCTTATCTTTTGTAGACTTGATATTTGGTGACAGCAGGGCTCCTAAATCCAAGGAGTGAATTCAGGAAAGTCAAGATATTCTCAAGATACTCAAAGAAAACATACAGGATGCCCAGAATCAGCAAAAGATATATGCAGATAGACACAGGATTGAGCGCAGTTTTGAGGTAGGGGATTTGGTATACTTACGACTACAGCCTTACAAATAATCATCCCTTAAAAAGAAAGGGGAAGAGAAACTAAAGCCCCACTTTTATGGTCCTTATAAGATAATCCGGAAAGTGGGAGAGGTAGCAAATGAGCTTGAGTTACCACAAGAAAGCAAGATTCATAATGTATTCCATGTGTCTAACATCAAGAAAGAAGTGTGTCAACAGATTTTTACTTCATCAGAGCTACCCCGCCTTGATGACGAGGGGCAACTGATTTTGGTTCCAGAACGAATCCTGCAAGTGCAGGAAAGAAAATTAAGGAACAAAACTATTCAAGAATACTTGGTTCAATGGAAAGAATTACCAATAGAAGAGGCCACTTGGGAAGGAGAATAGGTATTGCAGCACCCAGCATTACAGCTTCTTGAGGACAAGCAATTTCGAGCGGGGAGGACTGTAATGTCCTCTTCTGCTTAAGCACATGGGACCATCCCGCCAACCTATCTAATTCCCATAGGTTCGAGCAAGTACTGAAATTCAAGGAATTGATTGAGGATTGATACCATTCAAACCAAAAGAAGATCTTAATCATGGTTATTAGATCATCAGTAGATAAAAGAGGGCCACAGGAACTAGGGGCCACCTGCATGCATTACATGCGGGCCATATCTCATGATGCATGCACAGAAACACCTAAATTAAGCCTACATGCACTCAGAAAGCAATGCATGCAAGTCAACTGAAAAATAGAAGAGAAAGCGACTTAGACATGCAAAAGTTAGGGCATGCAGTGTCAAAGTTATAAAAGAAGGATAAAGTGAATGATTAGGTATGCTTATTGATTATTGATTTGTGAATTCGATTTGGAGAGCTCAGAGAGCCAAATTAGGGTTGAGGGCACACTACGCAACCATCAAGTGTATTTCGGTAGCGGAATCTATCTGCCCTAGTCACTTTCGGGGTTGGATCATACAGGTTCAACATTACTTCTATCATATACATCATTCTTCAGCATTATTCAGGATTCAAGCCACATACTAGATCAAGAGGACTTGCCTTCTTGCATGGGTGACTTGGACAAGGAGGATATCTTCATATCTTGACGGACAACCACTATTTAGTCTGCATGCAGCTTCCATCCTTCCTAGAGCACCATCATTAGCCTAGTTACTGAATATAGGCTTCTTATTCAGCTTGTGGAGTAAGTTATCATCAAATCCAGTCTCAGAGGGACGCCCTTTCTTGCATGGGCGACTTTCCTTGAGGATCTTCACGCTTTATTCCTTAGAGTTGTTGCATGGCTTGCATGCAGCTTCCATACTGATCAGAGGGGTATTCTAACCCTAGTGCACACCTTGTTGGAGCTATTTCACCTATCCGGATCACTCATTACTCATTCAGAAAACTAGAGGAGGCGCATTTATTACAAGGGCAAATTATTGGATAGAGATCATCTCATATCTCAGCTGATTCTTGGTGCATGGCTTGCACGCTTATCTCATATTGACCTACATACCCAGCACATGTTATTGGTACATACATGCATCATCTCCATCCCTATTTTATAATTGAATATTTGGGTTATTTAGGGTTTCGGCAACCCCATGCACTTGCATGCATTATCATGCAATCATAGTACAACACATGCATTCATATTTTACTATAGTATTGAGTTACAAGACTTCAAACAAGCAAGAAACTACATCAAAAAGACTATAGAAGGCAACAAAATGTCAGTTGGAATATTACAGTGCTGCATCCCCCACTGTTGCACATCCAAGACCGACAGTGCTCCCTAGGTCACTCAGTGCGTAACATCCAGAGATAAATCCGAGCAATTGGCTGCAACTTGGAACAATGGAAGGAAGATGAGTGTTGGAAAGGGGTGAAAACATCTATAGGTCAGCTCTGCTACAGAACGAATTGGAAGCTCAACAGGTCAGAAACGTGGAGCTGGAAAACAAGGTGGCAATGCTGGAAACTCAGGTCACTCAGCTGTAAATTCGCATTAATGAGATAGATGTGGGGGAGAGTTCCTCCGCCCATCCAGCCAGATTTCCAAGTCCCTCGGGATAAAATTTGATCAGCAGTTATGTTTTTTACTTGCTGTTTACTTCTGAATCAGTTTGTTGGATTATGCATTTTACTTGCTGTTTACTTCTGAATCAGTTTGTTAGAATTTACAGTTGTAGAAGGCTTAGTAATAGGACTGTTAGACTGTTAGTATAATGTTTTACAAAGGAGTTAGGCATGGGATATTAAGAGATGAAATCTGCTATATGGTTTATACGCCAATTTTGAATTTTGTAATGTGTAGGAAAAATGTCTTTCTCTTTTATTGTAAAAAGGTCGACCCGTTCTTGTAAAAGAAAAAGAAAAGCAGCACATGAAACTTATATGCATAGCTATCCAGGATATTGAAATGCCATAAGACTGCTAGACATGATATGAAATCACCTCAATCCAATTGGGATAAGAATCAATACCCTAATTATTCCCTTTCAGAGCACGAATAGCATATTTTAGGTTCATGTACAGAGGTCAGGGTTAGCAATAAAGGAAGTCGAAAGCATTTGATAGAAATGTATTCCTGAGCACGGCCTGGACATTAAATGCAGAAATTCTCCATTCTGACACCATACAACCTAAAAGTTATACACATTCACACATAGGTAACATTGTTGAAAGCTCAAAACGAAACCCATATCTACCTGCAAAGTCTGTGAGTTTGTCGAATCTAAAGCCAGCAGTTATTAAGAAAAATGCCAACTGATAAGCCACCTGCGCAGATTTCAGCCAGATTTTGAGACAAAAACTAAAGAGAACCTTTGTGCAGAATGCACTTGACCAAATTTATTGCTGTGGAAAACTTAGACTTGCAGTAATGATAGCGGTGATGGCAAGAAAATTATCGTCCATGGCCCGACCAGCGACGCCGCCTTTTCAAACCAAATAAACCGAATATGGAATGACGCTATTTTATTAGAGCCTTCCCAATGCAAGACCGCGTGATATACGCACGTCCAAAGCAAGATATATAAACACGTCGAGACATATGGTCCAAAGAAGATATCAATAACGTGGAGATATATGGTCCAAAGAAATTTATTTACACAGCAAAGGAGGATGGTGAAAATAATGGGGGAATGTGTTTGTAGTGACGAGTCGTACCCATTGCAATATGGATATATGGTTCAAAGAAGATTTATATACGCAACAAAGGATGATAGGATGATAGAGGATAGTGAAAATAATGGGGGAATGTGTTTGTAGTAAAGATTCGTATTAATTGCAATAATAGGTTATATGGTTCAAAGAAGATTGATATACACAACAAAGATGATAAAGGATGATAGTGAAAGCAATAAAGAACGATAGTGAAAGTAATGGGGGAATGTGTTTGTAGTAAAGATTCGTATTAATTGCAATAATAGGTTATATGGTTCAAAGAAGATTGATATACACAACAAAGATGATAAAGGATGATAGTGAAAGCAATAAAGAACGATAGCGAAAGTAATGTGGGAATGTGTTTGACTAATAAAAAATTAAAAATAGTAAATCGTAAAGTTTAGGTGGTGCTATTATGTTTTTTTTATATATATTGAAATAAATGTTTTTAATGTATAGTCCAAAGAAGATATTATCGAGATATATGTTTCAAAGAAGATAAACGTAGAGATATATGGTTCAAAGAAGATATATACACACACCAAAGGAGGATAGTGAAAAAAATATACAAGTGCCTAGAAACATAAGGGAATGTGTTTGTAGTGATGAGTAGTAACCAATTGCAATAATAGGATAGTAGTCTATAGGAGAGTTTAGGTGGTGATATTATGTTTTCATATATATATATTGAAGTAAACTTTTTTAATGCATGGTTGATTATATTTATTTTTATTTTTAAAAATGGATTATTTTATTTGTAAAATGTTTAAAGATTTTATGTTTAAGTAGAAAAATAAGTAAATGATGAAGTAAAAGCTAGGGAGAATTAGTGATTCAGCGTTGTACATGATATTTTAATGTATCAATTATTTGGAAACTTTAATGAGCAAACACTATATAATCTTTGTCAATCTCACAATGAAAAGGTGATGAAGCAAAATCTTTAGTGCCATGCATGAATGATTGTTCATATATGTCATGCCTCTATCACATTCTTCACTCCACCACTCCACCCATGTCATTCCTACCCTCTCATCATCGGCACGAACTCAAGTCTTTGTTCAGGATAAGGTTAATCCCCCCACCCCCCCAAAACTACTATGGATGAGATCATATAGACATTAATCAAGTCACATATGGGAGCTTTTAGTATGAAGAGTTTTGGTTTTTTTATGCCTTCCATTCTAAGAAACATTCATGTCCTTTCTCTACAATTCACTACTTTTAAGGATCCATGGACTCGATCCCCAACTATAAGTGACTTTAGGCAATTTGAAGTGTTTGTAGAAGGAAGTCATCCAATTCCAGGAATACATTGATACTTTGTGGGATACTCCCTTTTTAGAATATGTCAACTCTCTCTAATTCATTTATCAATATCATCGCCATCCTTTCTAAGGTGTAATCAAGGAAGCACCAAGGAGGAGATATATTTGAGCAATTGACATCTCTACAACTATGGGCAAAGGAAATTTTTGATGTGCTTACCCAATGAAAGCAATGCCGGAATGAGGCATTATAATCCATGAGAGGAATCTGCAACGAATTAGCAAAATTTTAAGGAGCCATCAATCCTCAACCAGTTGGTGATCAAATTGCCTAGGGATTAGGAATTTGTAATGTGCATAGTGTTTCCTGTACTAAGTTGTACTTGTTGGATTTCAAGGAGTCGGCGAAGTTTGAACAAGGATACTTGTTCATGATCAAAGTTCAGAAGTCATTCATGCCTTCTGGGCCCTTTTTTTTTCCCAAATGTTCATACCCCCTTGGGGGAATTGTAGTAAAGTGTGCTAGCATGGACCTTTTGTAAAGAACTTGGTTTGCCTAGGACCTAGACATCAATCTGGGTATTCCAAGGTGTTTTTTCCCTTGTTAATTATGCACTGCTGAACAAGTTGTGTATAATTTTCGAGTTTTTCATGCGCTCCTCCAAAGATGGAATGCATGTCCTGGTGGTTAGGCCTTAGCAAGTTATTAAATTTCATGTGTCAATGTATATTTATATGCTAGACACTAATATTGAGTCGTATGGACATGTCCTAGGTCCCCCTAAGTTTTTTTTTTTAAGTTCCAAGAACAATAATTTTTTCTGTAAAATTAGGCTATTTTTTAATAGTTTAATTGGAAAAATAAAAAAAGGTAATAAAAGTATGGTTTATGGGTATAATTTGACAAGTGGATGCTCATTTTCTAATACAGAGCACCCACTAAACCCTCAAACCCATGTTTCCTAAATTTTGTGTGAATATTTATCTCCAAAAATAATCTTTACTCGAAAAAGGCCAAAAAGACCAAATGAATGGCCAAATAAGACATAATAAAGTCAAAATCGAGATCCCATGGATCAAGGAAGTTTGTCCAATCCTTATCTCTGATGATTGGCAATCAAATCCAAGGATATTATTGAGCATCTTTTCACTGATTTGATTGAAGATTGGATCTCCTCTAAAGGCGAGTGAATTCCATCAAAAGGGGGGCACATATCTTCACATGTGGGTGACTTCTATGATGTGGCAGCTTTTGGTTAGTGGGTGGATAATCCAAGGAAGGAATGTGCCTACCTCAAGAGACATGGCACATCCTTCATGGATGATAATCCAATGCATATCAATCAAGGATATCAACTCCAAGATTCATTCCTCAATTAAGGAAATGCACCCTCTCTTGGGAGTTGCGCCCCCCCTTCTCTATAAACTCTATAAAAGCGAGGTCTTTCCTCACTCTTCTTCATGAAGTGTGGAACCTTTTCTCCCATTGTGATGCTTTTTGTTGAATATTGTTTAATGAAATAAGGCTTTGGAGGTCTCAAGAGTGTATTCTTTCAAGTTGGATGAGCTTTGCTTCATGTGCTAAGTGAGGTAACTGTAGGATTCATTTTTGCATTTGTTTTTTTCTTGTCAATCTTTAGCCTAATGAATGATTAGGATTAATCAATAGGAATGAGTAGTGTTGTTTCATTGCTCATTTAAAATATCTAAGTTAAATATCTAGGATTTTGCATGCTTGTTTGTTTATGGGTATGCTCTCCTTGTTTTTAATCTAGAATTTTACTAAAATATTTGACAAGTTTTGTGCAAGTGTGAAGGGATCCATAGGTGCTTCATTGGATTTTACAAGAGATATTGCTTGCTTCTCTTGTTCTACAACTCTTTGTGAGAAACATAGTCCTTCTCGAAGCTACAAAAGTGATTCCATTGCCCATTTCTCAAAGGGGGCACTTTTTTCACCTTCTTCTCTTAAATTTTCAAACAATCTTTCCGATTACTTGGCTATTTCCTCTTATGTTTTAGATCTACTTTGCTAAGAAGCTAATATCATTTTAGATCTGATTTATAAGAGTAGTTTGCTTAGATCTAAAAGTTCATAAAATTTTATCATTCAAAAAGATAGATCTAGCTTAGAAACTAGTTTGTTTTGCAAGTTCTTTCAAAGGTAAATTTTTAGCTTGCTAACCAAGTAGTTTCTTTGAGTTTAAAGGGTTTAAATCTAGGATTTAAGTGCTTTATTGGCTTCCCTTCAAAGGTTGTCCAAGACCCTAAGAGTGTTGGTTTCTAGCCAATTCATCTTAGTTATTTTGTTTTATTAAAGCTAGTTTGTAACTTATTTAGGCCTTTTTCTAACTTGCCCAAGTCACTTTTTAAGTTATTTTGGGTATTTTTTCTACTAAAACTCTTTGCTGGTTTTTGTATTGTTGCAATAGAAAAAGAGGCTTTGGAGGACCAATTTTGACAAGACCAAGCAAACCAAACCCTCTTCTTTCTTCCTAGTTATATAAGGAAGAAAAAGGAGAAAAAGGAGTTATTTTTAGTTTAAATTACATTGTAAACTCATAATAAAATGCTTTGAGTGGGATCATAAGAACCCACTCCCCATCCACCTGGTCGATTTGCATGAGTGTCATTTTTCATGCTTTTTTGCTTCTTCAGTTTTCTCATCTTTGTTTTAGTTTTCTTTGGTTAAAATTAACTTAGCTTAATTAAAATTTACCGTCGTGGTACAATCCAAATATTGGCCATTGACTTCACTTAAGACATAGGAACATTTTAATTATTTTGTGTGGGTTGTATACTTTGATTATTACAATTTTCAATTATCTTTTGCAAAGTAAACAAATACTAAGCCACTACTTTGACGGTGCAGTAATTAGACAACCTTTCCTCTTTTCAGTCTTTCATTTTGGTTAAAATCAAATCCCTTGCTTTCCTGAAGTACGGTTCACGGATAAGGGATTGCCTAATTTCTAACCAGAAAAGAGACTCTTGGGTTGTTAAACAAGAAAACATTATAAAATCCTTAAAATATACAAGACTTTGTCCCCGTATGCTCTGGATCTCTGCAGCTTTGACTGAGCAGTTGATAAAACCAAAAAGGGACTAAGTGGCTAGTAATTAGTTTTCACATCATTCAATTAACCTCCCAAGGTGAATTCCAGCGTCTCATTTTTGCTTCTATGTGGGAAAATTTCATAGAAAGAGCAGGAACAACTAGAAAGTGACCGTGGGGCCCCGTCAGGTTACTCCCTCGATTGGTGTAGTGTTGGGAATCCCCTCGGGACTCCATCTAGCCCACATTTTCTCATGTGGAGCCACACTTAGTGAGTTTGGACATATTCCTAGTACCTTCGTGGTATAGTGGGAATCCCCCTCCCTAATAATCCACTCATTTTTTCACAATAATTTATAATTTGTAGCGCCCCCGTAGCAAAAATTTTGGAAAGAAATGCCTTGTAAAATATTGTAATTTCATAGTCATGACTTGGTAAATAATAGGTAATTTATGATCCCATGGTATTGGGTATCCCATGTTCTTCTCCCATGGTAATCCCTCTTTAAAAGGAAAGCATTGTAATATGGTTGTATGTGGTAGTATTATAGTATTGTAAATATCTATGTGATTGTGTAAGAGAGACTGTGAGGGAGTGAACTTGAAGTTGCAATGGATTTGTTGCAGGTTTTATCCCTTCATTTGTTGGACAGTTGAATAAAACGACTGGAAATTTCTCTGTGGACGTAGCCCAGATTGGGTGAACCATGTATATTGGTGTCTCTCTTGTATTGTGTTTATGTGTTTTATTTCTGCATCTTATTTTATGCTATTGTTCTGCAATCCTATTTTCTAACACATCCTTGGGAAGGGAGAACCTCTCATGCAATAAAATGTATTCCATTGTCTTTTCCATGCAAATCCTATTATCGTGCTAGCATGCAACCATTTGTGGATGGGGAGAGTAGGAAAACTCCCATGTTATGGGGATGTTTTCCTATGGTTTTTGTGGTTGAAAATAATAAGATTTTCCCATGTGTCCATGGCTAGTAAGAGTCCATAGAACTTGAAAAATCTTATTGCTGAAAAAAAGGAAGAGAATGGGATGGTTTCAGAGAAAAAATCATGGCTAGAATGTCCACAGTTCCTAAGGAAACACCTTAAGGTATGCAACATTGTTATTGTTGATCATTGACTATTTTGATACCAAGTGTATTTTCTAATGGGTTACTCCCAGAAGATATAAAATAGAATTGGAATCCTTTTGTACACATTGAAGAGCACTACAAGGGGAGAGTTAAGGGACTATTGAGTATAGAAAGAGTAAGTCTTCCCTGTGTTGTGTGGAGTGGTGGAAGAGAGCATCATAGTTGGCATGATGGGTGGATGAGAGCATAGAGAGATTTGTAGCAAGTAGATGTCTTATCCTCATAGTAATGGGTTTATTTGAGTGAGATTAGAGCCTCGTAGCAACTTCCTTCACCTTCATGGGTATCATGGTTTGGCTTGGGGGTGGAACCCTTAGATTATTCCCATGGCTAAGTGGAAAATCACTCCTTAGCAACTAGTTTCATGGACATGGATATAAGTACAAATAAGTAGTGAGGAAAATAAATCTTTTGGGTAGTTCCAAATGGAAAAGGGAGAAATTTGGGGACACTCTGGAGCAATATTAGAGCCCAACTTACAACAATAGGTTGTAATGGGTATCCAATTTGAGTATTAAGATGAAATGTATAGTTCTATACCAACTATTTGACAAAATACCTCAATGAGAATAGGTGAAATGATATATTAAGCTATTGGAGTTAATTCACAACCTACATTATTATTAATGGATATGAGCAAGTTGTTGAGTTGTAGCTAATATGAAAATTGGGAAAAAGTGGGTAAAATTAGTTTAAAAATGCCCAAATTGTCAATGATAAAAGTTTGAATTGTCGAAAATGGAGTTGATATCAATATTGGGAACAAAAGATTTAGGGATCATGATTTGAATCTGTGGCTGATTTCTAGGTGAGTTCAATGTTGAGCCAATTACGACGGTTTTATACAACAATATTCATATCTATGAGCAATTGGTTGGTAATACGAGAAGTAAGCCACAAAGTGAACCAGGGTTATTACCATTAGTTCCATTACAAATACAAAGGAGGAATGCCTTATCTACATCGAAGGTGAAAAATTTTAAGACCCATCAACATATTTTCCATCAGAACATGGTTGGATAGATTATCCACATTAGTTCACTGTGTTTTGCAAGCAACACAAGTGGAGGGGTCATGTGCTACCACAATTGGACCAAATATAATCACTCATGTGAGATAAATGGTTGAGATTCTCTTCTGGCATTTGCAAATATAGTGAATGAACGAAGAGTTTGATAAACTTGTTCAAGAAAAAAAATACCAACATAATCTAAAATTGAATAAATAACAATGAAACACACATGATACACAAAGAATTACCCTAGGAACCCTTAACTAGGAAAATCAATATTTTAAATATTAGTGTAGCTCATATAAATTATTCATGTAACATCCTCACTTTATTGAAGAACACACTAGATATATGTTAAATAATTTTGTATTTTTGTTATCTTTAAATATTAGTGTACTTCATATAAATTATTCATGTAACGTTCTCACTTTATTGAAGAACACACTACATATATGTTAAATAATTTTGTATTTTTGTTAATTTTAATTTTGAAGTGTAAAACATTAAAAGCACAATAAATTAAAGAATATTATAATTTTTTAATCTTTAATAAAATAATAATTTTAATTTTAATAATTAAAATATTTTTTTTTTCTTTTTCATTTGTAATGTATGAAGTAATAAAAAATAAAAACATCTATTCTCATAGATGTTGTTTTTCATATCCGCTCACAAAGACATTCTAGTAGCAAACCAATTGAACTTTTTTTTTCCTATAAAAAAGTCATAATTTATTTATTCAAAAGAAATATAGATTACATCCTTAGGTATATAATGGAGTATTCAAAAAGTCATTCTTTTACATCATAGTTGTTTCCAACAAAATATCAAAATGGTTAAAACTTTAGATCATAATTCAAAAACAAAAGAAATCTTTAGCTGCAGGCCATAAAGTCCATATTTTTCCTTGTGGTTACTTCTTGTTCTCCCTTTTTTCTGCTCATCACACAAACACCTGTAGGAAGAAGAAGACCTTCTTTGGACAAGAAATCAACAGTCTCGTTCTACTCTCTGTACACATGGTTATATTTTAGGACCAAAAAAGATTGTGCTATTAAGTCCAATTTTTGCCCTATACCTGTGAGATTCAGATTTTTAATACTCTGCTCATTTTTCATAAATTTTATACATAATTATGAATCCGCCAAAATATGTAGATTCTTCATCGATTCCTTGCAATCTGCATCAGAGTTCTCAGTGCAAAGCCTTCTTCTCTATTATTAGTTCCATATCCCCCATTTGCTTTAAACTCTATGGACTCCCTGTTCGAAAGAAAAATAACACCCCCTAGTCCCCAGATTCTGTCAGGATCCTCACAAGCTCCGTCAAAATAACCTATAATCTCCTCATGATCTATACAAATAACTTTCATGATCATGGGTTTTACCTTGTTTTCTTTGTCGATAAAAAACCTATAGGTATCTAGCACATTAGAGATGACAAAGAAAACATGATAGTGTTTATTCTAAAAAATAGATTCGTTTCGAACCTTCCATAAACTCCATAAAACTAGATAAGAAATACATCTAATGGATTTCAAAAGAGGATTCACAAACCATATTTTAAAATTTCCATCGATAGATCCAGCTTCCCATAGCTGGTCCAGATGGAGGCTTTCTTCCAATCCTTTCCAAACTTGATTAGAGAAAGGACACTTCAGAAACAATTGTTCAATAGTTTCGTCTGCTCCCCTACAGAGACAACACCAACTGGGACCAATAATATTTCTTTTCCTCAAATTGTCCCATGTCAGGACCTTCCCTCGCAAAATCAGTCACATAAAGATCTTATTCTTTTGGGGTACCCGAACTTTCCAAAGAAGTTTCCACCACCAACATTTGAGGGTAGCTTGGTTATTTCTAAAAATATTATAAGCAAGATGTACTGCAAAATTTCCTCCCTCCTTGTTACCAATCCAAACCAAAGTATCGGGAGACTCCTTTAAAATGATAAACCCCTTATTCATGTCAGCAATCCAAATATTCTAGCTTTCTACCCATTTATCAGGTAATTCTAGGTCTAATGCAGTTCTCCAATTCTGGATATAATTGTTGGATCTACCAATCCCAGCTAAATCTTGTAATGAGATAAAGCCCTAATCGTTTAGATGCTTGATCAGACCTTCTGGAAGGTTTCTCCAATTAATTACTCCCACTAATTTATCCTTCCCCAGAATGGCATTTTGGCCATCTCCAACATCCCAAGCCAGTAAATCCCCAATGACTGGAAATACCCCTACAATGGCCTTCCAATACATAGACCCTGCTTTACAGTCCTTAACAGGGACCCTAATCCATTCTATAATAGACAAATTATTCAAATATTTAGCTTTAAGGATAAATTGTCATTTACCTTCCTTAGTAATAAACTGCCAAGTAGACTTCGCTGCCAATGATTTTCCAAAACGATGGAGTTCCTTCAATCCCCAACCTCCCAGATTCTTTGTTTTTGCAACTATATTCCATGTTGTCTAATGAATCCCAGAGTCTGTTTGACCTTTCCATAAAAACCTGAAGAAAATCCATCTTAATTTATGTAAAACTCCTTTAGGAATAGATGCTAAAATAATCCAATAGACATGGATAGCATTGAGCACTGCTTGTGTGGAGCCACCACAACGCTTGTTGCATGGTTTCTATCAAAATTTGTACACTATAAACATTAGTGCTAAGAGAAATGTATGTGGAGGTGACGAGGGAGTTCTACAGATACACGAATTCACCCCGACGTTGGAGATTGATCCAGAAAGTTTCATTAATCTAGAAGTTTCATTAATCCATAGATTGATCCAAAATTTTCATTAATCCAAATATTGATGCAGAGATTGATCCAAAAGTTTCAATAATGGTGAGAGTCATAAAATTAAACATCACCATTAATTTTTCCAATGTTGATGTGCATAAAATTAAATGTCACGTGTTAGTACTAAAATTTACCCCACAAACCTATTACACTAGAAGTTAATTCTCCTTTCCACCTTATTGATCAACCAATCCCAATCAGCTTTGACATAGCTGTTTGGTTTTAGGAAAAATCCCAAATACTTAAAACCCTCTATTAATGGGAGTTGTTCCATAGACATTATATTCTAAAATGTCTACATCTAACTGTCCTCCATCAAGCTATAATAGCACGCAAACTTTCCAAAATTTAATAGCATTCATGTAGCAAGACTAAATTTTTCCAGAATCTCCCAAACAACCTGAGTCTCCAGTTTCGAATCCCCTAAGAACAACAAAGCATTGTCTACAAAGAAAATGTGTGTAATAGGTATCTCTTCACTACATAACCCCTTAATTATGTTGTAGTTCTTTGCTTCAGTTAGTGTCCGACTAAGTCCTTTAATTACAAGCAAGAAAAGGTAGGGGAAAAAGGGAAGCCCTAGCGGAGCCCTCTTTGATGTTTGAAAAACAAAGAAGCTGCTTCGTTGATTAGAATAGCAAAAACAATTTACGAAATACAAGACCAAATCCAATTCACAAATTGGAGCAAGAACCCAGTATGCAATAGTACTAGCCTTAAATACATCCAACGGGTTCTATCATAAAAATTTTCCATATCAATCTTGATGACTTTGAAGGGTATTTTCTTTGTTTTAATGGTCTGGATGCACTCCTGTGTACTTCCCATAGCCTCATGAATACTCCTATCCTCTAAAAAAACCAAATTACTTAGAACTACCCGCTCTGTTTTAAACATATAAATATATAAATAATATTTAATCAATTTTTATTTAATTTTTTAATAAATATTATTAATCTTAATAAATTATAAATATTTATAATCAAAATCTTTATAAATAATAAATTATAAATTTAACATTTAATTTTATATTATTCTAATTATTTTAAAATTCAAACATAAATTACTTTTAATTTTATCATTTACAACTCTTTTTGAACCATGACTGATTGTTTAGGTAAAAGGGAAATCACTTTAAGTTAACTTAAATGTAACTAAAATACAGGCTAGTGTCCTTGTGGTTTTATTAATTAAAGGAAATAAAATTATTATTATAAAAAATCTTAAAAATATATAATGATGGTGATAATGAGGATCTGTCACATTTATTATAAGATAAGAGATTTTTTTTTCTAAATAAATAATAATATATTCATTATGAAAATAGATTTTAAATAGGTAGAGATGATAATACTTTATTTCATAATCATTTAAACTAAACTCAATTGACAAGATAAAAAATTGTTAATCTCAGTAGATTTAATACCACATCATCATCTATTAAAATACATTATTTTTCAAACAATTAAATATGTTAATTAAAAACTAAAAATAAATTAAAATTATAGCCTTAATATATATATATATATATATATATATATATAATTTAAAAATAAATCCATTTTATAAAAATTTGAAATATTAAAATATTTATTTCTAATTATAAATTAATAGTTATTTAAAAAATAAATTAAAATTAAAATTTTATCTATTTATTTATATTAAAAATCATATAATAATAATAATAATATAAAATTAAAAATTTTAAGATTTAAAATAATATTGAAAAATAAAAAAGTTTAATAAATATATATATATATATATATATATATATATATAAATAAAATCAACACATTATAGAATACATACACAATAATAATAATAGTATATAAAGATTGTATATAAAAATTTACTTTCTACAGAATTTGAAAATGGAGAATGTTATGTAATATCTAAAATCTCTAATCCATTGCATTTTATTAAATTATAATTGTAATTTTTTTTAATTAAATTAAAATTAATTTATAATGTAATACTTTTTTATGACTAACATTCAAGTCAAAATATTAAATTATAATTGTAAAATTTTTATTTCAATTAAATTAATTAAAAATAAAATTAATTTATAATGTAATACCTTTTGATGGCTAGCATTTAAGCCAAAATTCTAAATAGTTAAAAACAATGAGGAAAATATTCAATGGAACATGACACCATATTACACAGTTCACTCATATGGCTCACATTGAATGTCATCATTAGTGTTGACATAGTAGCAAGGATGTTACTTTTGACATGTTAAAACAAAGTTATCATCTAAATATTTCATACAAAGAAAAACATTTTACTTTTTTATTCTCTATTGTTTCTTGATTTGTCTAAGGCTTGAAATCAACCATATACTGATATAATTGTTTTGTGACTGGGAGTTTTAAAGTTGAGCAAGACCTTGGAGTTTGTGGTATTAGAGCCACTCGACTTTCTTGAATATCTATAAATTCTTCAAAAGTTTCAACATAATATGATAACTGGCTTTTAAGTCGCTGCAATCTTACTGCTATGCAATTCATAAATGTATTAGATCCATATTCAAAGTTAAAGAAGGAATCTATGTGGAATAGTTTGGGTTTTCTAGAGTTTGTGAGGCAACCGTCGTAGGATCAGGTGCCTTAATCCCTCTGTGAAGTGGTCTAATAAAGACCTGTAGGATACCCACGAGCTATACTATTCCTTTACTACCCAATAAAGGTAAGTGTTCCATGGACCCTTCAATGGATTCAGTAGAGCTCAAATCTATGGATTGTGTAGAAGATCATAATAATGTTTCTCTGGCTGAAAGACGTTCCTCCTTTGCTAATGTTGAATCTTCTTCTTTGATAATCACTGTTGATGATCTCAATCCATCTGGGAACTGGGAACTTCTTGGTATCTTACCTAAGGAAGTATATAAAATGAGATGGTGGCAGCACCAGTCACATACACAAATAAAAATAAGCTCATTAGATGTTTCTTTTACTGATAAGGAAGAACCAATTTACATAAATTTGGTCAACAAAGAACAAATAGACTAGGCAAAATCTAAAGGTTATAAATATGCACATCTTGGTGCAGTCAAGTTTTGTCTAGGTCCTCTAGTTCGACCTTTCCTTCATGTATCTTTTCTCTGTGTAGTTATTGATACTAGGCATAAGGAGTTTGTTGATGTAGTCATCAGTGGCTTTGTTGGCCCTCTTCACAATGGCCCTTCTTTTGGAACTATTTTTCCAAAATATTCTATCAGTTTAGACGACCCCCACATCTATGATCTACTTAAGGCTTATATCTTACCCCAAGGATTTAAAATGGATACTAGATCTAAAATCATTCAGTTAAAATCTTTGGTTGTTGTTCGCTTTGGTAATGATAGTCTTCCACCCCTAACCCGTAAAGTTCATGATAGCTCTCACTTGCTAAGTGTTGTGGAGTCATACAAGTCCAAACAATTCACTCCTGTAACATTTAATTGGACTAGCATAAATTACCCAAAGCAATGGGAGGTCAAATACAAAGAACAAGCTTTTAGCTCAACTAAAAGATAAAGAGAAGCAACCAGCCAAATATGACTCTTTCTCTCTTAATATCAACATGAATCCAACATTCTATAATCCAACGGAGCTTTACAAAGAATATCCCAATCTTCATGAATATAGACAAAGATTCATAAAAGATAAAGAGCACCTACTCAGGTTGATGATCAAAGAAACACAAAGCTCTTTGAAGAAGCTTGTCAGAGAAATAGAAGAGCTAAAAAGAATGCTAGAAATAACTATAAGAGAGCAAGATCAGTCCTCAGAAGAAGAAATGTGCAATTGCCTATGAAGAAGCTCTTAAGAGCCCCAAAGATAGACGCACACCTAGTATCAACGAAGAAAGCTCAGCATAAGAAGATGACGAACCTACTATGTTTCTTGTTCCAAATCCAGAGCCAATTCTAGGACTATTTACTGGTCCTAATTTATATATAAAAGTCTGATTTTTCCCTCCATAGCTCAAGCCATACCAACTAGATTGCATGATAGACTCTGGATGCCAGATGAATTTGGAAAAAGGAGGTTCCATACCATCATTTTATTGGGAACAAACTTATGATCATAGCATAGTAATCGAAGGAACTCTCGTACAACTACTTGGAAGAGTTCCAGACTTCCCAATTAAGATTGAAGGTTTGCCAGAAGTTTTGTCTTTAAATAGACTGGATAATATAAAAAAGGATTGTATTTTAGGATCAGAGATTTTGACTAGAGTCAGTCTTGTTACTATTGATAATAATAAAATGTTGTTCAAATGTACAATAAATGGTAGATTAGTGTCTTGTCCCATGTCCTTTGAAGCTAAATCCAAATGCCCAACTCCTGTGAAGAAGCTCAATCCTACCCCTAATATTGCAGAACTTTTCAAAATGGAAAGGTGTATAGCTTATGCAGAAATGCACAAGGACTCTGCCTTATCTCAAATTTTAGAAAAGCTTGAGAAATATTGCACCTCTAGAAGTCCTAATGCCTTTTGGACTAGAGAAATATATTTTCTCTCTACCATATGATCCTTTGGTTAATCCTAGAGCCCAACGAGCCTCTGTAGCCTTAATGTATCCTACAGAAAAATATTTTTGTGCCATTGAAATCAAATACCTGCTTTCTAAAGGTCTCATTGAACCCTCTAGGAGCCCTTGGGCTTGTCGCACATTTATATTAAACAAGCATTTAGAAATTAAGAGAGGAAAGCCCATGTTAATTACAACCCTCTGAATGTAGCCCTCCAACATGTCATATACCCTCTTCATGATAAGTCAAGCCTTTTACAAAGAATTGCAGGTTGTATGATCTTTAGTAAGTTTGATCTAAAATCTAGATTTTACCAGATTGGGATTGAAGTAAAGGATCGCTTCAAAACGACTTTTGTTGTCCCACATGGTTAGTATCAGTAGAAAGTTCTCCCATTTGGAATAAATAGTGCTCCTTCTGAATTCTAGAAGAGAATGGAAGATATTGTCAGGGAAAAGAAATGGGCACTTGTATATATTGATGATATCCTAATTTGCTCTAAAAATTTGTAGGAACATTTAAAGCATCTACAAGAGTTCTACCAGCTAGTGTATAAATATGGCTTAGTTCTTTCCAAAAGCAAAATGGAGATTGGGAAGACAAAAATTGAGTATCTTGGTCTAAAGATCACTAAAGGCCAAGTAATCCTCCAAGAGCATGTTCTTAAGGTTTTTGATCATTTCCCGAATCAAATCTTGGAGAAAGTCCAGTTGGAGCGCTCTTTAGGAAGCCTGAATTATATATGAACTTTCTATAAGGGCCAAGCTGATGACATCCATATTCTACAACAAATATTGAAGAAACACCCTCCAAAATGGAGCAATGAAATGACCGAAGCTGTTAAAAGAATTAAAGAAAAAGTAAAACAACTTCCTCCTCTCTCCCTTCCCCAAGGTGCAAGAGACCTTGTCATAGAAACAAATGCCTCCAACAAAGCATGGGGAGGTGTCTTGATAGAAAAGCATGGAGATAAAGAAGAAAACTGTGGATATGCCTCGGGTTCTTTTAAGAGTGTAGAATTAAACTATCTCTCGAGCCACAAAGAGATTCTTGCTGTCAAAAAGGCAGTAAACCATTTCAAACTATATTTGAAACCTGTAAAATTCTTGATCAGAACAAATTTAAAAATCATGCCAGGAATTTTTAGGAATGAAAGTTTGATGGCTGAAAATATTTCTAGAATTCTTAAATGCTTTATGTGGCTTTAAAATTTTGATTTCGATATTGTATATAAACCTGGTTATCTTAACTGTGTTGTTGATATGCTAACCAGAGAAGAATCTCATCCTAGTCTCAACATGTTCAATGTCGGTGCATCAAATGCTGGACCGTCAAATAAGAGAGCAGGCATCAAGCATGATCTGGAAAAAGCTAGAGGAAAAAGAATTTTTCGAGACCCCATGAGTTCTCCAGAGCGCCTGGCATTTTTGGAATATGCCAGCAAAAAAGAAGTAGACAAGCAGCTGTCCATTTCATTGATAAGATAGATTCACTCTTCTCCTATGAAAATTGAAATTTTAGAAAGATGGGAGAAACCAACATTTCTAAATCTCAAAAATGCATATTATAAGTTATCATACTTAAATGACATTTGGCTAGATATTGTTGAGTTTGATGGGAAAAAGGTTTTCTTTGTTGATATAGGCCTTGGCTATTTAACATGGACAAGTTACCATATGATTCTACAATTTTGCTGAGAACAAGGAGAGATCATAATTTGCGGAGATCCATCCTCCTTAGTTCAACAAAAATGGTAAGGATGGACATAAGTATTTCTTGATAAGTTATGTCCTAGAAAAGATTGGGTACAAAGATGAGTTAATTTTATTTTGCATCTCCAGGATGACATGATTGTAGCTCATCATAACTATATGTGGTTCAAATTCAAATTGAAACACACTGGCTGGAAATATTCGCCCTTAGAACCACCTATCAAAATGACATAGAAGTTTATCCAACGAGATGAAGATGGAAGGATGATTAGACACTATACCAAAGAAGTCATGCTCAATTACAAAGTGGAATCATGTTTTGAAGGAGAATTCAGTTTCTCTCCCAATGAAGTTACGATGGGGTCTGATGTAGAAAGATGTTTTTCACATTGTTTATTTCCTGATACTGAAATCTCTATCCCATCTACCTCTGACAATGATGATGAAAACGATGATGGATTTGTTGGATCTGGTTTTGTTTGTGGCATACCAGATCTTGGGGATAGAAAAGAAAGATGTATCTGCCTAGTAGGATATGATCCCTATGACTGATGTAAAAGCGTTGCGGGAAACTAATAGTAGTTCCACCTTGTAAATTTTAATTCTCTTGTCAGTATGGGTCCACAAGTACTTAGATCCCTTCACATGGCTCGAATGACTTATTCGACAAGGGTATGATTTGATCTACTGTCATAAAAGCGAATCTTAGCTTTTATTTGCATATGTCAATTTGGTGTCACCAGTTTATCGGATAAATTTGTATAAATAAATCCTCCCCCACCCACTCGGGTATTCAGAGTTTGGGAGTTGAGAGTTCTATAAGTATTCGAGTCGAGGTCTGTGTATCCGCTGTGTCCGCGCTTCTTGTGACCTGGCATAACAAAAACATATATCTCAAGTGTAAGAAGAAGTCAGTGGTGTATGCTCTCCCTCTGTGCTTAGTGCAACCTGCTGGGATCAAAAGCTTGTTGATCTTCTAGTGTGTTGTCTATGATGATCTTCGCCATCCAAAGATGATCAGACAAAGATGTGTTATTTTCTAAGGTTCAAAGTTTTGTAGTGATTGAGTCTTGGTTCTGTGACTGGGAGTTTTAAAGCCGAGCAGGACCTTGGATTTTGTGCTATAATTGTCGATCTAATTGCTCTAGAGCGATCAAACATAGAAAAAAAAAAGTCGACGTTGTTGTGCTGGGAAGCACCTTCGATTGAAATCAATATGTAGATCTAAAAACATAAAACAAAATAGGTATTGCCACTCCAAGATACATATTGTTTACCATATTTTATAGTGTAGTGAATCACTTCTAAGTAAAACCAAAACTAAACGTTGTAAAGCAATTAAAAATTTACATATTTGTTTTTTTCATTTGTGAAAATAAATTTATATCAATACAAGCTTCCTTCATAAACAATTCTTAAGAGTTTCCACTCATTATAATTTTCTTTTACTTGTGAAAATAAATTTATATTAATATAAGTTTTCTTGATAAACAAATTTTAAGAGATTCCGCTCATTATAATATTATTTGCTCATTTTAATTTCCCACGAGATTGACCGTTGCTTTAGCATCATGTGGGAACTTCAAATTGATTAATGATTATTCCATTTCCGCTAGGATAAAGACTAACTAAATAGTCCAGTTTTTTTGGTTGAATTTGATCAAAAACTTGATTGGAAATTGCAGTGTTCACAATTTTGCAGTGTTAGTAATCATCATTTGATATATTTTGAAACTACCCAAATAATCTAAAATGCGATTTGAGCAACAAAAATTGCATTTTCAGCAATTATTGGTATGTTGTATTCAGATTAACACTAGACATTTTGGTTGTTCCATATACTGCTCCTTCAATTTCCTTTTAGATTATCTAGAACTCTGCAATGCCGTTTTATACTTAGTTTATTTTTTGTGAGTAAGAGTAGTAACTTTGTATTAGAATTTAAAAAGAGTAGTTGTATATAGTATTACAAAATTGGTCTTTATAGGCCATTCAAGATTGACCCTCTCATTACAATCCAGATTTCACTTCCTGACTAACATACTGTCCCACACCCCAGAATCTTTGAAATTTTGCAAATTCACAAAATTGGGCCAAGAGCCTACCAACAAAGATGTGACATAGGCCATTCTACATTGTATACATCCGCCCAGGACAACCCAAAAAGCACTCTAGGATATTTCTATCATAACCCAAAATCCTTCTAGTCGAATTCTAACGAAGACTGTTGAACATTGTAAGCACCCACCCAAGACAAAACAGACTAAAAGTATGGCCATTATAGAGCCATCGACCTCAGTAAACCCTACTCGAGCAATCATAGCCAAAACAAAAACTAGACCAACCAGACATTAACGAAAATTTCTTACCCTTCTCCCACTGCTAACGACGTTCCTCCCTCCGGAGGATTATCCTGGTGGTCCAGTGGCGGTTGGACTGTGTCCTTTGGTGGAGAGTCTGTGTTCCCCCCATCTCTGCCAAACGGTGATTTGGTCATGTCCACGACCCCTTCAATGTCAATTAAGCTTCTAAACATATCCTCTCTGAGATTGGTTAAGACCTGCTTAACCAGGTCACCAGAACTTTCCCTTTCCATGAAAGTTTTCACAAGCACCTTCCTCAAAACCCGGTAAGGATTTAACCTTGCCACCATTCCTTGCTCCTCCACTCGTCTCTGCTTTTCCTCTTCCTCCATTGCTGTAATAGTTGCATCAATATGGGGGGATCCCTTCCAACTGCTCCTCCCTAGGGTCGATCTCCTCCGCCCTACGTTTGCTTTGGCCTCTTCCACTTCGACGACATTGCATACATTTGCGGGGAGCCATTATGACTGTGTCTAGTCATCTCTACACCCACGGAGTTTCAATAAGGTTTTGCACCTGCTCTATTATAGCTTGTTTCCATTTGTCGGGCCTTGCTCCTGCGTCTATGTCATTAGACGCCATCATCATTGCTTCATGGACACAATTAAGGTAAGGTTTAAAGGCATCATCCTTTGTCTGTAACATCTCCACCTCCAACATGCTAGATATCATTCCCGCATTATACGGTTCAATTGTCACCATGCTTGTTCATGGCTATCGAGCTAGAACTTTAATGCTCACCCTCTCGAACTGTCTTCTCTGTGTAAATGCTACTAACTACCTGCTATCAATCCCACACTTCACCACCCTCCTCGCGTGCACTAACATTAATCCGTCATCCTTTCGCTAGGTGGTGTACTATTAAGTGACACCCCTTCGCCTCCAACATCTGCCATGTCTCTAGGTGCATGTGACCTCATGGCAACACTAACACCCGCATCTGGGGGTCGTTTTATACTTAGTTAATTAGCAAATAAAACTTATTTTAAATAAAAAGGGCTAAAATCCGTCATGAATTTATATTTTATAAGAACAAGTTATTTGAAAAAAAATGGCTTAAAAATTTGGTATAGTGTTTTTCCTTAATAATATTACTATTTAATTTATAAATAAGAATGAAATTGTTGATATTTTACTAAAGTAAATCAACAATTTCAACTAACATGTTCTTAAATTTAATCTACAACTTTGCCTTCGTGTGCTATACTGATAAATAGATAGAGTTACAGTGTTATGAAACTCAGCTAAATGGAAGAGAATCCATCAGAGAAACGGCTCACCTTTCAAACACGTGATGAAACTCTAGAGCTAACAATCAAACATGAGAGAATGCAGTAGAGAAAGAACTAACCAATTATAGTAAAAACTCACCGGTCAAACAACATGATAAAACAAATTTAAGAAAATAAAAAGAGGAAAATAATATTCTTTATTTATTTTTAATATTTATACACATTGACTTTGATACACATTGCTCATTTAAATTGAAGGATAATTCATACTTGTAATATTTAATGGTGAGAATATAAAATTTAAAGATACATAAAATGCACAAAAAAGTTTATTGTTGAAGATAGTTATGGAGATGGTTGAATACACATTGAAGACTTATGACATATTTGTTATAGTCACCTATTTCTATATAAAATAACTTATTATACTCTTTGTATCATCATAAAATTCTACATCAATACAATGCAAGATCTTTTTGATCGAAATTAAATTACATTAAAAATATGGGAGGAACTGAATGTGGATTAATAAATACTTAAATAGTCCAGAGAAGAGGATGCATAAGCCTATATAATTCAAAGATAATCCAAGCCATTTATGTCTTCAAGACCAGCTTACAACTCATAGCTCTCAACCACTTGAGCTAGCTCATCAATCTTGATAAACTCTTATTACAATGTATTCTCTCAATCATACGTATTTACTCTATTAATAAACTCGCTCAATCATTTTTTTCGAAGTTGGTGAGCTCTATTTTCATTGCTTCATCTCATCATAATAAACCAAAAAATAAAAGCAAACATATTAAATGAACTAATAGGATGAATTGAAATATTGAAAATAGTAAGTAGAAAACTATTTCCATTGCTTCATCTCATCGTTTAATATGCTTGAATGAATCAACAAATGAAAGCAAACATATTAAACGAACTAATGGGATGAATTGAAATATTGAAAGTAGTAAGTTGAATAATAATGAGGAGTTTTTCTCATCTTATGACATCAAATAATTGCAAACATTTTGATTGAGTGCAATATTTTTAAGGATACTTCAAAATTTTGTTAAGATTAAATTTAAATTTAAAAAATTGAGAAATAAAATAAGAAAATTAAGTAATTTATAAATTGTGTTAATGTAAAAATATATAAAAATGAAAAAAAATGGAACTACAAGTTTTATCTTTCTATTTGATATTAAAGTAAACAAATCTGCTTCCTACTACTTAGTAACTACTTCATTTAAAGCAATGAAAGGTCATTGGAAAACTTGGTCAATTTTTTTTTTCTAAATTTATTAACCGAGCTCCTACTAGAGTGAATCATGATCACCATAAGAGCTCTGCATCATCAGAAACTTCCCTGAAACACAAAGTTCCCTGAAACACAAAGCTAGCTTGTTTATTTAAGAATTTTGAATTTTATATTATTTAAATCATAATACCTAATTCATAAATAGCTCTTAAAAACTCCAAAACACCCATATTATTTTGACAATTTAATTTTAAAAATTTTGACCAAATTCCATCACTAGTGACAGACAAACTAACATAAAATAAATAAAATAGGTGAAGAGCGTTTAGCCTACACGGATCTAAATCATATATTTTTAGACTTTTTAATCCGGAAAAAGCTCTCAAAACTGTGCTGACAGCTTACTTATTCGCCTCTGTAGCGAAGAACTAAAGGTAAACAGTCGTTGGGACAACGGGAATCGACGATGATAATAATGTGAAGTCTCATTATTTTAAAGTTGAAATAAATAGATCTGCAATCATTGTTTATGGGCATATAGAATGGTCCCGACTCCCATTCTTTTAGTTGGCAACCAAGCTTTTGTGCCTAAAAAGATAAAAAATAATGTGCTCCACTGAGTTGCACAGTTTCTGTGGGACACTACTTAGATTTGGAACTCAAAACCTCATGTCTGTGTATGGAAAGCATATAAGCCTGTCTGTGTATGGAAAGCATATAAGCCTGTTTGTGGATGGAAAGCTTAAAACTGCACAGCTTAAGAAAGTAACATGTTAGAGTCTGCTTAAAACTAAAAGTTTTCAATTTATGTAAACATTATTGTTAACCTGCAGCTAAATTGATAAAGCTCAATTTTTATATATTTACTAGTACAACTATTTAACTTGTGGTTGGTGAACAATGATAGGTCACAAGTTATTTGTTGTTCTCCATTCTTAGTTGTAATCAATTATTGTCTATAGCTACATGAAAACCTCATTTTAGCGAGAGATTTTAATCTTACTCTTTCGTCTAATGAGACTTGGGGTAACTCTACTCGCGGGGATCCCTTATGCATGCACTTCTTCGATTTCTTTGCAGATATGAGCTTTATTGACATTATGCCGATCCCATTAGGTCCTACTTGGTGCAATGGGTGGTCGTCTAAGAGGATTTCCATGCGTCTAGACCGTTTTATGTTGGCGAACAATTTGGTACAAAATTTATATAATTTCAGATCATGGATGGGTTTATCATCACTATCAGACCACCTCCCTATACTCTTGGAGCTGGATTTTGGGGAGGTAAAGGTCACATACCCATTCAAGTTCAACCATACTCTCTTACAGTTTCCATAGTTTACTGATTTAGTATGCTCTATTTGGGCTGGAACACCGGTGGATGGTATACCCTCTCCGTCTCAGAGACTTATACATAAACTGGGCACATTAAAAAAGTCTATCAGTGGGAGAAAGCTCGTCAAAAGGCCGAGAAGCTCGAAATAGTGGTAATTGATTCACAAATCTCTGCACTCAATGGCGCTAACCTGGGCGGCCCACTCTCGGTTAGTGCTCGCTCACAATTGATAGACTTGGAGGGTAGGAAACTACTTTTCCTCAATCATGCAGAAGCTTTATGGCGCTTGAAGAGCTGGGCTTTGTGGGTCTCCTTGGGAGATAAAAATTCAAAATTTTTCCATAGATTTGCAAACAATAGACGTATTGGTAATTCTATTTGGAACTTGCAAAGCCAGTTAGGGGTCAATATTTCGTCTCTACAAGATCTCTAGGGGGAGGCTACAACTCACTTCATGAACTACTATTGTGATCCAGGTGGGTCATCTATTGGCGAACAAATCAAAGTTGTTAGTAATTATCCACGTCTTTTTCTAAATAGGAGGGAAATGACATCTTTATCCTGGTCACATTAGAGGAAATACATACAATTTTGAGTGGGTTTGCAAAAGTCAAAAGTCCGGGTCCAGATGGCTGGACCGCGGAACTTTTCTTGGGTTTCTTCGATATAATGGGACATGATATATTAGATATGGTGGAAGAAACTAGAATTCAAGGTGAGGTGGTTGGAGCACTCAACGCAACATTTGTAACACTCATCCCTAAGATCTCCAATCCATCATCATTCATGGATTTTCGGCTGATATCACTGTGTAACCTTGTTTACAAAATTATAGCAAAGGTCATTGCTTGTAGAATTAAACCTGTTCTTTCCAGAGGGCTCTCACCGGAACAGTATGGGTTTCTGGATGATAGACAGATCCTCGATGTTGTGGGTGTTTCCCAGGCGGCGATGCATAGCATTAAGTCTAAAGATATCAAAGCCCTAATTCTCCAACTGGACCTTTCGCGGGCATATGATAATGTTAACTGGTCTTTCCTTAGGATAGCTCTTGTTCAGATTGGAATTCCGTGGGCCGCCATAAAATGGATTATGGATTTCATTTCATCGGTTAACTACTCTATATTAATTAACGGTTTCCCTACAGATTTTATATGCTGCTTGAGGGGACTACGTCAAGGTTGTCCCCTTTCTCCATTATTATTTCTGATTTTCATCGAGGGGTTCAACAGACTGTTACACAAAGCCAAAGACGACTCTTTGATCTCCGGGATTCAAGTATCACCTCACTTCTTGATCACCCATCAACTCTTTGTTAATGATTTGATGTTATTTGGGCATGCAGATGTTCTGGGGTGGAGGCAGGTATGGAAAATTATTCATCTCTTCTGTAGCTCCCCGGGTATGATTATCAATTAAAAAAAATCAAAAATTTTAAAGCATAAGTTGGAGGGGATGCAGGTGCTCACTGCTATTTCTTCCTTCCTTCCCTATAGGGTTGAAGAACTCATTGATGGAACCAAATATTTGGGTTATTTCCTTAAACCAAATGGGTATAAGATTGCTGATTGGCAATGGCTCCTTAAAAAATTTGATAAGAAGATTTTTCATTGGCAGTGGAGGTCGGCTCATCTTGGCAAAATCTGTTTTACAAAACATGGGTGTTTTCTGGTTCTCTCTTTGCGGAATTCCTAAACTATTTTGTCTTGCATTCGTCAGAAGATCCATCAGTTCATTTGGTCAGGGAATGGCAATCAAAAGATACACTTAGTGGAGTAGAACAAACTTGCTCGTCCATATGCACAAGGGGGCTGGGCTATTAAGAATATTTTCCACTTTTCCACTGCTTTATTAGCCAAAAGTTTATGGCGTGCTTTAACTGTTGATTGTTTATGGGGTTGTATATTAAAAGACACACTTTGGTAAGTTGTCCACTATTCAATGGATTAGATCCCGGAGAAAATCTACAAAAGGTATCTCAAACATCTGGGCAGGCTTATTACTCTCCTTTTCGCTGATGGTTGATTGGCTAGCCTGGGCTCCTGGAAATGGTGGTCATATTCTGATTGGCGAAGATCCTATTGTTGGGGGTCCCTCCCCTTATAAACTGTCAAATGCACTGATCCAACATCTCAGATGTCGTGGCTATTATTATCTCTATCATATTCTGGTCAATAATTTTTCATCAAAAAAATTTCACTGTTGGTTGAATGCTTCACAACTTGGCTTGGTGGGGGAGATGGTCGTTGAATGGCAGGCCTACATTTTGGATCTGTATTGGGAAAATTTCCATCTTTCTGATGGGGTTGACAGATTACTCTGGTCATGGAACTCCATTGATGGTTCAATTTCAGCACATTCTACCTACGAGGCGATTTGTTATTCCAACCGGGTGGATTGGAAATGGTGGTACAGCGTGTGTTGGTATTGGCGCATACCTTTAAACGTCAAAATATTTTCTTGGATTTTGTTGGAAGGGAAAATACTCATTTGGGATAACCTTCAAAATCGAGGTTTTCATGGACCTAATATATGTTCATTATGTCACCTTGATGCCGAATCTTTTTACCACCTCTTTGTTGTGTGCCCGTTTACTGTAAAAGTTTGGTCATTCATCGCTGATCCCTTTATACATATTCAGCAGGGTGTGGAGTTCTCTTTACAAGACTGGTAAAAAAAATTATTCTTTGTCAATAATGATTTAGGTTGTTTGGCATGCCTCGTGGCGTGGGAGATATGGAAGGCACGTAATCGTCTGATCTTTGACAACATATCTACCAAGCCTAACAGGGTGGCATGCCACATACAAGCGCTTTCATCATAATATATCTTTTCCTCTTTGGTGGGGCGAGCTGCAGGAAAACGTGATCATATCTCTTACCCACCTCACCTTCTTAGATCTGGAAACCGTGCTCGGTTTGATGGTGTTGCTCTGCCTTCCTCCGGGCGCTTTGGGGCAAGGGCCTACATTGAATTACACAACGGTGATCAAATTAAACTTTGGTTGTGTGGTGGAAACGGTACAAACACTAAAGGTGAGCTTTTGGCTTTATGGTTGGTTCTTTTTTTCTCTTCATCGTCAAATATAATTTTGGAGCAGGCAGTTGGGGATTCACTGGCCATAGTGAATTGGGCCAACAATGTGGCCATTATCAATTCTCTCACCCTTAACTCTTGGATGGATCAGACCAAAGTTCTCCTGGGCTCTTGCTCTCAGATTGATATCGTTCATATTTATTGGGAGCATAATTCAGTTGTTGATGCACTCTCTCGCCGTGGACTTGCAGTTACTGAAGGGCGCATCTATTATGAGATATATGCCGATGCGACACAGCCTTCTTTGGGTTTCTGGCAGCTCTTCCCTCACTAGTTTTTGTATTTTCTAGGGGCGTTTTTTTGTAGTTCTTTGTTGTACAGGGCGGCTTTCTATTACTGGTATTTTCCTACTTTGTTTTACCTCATTTTGCGTTGATGTAGAGGTGTTTCATATTGTACAGGGCAGCCTTCATATGCCTTTTTCTCACTTATGTTTTTCTTGCGTTGTAAATATCCCCGATCTTGGCAGATTTTCGAGGATTGGTATATCCTGGATCTATCTGCTTTCTCGGTTGATTTGCGTTTGGGATGATCTTTTCAGCAGTCTTACTTGTCTCATTTGGGGGGGCTCGTCCTTTTGGCTCTTGGCTTTTATCCGGTTTAGACTGGTGTTGTCTCCTCGGGCCGGTCTTTTGGCCGTTTATGGATTGTAATCTTTTTACTTCTCTATAAAGTATAGTATTTTTCATTTGAAAAACAAAAGCTACCTGTTATGAATTTTGAACTACGCCCATAAAATCAATCTAGACAGTACACGTGTCCCATCCTCTTTCAATCTAGAAAAACATAGATGGTAATCCACCCCAAATTCTAAGATATAAACACCTATCGATGTAACCAATAACTTGGATCATTAAATTCTCAACAAATACTCTGAAATTCACTTACCTTGATGTAAAACATCGACAAAATCCATCGATGCAATTCAACATTAATGACTCTTCTAATCTTTAGTGATGTAAGAACGAAACAATGCTTTTACATGGAAATAGGTGGATTTGGACTATTAACGAGAGGAGGACCATTAACCAAGGATATCATTCTTTACCATTCCCATGGCCATGTATCTATGTTTCTATGAATCCTTTTACTTTGAGTCTTTTCAAGTGAATTCTTTGATTGTTTTTTAGTTTATTGTTTGTAAGTGTAGCTTATGTATATGGATGTATTTAGATATTAAAAGAAAAATATCAATAAAAAGAAGTTTTGTAAAATTACTTTTTAGTAAGGATAGGTAGGCAAAAAGTTTTGTAAATTTTTTTTTTTAGCAAAGATAGGTAAGCAAAACTTTTAGTGGAACAATGTACCACAAAAGAGACTAAAATGTAAGCACACAATACTACATTTGGGATTGAACATTTAAATTCATGTATAAGAAAAAAATCAATTTTAATGTTGGATTTAATCAATTTTAATGTTGGAGTTTCTTTTTTGAAATTTGTCTATTTGAATTTTTTGTCTTTTGCCCCAAACATTGCTTAAGATACAACCATGTAAAAGGAAAACAATACAACCATGTAAAAGGAACTATATAGTTGAATTGGAATGATCAAAATTTTATTGTGTTCAAATTCTTTGATTGTATGTTTGATGTATTAATATATGGATTAAACAATATTTTTTAAATAGATAACAATGTCAAATAACCCCAACTCAAGTGTATAAACCATTTATGAATACTTCATGATATTGTTGATGGAAAATGCTTTTCCCTTGCACAAACTACAAAAACATTAAAAATTTCTCTTTAAAAAGTTTTGAATGTTTTAATATTTCAATACTAATTATATTTATTTATGTAAAATTACAAAGGAAAACCATTTTTCTTTAAAAGTAACAAATCCTTGAGGACCCCTCATGCTCATCAGCAATCCTCATGAAGAGAAAAAGTAGGGTAACAAATTTTCTCCTCACAATCATGTTTACCTTAATTACCCCCAACTTACCTCTAAAGATCTCAAATTATGACCAATTAACCCTAAATTAACCCCTAATTAACCCTTTAATTACCCATAATTAACCACTAATTACCACCATTTAACCCTAATTACCCTTTAAATACCCATAGTTAACCTTAAATTACCTTCAATTGACACTTTATTAACCCTGCCTACTCTTAATTACCACAAAACACCCATAATTAACCACTAATTACCACCAATAAACCCAAATTACCAATAAACCCCAATTAACTCTTAAAAAACCCTTAATTACACCGAATTAACCCTATTGACATCTAATTCCCACAAAGTACCCTTAAATAACCCAAATTTCTACTAATTAGCCTTGTATTAACCCTTACTTACCCCTAATAACCACTAATTAAACCTTAATCAACTCGTAATGAACCCAACTTCTAACTAATAACCGCTAAATTAACCCCTAATAATAATCTATGATTACCCTTAGTTAACCCTACTTGCCCATAAACACCCACGATTACCACTAATAAACCCCTAATATTGAGGGATAATGTTGAATTGGTAAACATGGTGAAATTAACCCCTAAGTCAACCTTGATCTACATTGTCTTAAAGAATATGTATTTTTAAATTATTTGTGCTACCACACACACATATATTTATTTTTGAGTTAATGTTATTGTATGGTTTTGAAAGGTGTATTTTGTGTATATATGTTAGGAAACCTATTTAATGTCGTCCAAATAGTTGTATGTCAAAATTGTTATCCTTGCATACCTAATAAATGATATTGGAGCCTTACACACTTTCATAAGATAGATGAAGTTTATCCAAGGCCTATTTGTGGACTTGATCTAATTAAGTGTCTTATGTGTTGCTTGATTGATATGAGTGGTCTTTATATTTCTAAGCTCAACTTCAATGTGTAGCATTTTATTATGAGATGGTTCAAGTTAAGGTTGAAGATTTAATAATACAATGGCGTAAGCTCAACTTCAACGTGCAACATTTTATCATGAGATAGTTCAAGTTAAGGTTGAAGATTTAACAATATCATGGTGTTGCTATCTCATGACCCATTTGTCTTAGTGTAGTGGTTCATAGTTGTTATATTTAACAATATCATGGTGTAATCTCAACTTCAACATGCAGCATTTTATCATGAGATAGTTCAAGTTCAGGTTGAATATTTAACAATATCATGGTGTTGCTATCTCATGACCCATTTGTCTCTAGTGTAGTGGTTCATAGTTGTTATATTTGATACGCAGCTATTTAGTGAGAGGTATTTGGGTTAAAAGGTGAAATACACGAGTCCTTAATTAGCACGAGAATTTAAAGAGAGAGAAACTTGTACCATGGCAATCGAACATGGTTGGACCTTCCATACTAGCCTCATTGATTTGATCTCCATGAGTTGAGGTATGTTGGCATTACAACATTAATTGATAATAATTTGTAGGACTCTACTACACATATAGTTTGAATTGCAATCAACATTGAAGTGCTTCATTATACCAACACATTCCACTTTGACCACTATGCTACAATTATAGAGAAGTTTATCATCCACTGGAGTTCTTTTTCAGGAAAAAAAAAGCATACCTATTAATGAAACACTAAGATGAAAAAGGGAAACCAATATGTCTCCATTTATGATTGTCACCTAACACATTCCCCTTGATCAATATGTTACAATGGTAGATAATTTTATCATCCAACATAGCTATTAATGAATTACTATGATGAAAAAACTAAGATGAAATAGGGAAATCAATATGTCTCCCTTTACGATTGTCGCCTAACACATTCCCCTTATGAATGTCACCTAACACATTCCCCTTGATCAATATGCTACAATTGTAGAGAATTTTATCATCCACTGGATTTCTTTTTAAGAAAACAACATACCTATTAATGAAGCACTAATATGAAATAGGGAAATCCATAGGTCTCCCCTAATGATTTTCACCTAAAACTAGCAGTGTTTTTTATAACAATCCAATAGATATAAAACACATTTGCTTTCTCCCAAGCACCAAAACATCATCTAAGTTGCTTTGCAATTAGCCTTCATTTCATTGCAAATCACTTTGTAGTTTACTCACATTAGATGAATTGTGTTTTCATCACATTAAAAAAACGTGTTGCCATGCGTTATAGATAGGTCTCCTTCTAAAATATATTCTCGAGCACAATTACGAATATCAAAGATAAAGGTTGCACCTTAAAGGTCAAGGCTTTAGAAATAGGGTTGAGGGTTAAGGGATATGGTGTAGGTTAAGGATAAATGCTAAGGGCTTATAGGGTTAAGGTATGTGGTGTAGGAATTGATTATGAAGGATTAAAATTTATATTTTAAGGTTATGGATTTAAATTTAGAGACATAGGTTCCAAGAAAGTTTAATGGTGTGATGGTCAAGGATTTTGCATAAAGTGTTGAAGTTTATGAGTCAAGGGTTTAGAATAAAAGGTCAAAGCTTAAGGCATAGGGTTGAGGTTGAGGGTTAAGCATTAGATGTTAAGGGGTTTTGGTCTAGTCTCAAGTACTACAGTTAATGGTTGACAACTAAGGGCTAAAGGTCAAAAGTTTAAGGTTAAGATAAAAGGATCACGATTAAGGTTTATGGATTAAAGTTAAGTATTCCTACTAGACACCTAATTACCTTTGTTGGTGTCCATTTTGTCACCATTTTTTATCATCAAATATACTCTGAGTGGCATTATATTCACTATTTTGATATAATAAATCACTCTTCTTGCCATTCAGACCGTTAATCAGACCCATGTATGATCGTATTTACATATCACGTGAATCTTGGCTAAATATCATTATTTTCATGGTTTATTAATATTAATTTAATGTTTTTCAACTCGCTTGGAAAATAGATTTCAGCTTGCAGGTTATGGGTTTAAAACAGACCTCCGTTCAGACTCGTGTTCACGTTGCAAACGTTTAGCCGCATCCAGCGCTTCGTTCAGCCCGCAAAATCATTGATTGGCATATTCCTGCCCATTAAAGACAAAAAAAAAGGGTTTTGTTAGCAATGTGGTGGCTATGGTTGGTGATTCCCTATTTTAGAAGATTCGCTTCCCTGCTCGCTCAGCTCGACACCACATGACTCTCCCCACGTCAACACTCTAGAAGATTCGCTTTCTCGTTCGCTCAGATCGCCAGCACATGCTCATGCCCACGTCGACGTTCCAGCAGCTCCATCCTCCCACGCTCACCCTGCCAGCACATGCTTCTGCCCACGATTAAAGAAAACTAACACGCAGCTGTTCGCATCAAGGAGAATCGACGTCGTGGAACCAGGCAGATGGCCTATGCGCTGTCGTAAACCACCATGCAGTTGTTGTATAGACATTAAAGACTTCTATTTTTAGAGAGGTCGACTATGTCGACCTTCTCTCCCATTGTAAACTTATATATAGACGCCTCCTTTGGAGAAACACAAATGACATATAGCATAGTAGATATAGACATTTACACTATCTGTAATTCATAGAAACGTTGTATAACTTTCTCAGTTAATGGAAGCTCCTGGATTTTACTGTTGATATTCTGTCGTTGGTGACTAAGTTGATTTAGTTTCAATCTCTGATTGCTGGGAAGGGCCCCTCATCAACCGGAGGTTTTTATGTATATTTTTGTATTTTCCTTTCTGCAAGTAAATAGTTCATTTTCTAGTGTATGTAATTAATTATGTTTTCCTATATATGTCATTTCCTTATTTTTTTGTAATCTGTATCTTGTTGCTAACTTATTTTACTTTTACAGAATTGATAATGGTCAGCCAAGCATAGTGTTTATAGTTTGCTTTCAGTCTTTTGCAAGCAGATAAAGTTTAGTTAGTTGTTGTTTCAGGTTTAGTTTATAATTAGAATTAGTTATGTTAGTTTCTTTCCTGTAGCTGTAGGTTAGTTTAATTCATATCTCAATTTTGTTTGATTAAGCCATAGACATAGTTTATTTCTTTAAACAAATGATCAGAATAGGTTACTTCTTGCTATCTTAGCTTCTAAACACTCTATTCATTGTTTCCCTTGCACCATAGGATCATATGCATCAACCATCTAGTAGTTAAGATCATCCAAACTGCTTCTTTCCTTAGTTTAAATCGTTTTCCTCCATCCGAACTGTCATTCGAACAATCATCCGGATCGTCATTCAAACCTTAATACTTTCTGCATTGTTTTTATGCTTATTTAGAATCCACTTTCTTAGGCTTTTTAACTGTAATATTTCTTGCTTTTAATTAGCATTTTCAGATGTAATTAAGATCTTGTTTCCCACTGCATAGAGTTTTAATTAAGTTTTGTCATCATTCTTAGTTTCCATCCCATCTTCCTTAACTTTGCTTTAACTGTCTTTCAAGATATGTCTTTCATGTTTGATTTACCAATAGGTTACTGTTATAGAATCTATCAGTTTCATTCTTAATGTTGTTTATTATATGTTCTTAAGGTTTATTTCGGATTAGAGTTAATAATTTCATTCTCCAAGTTATCTCAGTTTTGATAGCTTCTTCATTAAAACATAGAAACAGTTTCTCATTCACACAGATAATGAAAATGTTCATGAAATAGAATTTGGTTCATAAATAAATATATTTATCAAGTTTTCTACTTGCTTCCAAATCAAATTCAGTTCAAGTAAATATCTTTATTAAGTTTTCTACTTGCTTCTAGATTTCATTAGTTCCAATTCATTTTGCTTATAGATAGAAGATAGATCATAATGTTTAAAATTAATTGTAATTGGTCTCTTTGGAGTTTACATCTCTTTGTAGAAATTAGGTTAGATTTACTTCCATTTTGCTTTGTTGTCACACTTGAAACTCATTATGATACATTCGCTCCCATCCCTATTACATTTGGTACACTTCCTCATAATCCCCAAGGAGAATGGAATTAGATACTTTAGTGTAGCCTTGAAGTATTAATTGAATGCATGAATAGTTGTTGAATTCACTAAGTAGTTTATAGTTTTTGTTTAAAATCAAGTAGTTTCCATTTTCATAAGTAGTTTGTTTTTTTATCAGTATTTGTTCTTTTCCCATTATTTAATCATAGAGTAGAGTAGTATAGCTTGATACTATTCTTATCTATTGGTTTAGATAGGTTTAACTAGTTCCTTCGTTGTCTTTCTGAAGTTTGACTCGGTTTTTCATTTTAAAAGATCTTTCGATCTTTTCTTTATTAAATATTTCTAAGGTCTGTCGAGCCGAAACTTAGGTCCCATTCTACTTCAGCATATACTGTGCCACAACTCTAAGATTACCAACCCTGGTCGATAATTAAATATTTTGGTGATTCCTTAAGACAGTAAATACACCTCAACAACCTTGAACTAGTTTGTGAACTAAATTGGTTGGTTCATAAATTGGTTTAATTGGTTCCAACACCTTTGCCAAAAAAAAGAAAAAAATATTACCCCAAAGTGTTATATAATGACACTCCTCTAACATGCATCTTTGAACATTAGGGTTTGAAGAGGCCATTTGTTGATTTGAGCATTTAGGGTTTGTTGGTTTGTTCCATTCAACCCCTTCTTCCTCTTATGTATCTCAATAGTTGAAAGGGAAACATGCTCTAATTGATTAAAATGGGCTCAAATCCAATGCGTCCGGTGATATTTGGAAACATTTTACAATCGCTCATTAGAAGAAAAGAAAAAAATCTACCAAGCCATCGTGAATGATTTTTTCATCAAATCCTATCATGCAAAAGGGCCTCCTTTTGATCTTTATGTTAATTCAACACAAATACTCACCTTCGTTATAAACCATGGCCCATAGGAATGCATTAGTAATATAATTGCATAAATGAATTTGAATATTAGATGCACTAGTGCTTCATCATTGCTAGATCTACCATGTCTACTTGTGAAATTCTTACCATCCTCTTTGACACCTATTTTCCTATCTCCCACTTGAAGAGCATGCTCATAAAATAAATGTTTGTGGCTAAATGGACTATAGATACCCCATGGTAGCATTTCAATGCAACCATTCAATTGAAAGAAACAACTACATTCGATAGAGTTCAATAATCAAGTTCCACCACACGACAGACTGGTGACACATCCATTAAGGTCAAACCAATCTTGACCTGCACTCATGGCATTAATTTCGCTTTTAAATATGCATAATTTGAACCCATGGCACATTACAAAGAATCTTGACCATTGGGTTGCATGTGTGGGAAACCTTATTGTAAATGTTTCAATAATATTGTTTAGAAATAAAATAAAACAACTTAATCAATGCTTAGAATAAAGTAGATGTTTTATTTTATTTGTGCATAAATGTGCGTTTGAAGTTGAATCAAATATTAATGATTAACCTTGCATTCATGTGTGTTGATGTTAATTATGTGCCATTAATGTAGTTGTTGCATTCATTAAGGAATATATTCAAAATTGCCCCACTTTGAAAATTGATTTGTTATAAGTGAATATACATCAAGTAAATAGAATGTGCCAAAATTATTTTTCTAGTGGACTTTGTCCAAATCCTCAGCTAGTGATCTAGACAAATCCTTCTCTCTAGCATCATAACACTCAACCAACCTCCCCTCTCTCTATACAAGCTCACACTCTTTATATAATATTGGGTACATGCAAGAAGACCCAAGGCTAAACAAAACACAAGGAAAAGACATCAAAACATTGAGGCAAAGTCTAAAGTGACCCATAGGGCAGAGGAAGAGACAACGCACTGAAGTGCGTGGCAAAAGGATAAGAAATTAACTATCAAATAAGGAAAGGTTTTAATCACCACTTTACTTTTTTTGAGATGACTTGGAAGCTAAAATTCACAAGCATGCATGTGCATAAGGAAGAAGAGAGCATGCCAAATGAATTTTTGGTTTCCCACTTCCTTGAGATGCATAACATGGAGGAAACAAGCCACCATACTCCCACATACTAAAATGTTGGTGTTGTCAAGATAAGTCACAATGCAAGAAGACCAAAACATAAATGCCACACAAGGAAAAGGCCAAGCAGAAAAATAAGGAAAATACCAAAGCAATCAATGGGGTGGAGAAAGCCAAAAGAGTGGGGAACACATAGTAAAAAGACAAGAAAATTGTCAAAAAAGGAGAGGGATTGATTACCATTTTACTTTTTTGAGATGACTTTGAAGCTCAAATTTGCAAGCACGCCCATGGACAAGGAACAAGAAAGGATACCAAACAAATTTGCGTTTTCCCACTTCCTTGAGAGCAATCTCATGGAGGAAATGAACCACAATCCTTCAACATACCAAAGATTTGGTGTTGCCAAGATAAGTCTAAAGGCTAGAAGACCAAAGGATAAATAAAACACAAGGAAAATACCAATCAAAATGACAAGGTGAAGAACAAAGCCACCAACAAGGTGGAGGAAGTGAAAACATGAGGAAGTGCATGTTAAAAATACAAGGTTTTGTTAACCACTTTACCTTTTCTAAATGACTTGGAAGCCAAAATTCACAAGCACACTTGTGCACAAGGAAGAAGTGAGGAGACCAAATGAAATTTGCATTTACAACTTCATTAAGAAGAGTGGCCTGGAGGAAACAAACCACCATCCTTCCACAAACCAAAATATTGGTGTTGCCAAATATAATTTGCAAGGAAAAATAACCTAAGGCTAAACAAAACTCAAGGTGAACACCAAGTGGAATGGCAAGGTGAAGAACAAAGTGACCAACAAGGGAGCACATGTAAATGTGAGAATTCTATGGCTCTGATACCATGTATAAATTCTAATAAGACAAGATCTAGAAGCAAATAATTCTTCACAAGAATTTATTAAGAGATATGCAAAAATAAGAAGAAATATTGAAGCAGAACCATGAGAGACATAACTCAATTGATGTAAATATCATCTTTGTATTATTCAAAAATTAGAATACAATATATAATACATCTCTTAGAGAGGATTTGAGTGCCTTGGAGGGAAGTTTGAAAAGCTCACAAAAGGTAGGCTTACTAAAAGCAAAAAAACCCCAATAGTGGCAACATCACTTTCCAACTCAGTCAAGGACCTCATGAATTAGCTAAATCAGATATGGAAGCTAATGAGTGATGAAAAAGCAGTAAGATGATGGCTTCTGGAGAGAAAAGGATGGAGGATGTGTTGGCCAAAAAGTAGACAGCTTTCCAAGTCCATAAAGGCACCTAGCTTTATCCTTATCCACTAAAAAGCAGAAAAAGAAGGATAAAACTGTGTAAAAGCAGGAATGTGCTCTTACCATTCTGAGCTGTCATAAAAAGCAGACAAAATCTACCAAAATCTATCGGAGGGCACTCTTGTGGCTAATTATGACAAGTTGTGAGCCTAAAGAGGAAATATGGGCCAACTACCTAGTCAAACACCTAGGAAAGTATAAAAAATGAATAATACTTTCTATCCTAAGTATGAAGTGGGTTTTTAATGTTCTAACACAGTAAAAAGGAAAAAAAATGTCAAATAAGGAAAGGGTTTGATAACCACTTACTTTTTTAGATGAATTAGAAGCCCAAATTTGCAAGCACATCAATATACAAGGAAAAAGAGAGGAGACCAAATGAATTTGAAGCTCCCCATTTCATTGAGACAAGTGGCATGGAGGAAACGAACTGCCATCCTTCCACATACCAAAAAATTGGTGTTTCCAAGATAATTCACAAGGCAAGAAGACCAAAGGATAAGCGAAACATACGGTAAATATCCAATGGAATGATAAGGAAAAGACCAAAGTAACCAACAGGGTGGAGGTGCATGCTAAAATACAAGAAATCTATCAAATAAGGAGAGGGATCGGTCACCACTTCACTTTTTTGAGACAAATTGGAATCCAAAATTCACAAGCACACTTGTGCACAGGAAAGAAGTGAGGAGACTAAACTTATTAGAGTTTCCCACTTACTTCATATAAGTGGCATAGAGGAAATGAGTTGCGGGCCTTTCACACAACAACAATTAGTGTTGCCAAGATTGAGAAGACCAAAGGGTAAACAAAATTACAATGTGAATACCAAGTGTAATGGCAAGGTGAAGACCAAACTGACCAACATGGCGAAGGAGGCAGCAACACAAGGGATCATGTGGTATAAATACAACAAAATTGTCAAATGAGAGGTTCTGGTCACCACTTTACATTTTTGAGACAACTAGGAATCCCAAATTTGCAAGCACGTCCATGCACAATGACGAAGAGAGAAGACCAAATGAATGTGGGGTTTCCTTGAGATGAGTAGCATATAGACTAAAAGTGCTACCATCCTTCCACATACCAAAATGACGTGGTTGCTAAGATAAGTCAAGTAACAAGGAAAAAACACCAAAGGACAAATGAGACACATGGCGAAGACAAAGTAGAAGGAAACACGAAGAGTGGCATGGAGGAAACAAGTTGCCATCTTTCCACATAACAAAAAGTTGGTGTTGCTAAGATAAGTCGCAATGAAAGAAACCCATGTTGTAGCATAAATTAAACACATGTTAACATATATGTTGTAGCATAAATTAAACACATGTTAACATATATGTTGTAGCATAAATGTTGATACATATATGTTATTACAAAGAAACCCATTCCATGCATAGAGATGAAAACAATAGAGCATGCAATGTCATACCATATAAGATCGACCCTAGCCCCATCCCATCCCTCTTTTGCGATCAACCTATGACCCACCCCAACGCAAGGATGAGATAGTAGAGATCATTTAAGGAGAAAAAGGACCTTCGATCTTAGACAATGTTGCTTAAATAGGTATGAAAATCCCTATTTGTTTTAAATTGTCAACATACTCTAGTCTTGGAAGGTGGAGGCTTGGCAATTCCCTCTCTATCTTGGTCATTCTAATAGGTTTTTATGGAGTAATTTTATCCTTTGATTTTTTCATGGAATGCAATCATTTATGCTTATACCCAAAATGGGAACCTCCATTAAGCCTTGGCATTCTTCAATGAAATGCAGGTGTGGGGTATAAATCCCAAATCAATCACCATAGTTAGTGTTCTACCTACTTGTGTAAGAGGTAAGCAACAAGTCATGGTGAAATATCACTTGGAGGAGCAACTACTATGTATTGAATGACAATTTGATGGCCTAATTTTATGTACTTCTATGATATGTGGCTATGATGATGGAAATAATAGGAAAACCATGGCTAGGCTCACATCAAGTTCCAAGGGAAGAAACGTGGAGGAATATAGACCAATTAATTAAAAAAAGAACAAATGCTTGATGACACTGGAACCATGGCATCAAATCACAAACTATTGGGGAACTTTGAACAATTTTGGTGGAACTGTGATGTTTTGGTGGTAGGACCATGAACAATTTTAGTGGAACCATGAGTACTATTTATGCAACCTTGAAATTTTTTGGTGGAACTTTAGCCATTTGGTGGTGCAACCATGAGCATTATTAATGAAACAATGAGAAATGTTGGTGGAAATGTGAACATTGTTTATGGAACCTTCAATAGAGTTGGTGGAACCATAAGAATTATTTATGGAACCATGAATAATGATGGTGGAATTGTGAGCATTATTTATGGAACCTTGAACATTTGGTGGTGGAAGCATGAGTATTGTTTACCATGAGCATTGTTTATGGAACTATGAACATGTGATCATGAAAACCTAATCAATATTTATATAACCATGTGCAATGTTGGTGGAATTGTGAGAAGTATTTATGGAATGATAAGCATTTAAGAAACCTCAAACAAGTTTCATGGAATCCTGAACAATTGGTCTTAGAAATATGATTACTATTTATGGAACCATGAACATTGTAGGTGAAACCATGAACAATGCATATAGAACCATAAGAAATTCCCATCTAGATATCTTTCAAGCTCTAGTTGTCATTCCTTGACCATGGTCAAGTCCTTGAGACTCGTGTGCGGTGTGAAAACACCTCATAATAGCACCCATATCCCACTCAAAGGCCAAAGATCTCCAAGAGAAGACTTGCGTGGTGGTTGGATGCCTCATGCATAGTGTTTGAGCATAAGCAACTTTATTTATTCACAAAATAACCCTATAAAAATGCCTCCTTGTAAAGTGATTATGAAATAACATTATAAATATATGGGCATAGGCTACATAATCTAGAAAACACAAGACAACAAATTGGGAAATGCAGCCAATCATTCCCCTTCCTAGATAGCTTGGTGGCGAAATAAATGTCTTATTTTATGAATTGATACCACAAATTGGAACCAATCATAAATACGTATCTATCATCATTCTAATTATTGATAAAAAAATAATAATAATAACCCATCTTCCTAAATTCAATCATAAAATATTATTAAAAAAAATTAAAAATAAAATATTTTTAAAATATTATATAAATGTAACTTTTTAAAAATACTAATTACACATACAACCTACACAACATTGTCTTTATTGTAAATTAAAAATTATGTTATTACATAAATCCATCCATGAGCTTATAAAAATAAAACCCTATTATATCTGAGAAAATAATCATCCCAAAAGTCTCATGAAATATAAAATTACATATTAATGTTTTTATAGAGTAAAATTAGTTACTTAATATAATATATTTTATTTATATTAATGTTTTTATATAGTAAAATTAGTTACTTAATATAATATATTTTATTTATATTAATGTTTTTATAAAGTAAAATTTAGTTACTTAATATATTTTATTTTGATGATAATAGTTAATGTTAAATAAATCAATTCAATTTCAAATATAATAATAATAGTAATAATAAATATATAATAATAATAATAATAAAAATATTTAGTATTGGTGGAGATATTTTAGTTATTAAATTATATGAAATGTATTTAAAATATAATTTTTTTTTTAAATTTATTTAATTAATTTAAATAATAATTCATGATAAATTTATATAGATTAATAAGTTATAATAAATTTTTGATACATTGATATACATTATTTGATGATTGGCAATCTAATTTAAAATATTTTAAGAAATAAATTTTAATATATTTTTTAAGAAAAAAAATTATACAAATTTATTATATATTCAACCAAGTAACTAGAGTCTAACCACTTGAAGAGAAATCTTTAATCACTATGGATCAACAAGAAAAGTGTCATCTAAGGTTCCACTATTCAATGGTGAGGATTATGCTTTTAAAAAAATATATACAAATTTATTTATATCCAACCAAGTAACTAAAGTCTAACCACTTGAAGAGAGATCTTTAATCACTATGGATCAACAAGAAAAAGTGTTTTCCAAGGTTCCACTATTCAATGGTGAGGATTATGCTTTCTGGAGTATTCGGATGAGAAGTCATCTGATGTCTATTGGATTGGATGTATGGTTGTCTATAGAAAAGGGGTATAAATATCCAAAATCTCCTCCCAGAGATTCTAAAGGAATAAAACAATTTGGAAACAATGCAAAAGTTGTTAATGCAATCTTGGCCGGATTAGCCAAAATAGTGTTTGCTAAAGTGATGCATTGCAATACATAAAAGGAGATTTGGGACAAATTACAAACCATTTACGAAGAAGACACCAAGGTCAAAAGAGCAAAACTCCAGATTTATAAAGCTCAATTTGAAGGTCTAAAAATGAAGGAAGGAGAGAACGTTTCAAAATATTTTGAGAGAATTGATGACATTGTCAATCCAATTTATGGGCTAGGAGTAGAGTTGGAAGAAAAGGAAGTAGTTGAAAAAGTACTAAGAACACTTCCAATGATTTATAATCCCAAAATTTCCACCCTGGAAGACAGAGAAAATCTTGACCAGGTCACCATGGACGAACTGTATGAGATACTCATAGCCTATGAAATGAGGATTGGACAAGACAATTTAAAAAAAAGGAGGCAACATTTAAAGCATCAAAAGTATCTAAGAAATCTAAACCTAAGATTCAATCAGAAGACTCAGATGATGAAGAAGCCCTTCTCATTAAGAAGCTTAAGAAGGGTACTGGTAAGTACAAAGGGAAATTGCCCTTAAAATGTTTCAACTGCGGGGGAACTAGTCACTTTGCCTCCAAATGCCCTTATCCTAAACAAAAATACAGTGATGAGAGCCTTGAAAGTTTCAAGAAGGACAAAAAGAGTTTCAAGAAGAAATACAAAAAGAAGATTTTTTATTCCATGGATGATAGCAGTTCATCTGAATCAAATGAAGATGAGGAAACATAAATTCTATTTATGGGAATAGAGAGTCAAACCCCTGAAGAAGAATCAAAAGGAGAGATAGATCTTGAAGCAGAACTTATAAGTGCTCTTAAAGAACTAAAGAAATATAAAAAGAAGTACAGACAATTAAAGACTCAAGTGACGAAACTTGAAGAAGTACATGAAGCAAGAAACAATGATACATAAAAAATAGTTGTTGACTTAAAAACTCAGCTTCAAGAGAACAAAAAGGTTGAAGAAAGTCTAGAACAACATCTCAAGGAAAGGAAGCAAGAATTAGAGAAGCTTGAAACTGAAATTGTCCCGCTTAAAAAGAAGCTTGATGACAAATTTGTTCAAAGAACAACTCAAGAACTTTAGATGGCAGCTTAAGTGGCCAAAGATCATCAAGTAACAAAACTGGATTAGGTTATGACAAAGGAAAGAAGCCAGAACATTCTTTTTCCACAATACAAGACGAAGATAAAAGAAGTTATGCTGCTACAATGAAAGAGAGCAAGAAATCTGTGCCTCTTTTCCATAAAACAAAAATGATGGACAAGACCAATTACAAGTAGATATCATCAAATCTTTCTTGGTTACTGCTATTCATGAAAAAACTTTGGACATAAAGCCTTGAATTGCAAAGCATATGAAAAGTCTCATTTCTATAAGAGGAATATTCCTAGAAGCAATCCAAGGGGAAGAAATTATATTTCTTTTGCACCTCTACAAAGTTATGATATAGAATGTTACAAATGTGGTAACCATGGACATGTAGCTAGAGAATGTAAACAAATGATTCGTACGGAGAAAGGTAAAACAACAAAGTCTCAAGACAAGGAACAAAGAAAGGTTTGGAAGAAGGAAGATGTGAAGGAAAAGATAGAATGTTCGATATCTCTATGTGCTACAGAAAAGCAAAATCTATGGCACGTGGACAATGGATATTCGAAGCACATGACAAGTGACCCAAACAAATTCATAAGCTTAAAGTGAGATCAGAAAGGAAAAGTCACCTTTGGCGATAATGTATCTTCCAAGATAATTGGAAAAGGTACATCGGTTCTTGGAAATAACAAAACCAAAGCTGAAAATGTGTTGCTAGTAGAAAATCTAAAGCTTAATCTCCTAAGTGTGAGTCAAACCTATGATCAAGGACACATTTGCATATTTGAATCAGAAAAGTGTGAGATTCGAAAGAAGAACTCAGGCAAACTTGTTGGGATTGTTGTAAGAACACCAACTAATGTATACATTCTAAAAGATGATGAAAAATGCTACATGAGTCAGATTGATGAAAGCTGGTTATGGCATAAAAGAATGGGGCACTTAAGTTTCAACAATTTGGTGAAAGTAAGTAAGAAGGGAGCTGTACGAAACTTACCAAGAATTATAAAACCTCCAAACCCTGTTTGCAGACACTGTCAGCATGGAAAGCAAACAAAGGAAAGTTTCAAGATCAAAGAACATACAACTTCAAAGCCATTGGAGTTAATTCACATTGATCTTTGTGGACCAACAAGGACTAAATTTTTTCATGGAGATTACTACTTCACATTATTTATTGATGACTATACAAGAATGACATGGGTCACGTTCCTAAAGGAGAAATCAGAAGCCTTTGAGAAGTTTAAAGCTTTTAAAGCACCGGTTGAGAATGAAACAAACCTCAAAATCAAATGTCTAAGGTCAAACAATGGAGGTGAGTTCACCTCAAATAAATTTAATGAGTTTTTTGAAACTCACAGGATCAAAAGACAGTTTTCAGCCCCAAAGACTCCTCAACAAAATGGAGTTGTTGAAAGAAAGAACATAACAGTCCAAGAAGCAGCCAAAACTATGCTTAATGAGGCAAAACTTCCACATATTTATTGGAGAGAAGCAATATATACAACTATTTATATACTAAACAAAGGACAACTCATAATAAGTAATGACAAAACTCTTTACGAACTATGGTATGGCAGACCAGCATCAATCAAGTACTTTAAAGTCTTTGGAAGTAAGTGCTATATAAAGAGAGATGATGATAATCTTGGAAAATTCGACTCCAAACATATGAGGGCATATTTCTTGGATATTCATCCTCCAAGAAGGCTTACAGATGTTACAATCTAAAGTTGCAAAAAAATATAGAAAGTGCAAGTGTAATTGTTGATGACACAAAACCAAGAAAAATAAAGATCCAAGAAGATGAGGATGATGAAGCAATTGATGATAAAGAGGAAGACTCACAAGAGGAGGAGGATTTACAAGATGAAAAAGAAGAAGAAGATGAAGAATCACAAGAAAATGAAAATGAAGACTCTCCAATACCTAATACAAAAACACCATCAAGGAAAGTTCAAAGAGATCATCATGGAACTCAAATCATAGGTGACAAAAGTGCAGGAGTCAATACAAGAAGAAGATTGATGTTTAGTGAACAAGCCTTACTTTCAATGGTAGAACCTAAGACCTTTGCAGAAGCCAACAAAAGTGATGATTGGATCAAAGCTATGAATGAGGAGTTGGATCAAATTCAGAAAAACCAAACTTGGGAACTTGTCCCAAGACAAAGGGACAAGAATGTTGTAGGGACGAAATGGGTTTTTAAGAATAAAATCAATGAAGATGGCCAGGTAATGAGGAATAAGGCCAGACTTGTGTGCAAAGGATATGCTCAAGTAGAAGGAATTGATTTTGAAGAAACATTTTCCCCTGTGGAAAGACTTGAAGCTATCAGAATGTTTTTGGCATTTGCATGTTACAAGAATTTTAGAGTATATCAAATGGACGTCAAATCTGTATTTCTCAATGGGGAACTTGAAGAAGAAGTTAATATTGAAGAGCCTGAAGGTTTGCTCTCATCAGAAAACAAAGATTATGTTTGCAAACTGAAAAAGGCACTCTATGGCCTCAAACAAGCTCCAAGGGCATGGTTTTCAAGACTTGACAACTATTTAAAACAACAAGGTTATAAAAGAGGAGCCACTGACAGTAATCTTTACATAAAATTTGAAAATCAAAATATGATTATTGTAGTAGTCTATGTGGATGACATCATATTTGGAAGTGATCTACAAGTTTTAAGTGTGAATTTTGTCTTAGAAATGAAGAAGGAGTTTGAAATGCCAATGTTGGGTGAACTGACATTCTTTTTGGGATTACAAATCTCTCAAACAGACAAAGGGATTTTCATCTCTCAAAACAAGTATATTAAAGGGATGTTGAAAAAATTTAAGATGGAATACTCCAAACCTGTTAGTACTCCTATGGTCATTGGATGTAAATTAAGCAAGGATAATGAGTCCTTGGAAGTAGACCATACCGTGTATAGATCAATGATTGGTAGCTTGTTATATGTAACAGCTACAAGACTAGATGTGATGCAGGTTGTAGGCTTGGTTTCTAGATTCCAATCAGCTCCCAAAGAAACACGTGACAACAGTAAAAAGAATCCTCAGATATCTGAAAGGTACTATGGAGTATGGATTATGGCATCCAAAAGGCAATGACTTCACTCTAAGAGCATTTACTGATCCAGATTGGGAAGGAAGTATTGGTGACAAGAAGAGCACCAGTGGAGCGTCATTCTATTTGGGAGATTGATTGGTATCATGGCGAAGCAAAAAGTAGTCCCCCATTTCACTATCTACAATAGAAGCTGAGTACATTGCTGCTGCATCATGTTGTACTCAAGTCATCTGGATGAAACAGACATTGGAAGATTTACTTGTGAAGTATGAGCACCCAATTGTGATACACTGTGACAACAATAGTGCCGGAAATATATCAAAAACCCCGTTATGCACTCCAAGACAAAGTACATCTCAATAAAATATCATTTTCTAAGAGACCAAGTGTCACAAAAGGTTGTCAAATTAGAATATGTTGATACTAAGGAACATATTGCAAATATTTTCACTAAGCCATTGCCTAGAGAGTCATTTGCTTATCTTAGGTAGAAACTGGGAGTTATCCCTCTTCATTAAGATAAACTAAGGTTGTAACCCTGTCATGGGAGGAGAAGAAAGGTTGACAGGGGGAGGACCATTGGTAGGGGGAGTTAACTTGAAAGTAAATGTCTAAAAGGAGAGCAGTACTTGGAAATAAGTTCACATTCTTTCTTGAGAATGCAATACACATATAAAGATTGCGTTTGAAGATTATGTGCAGAATTTTTTTTGTGATAAACTCGAAACTTAAAACAAGAGACAAATTAAAACATTTACAAAAACATAATTGAAGATTATAATAAGTACAGTCCTGAGTGGTGATGACAAAGTTCTTGATACCTTATGACTGAGATGTTTAAAGGAGTAACTATGGAAACCTTAAAATGCATAGTCAAGTTCCTGCTAATAAGGGGATAGTAGAGAACTATAAGAGCTAGATTTTCAGGGGGAGCATTATGCACCTTTGTCATTTATGTCAAACGGGGACAAATTAGAGTGAATTGCCACCAATGCCAAAGGGGGAGATTGTTGGAAATCTGAAATTGGCATTGATGATAATATGGCAAAAATGATGTGAGTAGTGTTGAAATAATGTAACTTCGAAGAATATTCTACTTGTATTACTCCTCCTTCGGGAGATGTCTTTAATGTAAAAGGTCATGTAAAAGTCATGAGGTAAAACCTCCATTGTAAGTCGGGTCATTAGTACCCAAAAGAATGTAATATAAATATTATTTGAGTCTCCCTAGAGAGGTCGACCTAGTTAAGTTAGTGAACCCGACCTAGTTAGGTTAAATGTCAAGTAAAAGGTAAAGTATAAATATAGTGTTTCTTCTCATTTGTACCATTCACTCACTCAAGCATTGTGCATTAGAGGAGAGAGGAAGATTGCGAAGGAGGAGGAGAATTACTCTTAGCTCTAGAGTTTGCTTTTGTCTCTATTCTTTATGAGACTTATATCTTTGGGCATTGTACTTTGGTAATCTATATTGAGGAAGTTCTTGTTGGGTTTTCTTCCCCTTGAGGGTTTCCCGAGATAAATTGTTGTGTACCTTGTGATTGTGTGTCTTTCAGAGATCCTATTTATGTTGTTTTTGTGAAAATGTATTAAATGCTAATGAAATAGGAATCTAAGTTATTGCAGCATATAAACTTAACATGGTATCAAAGCTAGACTGAAAAGAGCAGCTTTCACTAGGGTAAATATCTCTCTCTTTCTCTAGAAACTAGTCATCTTGGAATTTTCGCTATAAATAACTTTTGGCGAAGGTTCATGATTTGAAACTTGGACAGGCCGAAGATGAAAGGTTCATGTACCTTTTTTGCGATTTTCATCCTGTTGTACTTTAGGATATATGATCCATGAAAATCAGGGTTCCAACATCCTCCATAATTCAGTTTTAAATAGGTGACCTAAGGCGAAATGCTATATCTCGGGCTAGGAAGATCCAAATCGAATTTCATAAGATGCTATAGAAAGTGCACAGACTGTAGTTTCGCGAGTACAAGTTTCAGAACCCGAAGATGAAACAGTGACATGTGGCAGTCCGTGAAAGTTCGCTATACTGAAACAGTCCATAAACAGGTCATCTTGGGAAACTTAGCATAAGTTCCACTTGGTAAATCCAATCCTCCTCTAACCTGTGGGGTTGGATAGAGGACGGATCATAATATCATAAAACGAAGTTTCATGCCTTGAGGAGCACAAATTTAAGAGATACACCGGAATTAAGAGCCGACAAATCTGCAGTAGAAATTGAAGAAACTAGGGCATCAAGTATTTTGCAGTCCTATCCACAAATTTGGGAAAAGGAGTACCTTTCCTAACTCACCTTGGGGAGGCATTGCTTTTCCTCCAATCAATTTCTCAAGATATCAAAGTTGAAAAAATAGGGTTTCTCTGCCAAACCCTGGGTCAAGCCAGAAGCAATTCTTGGAGAAGCAGTTTCACAAGGTCATGTTCATTCTTGAAAAAAATTACCTAGAAGGCTTCATAAAAGAAGAATACAAAAAGAATAATAACAAAAGACATCATGCTCAATTTGCCGAAGAAGAAGAAGAAGAAGAACCTCTCAGGAAGTTACCAAAGGAAGAAAATGAAGAATATGTCTTATAATAGTGTTGCTTCAAAGCACTCTCTCCGATCTTGAAGAAAAGGACTCCCCTCAGAAATTTTCAGTAGGAGAATAGGAGAAGCCACATACAAGCTTGATTCAAGAACCCCGATGAAGATGAAGGATAAGACTTTATCAGCATTATAGATCATAAGCAAGCAAGGCACAGGACCTCAAAATCAAATGATGGAGTAGAGCTTACCATCAGACATTCCAGAAATCCCTGCAAGGAGACTAGGATCAAAAGAGATCCTACCAAACAAACTAAGATAAGTATTTGAATTGTCATTTTATCAAATTCTTTAAATGATATTGCTCACTTGTGTACATATCTATATTTTTAGAATTTGGAAGTGTAGTATACATAGTTGCATTAATGAACAATTTACTAATAACATGCATGTGACGGGTGTTGATGTATTTGTAACTTCGAAAGATATTCACTTGTATATTGTATATATTACATTTGTACTTTATTGTATCCCCAACGGAGATGTCTTATTCCTCCGATCGGAAGTGTCATCATTTGTATTCTATTGTTGTACCTCCAACGGAGATGTTTGCTCCTCCGGGTCAAAGAAGTCATTATTGTACTTGAGTCATGTAAAGTCATTGAGGTCCATCCTCCCATGTATGACACGGCATTAGACCCCGAAGTAGTGTCGCAAGTTATATTGTAAGTGTCGTAACTTATACTTGATGGGTTATTAGACCACCTTGGTGGAGTCGGCCCTGTATGAGTCATGTGGGTTAAAGGGTTATTAGACCACCCTAGTGGGGTCAGCCCAGTGACAAGTGGTAATGGGTTATTAGACTCTCCTAAGGGAGGTCGACCCAGTTAGAGCTAAAGGCAGGTCAAGTCATTGTATAAATAGAGAGTGTGACTCTCTCATTCTATTCATTCATTCACTCACTCACTTCGCATTAGTGAGAGAGAGGAGGAGTGCGCACAAGTGGAGGAGGAGTAGCTGCTGCAGACATTTATCTTTTGGGGATTCATCTTGGTGATCTTTGTATTGGTGCTCATTCTATCTCTGAGGAAGTTGCGGGGTTTTTCACCTTCTTGGTTTTCCCCGGTGAAATGCTTTGTGTCTCTTGTCTCTTATGTTTGATATGTTGTACATGTTGTTCTCTCAGTTAAGATCCTAGATCATATTGAATTAAATGATGAAAAACTAACAATGGGTAATTGGCCTATGGTATTATACAACATTCCATTGCTGCTTATCTAGAGTGAAACCTCTTTGTTGACATATTGGGAGTAGTGCACGCTCTTAATAATGTTCTGGTAGAGATAGAAGGCATATAGAAAGTTATTGTATGAATACGGGATATGGATGAATATTGTGTTGAAGCATTGACTAAGATAGTTGCATGACTGTGAGACCTATATCTTTATACATAAGAATTGATTTTATGAAATGTTTCTAATCATGAAACTAAATTTGATTTGTAGGACATATCGTGTATAATCTCCTACAAGAGAATAATGATGAGACTTGTTCCAAAGAACGATGACATTCAAGAAGACTTATAAAATCAAACATACTATAGATGAACAAAGTGAGAGTGAGTCGACTATAACAAGACGTTTCCTTAGTGGAAAATGATGTATATTACACTAGACAGATGGTGAAATTAAACTAGAAGTAACCTACAGAATTCAGAACTCTCTACAAAGAACCTCATGTTCTAGCTTGAAGAAGTATATGAAGAAGATGTAGCTCTCAGAGTTCCATAACCGATGAAAGAAGAAGCTCGCTGCAGAATTTGAGATGAAAGACCTTGGCTTGATGCATTATTTTCTAGGTCTTGAAGTATGGCAGAGCCCAGAAGGAATCTTTCTTAACCAAGGAAAGTATGTAGTAGAAATGTTTGATATGTCGGAGTGTAAAGCCATGGTCACACCCATGGATACAAGTTTGAAGTTGTTGACTGATGCTTCATCAAAGTTAGTGGATGTAACACTATACAAACATATTATTGGGTCATTGATGTATATGCTTTGCTATGAACACCTTGAGTCAATATTTGGATGAGCCCAGACATGTTCACCTTGTAGCTGCAAATCTTGTGATGAGTTACCTAAAAGGTACAGTAGACTATGATCTTTGATCATGACTTCATACTGTATGGTTATACAAATCCGAGATATGGTGCAGAAGGGAGTTGTAAAGCTCCAATATGTGAGCATAGATGAGCAAGTTGCAGATATGTTGACTAAGCGTCTGTCTCGTGTGAAGTTTGAGCACTTTTGTGACAAGCTTGGTATAGTCCATAAGGACTTCCCTTGAAAGGGGGAGTAGTGATGTTGATACTATGGTGGCGCAGTTGGGATTGATCATCCTTAGACAAGGATCCCGTAATTCTGAAAGGAAGGATAGTCTTAAATGTTGATCCTTAAACTAAAATCCCGTAATTCCGAAAGGAAGGATTGTCTAAGATGCTACCTGCACAGTCTATGTTACCTACACAATCTGTCCATGACCGTGGAGTATCATCCTGATACTCATGATCATACTGATCATCATCATACAGTACATCATCCTGATGCACATCATCATCACATGATTACCCTGATCATGTACACAGCATCATCCCGATGCATATCATCTGGAGCATCATCCTGATGCTCATCACACGTGATCATCCTGATCCTATCATCTAGAGCATCATCCTGATGCTCATCACACATGATCATCATGATCCTATAGCATCATCTTGATGCCTATCATCTGGAGCATCATCCTGATGCTCATCACACATGATCATCATGATCCTATAGCATCATTTTGATGCCTATCATCTGGAGCATCATCCTGATGCTCATCACACATGATCATCCTGATCATATAGCATCATAGCAGTAATCGGAGCACCGTCCCAATGCTCATCACACATGATCGTCCTCTTCAGATCATCTCATTGTCCACGGATCACAACCCAGATGCACATCATACAACACTTACACCACCGACATGGAATAACACATCTACCACCATTTGAGGAAGGCTCCATCCCTTACTTTTTCACCATGGGAGAACACATCTACCACCATGTGAAAAATGGCTTCAGCCCTTACATCTAAACCATGGGAGAACACATCTACCACCATGTGAGAATGGCTCAGCAATTACATCACGACCATGGGAGAACACATCTACAACCATGTCAGAAAAGCTCGGCAATTACATCACGACCATGGGAGAACACATCTACAACCATGTCGGAAAAGCCCATGTGTATCTGCGTCTTCTAGACTCATCACTTCCCCTTGGAAGGAACCTCGATCTGAAGTACACCAAGCCTCTCTCTGAAGTACACGAACTTCACTCTGGCTAGTGGTTTGGTCAACACAGCTACAATCTGCTCATCTATCGCAACATACCGGAGCTTCACTGCTCCTCTCTGCACCATATCCCTGATATAGTGATATTTGACATCGATGTGCTTCGACTTGTCATGGAACACGGGGTTCTCTGACAACTTCAAACAACTCTGGTTGTCACAATAGATACAAGTAGCATCCAACTGGAGATCAAATAAATCAAACAATAGCTTCCTTAGCCATACTGCCTCATAACTGGTCAAACAAGCTGAGACATACTCTGCTTCAGTTATACTCACTGCTACACAGGACTGCTTCCTGCTAAACCAAGAGATCACACCTGATCCCATATTGAAGCAACACCCCGAAGTGCTCTTCCTATCTGCAGCACTGCCTGCCCAATATGAATCAACAAAACCCTCCAGGTTAAACTTTTGATTCGCATCATACTTGAGACCATAATCAACCGTACCCTTCGGGTACCTCAGAATATGCTTTACAGCAATCGGGTGAACATGTCTAGGATCCGTCAGGAACTGGCTCAATGTATTCACCGCAAAGAAAATATCTGGTCTCGTGTTCGTCAGGTACATCAAGGACCCAATCTTCTGACGATGCATCGTGGCATCAACCGACTCTGATGAAGCATCACTCAATAGCTTCAGGTTTGATGCCATAGGTGTGGCCATGGCCTTGCAGTCCATCATCCCGAACCGCTTCAGGATCTCTACTGCATACTTCCCTTGTCCAAGGAAGATTCCATCTGCACTCTGCCACACCTCCATACCTAGAAAGTAATGCATCATACCCAAGTCCTTCATCTCGAACTCGGCAGCAAGCTTCCTCTTCGTGTCGGCAATCAATCCATCCTCACCTGTCACAAACAGGTCATCCACATACAATAGGAGTATCACTGGATTGCCTTCCTCAACCTTGTAGTAAAGGTTGGAATCCGCTTTACTCTAGGTGTGACACCTAAAATCTTCCCATCATGAGATTCAATGTATACACCCCTGAAGTTACCTTGATTGAGTGATTGACCTAGAAGGATTTGTACCCATTTGTACTAGGCTTTGAGAGGTCGTTGCAGGTTGCACTCATGCAACATGCAACATCGCAGCTTGCTCCATTGTAAGGTGCGATGAAGTCAGTTAAATGGAAAAAAATAGCTTCTTCTCGAAGCTTGCTGACTTGGGACCCTATCCCTGACCTCTTGGAAGAGCTGGCATTCGATTCCTATCATTTTGGAAGGATTCCTTAAACCTCTCCTATCATATCTCAACCTATCATATCCATACCCTATCCACTTAGTCCTATTTAAATGAAACTCACTCCCATCCCACGGGGAGGAAGTCTATGGTACTCTTATGCTGGTGAAACTAAGCCCAATAGATCTAACACTCTAGCTTGGGGAACATCCACTTCTCTCTAGGAGCTTTGGCATGGCTTGTCAAAAGGAGCTTGCAACGTTAAGGCAATGGTTGTAATCCTCTTTTCTATTGTACTTCTCCTCTCTTCAGTACAGGTAATATAATTGCTTTCCATAAATATTGTCTCTTTGATAATGTTTAGAGTTTTCCTCCTTAATTGTTAACTTAGATCTGTCATATGAGATATACGCTTTCACTTCTCATGGTCTGTTACATGTTCAACAGGGTTTAGTTACTCGCAATCTGGCAGCACTGGAGCATTGGATCAACGAAGGAGAAAGGGATCTACAAATCTAAGGTAAACGATCTACTCTTACATTTGTACTTCTATACGATCTATGAAAGTATTTTATGTTCTATCCTATTTGTTCTAGACTTACGTTAAGCTAGGGAGATCAGGCCTTGAGTCCGCTCTTGGTAGATTGTCCATGAAACAAATCTGGCGACCACACTGGGGAAGGTTCATTTTCTCTTGATAATTGTCAATCTGGGAGTCATTTTCACTTGATTGCTTGACACAAGCCTTTTATTTGTCACTTGCTTCTTGAGTCGACTTCACTATCGGATCTTCATATCGAAGACTCTGATCTGCTTTCTCTGAGTTTATACTACCCATTTCCAAATCATTTCATAGTTCATTGCTTGGATATTTGATCCATTTTAGAACTTAGATCTCGCCTATCGCACCTGGTTAGTGAAAATAGAGCGACACTGTGTCTTTTCTGGTCTCTGTTCTTTGTCTGTTAGCCACTCGTCGCAGTCCTTTCATTGGTATACAGCGACACCGTCGCACTTCCGGCATTGGTGAACTGCGACGTCACACTGTGTACAAACACATAGTCCATCGATTCGTCGAATTTGGCATGCAGGCATCCCCTCTCCATTTGTTGATCTGAGCTTTGGTTTGCTGTATGAACTCCCTTTGTACTGCAAGATCCAGCCAGAGATCCCATCTTTGATTTGTCTGTTGAGTGTTTGGCTTAGTTTGGATTGGTTTTGGGTTCCGCTTTGGGCAAGTCTGAGAACCAGTAGTGGTGGACACTTTTGTCTCCTCCACCTTCATCCGCTCGCCCTTGCATTCCCTCCTCTCCATTAACTGATCTAGTTACTACATTAGATCAGCTCCCAGACCTCATTTGCATTATTTTTTGAGCTTGGTTTGCTTGGTTTGCTTGCTGCTATCTGATTTTGAGTCTTGTGTGTCTTTCAGCCTGACTGAGTGCTTGTCTTTTCTTGAGTTTTCCGAGTGTACTAAGTGTTGCAAGTAGTGTTTTCTTTTCAGTCATTTACATCTGAAAGCACAGTTGTTATCAAGCTAATCTTTTGATGCGTCCATTGAAAAGTTAAAAGTGCTTCTTTCCCATCATTTCTCAAGCATTGTTGAAGAAAATTGTTTGTGCATTGGAATGTTTTGCTTATGCATTTTTTGGAAAAATTGAATGAATGTGTGACCAGTTGCGTTTTTCTTGAATTATGAATCACTCATCTTCTTGAAAGACTCAAAGCACGCTTTAGTTTTTGCAAAATTAGTTCCATGCTAAGGAAAGATAGATGCATTTTTTAATTCTTATTGCTTTTAGATCATTGAAAGTGAAATTGAAAAGCTTGCATACTCCATCTTAGAATCCTCTCTTTTCGTTAACTAGTGTCATTTTGCTTTGAAAAGAAAAAGAAAAGGAAAAAATATCGTGATTTGGATTAGTAGTGTTATGATTTTTGTGTTTCGTTGAAAAAGGAAAAGAATGTTTCAATATCATTTTTCGTAGATTTGGGATTGTGTTACATTGCATTGCTTTGGTAAAATTGTTGGAAAGAAAAAGAAGATTTCCCCTTCCCATAGGTAGCATTCATCGAAAGGAAAGCATACGTTTTGCATGTAGCTAGGGTTTGCATTATGTTTCTGATTATGTACTCACCTCATGCATTCACCCAACCGTCCAAATAAAATTAATGGTAGAACTAGGGTAAAATATTTAGAAACTTGTGTGTAAGTTAGAGACGTGTTCCAGCGTCGTTAAGCGTGGCAGCTGTCATTATTTGCCAGCACTGTATCCCGGGGGTATTGTAGTCTTCCACGTACTTATCAGTATATCGAGCTCCTTCACGGACCCACCAAGTCATCTTGAGTACTTGGTGTATATCGAAGGGTGTATCATGTACTCGGTAGTATATCGGAAGGTCTCTTGCCAAACAGTTGTGCATTAGACAGCACCACTACGGATTTGAGCTCCCACGTACCTTGCATATATTGGGAGACACCACTAGGATTCCTGAAACCAACTGAGTTAACCATTTGGTCGTCTTGGCAAAGCAATACACCGAAAACAACACTCGGGGAGATTAGCACGCACGTACTGTCCAGGTAATCGGGTATGCAGGCAAGGGTACAGTCCCAATCCTCCTTGTCAAGTCATATTGTTGGACCCTGTAGTATATAGCGGTTTGCGATGCCTTGATAATCCCGTGAGGTTCCAAACTGTTGAATCCACTCTTATAACATAAGTTTGCTTGTGGCCTTAGTTTGTGTAGGGTTTTGTCTGGTCTGCTTTCTTTTAGCTTGCCTTAGGAGAAACTCTTGTTTCAGTCACTCTGGCTAACTTTCCTTGGAGAAGGTCCCCTAGAATTCAAAACTTACCACCGGAATATCCCCTTAATCAAGAGGTAATTTCGAGGGTAAGAATGGATCCACACGCCAGGGTCGGGTCACATGAAGTGGAAAACCCCACTTTGAATGTTGGAGGACTTTTGTTCCCTCATACTCGTCCAGATTCACCCGCCTCTCACCCCCCACAAGGTGAAGAAGCACAACTCCCCACTTCACAGGACCTGCCTCCCGTTGCTTCGGGAGAGCCTGGGTCGTTGGAATGGATAAACCAACCCCAGGACAACCCCACAGCTGCTGTTAGTCCATCAACAGCCTTCTAGACATCCTCTACCAGTCACCCATTGGCCCATTTTGTCGTTGCAACCCCACCCAGCGGGACTACTCCAGACGACCCTTTGGCCTACTATCGTAACCAACTGGCTCACTTTCGTTCTATGGCTGAAAAGTGCCAGAGATCAAGTCTCTGACAAAGGGTCCAAGACCCATCATTACCCCCTTATTAGCCAATCCCAGGTCGTTCTTTATCTTTCGAGTCACTGGAATCATCCACGCAACGCGTGACCACTTCTGAAACTGGTCAACTTGCGCATGTATCTCCTACACAGGAGACCGGTTCAGGACTTCCTACTGCCCAACCTGTTGAACAGCAACAGTCCAACACACCTGCAACCACCACGGTTGAGTTACCTGTTCCCCCACCTCAAACTTCGAGGGGAGGATACTCCTTACCCCATACCCTTTTTACAAGTAACGTCAACCCTACGGTGGATGACCAACAACAGGCGTTGGGTCAACCTTTACCTAGTGATCACCAAGTTGTTGTTGGGGGGCAACCCCCATCTCTCAACCATAATACCACAGTTGGAGTCCCTATCGAACCTACCATCAACAATTCGCTACCTCCTAGACCTTCCACTACGCGACTATCCCATGCTGGAGGACCATCCAATGTAATTCAACCTCCATCGAGTCAAGCATATCCAGGTTATCCTAACCCTATGCCGAATCAACTTAACCCTGGAAATGCACTCTACGGGGTACCCTACCTCGACAATCCTTACACTCTTTAGGGACAGCAAAATGTTTTACAACATGGGCCCCCACTCACAGTCCCTCAAGTCCCCCCACCTCCCATTGGTCCACCCCCGCTTCCCAGCGGAGGCGACGGGCCCCCACACAACTCCGGAGGAGGCGGACCTCTACCTTCTGGCGAAGGACCACCTCATTTCGGTCATCATGGCCCACCTCCCCCTACGGGAGGTGGCAGAGGACCACCACCACCACCTCCTGCCGGCGGCGGTGGTGGAGAACCATCTTATCCTAGTGGCGGTGGCGGCGGTCCCCCCACCCCACTATGGTGGAGGCGGCAGAGGAGGCCCTTACCCATCTGGTGGCGGCGGTAGTGGACCACCACCTCCTCCTGGCGGAGGTGGTGGAGGCCCATCCTATTCTGGAAGCGGTGGCGGACCACCACCGCCCCTTGGCGGAGGCGGTGGAGGCCCATCTTACCCCGACGGTGGTGGCAGACCACCCCCCTTTGGCGACGGCCCACCCCCTCCCGGCGGTGGAGGCGGGCCACCACCTTATGATCATGGGCCACCTTATTATGGTAATGGACCACCTTCCTATGGCGGCGGACCTTCTTTTGGTTCGGGCGGCGCATACCCCTGTGGCCAATTTCCTCCTGGTACACCCTACGGTCATACTGGTCCTTACACGCCTTATCCGTACTATCAATACGCGCAGCCTAATCCACAGCTGCCCTTTTTGGCTACCTTGGACCTACCTAACCTATCTCGTTTAACCAACGACCCCATTTACCGCGGAACTAATTGGCCACCTATTCCAGTGAAACTTCCGTCTGATATCCCGAAATTCGATGGCAAGCCGGGTGAAGATCCTAAAAACCACGTGATGACATACCATTTATGGTGTTCATCTAATTCCTTAATAGACAACTCGATTCGTCTTAGATTGTTTCAAAGGACTCTCACCGGTTCGGCTGCCAAGTGGTTTATCGAGTTACCACCCCACTATTTTCCTGATTTTGGTTCTCTTGCCATGAACTTTTTGACTCATTTCCAGCTGCTTATACAGTATGAAACTGGTACCAAGCTTTTAACCTCGCTCTGTCAAAATACCGCCACTCACATTTCTGATCATATTCATGAGTGGCAAAGGAGACGTTGTCTCATTAAAGCTCCTATCCCAGATCAACTCCTAGCAGATTGGTTTACGAAGTCCCTCATCCCTGTCATAGCACGAGATGTTGCCATGGGAGGTGCTGTCACTGAAGAACAAGCCATCGCACACGCCCATGTGCTAGACTTAGTTTATATTCAATCTGGCACATTGTTTGATATTCTTCCCGACGCACCTCGTGACGCTAACGACCCCGTGAAACCACTCAAGGGACCCCAAGCCAATGGCATCATTGGATCCCTTCACACCCAGCCTCCTCATCAAATTGTTGGTTCTTCGCACCCCCAGGGTTCGTCCCCATCACCAACATAGGCTGGTCTCAGCACCACCAAGTCATCCGCTCCCACTGCTACTGAAGAAGTGAATTCTGTCTCATCAGCTTCACCTTAGAAGTCCGATAGTAAGAAGAAAAACAAGGGGAAACCTAAGAAATCTTCTGCCTAGCAGGAACAAAAGAGCACTACTGATGACACCAAACAAAAGCGGAAGCTAAAGTATCCTTGTTTACTGTGCGGAGATGATCACTTCTCAAAAGAGTGTCCCCATCGAGACGAAGTCCAAAAGTTTCTTAGGGGTAAACCCACTCCCGCAGTCCTCAACGACTCATTTCCCGCTCAAAACCAGTAGATGATTGCTCAACCTCCCCCAACCCAGGGGGAACCATCCAATACCGTGCATGTTCTCATGGTGCGCAACGAGACAATCAATTTGAACACCCAGTCGCGATCATACGACCCGATCCCTTCGAAGGCACCTGTTGGAAGTAATACTGAAAAATCTTCCGACTCCTTACCTGATGTCACTGTACCATCAACTTCTCTCACCATTGAGAAGCCATCCTTAGATTTGATATTGCGACCGCCCAAGAGCACGATTAGAAAAGTTGTTTTCAATCCTAATGCTCGGGCAGCACAGAATTACAATATCGTAGAAGACTTGGAACAAGCCCCTTGCGCCATGTCCACGCTGGAAGTTTTGCAGAATTGTCCTAATCAATGCAAAACTCTCCTTGCATCAATCGGTGCGGTTGACCCTGATTCTTCGAATACCATCATGTTCCAACTTGACTACTTCAAGCCGAGGCTTTCCCATCAGCTCGCATTCCAAGTAGTTGCAAACATTGCTGGGAAAATTATCCATCGTACCCTTTTGGACGAAGGCCCCTCTACTTCTGTCATGTCGATCGCCTGTTGGAGAGCAATCGGCTCTCCCAAATTGAATCATTCTCCTACCACGTTGAAAGCATTCGACGGGCGTGGCTTTCAACCTCATGGGTTTTTACAAGCTCTCGCAGTCGAGTTAGGCAGAAAGACCATAACCATCAATGTGGAAGTGCTCTCCGCCCCAATAGATTATAATCTCTTGCTTGGTCGCAATTGGTTTTACGCCATGCAAGCGGTAGCCTCTTTAGTCTTCCGCATAGTACAATTCCCCCATCAAGGACGAATTGTTACCGTCGACCAATTAGATTTTTGCACACCGAACACTACTACTCATCCTGGTGACCATGTTCCTTCCATTGGACAAACGTCAAAACAGTATGAGAGTACAGGGGTTGGCCTTTCGAAAGATTCATCTCTCATGGGCGTTTTTCCCACTTCGGACCCCCCTAATCATGTTGCCTCGGTGAACATGATCTTCGTAGAGATTTCATCTCGCTCCGCTGATACTTGGCTTGTACCTGACAAAGCCACAACACACCTGATTGGAGACGCGATGCCTCTTTCGCCCGTTGAACGTATTTACGAGGCTATCCAATCAGCACCGGAGGACCACTTAACTTTGGCCTCCCCACCCTGTTCTCTACACCGGGCATCATCTCTACCTGATCTCTTACTTCGGACTTTTCATTCAGATGAGTCCATCATGCAAGTTATAAATGTTGATGATGGTCCGTGGGATGACCTCCACCATAGGTCGTCTTTTCTTCCACCTTTGGAGTACATAGAGGACAACATTACCACCATCTTTTCACCAGATATCTACCCTTTCCCTCATTCTCCCATACTTACATGTCTTTTAGACTATGAGGGCAACTTGGCCAACATCGAGCCTACCACCCCGGTAGACATTTCAGTAAAACCTGGTGTAGTGGAACACATTTGCATAGGCCAGAAGTGTTCCCTTGAAGAAATAGCTATTGATACGGCCTTATTCAAGCGATTTCAAGACGTATTCGCTTTGTCCTATGAGGAGATGCCTAGGATAGACCCCGCGATTGTTTCTCACGAAATAAAAACCTATCCCGACATCAAACCTGTATGTCAAAAGTTGTGACCAGTACACCCCTGGAAGATTGCACCGATCAAGGTAGAGATTGAAAAACTCTTAAAGGCTGGCTTCATCTATCTTGTCCCGTTGACGGATTGGGTCTCAAACGTCGTTCCTGTGAACAAAAAGCAAGGTACCATTCGTGCCTGTGTCGATTAGCAAGACCTTAACAAGGCTTGTCCAAAGGACAACTATCCGACCCCATTCATCGACAATTGTGCCAGGAGCATCATCTTTTCATTCATGGATGGCTTCTCCGGTTACAACCAGATTGAGATCAACCCAGCCGACCAACATAAGACGGCTTTCATCTGTCCTTGGGGGACGTTTGCATACCGCGAACTCCCGTTTGGCCTTAAAAATGCTGGCGCCACATTCCAGCAAGCCATGTCGTATGCCTTCCATGACATTAAGGACTTTGTGGAACCTTACCTGGACAATCTCCTTGCTCATTCAAAGCAACGTGAGTTCCACATGGATCATCTGAAGGCCATTTTCCTTAGATGCAGATGATACAATATCCATCTAAATCCTCATAAGTGTATCTTTTGCGTAGAGTCTGGACGCCTCTTAGGGTTTATTGTCTTGAAGGATGGGATCCGTATCGATCCCTTAAAGATGGAGGCCATTGTCAACCTACCACCTCCGACTAATGTGACGAAACTTCAAAGTCTCCAAGGGAAGGCAACTTATTTAAGGCGTTTTGTTTGTAACTTCGTGGAGAAGACTCAAGGGTATATAAAGCTGCTTAAGAAGGACGTCCCATTCATTTGGGATGATCAAGCTCAAAAATCCTTCGACAGCATCAAACATGCCATCACACATGCCCCCGTGCTCCAACCACCCAACTATTACCGAGATTACATCTTGTATCTCGCCGCTTCTACTGCCACTATCACCATGGTCTTGGTACAGGAGGATCAAAACGTCCAGGAACATGTAATATACTATGCGAGTAAGGGTCTTACTGACACTGAAACTGGATATTCACATGTCGAAAAACTTGCTTTCGCGGCGGTCATCGCCGTCCAAAAGTTCCGGCACTATATCTTGCTCCACACCACCACTACCATTGCAGACTCAAACCCCATGTACCACATACTGACACGTCAAGTACTTGGGGGCAAGTATTCACGCTGGATTGTGATACTGCAAGAGTTCGGCCTTCTTTTCGAGAAAGCTAAGTCTAAAAAGTCCTTGGTGTTTGCTGCGCTTATTTGTGACCTTCCCTGTCCTGATGTAGAAGTTGAGCACAATGACTCTTTTCCGGATGAATCATTGTTTCTCATCGGTACAACTGATCCGTGATATGGAGATATTTCATTATATCTTCAAACCCAACGCTTCAACCCTCAACTCTCTCGCGATGACCGTCGCAGAATACGTCACCATGCGAAGTATTACCTGATCATCAATGATACTTTGTACCGTTGTGGCGTCGATTCAATTCTTCGACGTTGTCTAACTCACGATGAGGCTAAACGCGTTCTAAATGACTGTCACACTGGGGCATGTGGCGGTCACCTCTCTGGGATGGCTACAGCCCAGAAGATTTTGCGCGCAGGATATTATTGGCCTACTATCTTCAAAGATTTTATTGAGGCCGTGAAGAGATGTCCTCCATGTCAACACTTCCATACAAAGAAGCACACCCATCCTACCCCGTTACACCCGGTTATTGCCATGGGCCCCTTCGCAAAATGGGGCATCGATTTTATGCATTGTAAGCCTACCTCAGCCGGGGGGCATAGTTACATCATCATAGCTGTGGATTACTTCACAAAGTGGGTCGAGGCAATGCCTACATACCAAAACGACGGCAAAACCGCCGCACTCTTCATGTTCAATCATGTAATAGCACGATTTGGAGTTCCTCAGGCGATAGTTATCAATCATGGTTCTCACTTTCAGAACCATATGGTTGATTAACTGAGCGATAGATTGGGTTTTCGCCATGAAAACTCAACACCCTACTACCCGCAGTCCAATGGACAGGTCGAGGCCATTAACAAGGTCTTGAAAACTATGGTCCAAAGGATGGTAGGTATGCATAAGTCCAACTGGCATAATATGTTTTTGCAGCATTATGGGCCTTCAGAACTTCCGTTAAAACCGCCACAGGTTTTACTCATTTCCAATTGGTGTATGGATTGGAGGTTGTCCTTCCTATAGAGTGCAAAATTCCATCTCTACAACTCGCTGTCGAACTTCTTCCTAACACCACTGCCGAGGAAAAATGTTTCCTGTACTTAGCAAAACTTGACGAGTCCCGCCGAGATGCTGCTCTTGCTAAAGAAGCACACAAGAAACGCATCAAAGCTCAATACGACAAGTCAGTAGAACCTCGTATCTTCAACGAGGGTGACCTGGTCCTCACATATGACCAGAAGCATGACACGCTGGGGGCAGGAAAGTTCGAGTCCATGTGGCACAAACTTTACATTGTCAAACGTGTTTTGGAAAAGGGAGCTTACGAGTTTGAAGACTATGATGGAATATCTTTAGGTGAGCCCCATAATGGGCTTTACCTGAAGAGGTACTATGCCTAAACCTATCGTGCATAGACATTCTTGTATATACTGTACATGGCGTGTGTGTGTTTTTGTGTGGTGTGACACATTTATTTTTCAATGTCTCTCGATCTTGTTTCCGCTTCTCATACCATGTCCTGTCTACGTGTGCAGATGGCAACATGCTACAGATTTGCGGACGGCGCCAGCTGGCACACCCGTAACCTTGCCTCGGCATCCTGGGTACTGTATTCCCCAACAGGCGAGCTCATCAGCTCAGGTGGAAGTTGTCTTGGGTTTGCAACCAACAATGCCGCGGAATATCAGGCGGTAATTGGAACCCTAATTGATGCTACTTCTTTGGGCATCGACCACATTGTCATCCATATGGATTCTCAATTAGTGGTTTCCCATCTTAACCGAGTCTACGCTATCTATCATCCCACCCTACTCTGTCTCTTCAGACGAGTACGTCTCCTGGAAAGGTCATTTGAATCCATTCAATACCTGCACATTCCACGAGAGTTAAACATAGTTGTTGACTCAATGGCCAACTTCATTTTAGATTGGTACATCGCACACACATAATACTCATAATATGTGAAAACATTCACGACATGTAAATAATGCATTGTATAAAAAGCATAGCATATGAACAAGATCACATCATTCATCACTTCTAAAAACACAATGTATAAATCGTCGGGAATGTCTGTATATATATATCATCAAAAGTAGTGCTGGTACAAAAATCTGAAGCACAATGGCTTTCAGTAAGTCTCTACAAAATCTGAAGCCTTGTAGCTTTCAGTAGTACAAAATATGAGGCCTCTAAGCTCTCAGTACAAGTATAATAACGTCATCAGCCTGACGCCTGGCTCGTACACCCCTAGGGCAGACAACTCTCTACCGCTGAGCATGGAAACACTCCACTATCCTTGCTACCTTGCGGATTAAGGCATTGAAGCATACAGACGCCCCAACCCCGAACCTCTGCATAGGTCTCGGTAAGTCATCTACTACTAGCTCGGGGACATCCACTGTCAGCTAGGACAAGTTCCTGTACACATCCTCCATCTCCACGATGGTAGCATGAGTACCTGGGGGAACAATTGCTTCTCCACCTCTGTCTCTCCTCGCCAGAAGAGAAACCCCCACGGGGCCCACATCTGCACACACGTCATATACTTGTCAGCACTGCATAAAAAAAATCATAAAGATACAAAACTTAAAAAATACAAGAGTTTTGTTCTTACCGATGTCTCCCCATGCTGTACCCTCGGGCAGCACTAAGTCGAGATCCTCTTTGAAATCCGTACCGTTGTATGGGTAGTCCTCAACCATGAGCAACTGGCCTTCCAGCCAGCTGAAGAACTCGGGACCAAAGCTGATGATAGGGTCCCCACCATGACGGGCCATCACCTTTGCCCATCTGAGCATGTGTGGATCCCTAGGATCCCTGTCATTCAATCGTATCTGTGGGCGCAAGAGAGGGATCCGCTCCAAGAGGAACGATATCACGATCGATCTGTACCCGAACTGCTTGAGCTCTCCCCGCCGACACTTGGTCAGCTGAGCTTGGATGTTAGCGAGGAGACCCTCGCACCAGTTGAAGATCGTGGGGGACATACACTCCTCCGCATAGAGCATATAAGTCTGAGTGGCCATGTGTGGGGCTTGGCTCCCCGCCACTCTAGTAATAGTAAACAATATGGCACGCAGTCGACAGTTTACAACATCCCTAATGGGAATCTTCCCACTAGAGGATCGAGCATGAGCAGTATAATGATGCGTCACCATGTCATCAACAGTGGAATCACTAGCTCGTGATCCGATGAGAACTACAGGGTCCCCTCTCCAGGACAGACTAGTAAGGAAATAGATGTCCTCAACATCTATAGTGAGGATGTGCTCACCAATCACAAAGTGTTGCTGGGCCGCATCCCAGCACCGGAGCATATGTGTCAGCAGTGGGATTTGGGCCCTCATGCCCTGAATCTCAAAGAACTTCAACAAACCACAATTTCTCAAAGCATTCACGCATTGTGGATCTTCGGCGGCTTGTACATCTTGCACCTCGTGTTCTCTTTCCCGCCACTCTAATACCATCTTTGCTTGCTATCAACCTGCCAAAGTGGGCATTTAAACACTGTTAGACCTCACTTCAACCACGGGAAGTCCACCATTTGGGTTTAATTTGATGGTTGGGATATGCGTTTCCGCCGTCGTACTGTGCTATTGTACACAGTGCGATGACGTCGCACTCCATGTTTTCGGGAATTGCGCTGAGTAGGTCTCATCGCAGTTCCCGAAAGGGCAGATTACGACGAGTCGAGGGCGCAATAGCCCTCCATAAATCCATAAAAAAAACCTTAAAAATGGACCTAAAATCAAAATGTAATCCACTACAATTTTGTTGGATGAAGTTTAGGCTTACCTGCTCCACACGGTGGATGAAATGGCGACTCGTAGCTCCCGGAATCGATGAATGAAATTTTGGCTTCAAATTGGCACTTCTTCTCCCAAATTGGCAAATGAAACAATGGTGACTATATTTGACCCATTTTTCTATTTATAAATGAAATAGAATATTCTTTTTTCAAATATTTGATTCTTTGAGGTCATTTGCTATAGTTTTGATCATCTTCAATCATATTTGGAATATCGATTGATTATTTGACCTAGTTTCCAAGTGTGCAGGGGTTGTTAAGTGGTCTTTTGTGTCGTTTCTCACATTACAACGGTCATCTATGGTATGAACTCTCCCTTGAATGTTTTGTCATTATTTTGCAACGGTTAGATTGTAATTATATTATGATGATGAGCTTACTCTTCGTTTGTTCTCGTGCTCTTAAAACTATGAGAATAAATACCGAGTTGTGATTTATCACTTTTCCGGGCTCGTTAAACTCCTACGGAAAAGGATACCCCCCAGAGTCTACCTTTAAGCTCTTTTTAGGCTCTCGAAAAATGAAAAGATTGCCAAGCGAACTTGTCGCATTCACGCTTGTTAAAGTATTTGAATGGTCGTCTTTCTGGTGATAGTTTACCCCTTTTTTGGACCAGGGGGCACTATTTACGAAAAAGGTATACTCCAGCCAATCATGACTGGAAGAGTCCTCTCCCGCGTTGTTTTACCCTTTTTCAAGCGATGAGGCTAACTTTTCGAAAAAGGACCATTGGAGTCTTCTTTAGTTCTTTTCAGACTCTCTAAATATGAAATGACGACCGAGTTTACCTTCTATGGACTCGTTAAATTCCTACATTGAAGGGCCCGCCATGGGACGAGCCCCTCCTATCCCAGGTTTGAAAAAGATTTGGGATTGGACTCATCTATGAGATGAGCTATACCGAGCATCTGGTTACCCTCATCAAGCTCGTAAAAAACACATGAGGCACTCATCATTCATGATGGGGAAAAATGAAATCTTTTATGTTATACACTTTACCAGTGGCAATACGTAGTCGTTCTTGAACATGGCACTCATCTGCATTTGCATACTGTACTTGGGTCATCCGTTTGTCCTCGAGTTTTACCTACTCCCCGAGTCTTGTTACTCCTTTGAGTCATTCAAAGAAAGCTCCCCTCATCAATTGCATTAGGAGTTAGTGTTGCACTCATCATGCCAATACTGCCAAGTCATGCCATGCCCATGTTCAAGAATACGTCCACCATTTATCATCTGCAGTCAGTACGCCCGTCACCTTGTCGGTCTACTCTGAGTCAGTCTTGCATGTTACTACACCGTCCGATCTACTCTACACATCTTTTGTCGTGTTTCATGTCGATTGATGGGGGATTCATCATGGCCCTCTTTCAACGGATTCATCCTTGTCGACTTCAGCTCATCTTCCGAGGATTGAATCTACAAACCAACCAAGTACCTTGGCCCTGCATGCCTCAATGGCAGGTTACCTTGCTTTCAACATGGGTCTACATCATTGACTCTTGATTGAAAGATTTCATCTTGCATTCGACTTCAACTCACTTATTCACGCTTGGTGATATGTACTGTGATACCTTGGGAATAATTGACATTAATGGTGATCTCCCTCACGCTTGTTAACGGTTTACATCAATGACCGGTAATCAAGTGGTTTCTACCATGTTCGACATCAAGACATTTGTAATCACATGGTTAGATTCGTATCATTGCTGGTTCGGCTTGAAGACCCTGGGGAATCATATTTTACCCAGGTTGTGATGGAGTTTGTCTTGAGTTATATTACACGGATCCACATTTGTATTGGTTATGGTTGTGTTATCATCTCATCATGGATCTACGCTTGTGTCTACTAGCCATGATTGTGTTCAGTCGATCATTACTACCATGGATCTGCATTGTATTGGTCGGCAGCCATGTTGTGAGTCATTTGAAACTGTGTACTCAGAGTCAGTTGTACTGCAGCAGCGTCCTTCGTCCGACAAGTCCATTGCCATTCCTTCTATCAAAGCATTTCACCTATCTATTTTCAAACAGCTTCATGCTTTCAAGGGCATTCTGTTACACCTAAAATCTTCCCATCATGAAATTCAGTGTATACACCCCTGAAGTTACTTTGATTGAGTGATTGACCTGGAAGGATTTGTACCCATTTGTACTAGGTTTTGAGAGGTCGTCGTAGGTTGCACTCATGCAACATGCGACGTCGCAACTTGCTCCATTGTAGGGTGCGACGAAGTCAGTTAAATGGCAAAAATAGCTTCTTCTCGAAGCTTGCTGACTTGGGACCCTATCCCTGACCTCTTGGAAGAGTTGGCATTCAATTCCTATCATTTTGGAAGGATCCCTTAAGCCTCTCCTATCATATCCATACCTTATCCACTTAGTCCTATTTAAATTAAGCTCACTCCCATCCCAAGGGGAGGAAGTCTATGGTACTCTTATGTTGGTGAAACTAAGCCCAATAGATCTAACACTCTAGCTTGGGGAACATCCACTTCTCTCTAGGAGCTTTGGCATGGCTTGTCGGAAGGAGCTTGCAACGTTAAGGCAATGGTTGTAATCCTCTTTTCTATTGTACTTCTCCTCTCTTCAATACAATTAATATAATTGCTTTCCATAAATATTGTCTCTTTGATGATGTTTAGAGTTTTCCTCCTTAACTGTTAATTTAGATCTGTCATGTGAGATATATGCTTTCACTTCTCGTGGTCTGTTACATGTTCAACAGGGTTTAGCTACTCGCAATCTAGCAGCGCTAAAGCATTGGATCAACGAAGGAGAAAGGGATCTACAAATCTAAGGTAAACGATCTACTCTTACATTTGTATTTCTATATGATCTAGGAAAGTATTTTATGTTCTGTCCTATTTGTTCTAGACTTACGTTAAGCTAGGGAGATCAAGCCTTGAGTCCGCTCTCGGTAGATTGTCCGCGAAACACTAGGTAAAGCCCAAATTGGTCAAGAAGTTGTCTATCCTGCCGTACCATGTCCTAGGTGCTTGTTTCAAACCGTACAAGGCTTTCTTCAATTTGCACACATGTGACTCCCTGTCATGTGTCTCAAATCCGAGTGGTTGCTCCACATACACTTCCTCTTCGACTACACCATTCAAGAAGGTTGTCTTGACATCCATCTGGTGTATCTTCCACTTCATCATTGCAGCCAAGGAAAGAACTGTTCTAATGGAAGTGTATCTGACTACAGGTGCAAAAGTCTCTTCATAATCTATCCCCTCTTTCTGGGAGAAGCCATGAGCCACAAACCTTGCCTTGTATTTCTCTATGATGCCCTCTGCAACATGCTTGATCTTGTAGATCCACTTGGAAGTCACAACAGACTTCCCTTCTGGTCTCGAGACCACATCCGAGACATCATTCTTCATGCAACTTTTCTAAAATGCATAATATACATCCTAAATCTAGGAACATAAGCATGTACATGACTGAACATTATTAAAGTAATCATATATACAGGAAATAACAATTCAAATACTTATCTTTGTTTGCTTGTTAGGTGGACTCCCTCTCAATCTTTGCCTCCTTGCAGGAACTACTGGAGTGTGCTCCCTCTTGATCTTTGCTTCCTTGCAGGAGCTACTGGAGTGTGCTCCCTCTTGATCTTTGCTTCCTTGATTATCTGTCTTTGTATATCCATCTTGGACCACTACGCATGCTCATAAGTAGAGCTTCTAAGCGATCAATGGCTATGGATGAGTCTTTGTCTTCATGTCACCATGGTCATATGTTCTTGATCTAGAACTTCATTTATCTTTCTCGATGTACCTTTCATGTTAGCGGACAACATCATCCTTCATACAACACCACAGTGCATAAGTACAATCTTAAGTGTCAAAACCCTAATCAATGAATGTCTTCTATCATTCACCTACATTGATACTTTTACTAGGGTGATAAAACAAGTCTAAAAATAATCAATATTGTACTAACCTCAATAATATGAAGACAAACATATCATAAACTTAATCATGAACAGATTTCAAAACATACCTGTATCTCCTCAAGTCATACCTGTCGGGATTGCTTGTAGTCTTCTCATGTAAGGCCTTAGCCTCAACTCCCTCTGGAACTGGAATCTCTTCACTTATGTAGGTGTCCAAATCATTCTCTTCTAGGATTAACCCAATCCACTTTGATTTGATGAAGCTAGATCTGGAGTTGGCTAGGGTTTGATAGAGAAACCCTAAAAATCCAAACTTTGAATTTCAAACTTCTAATTGGATGAAAAGATGCGCCTTGCTGAGCTGATCAAGCTGACATACTTCAATTTTGAAATCTCCAAAATTTGACCCCTCAAAATTGACTTTGAAAGTTTCGGATCTGCAACTTCTGTCAAATTCTGGTTTTCTGATTTTCTGGTCAAAATCCCGAACTAGGGTTTGATAGAACCTGGGGTTCTACCCAACCAAAAACTTTCATCTTGGTCTCTAAATTTCGATTTTTCTGAGGAGCATCCAGTTGTGGTCTCAGATTCAAGAAATTCCAACTTTCTTTGAAACCCTAATTTCCCGCAGCAGTGACAAACCAAAAATGAAAGTGCCCAAAATCCAATTCTGTTTGGACAGAAATATATGCCATATTGTTTCTGATGTATCTCCGAAATTTCGAATCCTCAAGGTCTGAAACTTCGGCCTATGGTAGACGGACCTGTCATCTTTCCAACCCCACAGATCAGAGCTCAAATGGATTCTCTGAGAGAGGGAGATATGCCAAGTGTCGCAACGTGACCTATTTATATGATGAAACAGTATAGCGAACTTGTACGGCGTGCCACGTGTCACTGTTTCAACTTCGGCCTCTGAAACCCGGACCTATGAAACTACAGTTCTTGCCCTAACTGTCACTTTTTACAGAATTCCATTTGGAGCTTCCTAGCCCGAGATATGACCTTTTGTCTAGGTCACTTGTTTAGGACTACATTCTGAAAGAGGCAGAAACCCAAACTTGTACGGATCATGTCTCACAAAGTACAACGAATCATAGGTTGTCCTTCGGACACAAGGTACATGGACATTTCATCTTCGACCTATAAAAGTTTCAGATCCTGAACCTTCGCCAAAACTAAGTTATAACGAAAGTGCCATGATGATTGGTTTTTATTATACCAAGCCCTAGCTTCTGATTTGTCACAAGTGCAACAACTGTCATAAATGCCATACCATGCCTTCCTTCAGGCGAGCTCTGATACCATGTTAGTTTTTCAGCATTTAATTCAATCTGATCTAGGATCTTAACTGAGAGAACAACATGTACAGCATATCAAACACAAGAGACAAGAGGCACAAAGCATTTCACCGAGGAAAACCAAGAAGGTGAAAAACCCCGCAATTTCCTCAGAGATAGAATGAGCATCAATACAAAGATCACAAAGATCAAACCCCACAACAAGAGATATTCTCCTAGCAGCTGCTCCTCCTCCACTTGTGCACACTCCTCTCTCTCACTAATGTGAAGTGAGTGAGTGTGTGAAATCAATAAATGAGAGAGTCACACTCTCTATTTATACTTTACTGCAATTGACTTTTAACTCTAACTAGGTCGGCCCCAACTTAACCACTTAACATAATGCTAACTGGGTCGACCCCACTAGGTGGTTTAATAACCCTTTAACCCACATGAGTCATAGAGGGCCGACCCCACCAAGGTGGTCTAATAACCCATCAAGTATAAGTTACGACACTTACAATATAACTTGCGACACTTGCAAGTACAAATGATGACACTTCCAATCGGAGGAATAATACATCTCCGTTGGGGATACAATAAAGTACAAATGTAATACATACAATATACAAGTGAATATCTTCTGAAGTTACAAATACATCAACAACAACAACCTATTGGAAAGATCTCGAAAAAACGAACAACTTTTGGTAGGTCTAGATGTTTTCAGCCACTCTAGGCTCGTTTTGGGCTTCAAATGGCCCTAGAAGTTTGGGACCTAAAAAAGTGTAGAAAATTGCCAAGGAAGTGGAGAACCATTGTGATTCAGTGGAAGAGGTGGGTGACCACTGATATCCACTTTGATCATAAATAGATATGTTGTGTGATTTGTGTCTTGTTTGACAGTAAGGAGTCAAAGACCAAATTGCAAACATGCAATTCATGGATTGCATTGTACACATCTAAAAGAATGTAATAGCTTCAAATCAAGATGAACATGTTAATTCGGGCCCTATTGTTTGAATAAAAATTGTTTTTTGCTCATAATCCTATCATGTGTTGTGTTTTCCTACAATCTTTTAGTGTTTTTCCTTGCCATCTATTTAGCAACTTTCATTAAATTTTTGTGTGTAGAGTTAGATTTTGTAATTGTAGCACTCAAATACATCAAGCTTAGTTATGCAACAATTGTTGCTTGAGTTTGCATTGCTTCGTGTTGCACCAAGTGGTATCAATAGTATTTGTTCTTATAATTTTGTACTTTGATGTAGAAGAGTAAATAAAAACTTCATTCTTTCGAACTTTTACATATCTTTTAATATTAGCTCACTTTATTAAAAATTGTTTTTTTTTTTAAATAGGTATTGGTTTCAAGTCTTCTCTTTGTTAGTTAATTTTCCAAAAAGTGCATGTAACTTCTAATTTTAAGTTACTTTATTGTAAAAGTGCATCTCACTTGTTTTATAAAAGTGAGTCACTTAAAAGTGTAAAGTCTTTTAGTTCTTACATGCAATATTCAAAGCAACATTATTGTACAAGTGAAGTTCATTTATTTTATAAAAGTGGGTAACAAAAAGCAACATTATTGTAAACTAAGTTTAAAAGATTAAGTTTGGGAAGAGGGGGATTTTTTTTTTGCCATGTAGATCGATCTTCTACCTGCCACGTGTCTGTTTGAAGTCACCGTCAACCATTTTTCAAACGAGCATAACTTCCTCATCTAAAGACTGTTTTCAGTGCCATTTTTTAAAACCACCTATTTTTTCAAGATCTTTGCATCCAAACCATTAGTTTCTGTTTTTGAAGCCTGCATATTCCAGTATGGTCACCCCATGTAATATTTTGCTTACCAGTTCCAACTACTTCTCATGGAAAGCCTGTATGGAGACTCATGGGTTAATCAAAATGTCTATTTCTAATGACTTAAGATTCCACCTTCAAGGAATTGATGATCCAGAAACAGCTTGGGAGAAGTTGAAAACTGTGTTTGGTAAACACAATGAAATTCGAAGTCATCAGCTTGAAAATGAGTTGATTATCCTAAATCCAGGTGATTTCTCTTGCATACAAGACTATTTGTCTAAGTACAATACCCTTAGATTCTTACTTGATTAATGCCGCATAAAAAGAAAAGACCAACAATGTATTTTCATATTCTTTCCAAGCTTGGTCCTACCTTTTCTATTTTTGTATCTACCTTTTACTCCATGAAAGAATTTTTGGGGCTTCACTATAAAAAAAAGCTCACTCTTGAAACCTTTTGTGATTCCTTGATTAGAGAGCAAGATAAGCTCATACATCTTGAAATAATTAGCAAAGTAAATACATTTAACAAAGCCTTAGTGGCACAGCAAAAAGAGAAGTCCAAGCATCCCAAGAAGCAACATCATCGCTATAATAAGCAAAACAAGGTTCCCAAACCCTCTTAGCCAACTCATCCTTCCAAAAATGACAAAGGAACCAAATCAAAAGGTAAGAAGAATGAGAGTCATTGCAACTTTTGTGGAAAAGATAATCATGATGAATCTAAATGTTTCAAGAAGATGGCAACCTTAGAAGCAACAATGAAGAAGCACAACATCAACCTTGATTCATCTTCCAAAACTACATCTCATGGCCATGCACTTTGTACTTCTAGTTTTTCCTTTAATGCATTTTTTTCTTCTTCTTCGAATAAGTGGCTCATTGATTTTGGAGCAACTTATCATATGGTCAAGGAAAAAGCCATATTTTCTACTATGAATGAATGTAACACCAAACAAATATTTATTGGTGATGATAGATCTCTTAGTGTTGTAGGATCTGAAACAGTTTAGGTAGATGATGGCCAGTTTAATGATGTACTATGTGTTCCAAGAATTTCCGGCAATTTGTTGTCAGTCTATCAAATTGAAATCACGCATTCTGGTGAAGGAAAAATTGTAACGTTTACGCCTCACCAAGTTGTAATCAATGATTTTAAATATCCTAAGCATGTCCTAGCCACTGGAATTGTTGACGATATTACCAGGTTGTACAAATTTAACAACTTTGTGTCATCATATTTTCCTTCAGTTTTTGTTGCTCATAGTGACGACTTAAGCAAACTTTGGCATGAACAATTTGGTCACTTAAATTATTTTTTATTGCAACAACTATGCAAAGAATATATGGTGACAAGTATTCCAATGGTATCTTGCGAGGATGGTGTTTGTTTCGTTTGTGTACTCGGAAAACATCATCGAGACAATTTTGACAAGCGTGCCTCTTGGCATGCCTCAACCCCCTTGCAACTTGTGCATAGCGACTTGTGTGGTCCTCTTACATCTGCTTCATTTTATGGTTTCAAGTATTTCTTAACCTTCATTGATGATTAATCCAGACGCACTTGGGTATATTTTATGAAACTTAAGGGTGAAATATTTGACATGTTCTTGGCCTACAAGGCCCTTGTTGAAAAACAATCTGGTCATCAAATTCTTAAGTTAAGAGCTACTAATGGGGGAGAATATGTTAACAAGAAGTTCACTACTTTCTGCACTGGACATGGAATCCAACAACAACACATTGTTCCATATACACCATAGCAAAATGGTGTTGCTGAGCAAAAAAAAACGCAATTTAAAATAAATGGCTAATTGTAAGCTCCAAGCTAAGGGACTAAGTCTTCAATTTTGGGTTGAAGCCTTAAATTGTGCAAATTACATAGTACTTAATTGCACCCCCACTAAAGCTTTGCAATGTATCACACCAGAAGAAGCATGTAGTAAAATGAAACTACATGTAAGTCACTTCCGTGTGTTTGGCAATGAAGCTTGGGCTCATATTCTTGGTGAAAAATGAAAAGAAATGCAGCCTAAAGGTGAAAAGTGCAAATTTGTTGGATATTTTGAAGATGTTAAAGGCTATAGACTTCTTCAACCACATTCTCATGATATAACTATTAGAAAAGATGTTAAATTTCATGAAAATATATTGGTCTACGATCCTAATTCGACGTGTATGCTATATGTGGCCTACAAGCCATCTTCGGTGCTTGTGCCATCTTCTACTCCCAACTTCCTTGCCAGTGTTCCTACTCCAGCTTTTGATGATGACAATGAGAATGAAAATCCATCTTCTCCTGCTTATTTTCCTCCAGTTGCACTAGTACAACTGCTTCCTCGATGGGCTCGTTCAACATGCGAAGCGACTGGTGATCTCGTTATGATACTAGAGATCTGCGCCAAACATGTTCTTAGTTCCAACGAACTACTTCTCTTTTGGCTCAAGTTTTAGAGAATCATAATCCATATACATTTGCATAAGCTTTAGGGAATTCAAATTGGGATGCAGCTATGGATGGAGAATATCATTTCTTAATGGCGAACAATATTTGGGATCTTATACCTCTTCTGAAAGGAATAAAACTTGTCAAATGTAAATGGGTCTACAGAACTGAGTATACATCAGATGAAAGCATTGAAAGACTGAAGCAAGGTTAGTTGCCAAACGATTTTCCCAAGTTGAAGGAATTGACTACAATGAAACATTTTCCCCTGTTGCCAAAATGAACTCCAATTGCTTTGCTCTTGCCTTTGTAGCCTTACATAAATGGGAGGTCCATCAAATGGATGTCAAGTCCGCCTTCTTGCATGGGGATTTGCAGGAAGAAATTTTAATGGAAAAAACTCTTGCCTATATTCAGAATGACTCTAGCCTTGTCTGTCGCCTTAAGAAACTCTTATATGGCCTTAAGCAAACTCCTCGAGCCTGGTATGCCAAAATGGATAGCTTTCTCCTTGACATTGGTTTTTCTAAATGCCATTATGACCCCAATGTCTATACCAAGAAAGTAGGAAGCCATCTCACCATCCTTGTTCTTTATGTTGATGACCTTATTCTTACTAGCAATGACCATAAACTTTTAACCCATATGAAAACTAGTCTTAAGCAAAAATTTGAAATGACCGACTTAGGACATTTGCATTATTTTATTGGCCTCCAAGTCTTGCAAACCAAAGAATGAATCTTTCTTTCTCAGTGTACGTATTCTTGTGACCTTCTTCGTCGCTCTTACATGGAAGATTGTAAACAAGCCCCATCTCACTTCTAGTCTAGATTCAAACTTTTTGCCACATGCACTTCACCTAAAGTAGATGCCACCTTGTATTGTCAACTTGTTGGTAGTCTCTTATACTTGAATCATACCCATCCGGATCTTTCCTTTGTTATTGGTCTTGTTTCTTGCTATATGCAAACACCCCATGAAAGCCATTGGAAAGCATAAAAAAGGATACTTCGGTATATTTGGGGTACAGTTCAGTTTGGGATTCATTACAGTTCAGAGGGGGACTCCTTTGTTGGTTGGTTTCACTGATTTAGACTGGGTCGAAAACCCTGATGATCGAGAGTCTACGGCATTTTATGTTTTCAGTCTTGGTTATAGACCTATCACTTGGGCTTGTAAGAAACAACAAGCTCTTGCACTTTCTTCATCTCAAGCAAAGTATCGAGTTGCAGCTAATGCAAGGAAGGAAGCTTTATGTCTTTGGAAGATCCTTTCAGAGTTTGGATACGAGCAACAACATCCAACTACCCTTTGGTGTGACAATTAGACTGCCATCAACCTCACCAAAGACCCTATTCAATGAAGCAAACACATTGAGCTACATATGCACTTCATCATAAAGCTTGTTCATGATCGCATTCTTGAAGTGGTCTTTTTCCCTACAGATGATCACGTTGTAGACATCTTCAAAGTCTCTAACAAAAGCAAAGTTTTTTTAACTTCGATCTATGTTAGGTGTCTAGGAATTTGGCATTAAGGGGGGATAGGCTCTAATGCCTACTTTCTTCTCCTATAGTGTCACTTTGTAAATCCTTCAATCCTACCCCAAGTTGCTCTTAAGGGGGAATGTTAGGATATTTAGACACTTGGGAGTTAGTTAAGATCAAATTGTTATAATATATTTGTTAGGTAATGCATTTGTATATATGTAATCTGATGGTCACAATATGTTCTTGACATAGAGTGATCTGATGGTTCATCTTCTCCTCGATCTTGACCATTGATCCATGGCTTAACACCTGATTGGTCCATGATCCCTATTTAAAGAGCATGGAAGGTCATTTGCTAGTTGATTGATTATGAGAAGCTCATTTGTTACAATCTTTCTTTTGCATAATAATATTGCATCGAGTAGCTATTTGGCTGGGGTCATGGCGTGTTTCCCTCTTCGAGGGTTTAAACCGCGTAAAAACATTGATGTGCTGATCTGTGATCTATTTGTGTGAGCAGTTGCTCAAAGTGTTCAATCTCTTGGAGATATCATGTGTAATCGAACATGAGACCCGAGCCCTGTTTATCCTCTCCTTGACATAGGGGATATTATTGGCTTTCAATATGTAGGCAGGAGACTAGAGCTTCAGGAGGTGTCAGGAGATCAGGTGGTGTTGCTTAATTGATCAGGGACTCGTCTCAAGGCAGGGTTTCTATGGTCTCCTCTAATGAGTTCAACTAGTTCATGTGGATTCAGACTCACGCGTTATCTTCATTACCTAGAGACAACTACATTGCAGTGTGTTATATTCCTCCATACTCATCTCAGTTTTCTATTCATAGTGATTTAGTTGGGGACCACTACATTGACTTATAAGCAGACATTATTCAGTACTCTATGGTTGGAGAGGTCATCCTTCGGGGGACTTCAATGCCCACACCAGAGATCTCTAGATTCATCTTCATGATCATTCTAAGGATGCATTTTGTAACCAAAATATTGATTCGGATTCAGTAGGACTCCACTGCACATCCGATGATATGTTCAAGCTTATTACAGCATATGGAAAACACCTTTTGAGGCTTGGGGAATCTCACAAGCTTTTGATCCTCAATGGCCTCTCTTGTTGCCCTGAGTTCGACCACTTCACATGTCACGCTCATAGTGGGGGGCTAGTGTAGTGGATTATGTCATTACTAGCCAAAATTTGCTTCCCCACATATGCCATTTTTCGATAACCCCCATCCCTTTAGCCAACCATGCCCTTTTCTACTTCTCCCTCCAAGTTATCCCCCCCCCCCCTCCCTCAACCCCCCCTCCCCTAGGCCCTGTTATCGGAAAATCTACCAAAAGCGGACTTAAGGCGTGATCTCCCTAGCTCAATGTAAGTCTAGAACAAATGAGACAGAATATAATCGACTCCCCTAGATCAAATAGAAGTGCAAACGAGTGGATAGATCACCTTACCTCAAGGTTGCATATCCTTTTGCTCTTTGTTGACCTGATACTCCAGTGTCGTCAAATCTCAAGCTACAAGGCCCTGTTGAACAAACAGAAACCAACAAGTAGTAAAAGCATACATTTCATATGATTGATCTAAGTTAAAAGTTAAGGAAGAAAACTCTAAATATCATCAATGAGACAATCATTTATGGAAAGAGATTATATTACTGTATAAAAGAGTGGAAATACATAGAAGAGTAAGGATTACAACAAAGCCCTAACGTTGTTATCTTCCTCCAACAAACCAAGCCAATGCCTCTAAGGAGAAAATGGGTGCCTCCAATGGATGGATGATGATCTTCCTAAGCTTATTTCACCAACATATGGATGCCATAGCCTTCCTCCCTTTGGAATGGGAAGGATCTTCATATATATAGGACTAGGAGGATAGGGTAGGTTGAGATAAAGTGGGAGAGGACTAAGGGATCCTCCCAAAGGGCTACGGAACCGAATGCCAGCGCCCCCTATAGGTTAGGGATACAGATCCAAGTCACACACCTTCGAGAAATAGCTCGAAGATGCCCTTTATCCACTTTAACTGACATCGTCACAGGCTGCATTAGCACAACCTGCGTCATCGCATGTTGCACAAAGGTGACCTGCGACGACCTAATTAGACTCTATGGAAATAGGTCAGTATCTCTTCCAGTTTAACTTCTTAGTCATGGGAACTTCAGGGATGTTTACACTGAGTCTTATGGTGGCAAGATTTAGGTGTAACAGAATGCCCCCCAAAGCATGAAGCTGTTGGGACTTGACAGGTGAAATGCTTTGATAGAAGGATGGCAAGGACTTGTAGGAGGCAAGATGTTGTTGCAGTACAACTGACCCTGAGTACACAGTCTCGTATGACTCACTTCATGGCTGCCGACCAATACATTGCAGATCCATGATAGCAAAGACCGACTGAACACAATCATGGCTACTAGACACAATCGTAGACCCATGACGAGATGATAACACAGCCACGACCAATACAAAAGTGGATCCGTGTAATATGACTCAAACAATCTCCATCGCAACCTGGGTAAAACATGACTCCCTAGGGCCTCCAAGCCAAACCCGCAATGATACGAATCTATCCATGTGATTACAAATGTCTTGACGCCGAACATGGTAGAAACCACTTGATTACCAGTCATTGGTGTATACCGTTAACAAGCGTGAGGGAAAATCGCCATTAATGTCAATGATCCCCAGGTATCATAGTACATATCATCAAGCACGAATGAATGAGTTAAAGTTGAACGCTCAACAAAATCTTTCAATCAAGAGTCAATGATGTAAACTCATGTCGAAAGCAAGGTAACCTGCCATTGAGGCATCCAAGCCCAAGGTACTTAGTTGGTTTCTAGATTCAATCCTCGGATGATGTGTTGAGGTCGACAAGGATGAACCCGTCGAAGGAGGGCCATGATGAATCCCCCATCATTGACACGAAACTCGATAACAGATGTTTCGAGTAGATCAGATGGTACAATAACGTGCAAGGCTAACTCGGAGTAGACCGACATGGTGGAAGGTGTTCTAACTACAAATGATGAGTGGTGATTGTATTCTTGAACATGGGCATGGCATGACTTAGCAGTAGTGACATGATGAGAATGACGTCAATTCCTAATGCAACTGACAATGGAAGTATTCTTTGGATGACCCAAAGGAGTAACAAGACTCCGGAAGTAGGCAAAACTCAAGGACAAACGGATGACCCAAGTACTGTATGCAAATGCAGATGAGTGCAACGTTCAAGAACGACTAAGTACTGCCATAGGTAAAGGTGTAACATAAAAACTTTCATTTTTCTCCATCATGACTGATGAGTGCCTCATGTGTTTTTTACAAGCTTGATGAGGGTAACCAAATGCTCGGTATAGCTCATCTCATAGATGAGTCCAATCCCAAATGTTTTTCGAACCTGGGAAAGGAGGGGTTCGTCTCATGACGGGCCCTTCAATGTTGAGTTTTAACGAGTCCATAAAAGATAAACTCGGTGTCATTTCATATTTAGAGAGTTTGAAAAGAACTAAAGAAGACTCCAAAGGTCCTTTTGCGTAAGGTTAGCCTCTTCGCCCGGAAAAAAGGGTAAAACAACGTGAGAGAGGACTCTTCCAGTCATGACTAGCTGGAGTATTCCTTTTTCATAAGTTGTGCCCCCTAGTCCGAAAAAGGGGTGAACTATCACTAGGAAGACAACAATTCAAATACTTTAACAAGCGTGAACGCGACAAGTTCGCTTGGCGATCTTTTCCTATTTTGAGAGCCTGAAAAGAGCTTAAAGAAAGACTACAGGGGGGTTCCTTTTTTGTAGGAGTTTAATGAGCCCAAAAAAGTGATAAACTATAACTTGGTGACTTATTCTCATTGTTTCACGAGCACAAGAAAGAACAAAGAGTTAGCTCGGCTGTCATTAATAATTGAATTTAATGAGCGAAATAATGACAAAAAGATGATCGAAGAGTTGTTCATACTTGATAATACTTACGAGATGATCATCACGACAAAGAATGGCATTAATTAGGCACCTAACTTCACCTGCAGCTCAAGACTAGGTCAAAAAAGGTTAACCAAATGTTTAAATGCGGTAAATAACCCAAATTATAGTAAAAAACCCACAAAAGCATCAAATTATAAAAGGAATATTCCATTTTTTGTTATAAAAAGGGTGAAATAGTGAAAAAGAATTACAATTGTTTTTTACCAAGTTTGGAGAGTGTGAAGTGTCGTTTGGAGCCAAATTTCGTTTGCTGATTCTGGGAGCCACGATCCACCATTTCGCGAGCCGTCAGAAACAAGTAGGCCTAAACTCAGTTATGCAACTTTTCAGTGGATTAGTTTTATGTTTTTTGCTTAAATTTTATGGCTTTGAGTTGTTTTGATGGGGGGAATTGCGCCCACGGGTCGGCGCAAGCCCTCCTTACGGGAACTGCAACAACCATGCATCGTCACAAGACCCGTAAGGTCCGTTTGCGACGACATCGCACTGTCTGTAAAGACGTCCTGCGACGACTGAAACGCCCAATTACAATTCAATACCCAACCAAAATGAAAACGTTTTGAAGCATGGGATGAGTTCTAATAGTTCTTATTTGTCTTTCTTGACAGGTTCACGGTGACAAACATGGTCATAGAGTGGCGAGAACGAGAGCATGAGGTCAATGATGCTCAGGCCGAAAATGACCCTCAATGCATTGTTGAATTAAGGAACTGTGGGTTACTCAAATACTTCCGAGTGCCGGGCATGAGGGCCCAAGTTCCGCTACTGACACACATGATCCGATGTTGGGATCTAGCGCAACAACACTTCGAGATCAGGGTGCATCCATTGAGTATAGATGTCGAGGACATGTATTTCATGACAGGGTTATCCCGGAGGGGAGGACCTATATCTCTCACTGGATCACGCGGAGGTGATCGGACAATGGCTGACATGATTACTCAGTATTGCCCTAAAGGCACTGCATCTATTGGTGGGAAAATTCCCATCAAGGAGATTCGAGGCCGTCCTTTACATATTGTGCTCTACACTCTAGTGAGGGTGGCGGGGAGTTAGCCTACTCACCTTGCGAGCAAGACACAGTTGATGTACGCGGAGGAGTGCATGGCTCCCAGGGTATTCAACTGGTGTGAGGGACTCCTTACCAACCTCCGGAGTCAATTGACCAAGTGTCGGCGCGGGGCGTTGAAACAGTTCGGATATGGATCCGTGGTGATATCTTTTCTATTGGAGCAGGTACCTCATCTTCGTCCTCAGGTGGACTTGGATGACCGAGATGCCAAGGATCCTCACATGACCAGATGGGCAAAGGTGATGGCCTGCCATGGTGGCGGGGGTCCCATCATAGGCTACGGCACAGGGTTCTTTACTTGGCTGGAGGGACGTCTCCTCATGATAGAAGATTATCCGTACCACGGGACGGATTTCAGAGGTGATCGCGACCTGGTGCTTCCCAAGGGAGCACAATGGGGTGACATCGATAAGAACAACAACTTTGTGTTTTTCATTTTATATATATATGATTTTTTTGGAGTAGTGTTGATGACTTGACATTTTGTGCAGATGTGGGTCCATCGCGGCCAGTTGGAGTCTCAATCATTGTGAGGAGAGGAGAGGTGCCAGTGGTGGGTCCCGCGATGCATGATGCCATTGAGGAGGTAGAGGAGGTCTATGAGAACCTCAACAGGTTGAAACTGGATATCCCAGAGTCGGGTGTCCGTGATCTACCTCCGGGTTACCAGAGGTACACCGTCGGGGTGTCTACATGTTTTGGCACGCTGTTGGCTAAAGTGGCAAGGACCGTAGTCTGCTATCATGGGCAGCCTAGGGATTAAGTTTATGTTTATGTACTGAAAGCTTATGAGCTTCATCTTTTGTAGAGACTTACTGAAACCTAGCATGCTTCAGATTTTTGTATCAGCACCATCATTTTGTACCAATTTATATATATATATACAGACATTTTCGGTGGCTTTATACATTATGTGTTCTATGGATGATTGATGTGATCTTGTTTACATGTTTGCTTATAAAATGGATTATTTACATGTTATGTATGCTTTTATATTTTTTATGAATATGTTATGTGTGTGCAATGTACCAATCTAGAATGAAGTTGGCCATTGAGTTAGCAACTGTATTCATGTCTCGTGGAATGTGCAGGTATTGAATAGATTAAAATGACCTTTCCAGAAGACGGACTCGTCTGAAGAGATGGAGTAGAGTAGGGTCGCAGATAGCATAAATCCGATTAAGATGAGAAACCACTAGTTGCGAATCCAAATGGATGACAACATGGCTCATACCCAAGGAAAGAGCGTCGGTAGGGTTCCAATAACTACCTGATATTCTGCGGCATTGTTGGTTGCGAAACCTAGACAAATTCCTCGTGAGCTAGTAAGCTCGCAGGTGGGAGAATAGAGTACCTAGGCTGTCGAAGCAAGGTTACATGTATGCCGGCTGGCGTCGTCCGCGAATCCGTAGCAAGTTGTCATCTGCACATGCAGACAGAACATGGTATAAGAAACAGGAAACAAGATCTAGACACACTAAAACAAAAGCAACACACCACACAAAACACACACGCCATGTACAGTATATACAAGATGTCTATGCGTGAAAGGTTCAGGCATAGTACCTCTTCAGGTAGAGCCCATTGCAGAGCTCACTCGAAGATATTTCATCATAGTCCTCTAGTTCGTAGGCTCCCTTCTCCATAACACGTTTTACTATGTACAGTCCATGCCACATGGACTCGAACTTATCGGCCCCCAGCTTATCGTGCCTTTGGTCACATGTAAGGACCAAATCACCCTCGTTATAGACGCGGAGTTCTACCGACTTATCATACTGCACTTTGATGCCCTTCTTATGTGCCTCGTTGGCAAGAGCAGCATCTTGGCGAGTCTCATCGAGTTTTGCTAGGTAGAGGAAGCGTTCTTCCTCGGCAGTGGTGTTCGGAAGGAGTTCGACTGCGAGTTTGAGAGATGGAATCTCGCACTCTATAGAAATGACAGCCTCCAATACATAAACTAATTGGAAAGGTGTAAATCCGGTGACAGTCTTGACGGATGTTCGATAAGCCCATAGTGCGGAAAAGAGCATGTTGTGCCAGTTAGACTTGTGCGTACCCACCATGCGTTGAATCATGGTTTTCAAGACCTTGTTAATGGCCTCTACTTGTCCATTAGACTGCGAATAGTAAGGTGTTGAGTTTTCATGACGAAAACCTAGTCTGGTGCTCAGCTCATCGACCATATGGTTCTGAAAGTGAGATCCATGGTCGGTGACTATGGCTTGCGGAACTCCGAACCGTGAGATAACATGATTAAACATGAAGAGTGCGGCAGTTTTGCCGTCGTCAGTGTACGTAGGCACAGCCTCGACCCACTTTGTGAAGTAATCCACGGCTACTATGACGTAACCATGCCCCCCGGTCGAGGTAGGCTTACAGTGCATAAAGTCAATACCCCATTTTGCAAAGGGGCCAACGGTAATAACCGGGTGTAACGGGGCTAGATGGGTGCACTTTTTCGTTTGAAAATGTTGGCATGGGGGACATTTTTTAATGGCCTCAATACAATCTTTAAAGATAGATGGCCAATAATATCCTGCGCGGAGTATCTTCTGGGTTGTAGCCATCCCAAAGAGATGACCGCCACAAGCTCCAGCGTGACAGTCATTCAAGACGTGTTCAGCCTCCTCATGTGTCAGACAGCATCGAAGAATAGAATCAATACAAGACGGTACAAGGTATCACTGATGATCAGGTAATACTTTGCGTGGTGGCGTATTCGACAACGGTCGTCACGAGACAGTTGGGGGTCGAAACGTTGGGTTTGAAGATATAAGATAATATCTCCATACCACGGGTCAGACGTGCTGATAAGGAACAATGACTCATCTAGAAGAGAATCATTGGGCTCAGATCCTACATCAGCACGGGGAAGATCGTAGATGAGCTCGGCAAACACCAAAGACTTCTTGGACTTGGCCTTCTCAAATAGGAGATCGAACTCCTGCAGTATCACGATCCAACGTGAATACTTGCCCCCAAGTACTTGACATGTCAAAACGTGGTACATGGGATTCGAGTTGGCAATAATGGTGGTGGTGCGGAGCAGTATATATTGTCGGAACTTTTGGACGGCAATGACTGCCGCGAGAGCAAACTTCTCAACATGTGAGTAACGAGTTTCGATGTCAATAAGACCCTTACTTAAGTAATATATCACATGTTCCTGGGCATTATGGTCCTCCTGCACCAAAACCATGGCGATCGTGGTGGCAGAAGCTGCGAGATAAAGAATGTAATCTCAGTAGTAATTGGGTGGCTGGAGCACAGGGGCATGGGTAATAACATGTTTAAGACTATCGAAGGATTGTTGTGCTTGATCATCCCATATGAACGGGACGTCCTTCTTGAGTAGTCTCATATAACCATGTGTCTTCTGGGCAAAATTACAGACAAAACACCGTAAATAAGTTGCCTTCCCTTGCAGACTTTGAAGTTTCGTAACATCAGTCGGAGGTGGGAGAGCGACAATGGCTTCCACCTCTAAGGGATCAATGCAGATCCCATCTTTTGAGACGATAAAGCCTAAAAGGCGTCCAGACTCGATGCAGAAAATACACTTGTGAGGATTCAGGTGGATGTTATACCGCCTGCATCTGAGGAATACGATCGTCAGATGATCTATGTGGAACTCGCGTTGCTGTGAATGGGTAGGGAGATTGTCCAAATAGGGTTCCACAAATTCCTTCACATGATGAAAGGCATACGACATGGCCCGTTGGAATGTGGCACCAACATTTTTAAGACCAAAAGGGAGTTTACGATATGAAAACGTTCCCCAAGGGCAGATGAACGTAGTCTTGTGTTGGTCAACAGGGTGGATCTCAATCTGGTTGTAACCGGAAAATCCATCCATGAAAGAGAAGATGACACTTCCAGCACAGTTGTCAATGATCTAATCAATAAAGGGAGTCTGGTAATTGTCCTTAGGACAAGCCTTATTGAGATCCCGATAATCGATGCAGACTTGGATGGTGCCTTGCTTTTTAGCTACAGGGGCGACATTTGAGACCCATTCTGTTAATGGAACAAGGTAAATAAATCCAGCCTTCAAGAGCTTCTCAATTTCTGCTTTGATTGCCGCAGTATTTCGAGGGTGTATCGGTTGTAACTTTTGGCGGACTGGTTTGATGTAGGGATAGCTTTTAATTTCGTGCGAAACAATAGCGGGGTCTATCCCAGGCATCTCCTCGTAGGTCCAAGCAAACATGTCTCGGAATTGCTTGAATAAGGCCGTGAAGGTAGTAATTTCTTCAGGAGAACATTTATGGCCTAATCGAATATGTTCCACTACACCTGGGGTAGCCGAGATGTCAATCGGGATGGTGGATTCAATGTTCGCCAAGTTGCCCTCAGTGTCTGTATGACACATGAGTATCGGGGACTGGGGGCAAGGGTAGATATCCGGCATGAACAGAGTGGTGATGCTATTCTCCACATAATCCAAAGGAGGGAGGAAAGACAAGCGATGGTGGAGGTCTTCCCACAAGGGGTCATTTGCACTCATAATTTCCATAATGGACTCGTCGGAATGAAAAGTCTGGAGCAAAGGATTGGGTAAAGATGACATCCGCTGTAGAGAACAGGATGTGGAAGCCACAGGAAAGTGGTCCTCGGGTGCTGACTGGATAGCCTCATAAGTGAGTTCAACGGGTGAAAGAGGCATGGAGTCTCTAATCAAGTGCATAGTGGCTTCATCAGGTACAAGCCATTGATCGTTAGGGTTGGGAAAAGATGAAATCCCAGAGGAGATCATGTTCACCGTGGCAACATGATTAGGGAGATCCCAGGTTGGAAAGACGCCCATAAGAGATGAGTCTTTTATAAGGCCGACCCCCACGCTCTCATACAGCTGAGAAGAGTGTCCAAGCAATGGGACATTATCGCCAGGATGAGTAGCAGTGTCCGGTGTGCAAAAGTCCAGTTGGTCGACAGTGACAATTCAGCCTTGATGGGGGAATTGCACTATGCGGAAGACAAAAGAGGCGACCGCGGTCATGGCGTAGAACCAATTACGACCAAGTAAGAGATTATAATCTAAAGGGGTTGCGACTACTTCCACGTTAATGGTTGTGGTCTTACCCCCCAACTCGACTGCTAAGGCTTGTAAGAGCCCGTGCGGTTGAAAGCCACGATCATGGAATGATTTCAAGGTGGTGGGAGAACGGTTCAGTTCGGGAGAACCAATGGCTCTCCAATAGGATAGCGACATGACCGAGGTAGAAGCCCCTTCATCTAGTACAGTACAATGGATTGTCTTCCCAACAACGTTTGTAGCAACTTGAAATGCAAGTTGGTGGGAAAGCCTCGGTTTAAAATACTCAACTCAAAACATGATTGTATTCGAGAAATCCGGTCTACTGCACCGATAGCAGCAAGGAGAGTCTTGCGTTGATTGGGACAATTCTGCAAGACCTCCAGCGTCGACATGACACAAGGCGCTTGCGCCAAGTCCTCTACAATATTGTAATTATGAGCTACCCAAGCATTGGGATTGAAAACTGCTTTCCGAATCGTGCTCTTGGGCGGACACAAAACTGACTCTAAAGAAGGCTTCTCAATAGTGAGAGAGGCTGGTGGTATGGTAACATCGGGTATAGAAGTGGAAGCTTTTTCAGTATTACTTCCAACAACTTCTTTCGGCAGGACTGAGTCATATGAACGCGGTCGTGTGTTCAAGTTTACCATCTCACTACGCATCATGAGAACATGCGCGGTAGAAGATGCCTCTCCATGTGAAGGAGAGGTATGAGCAATCAGTTGTTGATTCTGAGTAGGGAAGGGATCATTGAGAACTACGGGAGTAGTGTTTCCCTTGAGAAATTTTTGTACTTCATCTCGGTGAGGACATTCCTTAGAGAAATGGTCACCACCACACAGCAAACAAGGATACTTCAACTTCTTCTTCTGTTTGGTGTCTTCAGGGGTGCTCTTATTCTCCTGCTGATTAGAAGATTTCTTAGGTTTATCTTTGTTTTTCTTCTTACCATCGTTTTTCTGAGGTGAAGCTGATTGGACAGAATTCACTTCTTCCGTGGAGGCAGGAGTGGATGATTTGGTGGTGTTGTTGTCAGCCTGTGGTGGAGATGGGAAAGAACCTTGGGGGATCAATGGCCCACTAGTTTGAGTAGGAGGCTGGGAGGTAAAGGAACCAATGATGCCATCAGCTTGAGGTCCCTTAGGTGGTTTTGCCAGGTCATACATAGAGCGGGGTGCGTCAAGAACGATTTCATATAACGTGTCGGATTGAGCATAGATTAAGTCTAACTAATGGGCACGGGCAATAGCCTGTTCCTCTGGGACGACTCCTCCCATGGCCACGTCTCGAGCTACGACAAGTAAGAGAGACTTTGTGAACCAGTCAGCTAAGAGTTGGTCTGGAATATGAGCCTTAATGAGACGTCGTCTTTGCCGCCACTCATGGATATGGTCTGAAATATGAGTTGCAGTATTCTGGCGAAGAGAGGTCAATTAGTCCGCACCAGTTTCATAGCGAATGGGTAACTGAAAGTGGGTCAAAAAAGACATAGCAAGAGAGCGGAAATCGGGAAAAGAGTTTGGTGGTAGTTCAATATACCATTTGGTAGCTGGTCCGGTGAGAGTCCGTTGAAATAACCTAAGACGGATCGAGTCGTCCATCAAGGAGTTGGATGAACACCATAAGTGGTATGTCATCACATGAATTTTTGGATCCTCACCAGGTTTACCATCAAATTTGGGAATATCAGATGGTAGTTTGACCGGAATTGGTGGCCAATTATGTCCTTGGAAGATAGGGTCATTCGTCAGGCGAAATAGGTCGGGTAGGTCCAACGTAGCCAAAAAGGGCAGTTATTGATGTAGTTGCGGGTACTAATAGTACTGATAAGGCATATATGGACCAATGGGACCTTGTATCAATTGATTGTAGGGTGTTCTCGGAGGAAACTAGCCATAAGGGGGTATGTCGCCCAGACCATATGTAGGTTTGCCACCATAATAAGGTGGTCCATTACCATAGGGTGGGGGTCCGCCGCCACTACCAGGGGGGTGGAGGTCCACCGCCACCACCGGGAGGGGGTGGGGGTCCGCTACCACTGCCGAGAGGGGGTGAAGGTCTGCCGCCATCGCCGAAATAAGGTGGTCCTCCACCACCTCTGCTTGGAGGGGGTGGTGCACCACCACCTTCGCCAAAGGGATGGGGACCTCCGCTGCCTCCACCACAATAAGGGTAGAGTTCTCTGCCACCACCGCCACCATAATAAGGTGGGGGTCTTCCTCCACCTGGAGGAGGTGGCCCTCCGACTTCGTCGGGAGGGGGAGGGCCTTCGCCTCTGCCTCTGCCACCGGAGGGGGGTGGGCCATTGTTGCCGAAATGAGGTGGGCCTCCACCAGAAGGTAGAGGTCTGCCTCCTCCGGAATTGAATGGGGGACCGCCGCCTCCACCAGAAAGTAGAGGTCCGCCTCCTCCGGAATTGAATGGGGGACCGCCACCTCCAGAGGGAGGTGGAGGTGGACCAAACATGGGTGGTGGTACTTGAAGGATGATTGGTGGGGGTCCATTATGTAAAGCATTTTGGTGCCCCCATAGAGTGTATGGATTCCCGGGATAAGGTATCTCGTAGAGTGCGTTTTCGGGATTGAATTGGCCCGACTCAAGGTTAAGATAACTTGGATACGCTCGACTCCATGGTGGTTGGTTTGAATGGGATGGTCCCCCAACATGAGATAATCCCATGGTGGACGCATCGGCGGGGAGGGAAGTTCCAGCGGAGGGATCGATAGGAACTCCTTCTCCTGTATTATGGTTAGGAGACGGGGGTTGCCCCCCCAGCAGCAACGTGCTGACCACTAATCGATGGTTGACCCAACATGGGTTGTTGATTACCTACTGCGGAAGTAACATTACTCGTAAGAAAAGTAGGGGGTAAAGAGTATCCTCCCCGCGAGTTTTGGGGTGGGGGAGGAGTGGGTAACGTTCTCGTAGTAGTGAGAGGAGTGTTGGATTGTTGTCCTTCAACAGGTTGAGTCATTTGGGGTATAGAACTGGTCACGTTGTGGATGGATGGTTCCGGTGAATCATAAGATAAAGTGTGAGTCGAGATCTGTCGATATGCAAGTAACATCGAGTCTTCAACCCTTCGTAAAAGGATTTGTCTTCAAAATTCCTCGCCCATGGCACGTAATCAATTCAAACGATCACGAAAGGGTCCGAAAAGCTCGGCAGGAGTTGGCCAACCGGGTGGGGATGTAGTGGCAAAATGGGTCACTTGTTGTCCTGGAGATGTTTCCCAAAAGGGTGCGGCGGGACCAAACGCAGTTGAAACAGGATCGTCTTGGGAGGGATTTAACCATTCCACGGATCTAGGCTCTCCTAGTAAAACGGGAGGGAGAGATACGCCTTATGAAGTGGAAGTTTCCACCTCTTCACCCCATGAGGGGTTGGAGGTGGGTGAGTCTGGAGGGAACATGTGTGCTCCAATATTCAAAGTGGGGTTTTCTACTTCAGGTGACACGACCGTGACATGTGGGTCCATTCTTACCTTCGAAATTACCTCCTGATTAAGTTCAAAATTCTGCGGGAACTTCTCCAAGGAAAGTCAGCCAGAGTGACTGAACCAAAGTTTCTCCTAAGGGTATTCTAAACAAAAGAAAAGCAGTCCAAAAAAATCTACACAAACTAAGGCCGCAAGCAAACTTATGTGATAGGTGTAGATTCAAAAGTCTGGAACCTCACAGGATTGTCAAGGCTTCGCAACTTGCTATATATCGTAGGGTCCAACAGTAAAATGCGACAAGGAGGATTGGGACCGTACCCTTGCATGAATACCCGACTACCTGGACGGCACGTGAATAGTAATCTACCCGAGTGTTGTTCTCGGTGTATTGCTATGCCAAGACGGCCAAATGGTTAACTCAGTTGGTTTCAGGAATTATAATGGTGTCTCCTGATATACGCAAGGCACGTGAGAGCTCAAATCCGTAGTGGTGTTATCTAATGCACAACCGTACGGCACGAGACCTTCCGATATACTACCGAGTACGTGAAACACCTTTTGATATACGCCAAGTACGTGAAGTGCCTTTTGATATGCCCTAAGGTACGTGAAAGAGCCTTTGATATACTGGTTGGTACATGAAAGAGCTTCGATATACCGGTTGGTACGTGGAAGACTAAAATACCCTCGGAATACAGTGCTAGCAAGTAACGACAGCTTCCACATTTTACGATGCCGGAACATGTCTCTAACTTAACACACAAGTTACCAAAGATTTTACCCTAGTTCTACCGTTAATTTTATCTGGACGGTTAGGTGAATGCATGAGGTGAGTACATAAACATAAGCATAATGCAAGCCCTAACTACATGAAAAGATGCACTTTTTCTTTTGATGAAATCTATGTATGGGAGGGAGAAATCTTTTTCAAGTGATTTTTACCAAAACAACAAAGCTCCAACAAATCTCAATTCTACCAAATTTGACAATGAAAGTACTATTTTCGTTTTTCCAAGCAAAACATGAAAATCAATAAGCATCAAAACCAAATCTAAGCATTTTCTTTTTGTCTTTTTCGATTGAGCGTGAAATCAAAGATGACGAAAAAGAGAGAATTTCTATCTAGAGCACACTAGCTTTTCAAATTTCACTATGGCAACCTAAAAGCATGAAAATCAAAAGTACATATAACTTTTTCAAACATGGAATCACTTTTTGCAAAAAATGTGACTATGTTTTGGATTTTTCAAGAAAATGAATGGCTCATAGTTCAAGAAAAATACAAATGACAAACTCTTTTTCAAACTTTCCAAAAAGATTTATGATGAATTACAATGCATGAACCGATTTCTACAACAATTTTCAAATGCACTTGAAAACGGCAAAAAATGAAGCACTTTTAATTTTTCAATGATATGTCAAGACTACAACTTGATAAACATAATGTTTTTAAACGTGAATGTCTGAAAAGAAAGATTATTCGCAACACTCTAAACACTCAGAAATTCCCAAGAAAATGACAAGCACTCCAATAAACTAAAAAACACTCAAAGACACTCAAAGAACAACCGGATGCAAGCAAAGCTTAAATAATATGTGCAAAAGCGGTCTAGGATAAGATCCAATACAAAGACTAGATCAGGTAAAGAGAGGAGGGAATGCAAGGTCAAGTGGATGAAGGTGGGGGAGACCAAAGCATCCACCACTACCAAATCTCAAACTTGTCCAAAATGGAACCCAAAACCAATCCAAACAAATCCAAACACTACCAATGCAAAATCAAGGGATCTATGGCTGGAAGGTGCAGCACATAGAAGGTCTGCAAACCAAACCAAACTCAAAAATGGAGAGAGGATGACCCAAGCCCTAGGCTTGACTGCTCGGTGAGGCCTATGGTCAGACTCAGAGTGCCCGTCACAGGTCACAAGCAGGTGTTATGTGACGACCTAATTAGACTCTATTGAAATAGGTCACTATCTCTTCCAGTTTAACTTCTTAGTCATGGGAACTTTAGGGATGTTTACACTGAGTCTTATGGTGGCAAGATTTAGGTGTAATAGGCCCACCTCAAACCATTTTCCTTTTTTATGAAGGGTACCCCAATACCCTCTCAACCTACCTCCACCAGATGCTCCCTTTCGAATCCCAGTTCTCCTCCCTTGATTCTTCCTCTACCAAGTATGCTTGTCTTTCATCTACCATTTGGGATGCCTCCCTAAATTTCTATCCCTTCGTCACCCGATCCTCTTCCCAGAAAATTAGATCATGTCCCATGAATCATTGGTATGACAGATTGTAATGTACTCCATCACCAACTCCAACATGCTTTCTCTTGTGATTTCCCCTCTTACCTCGACCTCAAAGCCTCTTACAGTCACCTCCTCCGCCATAAGAAATGCATTTTCATTTCACAGAGGAGACGTGAATTGTGCACTTCCCTTAGACTCTCTCTAAAACAGTTTTGCCGCATTGTTTTCCCACGCCACTCCCCCCTTCCATTTGATCTTAATCCCACATCTATGTTTTATCATACTTCCACTCTTTATGATGTCCCCATGCAGCCCCTGGTTCAAGTTGCTTCCCAAGCCTCCTCATGCTATTTATTCTCATCTCTAGATATCTAAGAGTCAGTTTGGGCAATGAAATCCAATAAAGCAACGGATGAAGAAGGCTTCCCGACAGAGTTCTTCCAGCACGATCTCCATGCTCTAGATAGCTACTTGGATGATCTCTTCAACGACGTAGTCTGTTTAAGTTTCCCACCAACATGGTCACACCACATCATCCATCTGATACACAAATCTAGCCCAACATAGATCCAAACAATTGCAGAACGATCATGGTAGGCCACATTCTTGAAGCTCTATGCAATGGTCCTCCATATCAAGCTTTTTGTAGAGCTTGAAGAGAGATGCCTTAGAGCAAGAGGGAAGGTAGGATTCAGGCCCACTCATCAGACCATTGATCACATTTTCACCCACACAACTATTATCAAGGAGGTACGACACCACTCATCAAAAGTCTACTACTGCTTTGTAGACTTTTGAAAAGATTTGGATTTCGTCCCTCGGGAACACGTATTTCAATGGCTCAAAGACATTGGCATATCTAAGACCCTACTGACAACCATTATGCACTTATACGAGTCAATCCTTGGTCGTCTTCGCACAACACATGGGGTATCGAATTTTTATCTGGAGTACCATTGGGGTTAAACAGGGATGCCCCCCCCTCCCCCACATTATTCGGGATCTATATTGATCAAATGGAGGATTTTCTTCACGACCATATCCAAGACAACATTAATGTCTCCTTCACTAAGTTTAGACTTTTATTCTACTTTTTGTGGATGATAGGGTTGTCCTAGCCTCATCTCTAGCCAAGTTGTAGAGACAATTGGATGTCCTTACTCTTTTGTGTGACTTCAATAGTTGACAGTCAACCTCGGTAAAACCAAGGTTATGATATTCAATGGGACGAAGAAAACCCTCTCGGACTTGCATTTCTTCTTCAAAGGGGAAGAGATTGAGATCATCAGCACCTGCACATACCTAGGTGTACAGTTCTCAAGACCTTGGTTCAGTTTGTGACAAGCCCTCCAGTCTTAGGTCAGCATGGGCTACAGATCCTTAGCCATCCTCAAGAGACAATGCTTCCAATACCATTTTCAAGACATTTCATCCAAGATGTCCCTCATGGACTCCCTTATCCGACCTATTGTGCTCTACAACTCGGAAGTTTGGGGGCCTTGTTTGTTGGAGTCTAACTGGGCCTCTATCAAGAGGGTCCAAACCCTTCTCCTCTGGTGCATCATCAGATGCAAACAAACAGTACCTCAGCACATCATCTTGGCGGAGTTTGGTGCCCGACCCTTCTGGCTTGAGATAGTGTTTAGTTTCATCTCGTTTTTGCATCAGGTTCGGAGCTTCATCGAATCAGCGAAGGGGCGAGATAGGTACTCGTTCTTGGCCTATTGTTCCTCATATACTATTGCCTCCTCAGATACTATTGCCTCCTCTAGTCCCCTAGGTTGGGCTCGATGTCAGTTCATGGGGTCTCGACTCTTCTGGAGTTCGTGGGTATTCAAATGGACTGGATCCCTCTATTCAGATATTCCCTAGATGCTCCTTGCCACCTTCTCCCCATGAGACAAGATTTGAACTAGATATCAAGGATGACATTTACAGGCAATTTATTCAAACCACTTGGGTTAACCCTCGGGGTGGGTTATGCCCAAAGATGGCATTTTATGCTGAGCACTTCTTGGAATTGAGAGATGAACTCATCATTCAACTGTAGCACTCCCTCCGACATTGGATGCACACTCTTCGTATCCCTCTAAGCCAATTACGATTTTGCTCTCGTAGGTTGCGAGTAGAGGTTGATCATCAGATTGATCGATCGAATAGGATTTTCCAGCTCTTCCACCTCCAGGAGATTGAGACCAAGCAACATTTCATCTTTTGCTACCCCATCTACTACGAGATCAAAGGGAGGTTCACTTGTTATTTAGAGAGTCTCGATCTCTCTCCAGTTTCTTCAGATTCCCATATCAGAGATGTTTGGCTCTTTACCTACAGGAGGCCTTCCGACTTCGCTCTTAGTCCATCCAAGTTCCAACCACCTCCACTTAGCGTATCACTTCCTTTTTTATGGTGTTCCCTTCTATTAACGACACCAAGAGATAGATGGATAGTGGCCTAGGACCTGAACCCAAATCAATGCGGCCTCGGAGGACCACCCACACTTCAAACACACTAGTAGTCGATGGAGATACTCCAAATGCCAACAGTCGGCCTCCTCTTTCGTTCGACGACACAGTACGCCATCCAGCTCCATTTTTGGCACTTCCTCTATCCAACCCCCAATTGTGAGCTTTCTCCATTCAACCTAGGATGTTACGGGAGATAGATCCAGCAAATTCTGAGACCACGCCGCATTACTCATTGCTATCTTTCGGATCCAGATCTTAGAACCGCCTAAATTGATCATCTTTCTTCCCAAGGGGCCTCCCGCTCGGGAGCTAGAGATTGTTTTTGCATTATTTAGTTCGTTTTTGCTTTCTACATGCTACTTCTTATAGGAGTTGCCTTAGTGCTCCCACTTGGTATTGACACCATTTGTAATCAACAATCCCTTTGACCTACTTTAGTGGTCACTCGTCGGACATTAATAAAATTATCTTATTATCTATCTTATCTTATCTAGGTGGCCTCACGATAAATCTTGGTAGTTTCCTAACATAATAAGGGAGGGAACACTGTCTTACTAGCCTACTACTCTCTTTTCCCATGACTAGAGTGTATGCAATGCATTTGATGCCTCCAGGTGTCAACGTGGACTAGAAGAAAGATGTGATCATCCTAATGGATTTTAGCCATGAGGAGTCACACAAGGCCAATCATCTAAGAGTAACTACCTATCAGAGATAGACAACCAAACCACTCTAGTTCGGGTAATGGAAAAATGTAGCAAGAGACTCTCTTAAATATAAAGAGTGAAATCTCCCCAAATATCATAGTATCTGAAGCATCTCATCTTATTGTCCTTGAGAGAAGGCCTTGTAAGTCTTGATTGCTATGCTTTCTCGCAACCATTATCATCACAACATAATGTGTTAGAATTTTAAATGCAATAAAGAAAGGATCACTGAAAGATAGACAAGCACATCATAAACAATAGTATACAACAATTTATCCTAGGAAACCCTCGTGGGGCAGAAAACCCAGCAAAACTTCTTCAATATAGATTAATTAGAAAGTACAATGTCAATCTCGTGCAATAACCCAAAACAATATGTCTTCAAAAAGCAGTTACTCTTCTCTCCCACAGATTCGACTTTCTCTCTCTACTCATGTGAACTTGAGTGAGTGAGTGAGGTGACAAATGAGGAGGGTGACCCTCCTATTTATACTAATCAGTTGACTAACTTTTTTCCCTAATAGAGCTGACTTGACCTCTCAAACAAGGCCGATTTGTCCAGGATACCATAAAATATTATTTTCATGCTTTTTCTGGATTCTTCTATGTCGGCACAACTAGTAGGGTTTACATTGATTCTTTCAATGACTTTTTCATGAATAAATACAACATGAATCATTCCCAAAGGAAGTACAATACAAATAATACAAATAAATCAAAGAAGAATATCTTCTTAAGTTACATTCTTCAACACTCCCTCTTAACAAGGAAGGTATTATTTTGTTATTGTCAGCCTCATCATCCCATTGCTGCAACTATGTACTTTGACCATTGACTTTTGACATCTCTCTTGAATCTATACATCACTAGAAGTTATGAACCATCTGATGGGTCCATCCCTGGAGCGTACATTACGTCGCACACCGCGACCACTTGTGTTACCTCACCATGTATTATGAACGAGAAAGCCATTTGGTGGGTCCAGCCCAAGAGCGTACATTACATCGCACACTGCGACCACCTGCGTTATGTCACCACGTGCCCAGTTCATCTCGTGAGTGTAGCCTAGGAGACTCAATTACGTCCCACACAGTGACTAACTGCTACCATGTCACATCTCATCATCGGGACAACACAACTCTGTGAGTGTATCCTAGGAGACTCAATTACATCACATAACCAGTGACTACCTGCTACCACGTCATCTCATGTGGAGAACAAGCCAGATCCGAAACCTGCATCTTCGCACATGTGTGTTGTCCAACATAGCACAACAATCAGGAGACTCAATTACGTAACATAACCAGTGACTACCTATTGCATCCTCATAGGTGTAATCTAGGAGAGTCAATTACCTCACATATAGTGACTACCTGCTACAACATCGTGAGTGTAGTCCAGGAGACTCAATTACGTCACATAACCAGTCATTACCCGCTACAACATCACATCTCAAGTGGAGACACGCCCAAGAGCTCAATTATGTCATTACATGACTACCTGCGTCTCACACATGCTATGTTACTCATACCTCCGTCTTTCGAGGAACCTCGATCTGGACCACTCCAAGCTTGTCCCCAAAGTACTCAAACTTCACTCTCGACAGAGGCTTGGTCAACACATCGGCTATCTACTCCTCTACTACTATATACTGGAGCCTCACTGCTCCTCTCTGCACCGTATCCCTGATATAGTGATACATGATCTTGATATGCTTCCACTTGTCATGAAACACCGAGTTCTCAGACAACTTCACACAACTCTGGTTGTCACAAAGAATACAAGTCACCTCTAACTCGAGATCGAACAAACCTGTAAGCAGCTTCCGAAGCCACACTACCTCGCAACTTGCCGAACAAGTTTCCATGTACTCTGCTTCAACTGTACTGAATGCCACACTCGTCTGCTTCCTATTGAACCATGAGATCACACCTGATGCCAAACTGAAGCGGCACCCTGATGTGCTCTTCCAGTCTATGACACTACCGGCCCAATTCGCATCAACATAACCTTGCAAGTTAATCTTATGATCTAACACATATCTGAGGCCACAATCAATCATACCCCTCAGGTACCTCAACACATGCTTTGTTGCAACCAGGTGAACATGTCTCATCTCTACCATGTACTGACTTAGTGTGTTCATCGCAAAGCATAAATTCGGCCTCTTGTTCATTAAGTACATCAACGAACCAATCATCTTCCTATATACCGTGGCATCCACCATCTCTGGAGAAGTATCACACAGCAACTTCAGACTTGATGCCATTGGTGTGGCCATGGCTTTGCAATCCATCATCCCGATGCCACTGGTGTGGCCATGGCTTTGCAATCCATCATCCCGAATCTCTTCAGGATCTCTACCGCATATTTTCCTTAACTCAAGAAAATTTCTTCTGGATTCTGCCACACCTCAAGACCTAAGAAATAGTGCATCATACCCAAGTCTTTCATCTCAAACTTTGTGGCAAGCTTCCTCTTCGTTTATGCTATGAGCTTCTCATCACTTGTCAAAAACAGATCATCTACATACAACAGTAGTATCATGGGTTTCCCATCCTCAACCTAGAAGTAAAGGTTGGAATCTGCTTTACTCTGGGTAAAGCCCAAGCTCATCAGAAATCCATCAATCCTGTCGTACCACGTCGTGGGTGCCTATTTCAAACCATACAAGACCTTCTTCAATCTGCACACATGAGTCTGCATGTCATGTGCCTCAAATCCTAGTGGTTGCTCCACATACACTTCCTCCTCTACTACGCCATTCGGGAAGGCAGTCTTCACATCCATCTGATGTACCTTCCACTTCATTACTGCAGCTATAGCAAGTATAGATCTGATCAAAGTGTATCTAGCCACGGGAGTAAATGTCTCCTCATAATCTATGCCTTCTTTCTGGGAGAATCCACGAGCCACAAATCTTGCCTTATATTTCTCGACACTTTCGTCGGTTGCATGATTTATCTTGTAGATCCATTTGGAAGACACTATTGACTTCCCTTCTAGCCTCAGAACCCCATCCCATACATCATTCTTCATGATCGACTGATACTCTTTGATCATAGCATCCTTCCATACTTTCTTTTCACCAGCCTCTTCATAGCTGGAAGGCTCTGCATCAATGATATCACACAACAAGGCTACATAGTTGGAATATGGTCGAGGTCTCTTACTTTCTTTGGAAGTCCCTTCTCGGGCACCATACTTCTTTGCATCTTGGATAGCCTCTCGTGCCCAAGCTGGTCTTCTCTTGTGAGTGTTCACCTCTCGGGGTGGATATACAGGTCTTTGTGGCTCTGTCATATCATGGTCTTCGGGTTCTTCTAGAATCATCTCTTCCATAACTATGTGTCTAACTCTATGAGCTTCAGGTTCTTCATGTGCTTCATCAAAGTAAATCTGCCTCGATCTGTTGAAAGCGGTATCTTCACCAAAGGTAACATCTCTGTTGGTCTCGATCTTCTTGAAGCCTGGTATATAGACTTTGTAATCCTTTAGTATGTCACTGTATCCAACAAAGATGCCCTTCTTTCCTGAAGGCTCTAACTTGGTTTTTTTCTCTTTTGGAACATGTATGTATATAGGACAGCCAAATATTCTGAGATAGCTAACTTCTGGTTTCTCTCCTGTAAACACCTCTTCAGGTGTCTTGTTCTCAAGTACACGATGTGGAGTTTTGTTATGTACATAAATTGTTGTTCTTGTTGCTTATGCCCATAAGTGCATTGGAAGGTCCTAATAATGGATCATGGCCTTCACTGCTTCCATTATCATCATGTTCTTTCTTTCTACAACACCATTCTGTTGTGGATTATAGGGAGTGCTCATCTCCCTCTTAATCCATGATTCTTTACATAAGATTTTGAAATCTCCCAAAGTAAATTCACCACCATTATCTGATCTTAAGGTCTTTATTTTCTTTTCAGTATGATTTTCTACAAGGAATTTGAATTCTTTGAATTCGCTAAATACTTCATCTTTAGTTTTCAAGAAATAAATCCAAGTTTTGCGAGAATGATCATCAATCAAAGATACATAATATGGATACCCGCTTAGTGAGTTGGAAGACATAGGTCCAAATACGTTCGAGTGATTATCTCCAAGATCTCCTTCGCTTTGCTATCACTGCTTGGAAATGGTTTCTTCGCATTCTTCCCTTTTGCACATCCTTTGCATATGCCTTCATGTTTTGTCTAGAACTCCGATAGACCATTCACCATCTTGCTCACGATCGGTAATGCCTTGTAGTTTATATGAGAAAATATTCTATGCCATAATTCACTTGGTTATATAGATTCATGAACCAATGCTTGTTCTGGTTGTCTCTTTAGTTTATACAAGCCTCCCTCTTGCACTCCAATTACTATTGCATCATCAAAGGTTTTACCTTTAGGCCACATGAGTACTTGGCCATCAACAAATGCAACTCCGAATCCTTTCTCATTTAAGTTTGAGATGGAAAGTAGGTTCTTCTTTAGTCCTGGTACATCGAGAACATATTTCATCTTGATAGGATTTCCATATTCTAGCTTGTAGGATGCTTCTCCTACCCTTTTTATGGGATATTGGTAATCATCTCCAAGTTTCACCTTGTGAAGTGAGTACTTTTCTATCAAGTTGTTGAGGGAGTTCTTGAAACCTGTCATATGCTTGGAAGCACCACTATCAACAAGCCAATCATTGCTTCCATGAGTGACAATACCTGTGAGTGTTGAAATCAAAACATATTCTTCATCACTTGGAGAATCTTCTCTTGCTTTCTTCTTCTCTGGTTTGTCATCTTTTGCAGGATGAGCATGGTGTCTCTTCTTATTTCCTTTCTTGTGGTTGCATTTCTTCTTGGGGCAGTTTCTTACAATGTGTCTGATTTCATCACAATTGTAACATTTGAAGTTTGAGTAGTCTCTAGGAGGTCTTTGATTCTTGTGGAATATTCTAGACTTGTGAGAGTGGTCTTCTTTCTTGCTCCTCTTTGCATGAGATGCCAAGGCTTGGTTATCATCTTCACCCATCTTCTCTTCTCTAGCTTCAATTCTAGCTTCTTCTTGGGTACAAGTTTCTCGAAGTGGACTGAATCTGATGAGCTTTCTTCTAGAGCATATTCCTTGGATGAATGATTCCCATGATGTTGGGAGGCCACTCAAAGTAGTCATTTCTAGTTCTGCATTCTCAACATGTTTTCCAATAGCTTCTAGTTGTTCTCTGATTTGGAAGACCCTTGTGAAATAAGATTGGATGCTTTCTGAGCTCTGCATCTTCACACCCTTGAGTTGAGTTCTCAAGGTCATCTTTCTATTAATGTTCTTCCCTTAGAATAATTTCTTCAATGCATCAAACATCTCTTTAGGAGTTTGCAGAGATGAGATGTGGGGGATCAAGTGATCGTTGATGGAGTCAGCGATAATCCTCTTGGCCTTAACCAAGTTCTTCGTGTGCTTAGCTTTGTCTTCATCTCCCTCTAGCTCCGCAATTTCTTCTTTGACATAGTTGTCTAACTCAATCTCTTCTAGAATGAGCATCACTCTATACTTCCAAGCACGGAAGTTATCTTCTCCTTCAAGCTTATCCTCAAGCTTGGTATTGTTTGTCATCTTGATAAAATGAGAACCTCAAATGGAAATAAGGATAGGACTTACCAAATGAGATGCTCCAATCAAGTGCTTGCTTTAATGCCTTCTGAAATCTGACTTTTGGATGACCTGGGGTTTGTCAGAGAAATCCTAATTTTTCAACTTCGGGATCTTAAAAAACTGAATGGAGAGAGAGATGTGCCTCCCTAAGACGAGTTGAGCAAAGGTCCTTTTCTTCCAAATATATGGACAAATTTGCCAAAAACTTGATGCCCTAGTTTTCTCGAGCAGCAGTGGAAGGGCCAAAAATTAAAGTTCTTCGATCTTAATTATATTTCCACTAAAAAACGCACCCTCCTAGGGCGAGTTGCTTTGACCTCATTTTTCAGCCAAACTATGGTAAAAGGCCTCTGAAAAGAGAAACCCTAGTTTTCACTTCCAGCAGTTTCTGTTACACAAGGTCTTCTTTCAGGCTAGCTTTGAAACCATGTTAGAATAATAAATGCAATAATGTAAAGGATCACTGAAAGATAGACAAGCACAGCATAAACAATAGTACACAACAATTCATAATGGGAAACCCTCGTGGGGAAGAAAACCCAGCAAAACTTCTTCAATATTGATTTGTTAAAAAGTACAATGTCAATCTCATATAATAACCCAAAACAAGATGTGTTCAAAAAGCAGCTACTCTTCTTTCCCACAGATTCGACTTTCTCTCTCTACTCATGTGAACTTGAGTGAGTGAAGTGACAAATGAGGAGGGAAACCCTCCTATTTATACTAATAAGTTGACTAACCTTTTTCCCTAACAGGGCCGACTCAACCTCTCAAATGGGGCCAACTTGTCCAGGATACAATAAAATATTATTTTCATACTTTTTTTAGATCCTTTTAGGCCGACACAACTAGTAGGGTTTACATTGATTCTTTCAATGACTTTTTCATGAATAAATACAACATGAATAATTCCCGTAGGAAGTACAATACAAATAATACAAATAAATCAAATAAGAATATCTTCTGAAGTTACATTCTTCAACATAATGAATGTCTCAGCATGATTCAGTGTGGTCCTTTCATTTAGAAGACTAAATCCCATCAATTAATTGTATTTTGCACATAGCATTTTGTTTCTTTATATTCAAATTTCAAGCATAAAAGGAATTTAATGAAAATGTACGTTGCTTATAGTTGGTAGTCAATTTTAAATTGATTTTTGAGGGATCTTAATTTAAATTGGCAATGAAACAATAATCAAGGCCTATCATGTCCTTGGCTATTCAAGTGTTCTGAGTTTTTATACTTCTCATTTTAATATTTTTAATACATCCCACCATATCAGGGAACTTATTACTAATTATTCTCTCACAATTTATTTGTAAGAACTCATTTTGTAAGGGAGAAGGCATGAAGAACGTTTGGGTGAGAATGTGTATTTTTTTATTTGTAGAGTTTTTGCATAGTCCGAGTCTGTGAAAATCCTCACAGCAGATCTAAGAGACGATGTATACCTCACAAGAGTAATTATGATTAAGCAGGAAAATAGAAGAAGAGTGGTCAATGCAGTATAATGAGCAACAGAATAATAATACAGTAGAACTTAGATAGAAGCAAAAATACTTCACACACTAATTAATTAATCACAATATGAACAAATAAATAATACAATGCATGAGGATTTGAATGCCTAAGGTGGCAATTCGAATTAGCCTTCATGGAGTGATCAAAGGATCACTGGAGTGTCATCGGAGCACAACTAGTAGTCTATCTCATCGTCGATGGAGTCATCAATGCACAAGTAACTGTCAACTGCCAGTCAAACTAAGTCTAACTGAGTGTGGTAGGTGTAACTGAATGTAACTGGCACATGGAGACACTAACTGAATGAAGGAGGCTCAGTGGAGGGCGCATGAGGAGCTAACTGGAGTCAGAATGGGCAGTCTAGTCTCACTGGAGATCCATCGGAGTGATACAGTCAGTTGAGAGTCAGTCTAGCCTTAAATCAAGGAAAGAACATATGATAACTCAATTAACTGAAGTGCAACTGAGTGGTAGGTGAGAGAGGGCGCATGAGATGCATGTAATTGCATGAAGGGGTGCACTAAGCACTAGGAGGGCTAAAACTAATCTGAGAGAAGCTCCCGAGGGATAGCTAACTGATGGCTTGGTGCTGGACTGATGACTGGGATGAATGCAAATGCATGCAAACCCTAAATAATGCATGCAAACCCTAAAAGTGCATGCATGACTGAAAATGCTGCTAGGACTAGGATGGAGTATAGGAATATCCTAACACCCCCCCTTAATCCATCCTGGGCCCTGGTAACCAAGACCAAAGGTCACCCAATACAATGAATAATAACAGTCAATAAACCGAGGAAATGGGGAAAACCTCATGGAAAAAATACTCCCCCTCAAAATAGACTATAAGGCACACACAAAAATAAATGCTCCAAACTCAAGCAGGTGTGATGCTTGGTCATATGTCTGGAGTTATCTTCTTCTTGGGAAGAAGTGGATCATGCTCAGAAAGCATGTGCTTGTACTTGCTCTTCAGATCGAATGTGATGAGAACAAATCCAATAGTATGAGGATGATCCTTGAACCTGTGATTCGAATCAGCTGAGGTAGGATCAAAACTATGAGTGTGCAAATAGTCTTTTGTCTTCTCTTTCAAACCATCATGGGTGAGATTATGCCAAAAAGAACCATCAAATAATAATGATTGCTTGGAATCCAAATCAGCTCTAAGACTTGATAAATGGTTTCTTGAGATCTCCTTTGAACCAGCAGGGGTAAAATCAAAACCATCATGTGCATGAGAAATTATCCCAAGTAGTAATTGCTTAGAATCCAAATTAGATCCAAGACTTGAATCATGGTTTCTTGAGATCTCCTTTGAACCATAAGAGGTGAGATCAAAACCAGTAAATGCATAAGAAATTATCTCAAGCGAATGGCCATGGTTTCTTGAGATCTCCTTTGAACCAGCAGGGGTGAGATCAAAACCATGATATGCATGAGAAATTATCCCAAGCAAATGGCAATAGCCATAATCTTCAATAACCTTCTGAAAGCATGAAATAATGATCATATAGTAATAAATAAGAGGTGATTGCTTGAGGAGAGCGAATGCATTACCTCCAATAGTTGATTTTACCTCCGAAATAATCATGTGATCATGATGCAAACCAACAAACTCTGGTGCAAGAGAGGATTTAGGACCTTCTGCAATATCTAGAGTGTGAGCTGGCACAAAAAGAGAAGAAATTTGGAGCATGAGTGTAAAATCTGCAAGTTCTTCTTCTTTGTGGACAACTTCAATATGAGGTGTGTTTGATACTGGTTCATGATCAATGAGATCATCAAGGAGGGTGAATGCATCACTTTGCTTGTTCCCGAAAGGGTTTGGACCAATTCCTTCATTCTGTCTGCCAAATATTACATCCAGGTGAGCCCATAGCTCTTTTGGTGATGAAATATCAGGGAGGTCATATAACATCCATTCAGGCATAGCAAACATCATGGTTGCAATAGCTCTTCCACCTTCATCTAACCAGTCATTCTCTTCTTTAGAGGATTCGAACTCTCTTTCAAAATAATGATCAAAGATACCATTTTTCTTCAAATGTGCTATCATATTCGGTTTCCATTCACCATAGTTGAGTGGAGAAAGAAGATCATAGTTGAATGGAGAAAGAGGAGGGATTTCTTCTGAATACATTGAAGCTGTAGAAGACCTGCAAAAACAATAGAGAATATCTGCAACTACTACTGCTGCATAAATGCAGAAACTGCTGCACTCGAAATCTTGATAATAACCTGCAAAAAACTCTCAGGAATGGAGACAAACAATACTCTCAACATGCTCTGATACCATGTGAAAATCCTCACAGCTGATCTAAAAGATGATGTATACCTCACAAGAGTAATTATGATTAAGCAGAAAAATAGAAGAAGAGTGGTCAATGCAGTATAATGAGCAACAGAATAATAATACAATAGAACTCAGATAGAAGCAAAAATACTTCACACACACTAATTAATTAATCACAATATGGACAAATAAATAGTACAATGCATGAGGATTCGAATGCCTAAGGTGGCAATTCGAATTAGCCTTCATGCAATGACCAAAGGATCACTGGAGTGTCATCGGAGCACAACTAGTAGTCTATCTCATCATCGGTGGGGTCATCAATGCACAAGTAACTGTCAATCGTCAGTCAAATTGAGTCTAATTGAGTGTGGTGCGTGTAACTGAATGTAACTGGCACATGGAGACACTAACTGAATGAAGGAGGCTCAGTGGAGGGCGCATGAGGAGCTAACTGGAGTCTGAATGGGCAGTCTAGTCTCACTGGAGATCCATCGGAGTGATACAGTCAGTTGAGAGTCAGTCTAGCCTTAAATCAAGGAAAGAACTGATAATAACTCAATTAACTGAAGTGCAACTGAGTGGTAGGTGAGAGAGGGCGCATGAGATACATGTAATTGCATGAAGGGGTGCACTAAGCACTAAGAGGGCTAAAACTGATCTGAGAGAAGCTCCCGGGGGCTGACTAACTGAGGGCTAGGTGCTGGACTGATGACTAAGATGCATGAAAACCCTAAATAATGCATGCAAACCCTAAAAGTGCATGCATGACTGAAAATGTAAATAATGAAAATGCTGCTAGGACTAGGACGGAGTATAGGAATATCCTAACAGAGTTGTACTTTTACTCTCTAGTCTTTCTAGCTGTTCACAAGCCAAGTCTGCATACTATAATGTCTAGATTGAAGTTGGGAAACTACAGTTCCTGAACAAACGATCATTCACCCAAAACCATACTCCCCTCTTCAAGATCTTCTCCTTATAAATGGAGAAAACAGATTCTACTATGAAATAGAACTTTAGAACATGATAAATAACTTAATAAGTCGTTCTCCAACAACTCTATTATGTTAAAAAAAATCCACTATAAAAAAGCCCGATGAGATTTTTGCATAGTCTGAGTCATACTCTACTCTCTAGCCTTTCTAGCTGTTCACAAGCCAAGTCTGCATACTATAATGTCTAGATTGAAGTTGGGAAACTACAGTTCCTGAACAAACTATCATTCGCCCAAAACCTTACTCCCCTCTTCAAGATCTTCTCCTTGTAAATGGAGAAAACAGATTCTACTATGAAATAGAACTTAAGAACATAATAAAGAAGTCATTCTGCAACAACTCTATTATGTTAAAGAAATCCACTATAAAAAAGCCCAATGAGTGGGCCACAAGAAACCTTAATTCCAACCAGTCCCCAGTATAAGTCTGTAGTACTCAAGGTAGATGTGGTAGATGTGGTATAAGAAACTAAATTTGCAAATTAAAGCAATGCCAGGAAAATACTCAAATTCTTGATTAACTAAGACCACATCTACCTTGAGTACTACAGACTTATACTGGGGACTGGTTGGAATTAAGGTTTCTCAATACTTTTCTGAGAACTCTCCAGATGCAAGTAAACACAGGCCTGTCCTCCTTATAAACAACTTCAGATTGGATGAACAAACCTGACTACATCTTCACTAGAGGCATCTCCAAGTTGGGGGCTGCAGACCCCTTTCACGAGTGAGCAAGGATGAGAGACAATCGGGATTTTCTAAATTACGTTAAGATAGAACAAGCAGCACTTACGCACCATTGCCAAATGTAACCCCACATTCAAAATACAACCTCGGAAGATTGTTGTTACTGCTGTATTGTTAGGGATAGTTACGGAAACAGCTTGTAAACAAATTTTAGTTGTAATCTTCTACATGTCCTAGTTTTCTCAAAGCTCAAACAGTTCATCAATTAGGTGGGATAGATACATGGTACTAAGAGAAGCTTGAATCCAAAGAATAGGTTCTAGATACATGCTAGATTTCTTCAAAATTCTTATTACTTTTTTCATCTTTGGATATATTGCATAGCTTGTCATTAAGACTCATCTAAACTCGCAAAGAGAATCACATTATTTTTCATCCAGTTTTCAAATCTAGGCTATCTGGAAATATCCATAAACGGTTCATGTTTGGGCTGTAGAATCTTTCCCATTGATCAGCAGATGCAGTAGAACCCCAAAGCCTTGAAGTTGTCTCTCCAGCATTGGAAGGACAACATTCAAGCATGAATGGTCAATGGCAATCTATTATCCAAAGGGAAAGTGAACAGATGTGGGAACACAAAGAAAACGGATTAAGGTGATCAGAAGGTATTTGAAGTGCAAAATAGTTTATTAAAGAAGAGCATAGCCATAATATCTTGCAAATTGGAAGCCACAGAGAATGAAATTCACAAGTGCAAGAATATCTCATGTCTAGACTATAATTTACAGTAGTGGAATGCACGAGATTTGATGATTAATATTGGGGAAATGAACAGTTTTACATTATGCTTACATGATACCTCATGGCATCTGTGTATATGCAACTTTCCTCTATAAAAATAATGTGCCTAGGGAATAGGGAGTACAGATATGAAAAATCAGGGAGTCAAAATCAATCTTTATTTCATAATTACCTGCCAAGGTCAGGCCCATATACTTTTTTCTGTTCCTTGCATAAAAAGTTGATGTATGTTTAGAAATTAGCATGGAAGGATAAAAGATTCTATTGCTTTTCTGTTTTAGTTTCAAATGTATGCAATAAAGAAATAATCCTCTGTGGAGATGCAGCTCCCAGTATGAGGCTGCAATGCAAAATTGTCAAAATAGTTCTACGTTACTGGAAGTCTGAGTCATCTTTAGCATTGATTCCAACGAAGTGCTAAGTACAAGACTGTGGTCATGTCTTGGATCTCAATTATTAGTTGATCGATGGACTTTCACAGCTGGATGATGTTGGGCCCAAGTGGATGGCATATAACGTTTCATGTACCTAAAGCTTTATAAATAGCATTATTATATTTCAAAATATGAACTAGAATAATTCAATAATGTAGTTTCAAAACATATTTAAAAGAGAAGCATCCAGGATCTGGAACATACATGAAGAACTCTTCAGATGCTGTTTTAAAGCCACAACAGTTTATAGCCATACAAGGAATTCGAGTTTTCATTAATTCAACGTCTTCTCACCATATAGATTTTGGCTGTAGAAGGGAAACTCTAAAAGGAAAACCTGTTTAAACCTTTCAGGCAGTTTTCCATAAACTGTCGGTGGAAGTAGGACAAGTGGACTGCAATGAAAGTAACATCATGTCAAATTATTATGCAAAAGCACGCATGAAAGTAACATCATGACAAATTGCTATGCAAAAGCATGCAAACTGAATAGAACACAAGCAAGGTAGATTCCAAACACATATATATGCTCTTAGCTAAAGAGATTCTATAAGAAGTATTTCTCAAAAAAGAAGGTAGATTCCAAATACATGCTTTGTTTGGCATTCCAGCTTTTACTGAGAAGCATAAAAATGGTTAAATTCATTTCACAATCTAACACCTTGAATAAATGCTGAAAGAGAATTTAATGTGGAGAGATGAGCAATTTTAGGTAGCCAGAACAGACACGAAAAGATATTTGGAACTACGTCTATAATCATCTTATTGCCTTTAGGCTTCAATGCCTAGTAGAATATTGCATATTCATATAATGATTATTGAAAGAAGAAGCTGTTCAGATGTGATTTTCTGGAACTGACCTTGTCTTCCTTTTATATTCTCGGTACTCTGTCAAGCCACCAAATTTTTTATTTGCTGAATACTGCATATCAGACATACAAAAATTTAATGATATGGAATAATTTACAGTGTTTAACCTGAGATCTCAAACGTCTGCACACAATATGAAAAGGTGTGGATCATTTCAAATGGCAAACTCGGGAAACAATCACCTCAAGCAATGGTATGCCACTGAGAAATAGTAGTAAGGCTGTTAGGAAAATTGGACCAGTAACTGCTAACCATTTAGCACCCTCTAGTAGAGGTGTTGAAGCAATAAATACTCCCCACCATAATAAGATCTGAAAATCAGCATGGCAATGCAATGCTTAGAAGATGACACAACAAAAGAAAGAACCTAAATAAGGAAATGTCAAAACTTTTCAAGAATTTACTGACTGACCTCACCAAAGTAATTTGGATGGCGAGACCACTTCCAGAACCCTATGTTACACCATCTTCCCGTATTTGTTGAGTCTTTTTTAAATTGGAGTTTTTGTTGATCCGATATTGCCTCAATTAGAAAACCAACAAGCCACATACTCCACCCAATGAAATCCTGGGACTGGATTCTGGGGTTTCCACTGCTTGCATTGACCAATATTACTGGCAGGCTTACAACCCAAACCCACACTACCTATAACCAATCAAAAATTCACAGCATGCATTTTTTAATGGTCCAATAAATAGCATACTCTTGTTTACATTTTTGTTACAAAAAACTGTAATATGCTTCTGTACAATATGCTAAAAGTAAAGACATATTGTGAGATAAAGAGACCTGAAAGCTCCAGAAGATTGCTAGCTTCCTTAAATTAGTGCGAATCTTATCAAATCTCCGGTCCTCGCCCCATTGCAATATCCTACGAATTCATAATTCCAAACAAATGATGTTAATGAAGGGCAACAAGTAAGATGGGTATCCAGAACGGAGGATGCAGAATGGCATTAAGGAAATGATAAAAGATAAAGTCTGGATATATCAAGACTGTAACATACATTGATACAAATATTTATTTTCCTTTTTGTTTGAGATAAAATCCATCATATATTCAATTAATGCAAATTAAACAATACATCATACAGCTTGACATTACTGGTCACAGCAGGGAAATGTGGACAAAATAGGCAAATAGAGCTGACGTGTCTGCTTGGGTAGCTGTTCTAAGAGATTCCAACTCTTTCCTAAAAATTCCTATCCTAGCATGATACTGTATACCTAAATCTGACCTATAAGCCAACAATTAACCCAAAATAGCATTGTAGCATCTCCATTAAAGGTTGCCTGACCATGCTTTTTCCACAGAAAAAAGATGCCTGTTAAATGTATAATGTCCCATATACTCTTTCCTGCCTATCTAGCATCCACTTATCTATAAAAATGAGCACTTTTCAATGAAGAGAGGGCAACAAAAAGCAAGGAATACTTGGCTTGTATCCATTGCACGGATATTTAAGCTACCTTTGATCCCCCACAATAGTTGTTTGACTGTCGTGGATTCCTAACAATCACATAACAACCATTTACGAGAGCAGTCTGATGGAGCTCGTTCTTGAATGTGTTATCCCTCTTTCAGCAAGGGGTAATATGTTGATCAGATGTGGTTTGTGATCATATCACAGACATTTGTGCCCCAGTTGAGATCTGTGGCTTCCCCATAGATCATTGGTCAGAGGTCCTCTTATGCCTTATGCTATATAATTATATGCATACTATGACTTATCTTCACTTCACTCTACTGATGTATTCCAGACTGCGGTGGCCCATTTTTCTGCTTATGGACTTTCTATGTGATATGAGTGGTGTGATAACCATGAGATGATATTATATTTCTGCCTTGTTCTACTACTATGCCATGTTAGATGATGATGATGATGATGTATTATTTGATGTTGTGGTATACTGTCTACTGCCACTTCATGATATATAGTATTTGATTGTTTAGATGAGTATAGCTAGTAGTACCTTGCGTAGGTTGACGAGGGTGAAGGTCGGTGGTTTAATGACATACCATGCATCATGACTACTTATAATTTGGTGTTCCTAAGGACTATTCCCCCTTCTTTGGTTCCATCTTTTTGCCTTCATCATTTCATCCCTATCACTCCATCTCTTGTTCATGTCCCATTGGCATGAAGTTGATTGATTGACTCTTGTTATCCCCCTTTGCGGATCCATTACCATATGTACTTCACTATATAACTGTGTCTAAGGGTAGCTGTGTTGTAGTGAAGCCTCAGCATAGGAATCTTTCGAGTAGATCCCCGTGGCCGACTGTCAATAGTTAGGAAGAACTACAACTGAGCAATGCCTTCTCTTGAGATCCAAAAATTCCCTATGCTATCATAATAAAATGGTTAACTATTGGAGGAGTAGGTGTCAGGGCTATGGACACTCACTGGTAGCGGGGCATTGCCAATTTGCATATAAATGCTTTACTGTGGCACCGTCAGGGCTATGGACATTCACTAGCAGCAAAGCTAAGGTTGTGTCATCATTGGTATCCAAAAGGTGTAAAATCAAGGCCAATATCCTCCAAGAAATTAATCATGTGCAAAAAGAAAGTGAAAAGAAAAGAAAATTTAAATAAAGGGAAATACTATTGTTGGGATCAAAGGAAAGGTACCTCATAACACACCCCTTGTGTGATGACACATTCTACTGTTGTTCAGTCGATTGGTGTAGACCACAAAGGATTCCCTAAACCCCTTACCTTGAGTCAAATAGTTGATTAAAGCCAATTCACTTTCAAACCACTGTGAGTTATCCATATCCCACCCCAAAGAAGAACTACTCCTTTGACAAATACTTTGATATATTTTTGCATGGCATTGGTGTGTTATTAGATCATTACTCTGAAGAACCTGTTTGAAAATACTTATGGGGTGTATCATCATGTTGTCATGACTATGCTATTGTTGAACTTTGGTTGTCATTGATGTCAACTAATGTCAAAGAGGAGGTCAATTGATTCAGTTTGAGTCATTGATGTCAATTGATGTCAAAGTGGATACAGTATCCCTACAGCAGTTTGAAAAAGTATATGGAAGCCACTTTGAAGCAATATATGCACAAGGATATGGACGCCAGTGTGAAGAAGTATATCTAGAAGTTGCATCCAATCTGAAGATGTGTGTCCAACAATACATCATACAGATCCAGTTCAAAGAAGTACATAAGTAATGTATCCTACTACATGTGGTTCCTGCACAAATATCAAGTCCACCAAGTCATACTCCCTCAAGGTAGCAGCCAAAGAATTGGTTGGACAAAGGTACATGTGCACAAGCAGCCAAGGAGTTGGTTAAGCAAAGGTATAAATGTGCAAGCAAGACAAGACAAGATTCTAGAATGCGCAAGCAAGCCTGAATATTGTATGGTCAAAGATTGGGAGTGCACAAGCAGTATGAAACAACTTATGGTTGAACAGTCCTGAAAGTGTGCAAGTCTCACCAATCAGAAGATGCTTTCAGTTATTAAGCACGCACAAGTTCCAAGAAAGGTGCAGCGGTTGAAGTAAGCATATGCGCAAATTCCACAATCGATGATACAGCAAGTGCGCAATACCCACAAGTAATGGTACAGCAAGGGTCAAATTCCCACCAAGTCGAAGATCACGTATGCACAGATTCCGCAAAGCATTAATACAGCAAGGGTAAAAGTCCTACTAAGTCGAGGACCATGTTTGCGCACATACCACAAAGTATTGGTACATCGAGAGCGCAAGACTACACTGTTGAGGTGTAAATTCCACCAAGTTGTGGACTATGGATGCGCAAGACTCATAAAGGATGACACATCAACAACGCAGAAGATGACATGTGGCATAGGCATAATCCGTGAAACAAGGAAGAAAGAATGCCACAACCAACTTGTGGACATACAATCCATGCAGGACATGTATAAATTGAGATGCAAGTTGGAGATTTGTAGTCAGCTTGATGGCGAGATAATAGAGCTTCAAGTGGAAGATACAGATTTATATTCGAGGCATCAAGGGCTTGAGGATAGAATAGTATGATCTAGCGAGGAGCTGAGTGCACGCATGCAGCAGAATGACATATTGTGTTGAAGAATGTAACTTCGGAAGATATTCTTATTTGTATTATTTGGGTCATTTGTAATATTTGTATTGTACACCCTATGGGGATTATTATTGATGTAATTGATTGTGTAAAAGTCATTAAAAGAGTCAATGTAAACCCTAACTATTAGGTCGTCCTGGAAAAATCTAGAAAAGAATATTTTATTATAAAGTGTATAGGTCGGCCCAGTTAGGTGAGTAAAGCCAACCTTGTTAGTAAAAAGGTCAAGTGTTTTGTCTAGTATAAATGAGGAGGTTGAACTCCTCATTTGGTCACTTCACTCACTCATCTAATTCGCATGAGTAGAGAGAGAGAGAGTCGTTCAAAGTAGTTGCTTTTGGAGTCTTCTTGTTTTTGGGTCTTTGTACGAGGAATAATATTGTACATTCTACAGAATCTATATAGAAGAAGTTTGCTGGGTTTTTCTGCCCCGAGAGGGTTTTCCCAGGATAAATTTGTTGTGTAATATTGTCTATGTTGTGCTTGTTTATCTTTCAGTGATCCATATTGTTATTGCACTTAAAAATCTAACACGGTATGAGAGCTAGCCTGAAAGAGAACATTGTGCAACTGCTGCAATTGGAGAACTAGGGTTTCTATTTCCGGAAACTAGTCATCTGGGAATTTTCGCTATAACTCACTTTTGGCGAATGTCCAGGATCAGAAACTTGGATAGGCCGAAGATGAAATGTCCATGTACCTTGTGTGTGAGTTTTAGCCACAGATTCATTGTACTTTAGGAGATATGGTCCATGCAAATCAAGGTTTCAACCTCTTCCAGAATTCAATTTTAAACAAGTGACCCAGGGAGAAATTATATCTCAGGATAAGAAGATCAAAATCAAATTTCGTAAGATGTTCTAGAAAAGGCACGAACTGTAGTTTCCCTAGTGCGAGTTTCAGAACCCGAAGTTGAAACAGTGACACGTGGAAATCCGTACAGTTTGCTATACTGAAACAGTCCATAAACAGGTCACCTTGGGAAACTTAGCATAAGTTCTACTTGGTGAATCCACTACTGCTCTAACCTGTGGGGTTGGATATAAGAGAGATGAGACTATCTCAAAACGAAGTTTCATACCTTGAGGAGCATAAATTTCTTATATACATCATAATTAAGACCGGACAAATCTGCAATAGAAATTGGAGAACTAGGGCATTAGGTTTTTGGAGGATTTGTCCACAAAATCAGAAAAAGAAGTACATTGCTCAGCTCGCCTTGAGGAGGCGCATCTTTTCCTCCACTTAGTTTTGCAAGATCCTGAAGTTGAAAAATTAAGGTTTCTCTGACAAACCCTAGGACCTCCTGAAGCCAAATCACAAAAATCAACTTCTAATTGGAACATCTCACTTGGTAAGTTACACCTTATCTATTTCCATTTGAGATTCTCATTTATAAAGTTTATCAAGATGACAAACACTACCAAGCTTGAAGGGGCAAAGAACTTTCAAGCATGGAAGTATAGGGTGATGCTCATCCTAGAAGAGCATGAATTGAACAAGTATGTTACAGAATTAGTTGCGGAGCCAAAGGGAGATGAGGAGAAGGAAAAACACAAGAAGAACCTCATCAAAGCTAAGAGGATCATAGTTGATTCCATCAAGGATCACTTGATCCCACACATCTCTTCTCTGAAGACTACGAAAGAGATGTTTGATGCATTGAAGGGATTATTTGAAGGATCCAACATCAATAGGAAGATGACCTTGAGGACTCAACTTAAGGCTGTGAAGATGCAAAACAATGAAAGTATCCGATCATACTTCACAAGGGTCTCTAACAGCAGAGATCAGCTATGTGCCATTGGAGACAAGGTTGAAAATGCAGAACTAGTGATGACTACCCTAAATGGTCTTCCAAGATCATGGGAGTCATATATTCAAGGAATATGCTCAAGAAAGAAACTTATATTTTTCGGTGCACCTTTGGAATCTTGCACTCAACAGGAAGCCAGGATTGTAGCGAGAGAAGACAAGCTAGGTGATGAAGACAATCAAGCTCTGGCAGCTCATACCAAGGGAAGAAAGAAAGAAGATCACCATCACAAGAAATCATAGAAGGGTAAAAGACCTACCAAAGGCTAATCAAGTCTCAGATGCTTCCATTGTGATGAGATGGGACACATTGCTAGACATTGTCCCAAGAATAAAGGGAACAAGAAAGGAACTAAGAAACCGGATTTGCTCTAACCCCCCCTCGTGTCTTGAATCGGTCGAATTGGACACGATTCAATCTCAGTTTGAGTCCGATTTGATCTTCAGGCGAATATGAAATTGGGACACGATGCAAAATCGAATCCCCGACTGTCGGACACAAATCCAGAAAACAGGACACGTAAAGTGCGCTACAGTCCGGAAAAGTGCGGCCGATTTGTTTTAAAAGCAAAATTTGAGTTTCTTTTTGTCATTTGCAAGGAAGGAGTTGGCTGAGAGTGAGTTGTATGTGCAGGTGAAGGAGATTTGAAGGAGATTTGAAGGCTATCCATTGTTTCCAAGTGATTCCAAGTGCATTCCGGTGGATTTGTGGAGAGGATTGCAAGCTCAACCATCACACAAGAAAAGGAATGTCTCAATCAGCTAGGGCAGGAGGTAGGGGGCAAAGGAGAGGGAGAAATGCACCATCTAGTGCCTCTCCTCATATTCCACCAAGCACAAGCAGTTCTCCTCCTCCGTCAGGTGCTCCATCGACTGCTAGTGGAGCTCATTCTATGGCTCCATTTAACCCTGTTTTAGCAAGACAACAAGCCCAAGGAAAAAAATACCCTTTGTGGAAGTATGTGACAAGGAAAGATGGGCCCGGGGCAAATCTTGGTGGGGGAGGCAATGTGTCTTGGAGATGCAATTTTTGCAAGCATGAGTTCAAGAGCACATATTTCCGGGTTAAGGGCCATTTGTTGGCCCTTCCTTATTGTGGGATTTCTTCGTGCAAAGCGGTGACTGTTCACCAAAGGAGGGATATGGAAAGAGAGGATCATGTTGGCTTAGGGAAGGTGGCAGCAGCAAGCAAGAAAAAAGAGGATGATCCTCTTCCATTTTTGAGGAAGTCCTCTAGCACTCATGGGCGTGGGCGTGGGGATACTTATCAAACAAGAAAGAGGCAATCTACAGGTGGTCCAATGGATAGGATTTTCCAACAAGAGGCGCGAGAAGAGGTAGACCTTACCATTGCATTTTTCTTCTACCTCAACTTCATCTCATTCAATGTTGCACGGTCACCATTGTATTTTGAGACGGTTAAAACTATCTTGGAACGAGCTCCAAATGGTTATGTGCCTCCTGGTTCAGAGAAGCTTAGAACCACATTGTTGGTTAAAGCAAAGAAGGAGGTAGATAAAATTCTTGAGCCAATTAGATCAACATGGCCCTCATCCAGTGTGAGTATTGTTTCTGATGGATGGACGGATCCCGCACGCCATCCACTCATCAATTTCATGGTATCTTCCCAAAATGGAGCGTTGTTCTTGAAAGCGGTGGATGCTCTTGGGCAATACAAGGATGCACAATTTATGGGTGATTTATTCATCAAAACCATTGAAGAAGTAGGTTTTGAGTCGTGCGTACAAATCATCACGGACAATGCACCTGTTTGCAAGGCTACTGGCATGATTGTGGAAGCTAAATAGCCACAGGTATGTTCATTTTGGACACCTTTCATTTCTAATTTGCTCATTGTTTGAATTTGATCACTGCAATGTTAGTGTTGTAGAGTCATTGATACATGCTTTTATTGCTCTTACAGGTTTTTTGGACACCTTGCATTGTCCATTCCTTGAATTTAGCACTGAAAGCCATTGCTTCGGATGTGGCATGGATTGACAACCTTATTGAGGATGCACACCATATCCGTAACTTTGTACAAAACCACACAAATGCCCTCACCATCTACAAACAGTACACACAGCTTTCCTTGCTGAAGATTGCAGATACTCGGTTTGCTTCCTCATTCATCATGCTCAAGAGGTTGAGGGAGGTCAAAACCGCTCTTGGTTCCATGGTGATTTCGGAGTTTTGGGCTTTTTGGAGAAAGACGGATCAGGGTGCTTCACAAAAGGTGAAGGACATGGTGTTAAATGATGGTTGGTGGTACACGGTGGATCTTACCATTAAGATCATGGAGCCAATCATTTCTTTGTTGCGGTTTGCAGACACGGACCAGCCCATCCTAGCAGAGGTTTATGAGTGGTGGGATTCCATGATTGAGTCCATGAGGTCCATTGTCATGGAGAATGAGTGTCCCGAGTATGGGACATCGACAGAGAACTTATGGACCATTATTCGGGATATTCTTATCTCTAGGTGGGATAAGAATTGCACACCTTTGCATTGCTTGGCCCACTCCTTGAACCCCAAGTTCTACACTCAGGAGCGGCTCACTGGTGGATCGGGGGCCTCACATAGAGTCCCTCCTCACATGGATGCAGAGATTGCAAATGGGAGGAAGATAGCACTTAGACGGCTATTTCAGGATAGAGACATGCTTGAGGAGGTGGAGGATGGCTTTGTAGATTTTTCCACTGGCACTGGGAGATTTGGAGGCTATGATGTGCTTAGAGATAGGGAGGGTAAGAAACCCTATGCTTGGTGGGGAACTCATGGGGCAACATCCCCTATTCTACAAAAGTTAGCCTTCAGGGTCATCTCTCAAGTTACATCATCCTCTTGTTGTGAGAGGAATTGGAGCACATATGGGAACTTGTACAGTGTGAAGAAGAGCAGGCTTGAGCAGTCCAGGGCAGATTCGATGGTGTATGTGCACTCCAACCTTCGTCTTATTTACAGGAAGAGGGAGGAGTGGGTGAAGGGAAAGACAAAGATGTGGGATGTCTTTCCTGATGATATGGGTTTGGACAGCAGTACTGAGTTGGCATTAGCCAACATGGATCTTAATGATCCAGTGCTAGAGCCGGTCACTTTTGATGATAGTGATCGTATAGAGGGGTCATCCTCCACAGCAGCAGATGCAGGTCGTCAGATGGGCAGAGAGGAGGAGGAGGGGGAGGAGGATGAGGATCAGGGCAGTAGCAGTGGCAGTGATGAGTATGTTGATTCAGGCATGGAGGAGGACTACTGACATATGGGATTCTCCCATCTTGATCCACCCGTTGTTGTATTTACTATTAGTCTATTTGGCATTTGCTAGTGCCCAGTGGCATTCCGACATATATGTATACATTTTGATTTTGATGACTTAATGAGAAATATGGTTCCAACATGCATCTATGTGTCTCATAATTCATTATGATTTGTGAATGACAAATGTGAAATGTGTTGTGATTCGTGAATACTGAATACTGAATCGTGATTTGTGAATGACAATGTGTAATCTACTAATCATTAATGTGTTTTCATTCTAATTTCTATTGAATATTTCATATTTGTAAATTGTAAATTGTCTAGTTTCTAAAGATTTTTGGATCTATATGTCTATATTTTTAAATATTAATATATTTTTTAAAAAAATATATATGTATATAAAACGTGTCTTGATTCCGGGGGTCACCGCGTCCATGTCGGACTCTCGTATTTTCGTGTCCTATGTGTCTCGTGTCCCCGTGTCAGGTGACTTAGGAAAGGAAGCAAGAAAAGACACCATGCTCATGCTACAGAGGATGATGAATCAACTAGAAAGAAGGCTAAAGAAGATTCCTCCAATGACGAGTAATATGTACTTTAATCCAAACCAGAAAGATGGAAGAACCTCTTATCCATTTCAGCATCGAATAAGAAGGGATACAGTTGTGATTGGTGATGAAGAGGAAGGGACACACAGATTCAGCACCAGTTCATAGTTCCATGTGATCTATGAAGACTTGCTCAGCATTGTCGACCATAAGGAAGAAAGGCATAGGTCCTCAGAATCAAATGATGGAGTAGAGCACACTGCCAGAGACTCCAATGATTCCTACAAGGAGACAAGGATCAAAAGGGATCATACCAAGTAAACAAAGATAATAAGTATTTGAATTGTCATTTCCTATATATCTAATTGCTTAAATGATATTGTTCAATTGTGTACATATTTATATTCCTAGATTTAGGAAGTGTATTATGCATGTTAGAGTGATTACATTGATGAACAATATACTACTAATATGCATGTGATGGTTAAGTGGCCTATGGTGTTGTACAACATTCCATTGCTACTTATCTAGAATGAAACATCTTTGCTGACATGTTGGGAGTAGTGCACGCTCTTAATAATTTTCTGGTAGAGATGGAAAGCATCTAGAAGTTTACCGTATGAATGCGGAAAATGGATGAATGTTGTGTTGAAGCATTGGCTAAGATAGTTGCATGACTATGTGGCCTATGTCTGTATGCATAAGAATTTGTCATTATTAATATGTTTTGGAAACTATGAAATGTTTCTAACCATACAACTAAATTTGACTTGTAGGAAATATCATGTACAATCACCTACAAAAGAAGAATGATGAGACTTGTTATGTAGAACAAGTAACGATGGTTCAACTATAACATTCAACAAGATTTATGAAATCAAGCATACTACAGTTGTACAAAGCGAGGGTTCTCTCAGAAAGAGGGAGTCGACTATGACGAGATGTTGCTCTAGTGGCCAAACACACTTCCTCAGTGGTGGACATTACACTAGATGGATGGTGTAATCGAAGTAGAAGTGTATATCAAGCAACCGTAAGGATTCGAGACTCTCTACAGAGAACCACATGTGCGCGGATTGAAGAAGACTTTTTATGGGCTTAGAAGGCGCCCATGGGATAGATAGCATGATGAGCTTGAGGATCACCTAGAGTGATGAGATATCAACCTTTGCTACACAGTTGACGATGAGGAGCTCATAGATGGGTGCAAGAGACAACTTGCAACAAAGTTCGAGATCTTGGTATCCAGTGACCTGGAGAAATGACATAGATGGATCAACAGAAGATCATCAAGCGAGAAGGCTACCAGTCACTCTAGGCAAAATGTCCCAATGTAGAGAGTACAAGATGCAAAGGGAGGATAGTGCTCAGTTACAAAGGGACCAGGAAAGCTCCGCTTCAGAGGGAGTGACTACAGCACAGAAGGAGAGACATTATCACTTAGCCTCTATCCATGGCAAAGGTTGTTTTCCCTAGTATCTTAGGGATATGCTTAGAGCGATATCGGATGTCTCCCCTCATGAAGAGGAAGTATATGTGGTACAGTTTGAGACGGGTATCCAGAACATGATACGGCAAGATAGATGGATATCTGACAAGCTTGGGCTTTACCAAGAGTAAAGCGGATTCCCACCTTTACTACAAGGTTGAGAAAGGAAATCCTGTGCTTCTGTTGTTGTATGTAGATGACTTGTTTTTGACGAGTGAAGAGAAGCTCATAGCAGAAACTAAGAGGAAGCTTACCGCAAAGTTTGAGATGAAAGAACTGGGTATGATGCATTACTTCTTAGGTCTTGAGGTGTGGCAGAATCCAGAGGAATTTTTCCTAGGTCAAGGAAAGTATGCGGTAGAGATCCTGAAGAGATCCGCGATGATGGATTGTAAGGCCATGGCCACACCTATGGCATCGAATCTGAAGTTGTTGAGTGATACTACTTCAGAACTGGTATATGCCACGATGTATCGGCAGATGATTGATTCGTTGATGTATTTGACGAACACGAGGCCAAATTTATGCTTTGCAGTGAACACTTTGAGTCAGTATATGGTAGAGCCGATACATGTTCACCTAGTTGCGGCAAAGCATGTGCTGAGGTACCTGAAGGGTACGATTAATTATGGCCTCAGGAATGCATCGAATCAGAATATTAACCTACAGGGTTATGTTGATGCGGATTGGGTCGGGAGTGTCACAGATAGAAAGAGCACATTAGGGTGTTGCTTCAGTTTGGGATCGGGTATGATCTCATGGTTTAGTAGGAAGCATACGAGTGTGGAACTCAGTATAGCAAAAGCCGAGTATATGGCAACTTGTTCGGCAAGTTGCGAGGCAATGTGGCTTCGGAAGTTGCTATCGGGATTGTTTGATCTCGAGTTGGATGGGACTTGTATCTTCTGTGACAACCAAAGTTGTGTGAAGTTGTCGGAGAACCTTATGTTCCATGACAAGTCGAAGCACATCGAGATCAGGTATCACTATATCCAGGATATGGTGCAGAAGGGAGCAGTGAGGCTCCAGTATATAGCAACAGAGGAGCAGATAACCAATGTGTTGACCAAGCCTCTGTCAAGAGTGAAGTTCGAGTACTTCAAGGACAAGCTTGGAGTGGTCCAGATCAAGAGGGAGTGATGAGCTCGGACAAGGTAGCAAGTAGTCACAGGTCATGTGACGTAATTGAGTCTCCTAGGCTATGAGAGGATCTGGATAAGCAGTGCGGTAACACAGGTAGTTGCGGTGTGCAACGTAATGGATGCTCTTGGGATGGACCCACCGAATGGCTTGCTCAGTTCATGGATGAGGACAATTGCATCTAGTATGAAAGAGGACCAGCTCTGCAGAAAATCCTAGATTTGATCTAGGTCACATCCAGTATGAAAAAGGCCTGGCATTGTGGTGAAAATCCTGGAATGATGCTCCTGGTCTGCTTAGCTGCGGGAGATCATTCGTAGGTAGGAAATCCTAGACTTGGTCTAGGTCACATCTAGTAGGAAAAGGGATTGGCACTGTAGTGAAAGTCCTGGAATGATGCTTTTGGTCTACCTAGCTGCGGAAGATCATTCGCAGGTCCTGTAATGATGCTCTTGGTCTGCTTAGCTACGGGTGATCATTTACAGGTGGAAAAGTCCTAGACTCGGTCCAGGACACATCCAGCATGAAAGAGGGTTGGCTCTATGTGGAAAAGTCCTAGACTCGATCTAGGTCACATCGAGCATGAAAAAGGGTTGGCTCTGTGTGGAAAAGTCCTAGACTTAGTCTAGGTCACATCCAGCATGAAAGAGGGTTGGCTCTATGTGTGAAAGTCCTAGACATGGTCTAGGTCACATCCAACATGAAAAAGGGTTGGCTCTGTGGAACTTCTTATGATATATAGATTCGAGAGATGTCAGATGTCAATAGTTCGTGTACAAGAAGTGCAGCAGCTGGAAGACAATGGTGACGAAGACTGAAGAATACCTTCCTTGTTAAGAGGGAGTGTTGAAGAATGTAACTTCGGAAGATATTCTTATTTGTATTATTTGGGTCATCATTTGTAATATTTGTATTGTACACCCTATGGGGATTATTATTGATGTAATTGATTATGTAAAAGTCATTGAAAGTGTCAATGTAAAGCCTAACTATTAGGTCGGCCCGGAAAGATCTAGAAAATAATTTTTTATTGTAAAGTGTATAGGTCGACCCAATTAGGTGAGTAAAGCCAACCCTGTAAGTAAAAAGGTCAAGTGCTTTGTCTAGTATAAATGAGGAGGTCGAACTCCTCATTTGGTCACTTCACTCGCTCATCTAATTTGCATGAGTAGAGAGAGAGAGAGTCGTTCAGAGTAGCTGCTTTTGGAGTCTTCTTGTCTTTGGGTCTTTGCACAAGGGATACTATTGTACATTCTGCAGAATCTATATAGAAGAAGTTTGTTGGGTTTTTCTGCCCCGAGAGGGTTTTCCTAGGATAAATTTGTTGCATACTATTGTCTATGTTGTGCTTGTTTATCTTTCAGTGATCCATATTGTTATTGCACCTAAAAATATAACATATTGATGGTGTGCAGAATGATGTTGTAGACCTGTGACGGATGCACAAATACTGAAAGGTAGAATCATAGAAGAAAACACAAGTGCGTGAGGACCGAATGACAGTATTATTGGCAGCACATAGATGTGGTAAGACAGAAGCGCAAAGACAGAACCGGAGTATACCAGAAGATGCATAGAAGTTTGGTTGATGCATGAATGTTGAAGTGAAGTGTCCGCAGCAAAGAAGTCCATCTGATGCGCGACGACAAAAGCAGCAGCAGAACCGTGTATGTGCGTCATGATGACGATGATCTGAGGCAAGTGCATTAACCGAAAAGACGAATCATATGATGCACAGCATGCCGCATATTGTCTAAAAGACTGTAGCACTTAAACCGAACGAACACATCTAAGTAAATGCGCAGTTCCATCTTATACTGGTGCATAATTTAAGAACAACAAGCTATCAATTGAAGCATAGTATTAGGTAGGGAAGTGCAGTTGCACAGAAGTAGAACAGCACAGCTATTTAGTGGCACAGACTGCAGCAGATGAAGTAGCACATGACATATGACGTAAGTCATCAGCAGAAGCGAAGAATTGAGTGGAACGAGAAGTCAAGTGATATATGCAGCACAGTGACAGTGAATCATCTGCATACGAAGGTAGCGCATAGCAAAACGAACTACAGAAGGTCAGAAGTGTGCACGAGTTGAAAGTTCAATAAGGCAGAATATTATTTTGTATATCTGGGCGAGAGGACAGGGCAAGGAGCAGGAGGTTGTAGCCTCCTTCCAGTTGGTGCTGGAGAACATAGGGAGTTGGTGCTTCCTTCAGGTCGGTGCCTGTAAAACCAGGGGGTCGGTGCCTCCTTTCAGTTGATGTTGGTAAACACAGGAAGTCGGTGCTTCCTTGAATGTATTCTTTTCATTACAAAAGAGCATTCCGTGGTTTTCTCTCGATTGGGTTTCCACGTCAAAATTCGGTGTGTTCTGTGTTATTTGTCTTGGTGCATATGGTGATGAATGTTTTATTTATGTTGGATGCATAATTAAAAGATCAAGATTAAAGTTAAGACTAATTTGTTAAATAAAGTAAAAATAGTTGATAACTGTGCTAATATTGATTCACCCCCCCTCTCAGTATTAAATTGATTCCAACAGCTATATGATGACTCACACTTAAACAATTAAATGCATTGCATCTATCACATACATTGATTCTGCAAATGTACATTACTACAACTATTGTTCCACCTGGGACACTCTTTCACTACAATACAACATCATTACAATATTGGTTGTTGGTCAGTTTTATGTGTGGCCAGTCCCATTACTGAAGGACTATTATACTATTTTCTGGTATACATGGTATCCGTGCATTTTGAGCACATATTTGGATACCCTTTTGGCCACCTATTGGGATATATGTCATCAGATTGACCACTACTACCATAGATCAATCATTGCTACAGGGTGGTGTCTACATTGCATAATGTTTTGCTATTCTGATTTCATGATTGTGCATGATTTTGATGCACACAGTGTTTTCCAAATCTACTAATGGATTTGGACATCTATTTGACCCTACTATCAGCCTAGAGGGTTGCATGTAGAACGTTCCTCCAGCTCAGGCAATTTCTACAGGGGTTGACTTAGATAGTCTCAGTGAGCAGCCTGCCAGATTTTATGATCGTGCATGGATTTGACTCAGCCATTAGATGCAGACAACTGGTGTCAAGAAAGACCATATCTATGCAAGGTAATAAACCAATGAGTTTTGTCAAACAAATTAAATGTGCAAGTAAAATGTCCATTTTATAATTCATTAACAAGATAGTCCATTTTAAGTTTTACAAAGTTTGTCACATCATGAATCATATACCAAGCTAATGCTGTGAACATGACTAAAGCAACAAGATAATAATCCACAATCAGTGATCATAAATCCATAGGTCATACAACATCATCATAAGAATAATCATCATATATCATCTGAAACACTGTTGCAATACATCTCTAGGCACTGAACTGAAACTATATGGAATAAAGGGTCACATCGATCATCAAATCTAAACTCTCAAGGCTCAGCCTTGACACAAGGTCTAACATAAGTTTGAATAATACACGGCTCTGATCATGAGTGATCTCAAAATATAAAGTCATCATAGCCATGCTCTGAATAATCTAAGCTCTGGAATGTGCAGATATCTGCTAAGCAAGAATAGTAGCCCTGCTACTATGGTGTAATAACAGTTCCCACCCTCCATATCAATCACATCTCATTTTTTGAATTTTTCCTTTGTTATTTTGCTTGTGCGATTGTGTACAGACTAGTTAAGGGCTAAAGTATGGATTGTGTACGAAAAAGGATTAGATTGTAGATTTTAGAATCTAGACTATAGTCATATGCTTATATTTTGACTTTAGCGGCCACTTATAGCCTCTTTGTTGATGTACTTTTCTTCAACCGGTTTTTTGATCCGGTTTTTGTCTGGTTTCGGTCCAGTTCCGGTTCCTGGGGTCAACCGGTTCAACCACCCGTCCGGTTCTGATAACATTGCATTTACCTTTTTGCAAGATAAGAAGTTTCCCATTTGTAGAGTGAATTGATATAACTGAAACAAGCACTTCCATCTCACTCTAATTTTTGCTATCAACACTATTTCACACTTAAATGAGTCATTTGTAAATTTGTCCTAAGTGCAATATCTTGAATGGTTCATGCCTAAAAGTTATGATTGATCCTTTACCATATTAGCACTGCCGCACTTGTTCAATTAATACATGTGTTGATGTTTTTTATCTCATGACATTGTCTAATTGATTCACATTAATTATGAACATAATTGTGATTGATGAGTTCATAGTGCATTAGGTAATCATCCCTTATTTTTAGATCACTTTGAATTCACCTTGGGTAGGAATTATTTTACTCACTTTCTCTTGGCCATTTAGGAGACTTAGATTCCACATATCTTTACTTAAGTTCTCCCAAACCATCAAGCTAGGTGTGCTTCATTTTAAACCCATTCAATTTCCCTAAGTACACTTAGTCCTCCTACAAATCAATTAGATTAGTACTTGAGAAAGCTAGCTTACATTGCACTGTACCCTTTTTAGGCTTGCATGTGGAACCTCTAGTTAGTACCTTGAAAAGCTTAGTTGGGGACACCTCCCATGGTTAGTCTAGATCTCCCTTAGGATTCTAGGAAACCTAAAGAGAGAGGGGCCTACCCATTTTGCACTTAGGGGTAGAGCTCTAAGGTTTTGTTGGTTTAGCAGCTGATATTCCTTGCATCATATAGGCTGCTAGATTTTGCAACAACGGGTCCTTTTAGCATGGTTAGATGGTCCATATGTCTTGGATGTGCCTAGCCAGAGATAGCATCGAATGTACTATGTTTTGTGATATCTCTAAACCCTTATAGACACTTAGAAGGTTTTCTTGTATGACGATATGTTTGCATGGCATGTTACATTTATGCTCGTATAGTAATTCATAACACTTAAAACAGTTACTCATGTCATAGCCTAACCTTAGTGTATTTTATCTTTGAAGTGTGTTAGCCTCAAGGTTAATTTGTACCCTAGTGTACTATGTTTTGTGATATCTCTAAACCCTTATAGACACTTAGAAGGTTTTCGTGTATGACGATATGTTTGCATGGGATGTTACATTTATGCTCGTATAGTAATTCATAACACTTAAAATAGTTACTCGTGTCATAGACTAACCTTAGTGTATTTTATCTTAGAAGTGTGTTAGTCTCAAGGTTAATTTGTACCCTAGTGGACTAAACTGAATGAATTCATCCACTTTACAACATTTTGCCTAGCCCTTTTTCATTTCGCTAGCCCATTCATCCACCCACTTCAACTTCCCCTTTGTAAATGTTCTATCATCAGTAACAACCTAAGGTCTAATAACTATTCCCTTGTATGAACGCCTTAATTAAGCTAAAAGAGTCTATTACTCTAAGGCTGATGTTGCTAAAAGTAAATGGAAAAATATAAGAGATACTCCCCTTGCAAAAAGCTAGGTTCCTTGTCATGGGTTATCAAAACCAAATCTAAAGCAAAGGGGACAAAGCCAATGAAAGGGATAAGAAATGCAAATAAATGAAATAAAAAAAAATACAAAGAAAAGGGATCGCAACAAAGATACACAAGGATGCATGACCCATGTTATGCCACATTTTGTGGGCATATTATTTTCCAGACAATTTTTTGCTTTTGAGCAAGATGCAATATAGAGTATTGAGGCCTATCTTTGTTGCTCTTAGGCCTCCCCTTTGATGTGATAAGAGGTGATGTGATGATAAAACATATGCCATGTTGTTACTACTAAGCCATTGTCGTGATGATGAATTAATTGATGATGTCCTATATGTTGTTATTGCCATAATTGATGTATTGATTGTCTAATGTGTATAGCTAATAGTATCACACTTTCAAGTTGGCGAGTGTAGTAGATCATTGATTTACTTACGTGCCATTGAACCTAGGTAATTTTTTAGTATTTTGCAAGGACTTTTACCCCCTTCTTTGGGTCCATATTATGGTCATCCATCCATCATCCATTCCACTTCATAATTCCGGTCTACATCCTTGGTCTAAAGTTGATGAAGTTGAACTCTTGATCTCCCCTCTATGATCTCTTTACCATTAAGGCCTCCCAGTTTTTCCCTTTGTGTCTTGGGAAATGCTTGTGTTGCAACAATATTGTGACGGTTTAGGAGAATTCCTTGTAAATCCATGGGGTTAATTGCTTATCAAGCAAAGACAGTTGCATGGAGCAATGATCTTTCCTAGACCTAAAGTATAAAAGTTTTCCCCCCTTCTTGTGCCTCAAAAAGAGCATGAGAACGAAATCTCACAGTCCAAGACTCCTTGTACCTACAAATTCAAAGCAAGTTGAAGACCAAGTAAAAATATCGAAAAGAAAGAAAATAAAGAAGCAAGTAGAAAACTTACCAATGAAATTGGGCCTTCAAATAAAATCAAAGGCCAAGGTCTCCAAAAACAAAATAAGTACAAGAATGAAGACTCCTAAAAATCAAATGAAGACTAGTCCCAAAAGACCAAGTCCAAAAAGGAGCTAAAGAAAAAAAGTCAAAGTCAAATAAGGGGTAAGTCTGATTATTGTTGGTTAAGGGAGATTATCTCATTACACATCACCCATTTGTGAGACACTTTCCTAATGTTTGCCTAAGTGGTGAAGATCACAAGGACCCCTTTCTTCCTACATCTTGAGTCAACCAACTCACCTTTGACCATAATTTCACCTATCAAACCTTGGTTTTACTCCACCTTGTTATCCACTAAATTGCAGTTAGTGGATTCTGAGTGAACCGTCGAAGACTTGAACAATCAAATTGTTCATCATCAGTGTTTCGTGATCCATCAGGCCAAATTTTGGCCCTTTTACAAAATTTTCCATGTCCATACCCCCATGGGGAATTGTAATAAGTTGGTCTAAGCATGGTCTTTTTGTAACAGGCTTGGCTTATCTTAGGTTTATCTATCAAGGGGATACTCTAGAGTGCTTATTCCTTAGGAATTATGTGTTGTGCTTAAGTGACGTATAATTCCTGAGTTTTTCACTCATACCTCCAAAGCTGGAGTATTTTCCTTGGCAGTCAAACCTTGGAGGTTATTAAAGCCTAAGTGTCTATGTATTTTTATATGCTAGCCATCAATAATTAGTCGTATAGACATGCACTAGATCCCTAGGATTTTCGGTCAATAACAAAAAAAAAAAAAAAAATCGTAAACTTAGGCCATTTTTTAATGGTTTAATTGGAAATTTTCATATTGTAATAAAAGTATGGTCTGGAGGCGAATTTTGGCGCAGGGGTGCTCGTTTTCATGCTCAGAGCGTCATCTTTACCCCGGAGCCAACTATTCTTGTATTCTGAGTGATTAAATCATCACTTGAAGCATTTTTTCTTATTGGGGCGACAAAATGGTAGAGAAATGCTAATGATGCGACAAAATGACACGAAATATCAAAAAAAATATATAATAAAAAAGCTATTGGCATGTGCCAAATGAGGTGGCAAAGTGGTCTCATGTAAAAGGTGACTTAGTGAGGTGAATAAAGCACATGCTTAAGGATCAAATCATGAAGATTACGTTTGCATAAGATTCAGCGATGTGTCATCCTTCATGCTCACGTGTGGATTTATGTGGCGGATGAGGAATGGATTGGTGGGGACTGGAGTGAGGGCGCATCTCTCTTATGAGATGTGGTGCCTCCAAATTGAGATCACATCAAAACATATCCTCAATTCTTCTCTCTTAAACTCAAGTGAACTCGCCTCAACTCAAGCTCATGACCTCTCTATCTCTAGTTTGATGCACCCTCTCTTGGGTTGTAAACTCTATAAAAGCAAGAGCATTCCATAACTATTGTGAGGGTGGAATGGTGGAACCTCTGCTCTCATGTACAATTTGATGATCATTGTCTTCTGTGTTTTCTAGGGTAACTGTAGAGTTCCTTTTGCATTTGCTTTACTCGTCAATTATTAGCCTTGGAATGATTAGTAGTAATAGATAGGGGTGAGTAAAGAAGTTTCTTTGTCATTTAAAATACTTATGTTTAAGATAGGGAATTTGCATGCTTAATAGTTTTTATGTATGCTCTCCTCATCTTTGATCTAAGTTTTACTAATGGCTTTGACAAAGTTATTTGGCAAGTGTAAGGGTTTCTTTTGCAGGGGCTTCAATTTGGATTGATGGAGGAACTAGTTTGCTTGCTTCATTCTCCGAATTCTTTGTGAAGAGGACATAGTCTCTCTCAATGACACCAAAACAACTCCATCACCCAAGTTCAAAAGGGCTTTGGGATTTCTACTTTCTCTCCCTTCTTTAAATTAAATTTCTTTTATGGTTATGGTTCTTTACATGCTTAATATAAATTAGTTTCTTTCAAGAAGATCATAAGTTGATTTCTTTTAAGTATGTTTTCATAAGCTAGATCCGGTTATTCAAGCTGTAATTTTGTAGATCTAGTCCATTTTCAAGTACTTAGTTTATTGCAAATTTTTTATCTTTCAAGTACTTGAAATTTTTTGTGCTTCTAACGTCTTAATCAGCATATTAGGTGCAAAGTTGGTGGTTGTTTTTTCACTTTTTATGAATAGGTAGGAGGAAGTGTTGCCGAAAATTTGAAGATCCAAGACATCTGAGACCCCAGGAGCAGTTTTCGTGCCTTGAAATTAATTTTTTTGTGAAAACTTGTAACCCTTTGGATCCAGATCTATAAGGACCAAAGACATCCACCTTGAAATTGTAAAATAAGTAATAAAGGCAAGTGGGCTACTCCAGCGCCCACACTCAATCCCCCCTTTGGGGATCTCGCAAGCTCAATTTTGTGGTTTGCAATTTTTTCTTTATTTTATTTTATCTTCACATGCACACAATCCGCCCCAATAGGGTTGTATAGTTAGTTTTATTTTTACTGCTACAATCTTTCTTTCACAATTTTGTACTTTATTTCAAAGGTTAACAAATAAACCTAAGGCCGTGTATTCCCGAAGTAAACTGAAAGGGTTTATCCTAGATAGGTGAAAAGAGATTCTCGGCCACATAATAAAACTTTATTTTTGCTTAATAAAATCTTCCAAGGCTTAAAGTTCCGAGTATGCTCTTGGCTGTTGCAGCGCAGTTTGATCAGTTGGTCAATCAGAAAGGAACTTGTGTGACTAGTTTAATAGAGCAATCCAACAAAAACTTGAGCTCTAGAACTCGGGAGGTTGCATGAAACTAACTACAGATTTAGTGGGCTACTTTAAGGAGGCAATGCCTCGCCCAGTTGGACCCTTGGTTTAGTTGTCACTATGCTCAGTTCGAAGGCCTAAGTTGGAATTGATCCAAACCACGAACTAACCCATTCCTTAATCCACGCATCTAATAAAATCAATTAAAACTTACCAACAAGACTTCCAACACTTTCAGGACATAGCAGCACTCCAACTTATTTGACTCCTTTTTGGCATTGGTACAATCTGCAACAATCGCACTTTTTTAATTAAATCATGTGTTAGATGGATGTATTAATTTCATGTTGTTGATCAAAATACTACTTGCAATTTTTGGTTCAGTATTAAATTGTCTTCAAACTCCTAGAATCATTTTCTTTCTTGAAGTTAGCTTAAACGCCGTAGTTTATTTTCATAGGGACCAGCCCCCTGGCTTCGCTAGGCGTTGGCCTAAACGGAGGAGTTGAGTGTTGAGTGACAATATCTCGACTCTTTGCTTGCCCCCAAGGACGCACCCAATGGCTTGAATAATTTTGCCACGCTAACCCCCTTTTCCCTGAGGTGAGTATATGGCGGCAACACACCTTATCCACCCCTTAGAAGAAACTAGTCCTTGCAAATAATTAAATGTTATGGATCTGGTTAGTAGGTCAATCTTGTTTTTCATAAACCTATTTGAAGATACTTGTTGTGTAAGTAAATTATCATGCATACATGACTAGCTATATGATGACTCAATGCGATGATTAATTACATCTGCTATGTATTGGTCCATGTGAACACCCTTTGTTGTTGGTCCACAAAGGACATTTATGATCTTAGTATATCTTATTCAATGCCACAGATATTTTATCAGGTCCTCTTCATAGTTTCGAGGTTTGCAGTGCTAGTGTATCAGTTTCTCTAGGGTTTAGAAGGTGGTTAATTCATATCTTGCGATCTACAAGGTATCTGAGGATCTAAAAGCATATTTGGATACCCATTTGGCCACTTACCTAGGTATATGTCATCAAATTGGACATTACTACCTCAAATCAATCAATTCCAAAAAGGTGGCGGGCCCTTCCCCAAAGCCTGCAGTGTTGATTTTCATAAACATGCATGGGGATGATTTCCTTAGTATTTTCAAGATATGAGGGTAGATCTGGGCACACAATTGGCCCTTCTACAACCTCCCATCCCTGCAAGTTAAAGTGTTCCTCCAAATAGGCCAAATTCCACAGGGGCTTATTTTCAGTGTCAGCGAGAAGCCCAAAAACTTCATGATCGTGCATGGGAATGACTCAACCACTTCTAGGACAATGACTTGGTATATTTAGGCACCCAATTGACACTACTACTCAATCCAACGATCTCCTTGCAAGGCATTGTCTATCTAGGCCCTTTTCTAGAAATTGGGGGGTTTTGCAGGCTTATTTCAGGCTAATATCATATTAATTGTTGGCACACCTAATGTTTTTAATAAAAAATGCCTATATTAATTGAGATGGCAAAAAGTGCACATGTTCTAATTTTCAGTAGAGGATGTACTTTTGGATTAATTAAGGGAAATTAGCCTAATCTCCCTAAGTCGATTAGGCTTAGTTGGCTAGTTGCACACATGTTGAGGTAAATTAGATGGTGTGGCTCACTTGGCACACATCTTGAGGCAAATTAGATGATGTGGCTCACTTGGTACACATGTGGAGGCACATTGGGATCAAATAAAGCAAATATCAACACAAATTAAGTCCCAGTCCTTGATTTGCCTCCCTAGCACATGGATTGACTTCTACAAGCTAAAACGTGTGGCCCCAACGACTTCAACTTGGAAGGTGGATTTGACCAAAGCTTGGAATAAGGAAACAATACATGGTTTTTGCACGTGGTATCTAGCATCCCCATGGTATTTTCTAGTGGTATGGAAGAGACCCTTGGTATTTGGCAATTGTTTATTATTTTTTACTAGCCAATCAAGGAAGGTGCCTTGTTGAGCCCAACGACTTGGCATTTTTTATCATATTTTATTGTAAAGGAGTTGGATCTAGACCATAGATCTAGTAACCAACCTCCTTGAAATCATCACTCTTGTAACTACTTTGTAAAAACACCCTAATTCTCATCTCAAGGGAAAATTGGTCCCCTTAGGATATAGAAGGGAGGTCGATTTCTCTCCAAGGGGTCAAAATTTTGTGCAAAGAAATAATAATACTCTACTTGCCCTTGTGTATGGTGTCCTTGGGGCTATCTTGTTGGTGTTTGATGGTAGATCTTATGATTTTGCCTTGATGGTGGATAATACATAAGGGTTTAAGGTACTTAAGTTTATTTTGCTTGCATCTAGTAGTTTATAGGATGATTGTTGCAACCTTGTTCTATAGGATTATAAATTGATGTGTTTATTTTGATTATTGCAACCTCATTGTATGCATGTTGATTTTATATTCACTAGATGCTTAACTAACCTTGTGATGAAGTTTGTTGTTAGATATATTGTTTTATCCTCTTGCTGATTGCAGGTTTTGTCACAAGTTTGGAGTTGAAGACCCTTTGGTTTACTGAAGCTATCAAGGAGAGAGATTGTTTGTCCTCTACTCTCCCTTAGATTCTCTCAACTTCAATTTGAATTCATTAAGACTCCACCATGCCCAATAGATTTTCCCTCAAGGCACTAGATCTACCATTGTGCCCTACCAAAACTGAGCTAGATTTGGGCTTGACTGATGGTGAGATTTGACTAAAACTTTCGTCAAACACTTTGTCAACAAGGTTATTAACTTATTAGACTTCTGTAGGTTCTATTTTCCAAACCAAATCTGATTTTGGCCTTACTGCTGGTGTAACTTGGCTCTAAAATTCCGTCAAACACATTGCCTACAAACTGTTTTAGCTTACTGCTCAAACGGCTCTAATCTGAGAATGCACTGTAGGTGTAAAATTTGATTTGGACTTCCTTATTACACTTTGGCAACACATATCAGTTCATGTTGGTTTGTTTATATCAGTTTGCTTACATAGGATTTGTGGGACACCAAACCATACACATGAATATTGTTGCATATAAAATAGTAACAATAATATCATTAAGTTAGCACACAGATCACAACATTCAGTAGTTAAATTTCAGATCTGAATATTATCCACTTAAGGGACTGATTTACATGCCTGGAAATGAAGAGATGAGGCAGATTTGACTTGAAGACTTCAACCAGCAAAGGTAAAACTCCACCACAGTAGTGTGTTGCCTCCAAAGAATGATACTGCCCACAAGTTCAGTTCTTAGCTCACAATAGAAGAGTACGTCCTGCTAGAAAAGTATGGCCCTCCACAAACCACACGAGCTGCTACAAGATATTGCATGTGAGAAAGAGTATTGACTACCAATGATGATAAACTCGATTTGCAAGAGTAGACAAACTCTTCTCAGTTGTCACAAACCATGGATGCGCCCTCTTCAGAGATGGATGGACTGGGTGCTAGGAACCCAAACCAACAATACACCCCTTCTAAGTCTGAAACGTGTGGCTAGTGCGCCCACCTGTAGCCAATAGATCTGATGTGAAGAGAATAAACTAAACAGTCTTCCTCACAAGTGCACCCTTTCATAAAAATGTCTGAAACTCAACACAAATCCCTCAATCTACTAGAAAAGACTATTTCTCATCCACAGCACTAAATCACAAAAACCACAATGGCAAGATCTAGTTAGTCTTACTCCTTAAAATCGACTAGGATGGATGGTTTCACCACCGAAATCAATTTCTCCTCCTGAGGTTTTTGTCCCATGAGTCACAAACTCAAAAGCTTTCCAAGTTTTAGAAAATGTTGTTAAAATTAGTGCAGCTGCGACACCCATTCTCAGAGAGGATGGTACCCTAGTCAGTTAACTAGGGTTCCTGATCAAGTTAACCAGGCAAAGTAGAGAGTAAGACCCTAAAAGGTACCCTATGGCCCCCAGCTGTCTCCCGGGGTTCTTGGTCGGGGACCAAACAGGTTGATGCCATGGCAAAGTCCCTAACATGTGGCTAGGGCCCCTATTTGTCTCTGGGGTATTCTGTTCTAGGACCAGACAGTTTCTTGATCACGAGGACCAAGCAGATATTGCAGGTTGAAACAGAGACATCCTAGTCTAGGACCAAGCAGATTCTTGGTCACGAGGACCAAGTAGGTCCTGCAGGTGGTTTCAATCTAGGACTGAAAGCTCAGCCTATGGCTGAGAGCCATTCCTTGAGAATGGAGGTTCTTGGTCAGTTACCAAGATGATGATGTGTGATGTCCTCTTCTCCTAGGTCTTTGAGATGGATGAGTTAGATGGCCTTCTCAAGGGACTGGCCACCCCTTGATGAATCCACTAACATTTGACCTTAGGAGCAGTCTAGAGGACCACATGATCACATCATCCAGTGTGGACCCTTCCTTATACAGTGATGATGAACTTTCAAGTTATTTGGAACACTTGTACATTTGAGAGAGAGATGATTGGTTGTGCCCCACCTTGATTGATTGACATTTGGTCCTTACACCTTGTTGATTATTTGTCTTGTGGTACCTTGTCTTTGATAGGGTCATTTACCCACCTTGAGTTATCTTTTGATTTGTATCACCTTTGATGTTTTTGGTCTTATGGGTACTGTTATCACACAACTTGTAGTTGTCCCTAAAGGTATCCCATCCAGGATGGTAGAGGTGTTGGACAACTAAAGAGGTGACCCAAAGCTTGCCACAATTCCCAATGCAAGTGGGTGTCACGATAACTAGGCAACCTTCACTTTAGATCAAGAAGAAACAAGATCAAGGGGGAGACCCTAGCCAATTTATGAAGACTAGCTAACCCAAAGACTCCTAGGGAAATGTGTAAAGTTATGCAAGGAGATCAATGGTGCATGATTTAGATCTAGAAAGATAAGTGGACCCAAGATGGTTATGGCTTGGTTGAGAGTTTTAAGCAAGGGACAAATGTTTTAAAGTGTTTGATTAAGGTCACTTATGAGGTTAAGTAAGTAGATCTAAAGAAGAGCTAATGCCATGAAAATTACCCAAGAAGGGCCCACCCCTTAAATAGTGGAAAATGGTCCAAATAGGGCCCACAAGGTCAAATCTGAAATGAAAAGGCACTAGGGGGTATGCTATAGCATGGATCTATGGATTTGACCAAGAATTAGCAATACCCAAGTATGGGATCTAGCAAATGGCCACCTACCCAAGGAGTGCGACTTGCCTCAAGGAGGATTAGTGCCTTAGTTGGAAGGGCAAATGGAGTCGGATGTCCACCAGATTATAGATCGGGATAGTTAAGATGATTATCTAGGTGAGTCTTAAATGTCAAGCATAAGCCATGGCTAGATCTACATAGATCTAATGCATCACCTAGTGACCCAAGTGGGGCTCAACCCTCAAAATGAGGAATGGGGCCCACAAGGTGGAAATCAACAAGGTGAAGCACTAGTGGTAGGTTTTAAGGGCTGATCTATTCAATGAAGCAAGAATCTCACCTACCCATGTCTTGGAACTCTCAAACTAGCCTCCCTCAAGGAATGCGTTTTCACTCAAGGAGGACTAGGTGCCTTGGGAAATGGGCCAAATGGAGTCCAATCACCACCAAACTATAGATCTAAATTGTCGTGGATACCATGAAGGTGGGTTTTAAGTTTTATCCCCAAAAGCATGCTAGATCCAATTAGATAAAAAAAATGTAAAAATGAGGGTTTTAACCAATGTTCCCCCAAGGTTCCGAGACGGCGGGACGCGGGTGCGGGGAGACGCACATTCGGGACGTGTGGAGACCACCCCCAAATTTTAGAGAATTTCGGGGGGACGGCGGGACGCGAGAGTTATAAATATTTTTTAAAATATTAAAAATATGCAAAATATAAATCCCAACAATAACAAACCATCCCATGCAAATTAGTGGATTACTAAACACTACATTTATCATTGTGCAATCATGCAATGTAAATGCAAAGTTCAAACAAATTACACGATTCATCATAATTATATTAATATATGAATCTATGATTAACATGAACATCATATTTCGTGTTTGTCACTTTTGAGTCTTTGTCATTTGATATTTCAGTTTTGAGTCTCGCCGGAGTTTCGGAGTTTCGGGGGGGACGCCCACAAGTCTCGGAGTTTCGGGGGGGACGCCCACAAGTCTCGGAGTTTCGGGGGGGACGCCCACAAGTCTCGCCGCCCACCGAAACGTTTCGCTGTGCGTTTCGCCAAGTTTCGCCCAAAGCGGGACGTCCCGAAACGTTTCGCATGGAGTTTCGGAGTCCCCGGGACGCAAGAAACGCCGAAACGCGTCCCCGACCCTTGGGGACGCGTCCCCGTGGAACACTGGTTTTAACTTTAGGGTTTTATGACCAATGAAGAAGAAAGAATGGATCTAGGTACATACCTTGTAGAACATACCTCTAATGCTTGTGGCCACTTTGCAAATTGATAACCTTCTCCTTGTGTGTATATTCAAGAGTGAGATCTAGAGTCTCCAAGCCAAATCGTCCTCCCTCAAAGATGACCAAATCGTCCTCCTCCTACAAGACTAGATCTAATGAGAAACAAGCCTAGCAAAAGAATGATGAAAATGATGAAAAGATGAAGTAGAAAGCATCAACTATGTCACAAGGATACAATAATGATACTCCCTTCAACCAAAGACCAAACCAAAGCAAGATATGGGGTTTCCCCACAATAGCCTCCCTTGAAGTCATCCTCCTCTCCACCAATTCGGCCTTCCCTGTAGAAAACGAATTGAAGCCCCATCAAGACAAGAGAAGTAGATCCACAAGATAGTATTTTTATTCCAATCTTCAAGAGCTCCAAAGGTGCCTTTACAATAGGGGGGTCTCCTCCTTTTATAGGATGAGGAAGACCAAAACCCTAAACCACTTTTGAAAACTAGTGGTTGAGATCAAAAGATGTAACAATGTAATCAACGGCTAAGATGAGCCAACATAACAATTGACATGGATCACTTAAATAGAGGATGACATCATGGCTAAAAAGCCTCTAGGAGGGGTGACGTCATACATGGGGGTGGCTAATGACATAGGAGCCACAACATAAAGACATGGACAAGTTACTAGGAGCACATGGTGGGGCTAGGAGGTATTATTCCCCTTCACTAGCATGACCCCATGGCACAATAATATAAAATATGACTCAATGACATGTCCATGTTTACAAATGATCAAATCCTGTCCCCATCATCAGAGAGAGAAGTACAATAAAAGAGCTCTTGTAGCCCATGTGGACCCCACTGACTGGTGCAAACTGATCTAGAAGAAGGCGGATACACCATGGATGACCTCTGAGCAGACCAAGTGCCAAAACCTTGCCCCAATTGCCCAAATTGAATTCCTCAATGACCTTTTTATTCCATTTTTTAATCCTCCTTAAAACCCTGAAAGTGCCCAAAACTGCCTCTATCGTCCTTGCACTGTCAAACTAAAGGTGCCATCATGTCCGGAAGGGGGGTATAATGGTAAAAACAAGTGGCTGGACTACCCCCTTCCTTTGTAGCGCCCTAGGCAACGTTTTTCCTCCAATGCTCCTGCTGGACAGGCCACATCAGCATTCCCAAACTGGTCAACAGGAAAATAACTACTAATATCATGCCCAGGAGTGCCCGAAACTGAAAGATAAGTGTCTCAATGGATCCAGGAGACCCAAATCCACTAGAGATGAGTACTCATACACCTCATGATAACCTGTGGGGTCATCTATAGGGTCCACCATACCCGGACAATGTAAAATATGATGATCTAGAAATAATAATAAAAATGACCAACTGCATCAATCATCATCTAGAGCATATGTCCAACATATGGAATCATCAATAGGTGCATGTGGGACCATAGATCAACATCATAAAGCATAAGTGGTCCATCTCATCACGGATCCCAAGAATGACAATGGTCAAACTATGTTTGACTAGGTCAAGACTCAAAATACAACCAAAGACTAGATTATAACAAATGACTAAGACATGTTCCTTTAACCATATTCACAGCTTAACTTAAAGTATAAACATCAATCAAGTGGCAGTTAATACATAGATATTCAATGTTATTTATAACTTACTTGCACCAAAGCTCTAAAGACATACTTCATCCAATGGACATGACCTAACTGCTAGCAAAGGGTGAAGGCTAAGGGCAAAGCTAGGTAGAAGGGATGACTTGACCAACTTAACTAAGTGATACTTTGGACAGGGGAAGGGGGAGCTACACACTGTGTTGGACAATGATAAACAAAGGGAATGGCAGTGCCTCACAAATGGATAAGTTGTTTAGAGAGTGCTTATTCAACCTTGGCATCATGTCTACATCAAGTTGATCCAAGTTCATTAGGATCATTCATTTCATTTCCATGGCCAGCAGTCTTTAGATTTGGCATACATTTAACCACTTCTTTTATTTGGCCTTTCATTTATAACATTTTGAGGTCAGCAATCTTTAGATTTCGCATACAATTAGCCATTGCTTTTTAGACCTTTTTATTTGGACCCTTCGTGGGGTACTTTAGCATTTCATTGCTTTAGCCCTTTTTCATTGTGATGAAAATCACAGTTTTACATTTCATTTATTTCCATGGGCTTTTATCTCAGAAGAGATTTTTAATAATTTTCATAATAAGTAGTACATGTGCTTCATGTTTTAGCCAACAACATCTCATGTGACTAGGGGGAATTCCGCAAATCTAAACCACACATCGGGGCAACCGACTAGAGTGATAAAGGCATAAAATCCAACTCACCAAAGGCAAGTTCTGTCACCAACTAAAAGCCGAGACACAAAACAAACATGGATGTTATCCCACACAGAGGTAGAAGTGGGGAAGTCCTCCATATCTAAAGTCAAGAAGGCAAGTCAAGGTAAAAGCCAAAACAAGGAAGGTCATGGATGGATGGAGTCAAGTGAATGTTGTGCCTAAGCTAGCAAACATAAATATCAGGAAAGACCATGTCCATGCTCATAGGAGGGTAAGTGAAACCAATGAGCATAGTCAGTAAACCTTAGAGTGCAAGTAATACATCCAATTTTATATTTTTTAAATCCAACCAAGATATTTCATTTTATTTATTAAATAATACTGCTACATCATGAGTTCTATACCAATTTAATGCTATGAAGATGGCTAAAACAACAAGATAATGATCAACTGCTAACAATCACAAGTCTAATGGTCATATCACTACATATCATCAATAACCATCATCTAGAACCAATGAAACACTGCTACAATAATACATCTGGATCTCTGGGCACTGTACTGAAACTGTATGGAACAAAAGGTCATATCGGTCATCAAATCTAAGCTCTCAAGGCTCAGCCTTGGTACAAGGTCTACACAATGTCTGATATAAGCTGCTCTGATGTCTAAGTGATCATAAATGATGATGCTCATCATGACTGACCTCACTAAAACTATGTAAAGGCAAAGCTCTGAAAAGTGCAGATATCTGCTAAGCAAAAGTAGTAGCCCAACTACTATGGTGTGATAACAGGTACTATGGTTGTTTGACCACGTTTAAGGTATAACCTTGGTCCTAGGGGTCATGGGTCATGTACCCAAACCTATGTTATATTAGGTCATGTATTAGTCCTTGTACCCTCACCTAAATGACCAGAGTACCCTTCTTATGTTTTATGTTATTAAATGTGACTTTTTTTTTATGATTTTATTTTTAAGTGGTACCTTCCTAAATTGATGGAACCCTAACTAATTTAAATTTTTTCTTTTTTCTTTTTTATCCTTCTAGAAGTCTTTAGGATCCTATATATAGAGTTCTTTTGTTCCTTATTATACATCAACATAACATCTCAGCCTTGTTTTATGTTGCTTGACGTCAAGGTTAACACCACTGCTCTTTCTAAGTTTGGATGCCGCCCACCTGCTGATCAAGTTCAGATCTATCTTTTTTGTGTTAGTTTTTTTTCAGCAGAAAAAAACGTACTATTGTTATTCAAAACGAATCAAATAGTACAAAGATTGTCCAGAAACATTCCGATGTTTCTCATACATAAATATCAAGCCGGCTTAACCGCCAAAAATCGTAAAATGATGGACAAAAAAAACTACATCCTATAAGTTCAGCTGCATTCTAAATCACTATCACATCATATCCTTGCTTAAAAAAATAGCAGTTGCCTACATCCTGAAGAGAAGAACCCAGCCATTCTTCCCAACATAGAAAACCAACAACTCCCTCCAAAAAAGCCTGTTCGGACAGTTTGTCAGCAAAGGAATTATGCTCTCTGTAAATATATTCAAAAGAGTTGGAGGCCTGTTTTGAGATCTCAAATCGAGTTCTTTGGCACCAATTCCTGAGCGCTGTTACATTAAGTCGAAACTCATTAGCTGCCCATTTAATAGTCACTCGAGAATCACCAAATACTTTTAAATTCACTAAACCAAAAATATTTGCCACTTTTAGAACACACCAGAGAGCCAACAGTTCAGCTTTCATGTTAGTCCCAGGTCCACCATTTGTTTAATGTGCATCCAGAGTTTGATGTATAATTTTTTTGTGATCTGATTGAGTAAGACTTTGACAGCTGTGACCTATCTGAATCCTAGACAAGTTCTTTCCGCTTTCAATCTGATTGTGATCTGCTGCATTTAAAGGAGCCCGTAAACCTAAACCGTGGACTTCTGGAACCCTGATCTACTCAGCTGAGTTCTACTCTTGTCTAGTTGTGATCCAAAGACACCCAATCTGCTATCTCTGAGGTCTTATCTGCCTGATAAGTCTTGATTCAAACCAGATCAGCTAACCAGAAGATTGTGGAAGTTTGTTGAACCTGTGTCAGGGTTTATTGCAGAGACCGGTTGCCTTTTCTGATTGTTTATCATCAGTTTTTTGGTTATTGAGAAGGCCGCAGTCAACTAAGGGTTGACCTGTGAAAGCCATGGACCCTGTGGGGTTGCTTTAGTCAGTTGAGCTATTATTTTTGTAGAGGTCGTGAGTCTTTCTGAAAACCCCACTGTGTTATGACCTTATTATTTCAGATCTACAATACTGAGATCTATTTTGGTTTTGTTTTATTTGCCTTCCCTTATCTTTGATCAGATCTGTGTTGAAACCTTAATGAGATCTATTTGTTGTTAGATCTGTGGTGACAAGGCTTGTTGAAGTTTGTACTAAGTTCTGCTTGAGACTATCTCTGTGTTTTTTATTGTCCTTGATTTTTTGGTTATACCTCAGCCCAGTCTCTCTCTCTCTGTCGTTTGTATTTACCCTTTAGTAGGGTCAACTGGTTCCTAAGTGTTGGCTGACCTCTGAGAGGCACAGCTTTGTCTGAAAGTAATATTTCTGAGTATAAAACAGGAAGGGTTCCACACCCAAGGTAAGTACTCTAACATGTTATTAATTTTACTTGTTACTGTTAATCTTATATTGTTGATTACATGTTACTGAAGATTACTTTAACACAGTGACCAAATTGGTAGTGTTTAAGATGAAAAGTTGAAAGAGATGAAAATTATGTTTATGTTCTATTTACTGCTGTACTATTTTGTTTCTGTATTAGTTTGTTAAAAGTGATTTTGCATTAAAGTACATTGATTGTTTATTTTCTTCATTAAACCCTAACCTTATCAAAATTTTAACAAATGCAAATATCATCAATGAATGAGAGAATGGGCTTCTTCCTCTTTTATCTTCACTTTGACCCTTTTTTACTATTTTTTCTTTTTTTCCTCTTTTATTAATAAAGTGTCTAAAGTCACATTTACGAACTAATTACTTAACGTCACTTTATAAAGTTACATTTTTGCCTATTGATATTAAATAATTAATTAATTCCCTTTTCGTCAACTATAGCCTACGGGAAGGGTCAATTCCCTTGCCTACCTAGTACACTCTTCCATGAGCTTAATCTATACCACTTGTTCTACTACCAACAAAGGGGGAGGAGTATTGTCCCTTCCATAAACCACCTATGCGCATGAGTTGATGTGTGTTTCTATCCCTTGTTTGAAGGTGTCCTATTGGTTTCAGATTTCCTCCTGCTTATTTTTGAGGTCAAGAATTTCTGCATGTAAGGGATCATTTAGTGGGTCGATGGCTTCTTGCACTTTTGCTTTTGTTCAACAGTTTTTTTAGGGAAAAGTTTGGATTCAACTTCAGTAACCCTGTTTGAGAGAGTAAGAATCTCTTTCTGCATTTTTGCCTTCAATTTAGAAAGACTATGGACTTGGGCTGCTAGTAAAACCAAATCAATTTGAAGGATTACCTTACTATCTATGCTGACTTTGTCACCTGTAGATTTATATTCCACTGAAGAGTCTTGTTTCAGGTTAGCCTCCTGTTGGTAAATCTGTGTGGTATCTCCCATTAATGCTTGAGTAGCTGAGGCTAGTTGCTGCTGAGTGTAGTATACCGTTTTAATGGAAAAGAATGCAGGGGGGGTGTCGAGGATGAGGATGGGTGAGAGCAAGATATTGAGAGGAGGGGGGGGTATCGAGAGGAGAGGATTGAGGATAAGGGGGTGGGAGAAGGAAGGTGAGAAAGGTGGTGATAAGGAAAAGGGGAGAGGGAAGAGTGGAGATGAGGTCACAGGGAAACAGTGGGAGACACTTTTGACTCTTGAGAGATGCTCCTCAAAAGTAGCCAACAAATAAACATGCATCAAAATATGCATAGATGCCTTGAAAGGTGATCCTCAATGAGATAATATCATAATACACAACATAAACTACAACCAAGGCCTCCAAACCAAATCATTCATAAACAACCTGCTGAAAAAGGTCTTCAATACCAACAAGTCTTCATGCATCATGAGTTGTAACAATGATTATTGTGAGAAGGATGTTGATGGCCGACTCCTCTTTTTCAAAATTGCTCCACTCTTGGGCATTCATATACCAACAAATGCTATGCAGTTTTCCTCTAAAATAATAGTTATTGTTGGATTTTGTACAACTTCAAAAGATATTATTCATTATACTTTATTGTACCTGCATTGTACTTGTTTATACCTCCTAAGGGAGAAGAACTTTATGTAATCAATTATGTAAACGCATGAAAGAATCAATGTAAGCCATGGGGTGCAAAAGAAACAAATAAAAATATTAAATTTAAATTATTTATTGCCCCCAGGTGAAGTCGGCCCAGTTAGGGAATTTTCCAGGTTTGCACTTATATAAATAGGAGGCTAGTGCACCTCATTATCTCATTCTCACACTTAGCAAGTGCGCATCACTTGGAGGAGGCTGACTTCGCATCACTTGAAGGAGGAAGCTTATTTGGGGCATCTACTTGTGAAAGACACTTTCACATTCTTTCTCTTTTCTTATTTGTACTCTGATCTCGGGATTATCATCTCTCTGCGAAGGTTGCTAGGTTTTCTCCCATTTGGGTTTCCCAGGTCAAACTCTGTGTTGGTGTTTTGTGCTTTGTCTTGCTTTTAGTGATCTTGGTTATGCATTTATGTTTTATGCTATGATGGTATGAAATTTAACATGTTATCAGAGTAGTTTTAGAAGAAGCCATTGCCGAAGCATTGTCGGAACCCTGCCGGAATTAGGTTTCATCTTGTGAAGTCTTCACCCATCATTTTGAAGAAAAAGAGCCATGTGAATTTCCTTTTTGGCAAGGCGAATCTATTGGTGAAGACGGAATTCAATTCCGAGAACTTTCAATTTTTGGCCTAACTCTATGGTTGCAGCAGAATTAGGGTTTCAGTTTTAACTCATTTCTCTCCACGGATTTGGACCAGCCCACCCTCTATTCAACTCTCCTTGGCAAGGCAAATTTATCTGTGGGTTCAGTTTTTCAAATTATTAACTTTCATTTTTGACCTAGCTCCTGCTAGGGTTTCTGAACCAGATCTGCAATCAAGATGATTGGGATGAAGGTTGAAGATCGTTTGGAAGGAGCCTCCAACTTTATCTCCTGGAAGTCTAGGGTTCTTCTACTCCTAGAAGAAAATGATCTCTTGCTATACGTAAATGAGAAGGTCCCTGAACCAGAAGCCGAAGAGGATAAATCTCGATGGAGGAAGAATGATGCTAAAGCAAGAAGGATTCTTGTGGATTCAGTGAGAGACCATTTGGTTCCTCAAATCTCAGGAAAGAAGAATGCTAGGAAAATGTTCAAGACCATTATGAAGCTATTTGAACACACTAGCCTAAATGTATCCATGACTTTGAGAAACTAGCTCTCAAATATGAAGATAGCAAAGTCAGAATCCATTGCCTCATACTTCATGAGGATCACAGAACTCTGAGACAAGCTCAGCACCAATGGAGATCCTATTAGCGATAAGGAGCTTGTCCTTTATCGCTAATAGGTCTTCCACCATCATGGGAGTCCTTTATCCAAAGCATAAGTGGTAGATCCACACTTTAAATGGTCTTCCACCATCATGGGAGTCCTTTATCCAAAGCATAAGTGGTAGATCCAAACTACCAAAGTCTGACAAGCTTTGGGCAGATTGCTCTCAGGAAGAGACCAGAATTGCAGCATGTCAAAGACTCCATGGCACTCAACCTGAAGAGACTCAAGCATTTGTTTCCCATGCCAAGAAAGGTAAGGGAAAAGGAAAGAAGTTCCATAAACACCAGCACCAAGAAAGGAGATCAAGTCCCCGCCAAGAACAAAAGAAGAAAAAGGATGTATCTCAAGTTCAATGCTATAGGTGCAGAAAGTATGGACATTACGCCAGTAGTTGTCGAAGTCAAATCAAAAGGAAGCATGAAGCCTCAACTGCTGATGTAGAAGAGGATCATCATCACAAGGAGCAAAGGGATGATGATCGTTCAGAGTTCCTCTTCTAGAAAATCCAGAATGCAAGAACATAGATCTCTTATGGTTCCCACAAGAAGGCAGTGGGAGCCCACACACCAAAACAATAAGAGATAAGTATTTTGTTTTCTTGCTTACATAGATCTGTTTTTGTCTTATATGTTTTTATAACTATTATATGCAGATCTAATGTGTTGAGCAGTTGATATAGTTTACCCTATTATATCATGCATATGAGCTACACAACATCTCATGAAGTTACTCTAGATGATATCTCCCTCCTACATGCTTAGGGTAGTGCACACTCTTGATGGCATGTTCTAGTGGAGATAACAGACATCTAGATACTTTCCAGAAGTGTTTGAAAGACATGTTCATGATTGTTGTGATAAAATATTAGCTAAGATGCCTGTGTAAACGATTTGTCTTTTCATTTGATATCACTGATCATCAGTCGGGATTTGACTTGTAGGGAAAAGACCATCTGATTTGGCCTACAAGAGAATACTTGTTCCGATGGGCATATGAATCCCATTGATGTTCAGCAAGAAGCTTCCTGAAATATGACTCTCAACCTAGAAGAATGACCTCGGAGGAAGCTTTCACAGAAGTGAAACCAGAAGTAAGCCACCTTCAGATATTTGGTTGTCCAGTCTTTATACATGTGCCCAAGTTGGAACCTTCAAGCAACAAGGGAACCGTTGTGGGATACAGTGAGTCTTCAAAGACTTACAGAATCTACATCCCAGAGTCCAGAGAAATTGAAGTCAGTAGGGATGTGACCTTTGAAGAAGAATTAGCTATCGGGAAAGGCAGAGGATCAGACATGGAGATCGATGATGAAATGATAGAACCAAAGGAGATGAGATCATCTCCCCCTCTAGTTCAAGAGGGAGTTAGCAAAGAAGGATGAACCTATCGATTCCATTGATTCAGTTAATATTCCCAGAAATGTTGCAGTAGGTCGGAAAAGACCTAGATGGGCACAACAAACTTAGCATGGAGCATATGGGAAATACAAGGCCAAATTTGTTGCCAGAAGATTCTCTCAGAAAGAGGGAGTCGATTATAATGATACATTTGCTCCTGTGGCTCAAGATACTTCCATCAGATTGATCATTGCTATTGCTTCAGCTATGAGATGGAAGGTGCATCAGAATGATGTAGACCCTAACCTTTGCTTCAAGGTTGCAGATGATGAGCCACTGATTTTTGTATTGTATATTGATGACTTGTTTCTCACAGGAAATGAGAAACTCATTGTATGGGGTAAGAAGAATCTCGCCTCTGAGTTTGAAATGAAAGATCTTGGATTGATACACTACTTCTTGGGATTAGAAGTATGGCAGAGGCAAAAAGAGACTTTCCTAAGACAAGGAAAATACACCATTGATATATTGAAGAGATTCGGGATGTTGGACTGCAAGTCCATGGCTACTCCGATGGATGCAAATTGGGTCATTGATGTATTTGACCAACACCAGACCAGATATATGTTTTGTTGTGAATGCCCTCAGTCAGTTCGTATGCGAACCGAGGCAGATTCACTGGAATGCTGCAAAACATGTGCTCAGATACTTACGTGGCACTGTGGGATATGGTTTGAAATATGCTTCAAATAGTGACCTGAGATTGCAGGGGTTTACAGACTCAGATTGGGCCAGACGTGTTGCAAATCAGAAGAGTACTTCTGGATGTTGCTTCAATTTGGGTTCTGCAGTTATTTCCTGGTGCAGCAGGAAGCAGAACTCGGTAGCACTCAGTACTGCAAAGGCTGAGTACATGGATGCTAGCACAGCAGCTCGAGAAGCAGTTTGGCTTCATAAACTCCTGGCAGGATTGTTCGAGCAGATTCCAAAGTCGACCGTGATTCACTGTGATAACCAGAGCTGTGTGCAGATGTCAGTGAATCCTGTATTTCACGACAGGTTGAAGCATATCGAGATTCGATATCACTTCATTCGTGATATGGTGCAGAAAGGTGAGGTCGAGTTACAGTACGTGTCGACAGATGACCAAACTGCAGATGTTCTCACCAAGGCTCTTCCCAGCGTGAAGTTCGAATACTTTTGCGGAAGACTTGGAGTCAAAGAGAATGTATCCCTCCTTGAGAGGGAAAGATGACATTGAGATGCTTGCCCTGCTTTGCCCTGGTGCCTTCTACGGTCCAGTTACTTAGCCAGATATGGGAGAAATCCCATAGGCAAATGAATAGGACAGTCAGCAGTTGGTCGGGCTCACCCAGGTACCTTCAGCAGTCCAATTACTCAGCCAGATATGGGAGAAATCCCGTAGGCAGATGAGTAGGACAGTCAGCAGTTGGTTGGGTTCACACTGGTGCCTCTGTAGTCCGGTTACTCAGCCAGAAATGGGAGAAATCCCATAGGCAGATGAGTAGGACAATCAACAGTTGGCCGTGTGGTTGCACAGGTGCCTCTACAGTCCACGTACTCAGCCAGATATGGGAGAAATCCCATAGGCAAAAGAGTCGGACAGTCAATAGATGGCCGTGCCCTTTTGCTCGTCTGAGATCTCAGCCACGTATGGGAGGACCCCATTGGCATATGAGATAGACAGGTAGCAAATTGTATAGCAAAGATGGTACAGCTGATAATCTCAAATATCCAGGATTGAGTGATTCTCCTGGACTCACCGAAGGACTGGTGATGATGATGCACAAAGGCTATGTGGACAACCTTCAGTATGCATAGAGATGATGAAGACAGAATGGATGTACAAGATGAAACCCAGATGATCGTGATGCAGATGAAGACCGAAGAATACCTTCCTCGTTGAGAGGAAGTGTTGGGTTTTGTACAACTTCGGAAGATATTATTCATTATATTTTATTGTACCTTCATTGTACTTGTCTATACCTCCTAAGGGAGAAGAACTTTATGTAATCAATTATGTAAACACATGAAAGAATCAATGTAAGCCATGGGGTGCAAAAGAAACAAATAAAAATATTAAATTTAAATTATTTATTGCCCCCAGGTAAAGTCGGCCCAGTTAGGGAATTTTCCAGGTTTGCACTTGTATAAATAGGAGGCTAGTGCACCTCATTATCTCATTCTCACACTTAGCAAGTGCGCATCACTTGAAGGAGGCTGATTTCGTATCACTTGAAAGAGGAAGCTTATTTGGGGCATCTACTTGTGAAAGACACTTTCACATTCTTTCTCTTTTCTTATTTGTACTCTGATCTCAGAATTATCATCTCTCTGCGAAGGTTGCTGGGTTTTCTCCCATTTGGGTTTCCCAGGTCAAACTCTGTGTTGTTGTTTTGTGCTTTGTCTTGCTTCTAGTGATCTTGGTTATGCATTTATGTTTTATGCTATTGATTGTATGAAATTTAACTGTTATCACCTGTGAAAATGAATACAATGTATTTTATGCTATTATGGATAGTTCTGGCCTCAATAGGCATGGGAATTTTGGTCTAAATTCTACATTACTTCATGATTTTGATTGATAATTACTCAGAATCAGTATTTGAACTATCCCATATAATAAAGATATTTATTTTCAGTAAAAGTATTTCATTCATTCACTTGCAACATTGAAAAAATTATACTTTCATAAGTAATATCTAAAGGCATACCGAAACAGCAAAAAGAATGATAGACGAAGCCCCCAGATTAGTACAAACAGAGTCAGTATAACCTGAAAGTCAATTTCATGAAACAGCATTGATTAGTAAAATGGAAAAGAAGAGTAGCATTATGTGGTAATACTGTAACTTGTCAATGGATAAGAAAAATAGATCACAATTGTGATTTATCTAATTAAAACTACTGAGTAATACAATAAGCTTTGGTAAGCAATTAAATTCTAAAATAAAGCAACATGGCTATGGTTACAGCTAGGAAAATGATCACAAAGCATTCAAAGACCCAACTTATATAATTGAGTGGATGCATATGTCAAACTGGGCTTGTGAGGATAAAACATCAACTTGTATACAGTTCATAGAAGCTGTGGATCTATTTATATTGATTCTGACTTTAAAACAGGCTTTACAGTTTAAGCTACATAAGATCCAGTTTGTGAGAAAAATTTGGGCATGTTTCCAAGGATGAATGTCATATAACAACAGAGTGAATACAAGGAAATGAACATAAAGCCATCAATCAAAATATTCTATCAAACTTTGAGCAGAAACCAATGAGGAGGTATACAATATATATTTCTGTGAATGATGTAGGAATTTTCACTGTATCCAGTTTGTGAGAAAAATTTGGGCATGTTTCCAAGGATGAATGTCATATAACAATAGAGTGAATACAAGGAAATGAACATAAAGCCATCAATCAAAATATTCTATCAAACTTTGAGCAGAAACCAATGAGGAGGTATACAATATATATTTCTGTGAATGATGTAGGAATTTTCACTGTATTCCTTCCAGACAGCTGCTTCGTTTTTCTGAAAATTTCTTGCTGAGAATCTAGCCATAGTTGACAATTTACGAAGCTGTAGTGAGTCTCTTCTATTATGTTTTTAAGCTGATCCTTTGCACTAGTAGTTGCAGCTGAAATGGGGAAAGCAATGAGGTCTGCAAAATAGAAGTCCAAGCTAGAACAGTTCACCAAAGAAAACTGCAGGTCATCACAGATCACAGGAAATGTGAGTCAGCAATGTTTGCAGAAGAAATGTGTGGTAAGACAACAACGACTGAAGCAATGGTTTCTTGGTAACTTGACAGTTATTACCTGTGCAGATTTGGATACTGTATTGAATGGAATATCAAATGATTGTGCTGCTGATGTAAAGTTGATAGTTTTGAAGTTTGAACTATTATCTTTCAATAACTGAAAGTACTTGCAACTTGTAAGAGATCTATATAGACTTGGAGTCCTCACAAAAGAGTATGAGAACTGAGTACAAGAGTCCATGTTGTTTAGTGAAATTGAGCTGGAAAGATGAAACTTAGGGTTACCATTTGCAACCCAAGAATTCCTGCATCTTTTGTTTAATGCTAATACATACTCTGATCTAGTTGTCATATTTTGATGTTTATCCTATGATCTAGTGTGTAAATGATTACATAAGTAATGGATCTGTAAAGGATTGGAAAAGGTTTAGGAAAATATGTCAAGGAGGAAATATACACCACGTGGACCTAACCACCTAGCCCTAGCCAATGAACAAGCAGTCAGCAAACAGATTTCTTGGAAAAGGAAAAAGGGAGGTGAATCTTGTTGCAGCGGAGCGAGAGAAACAGTAAGAGAGTTCACAGCATAGCCATAGGAGACTCCAGATACCTGTACGTAGTCACCGTAGCCTCGCACACTGTGGATCTGAAACAGAGCACCGTAGAAGTTATTTTTTGTTAATAAAGAACAGAGTATTTGCTTGCAGTGAAGGTTTTATAACCTAAGAGGGTTTTCTCCACAAAAATCCAGGTGTTACTGTGCATATTCTGCATTTCTGTGTCCATTTATATTTCATTTATATTAAGAATGCAAGTTTTGTTGCTGTTGAAATTTCTGATTTAGGTGCATTGATTGTTGTTAACACCTAATAGAAGTTTGCTATGTTCCTGTTATCACAAAGATTGTAGCTGCCACTAAAGGGTATCCTATCTGGGACGGTAGAGGTGGGGCAGCTAAACCTTTGACACTGCAAGGGCCTCGTTCACCACTGGATCGAGTGGTTGTCACACCAAACGGGCTCTTGTCGCTTTAGATCGAGCTGAGAGCACAATCAAGGCGGAGACCCTAGACAACCAATGAAGGCTAGCGAACCAGCACAAGACACACCAAAGGATATGAACTTGACTAAACAATGAAGCCTTGAGTTGATTATTCTAGATCTATAAAATGTCTGTGGGATAAAGCAGTTATGGACCGGTTGAGAGGCTTTAGAAATATATGAAATGTTCAACCTTAAAGATTTGCCCAACAAAGAAAATTATGAACTAGATCTAGATAGATCTAGTGCCAATAAAAGATACCCAAATTGCTCCACCTAGGGTTTAAGCAATAAAATGTAAGATGGCTACAAATGAGGGATTTAGAGGATTAATGGCACTTAGATTGGTTGCTTGAGGTTAGATCTAAGCTTCGGAAGAGAAACAAGCAACACCCAAATCGTAGATCGGGGTAAATGATCAACTTCCCAAGGAGGGCGAATTGCCCCAAAGAGGACCAGTGCTAGATCAAGGGCAAATGGAGTCGGGTTTAGCTCAAACTTGGTCTCTAAGGGTTAACTTTATGATTTCCAACTTAGGTTTTGAATTACAAGCCCAAAAGATCACCCGATCTACTACTTCTAATGAACTAGGGTTTTAAACTTTTGACTTTATATGACTAATGAAGTAGAAATTTGAAGCAAGAGAAAAACTTGAAAAATCTTACTTGTAAATCTTGCGGCCGCCAAATGCAATGATGATCCTTTCACCTAGTTACAATTTCGAGCTAGATCCGACGAGTTCCAAGCTAGATCGATTGGTCCAAGTGGAGGAAGTGCGCCCCTCTTCTGTAATGTCTCCAATTAAATAATTTTTAGATAAACAATTAAGTTGGCCTATCCAATTCCTAAGGGTTATGTGGGAAAATTAAAATATTAATATTTAACCCCAAGGCCTATAGTTTCTCATGGAAATTCAAAATTCTAAATTGATGGTGGAAAATAGGCCAATGAATTATGGAAAAATCATTAATTGCTCCAAAATGAAGTTGATATGTGGGGTCCACATGAGGGAATATTCCTCCTTTACACATGGCACCATTCTCAAATTCGAATTTGGAGAGATAAGTAACTCCCATGGGGAAGGTGAAAGGTCACAGGGCTATTTTAGTCAATGACAACCCTATGACACCTTATGACACTTATGACAGATTCTCTTACAACTATTATGACAATATGACAGATTCTATGACATTTATGACATGTAAGAGCTAAAAATAGACCCAAAGAGGGCACATGAGGTGTGTGGGGCCCAAGGAAGCTTCATGAAGGATTCCAAGTCGAAATTCATGAAGAAAGGAGGCCAACGAGGTTATTAAAAGAGGAGCCAGTCGAATTGGGTCAGCTTTTGGTCATTTTTCATTTGCATCTTTGCAATTTGGGAGAGTTTTAGCTTGTCCTTGCATGGTGGGTGTTTACCTTCCCTGTTATTGAACCAATTTCGAAGATGAAAGATTCATGTCCAAGTTGGTTGGAGGAGGGGCCATTCAAACCTCTTATCAAAGCTTAATGAAGGTGTTTTGTTGCAGGTTCGAGTTCATCTCTTATGTCTTTCTCCACTATCTCTTCTCACAATCTTCTCTCAATGCCCATTTTCTAGTGTTGATGGCACACTCATGTTTGTATGAAATTTGTGGAGGATGATTTTGTGACTCCATGGTTATGATATCTAATGTATAGCATTGTATTGAACAGAACCATTGAGCCATAGCTCGAAATTCCATGTCTCTTATGTAAACATTCCAAGCAAACCATCAATTTGAGCTAGTTTCCCCTCTACTTTCATACGGTCTTTTTGGAGTAGTTTTGCATCTGTTTTATATCAGTCTTTCTCAAAGTTTTTGCAGTTGTTCGAGCAACCTATGATGTACTTGTTATCACACAACTTGTAGTTATCCCTAGAGGTATCCCATCCGGGATGGTAGAGGAGACCCAAGAGATGCCATGATTCCTAATGCAAGATGGGAGTCACGATAACCAAGGCACTCTTCACTTTAGATCAAGACAAGTCAAGACCAAGGGGGAGACCTTAGCCAATTAAAAAAGATTGACTAACCCAAAAGGTTCCTAGGGAAGTGTGTCAAAAGATGAGTTACGGAAACCAATGAGTTGATTAGGACTAGGTGGGCCCAAGAGTTAAGTGTAGTGGTTGAAGAGGCTTAAGAAGTGACTAATGCTTCAACCAATGAATGAATAAGGCCACCTAATGGATAGATCTAGTACCATGAAAATACACAAGTGGGGCCCACTTCCTTAAAATATGGAAATGGTCCAAATGGGACCCACAAGGTGAAGTTAGGGGTGATATGGCACTAAGGGGTGTTGGATGATGTGGATCTATGGATCCAAGGTGGATTAGGCAACACCCACTTATGGGATCTAACAAATGACACTTACCCCAAGGAGTGCGAATTGACCAAGGGATACTAGTGCCTTGAGATGAGGGGGCAAATGGGGTCCAAAAGATGCCAAAAATGTAGATCGGGGTAGTTAAAGCAATTATCAAGGTGGTTTTTAAGTGGCATGCCCCAATGTGAGCTAGATCTCCATAGATCTAGGGTTGAAAATGCATCACCCAATGACCCAAGTGAGGCACAACCCTCAAAATGAGGAATGGGGCCCACAAGGAAAAAATCAAAGAGAGGAAGCACTAGGGGTAGGTTATAAAATGAGACAAGTGCAAATCAAATGGGATCTCACCTACCCACGTCTTGGAAGTAGCAAAACTCACCCTCCCAAGGAGTGCTACCTCACCCAAGGAAGGCTAAGTGCTTTGGGGGAAGGGTCAAATGGATGCCAAATGCCACCAAACTATAGATCCGAACTGCCGTGGATGCTATAGAGGTGAGTTCATTTTATTATACCCAAAGCCAAGCTAGATACAAGTAGATCTAAGAAAATAGAAAAATGAGGGTTTTGATTTTAATGGAGTTTGTGACCAATAGGATGGAGAACAAGCGAAATCAATACATACCTTGTAGATCTTACCTCAAAGCTTCTAGCATATGGAGAATTCTTGCCCTAGTTACAATTCCAAGCTTGATCCAAGTGTCTTCAACCAAAAACGTCCAAGCCTTAGGAGGAGAGATGTCCCATGAAAACCTGTAAATCAAACTACATCAAGTTAGATTTGATCCACAAATCCATAAGATCTAAGCATGTCATATCAAAGAAGCAATCAATGGACAAAGCACAATTGAAAAACACCCTCAAGATGAAGACGTCTTACCCATGGGGGGTGTGAGCAACCCCTACAATCTTCCCACAAAGCAAAACGTTGAGCTAGCTTCAAGCAATTCGGCCTTCCTCTCTTGATGTCGATTTCACCTGAAAAGCAAACAATGTCTAGAAGCAAGAGATGCAAGAACATGTACAAGAGTAACCCAATCAAAGCCAAGAAGTAGATCTCCAAAATATTATTTTCATTCCAAGTTTTCCAGAGCCCAAAGGTGCTTTTACAATAGGGGGTCTCCTCCTTATATAGGATAATAAAGACCAAAACCCTAAACCACAAAACCACTTTACAATACAACAAGTGAGTGGTTGAGATTAAAAGATCTCATAATCTAATCAATGGCTAAGATGAGCCAATACATAATATCACATGGATCACTCAAAAGAGGGATGACGTCATAGCTAAAAGTGACTCATGGAGGGTGACGTCATCACTAGGAGGGGGCTAAAACACATGGGCCCACCTCATATGACATGGACATGACTCAATAAGCTCATGGTGGGGCTAGGAGGCATCAATCCTTACTAGCTCATCCCCATGGCACAATAATATAAAATAATATGTCCAAATAATACAAATGATCAAATCCTGTCCTCAAAAACTGATAGAGACATGCAGTAAATGGCCTCCTGTGGCCACTGTAGACCCCACTAACTGATGCCAACTGACTGGAAGATAAGGGGTTCACCCTGGAATACCTCTGTGAAGACCAAGTGCCAAAACCTTGCCTCAATTGCCCAAATCGAATTCCTCAGTGACCCTTTTATTCCATTTTTAATCTGCCTCAGTAACTATGACGCTGCGGAAACTGCCACCTAGGGTTCCTGCGCTGTCAAATTGAGCCCACCAAGCTCTCTGGAAGGGGGGTATAATGGTAAAATCAAGTGGCTGGACCATCCCCTCCTCATATAGCGCCCTAGGTGAACTGGCCTCTCATGGCCCCTGCTGGACAAGCTAGGAAAACAGCCCCAAATCTGGTCAACAAGTGGATAACTGCATCTATCACTATCAGAAGTGCCCAGAACTGAATGATAAGTGTCTCATTGGATCCAGAATACCCAAATCCACTAAGAATGTGTACTCATACACCATGGGTTGACCTGAGGGGTCAACTGTAGGGTCCACCATACATGGGCAATGCATAATCTGATGATCTTAAATAATAATAAAACCTGTTGAACTGCATCAATCACCATCTGAATAATATGTCCACCATATGCTATCATCAACAAGAGTATGTGGGACCATCAATCATCATCCATAAGTATACATGGTCCACACCATCACGGATCCCAAGAATGACCATGGTCAAACTATGTTTGACTAGGTCAACATACAACCAAGGACAAGATTATATAATTAGACTAAAGACAAGTTCTTCTAACCACATTCACAGCTTAACTTAAAGTACATCATCATTCCATGGCAGTTTAATACATATAGATATTTAATGTTATTTATACTTCACTTGCACAAAAGCTTAAATGACAGACTCACCCATTGGACATGGTTTAACTGCTAGCTAAGGGTGAAGGCTAAGACAAGGTTGGGCAAAGGGGATGACTTGACCTAACTCAACTAGGTGACACTTTAGACGGGGAAAGAGGGAGCTACAGTCTGTGCCGGACAAATAACACGGGGAAGGGTTGTGCCTCACAAATGGATAAGTTGTTTAGAGAGTGTTTATTCAACTTAGGCATCATGTCTACATCAAGCCGATCCAAGTTCATTAGGATCATTCATTTGATTTCATGGCCTTTTTGGCCTACATATCCCTTCGGATTTCAGATGTGCTAAGAAGCACAACTAATCGCAGCTTGCATCCAGGACATGTTTATACATATCTAAGGTCAGCAATAATAGATATAACTTTGAGTAACCATTGCTTTTTGGACCTTTTCTATACTCTTTGAGGAGTATTTTTAGCATTTCATTGCTCTTTCCCTTTACTCACATGTGTTTAAAAACACATTCTAAAGTTTACAGTTTCCATGGGCGTATTTATAAAGATTTCCAGTATAGGTAGTACATGAGCTTTCAGTTTTAGCCAACAACATCTCAAGTGACTAGGGGGACTTCTACTAGTGCCAAACATCGGGACAACTAACCAGAATGATTTAGGCCTACAATCCAACTCACCAAAGGCAAGTTCTGTCACCAACTCAAAGCCGAGACACTAAACAAACATGGATGCGGTCCAACACAGAGGTAGTAATGGGGAAGTCCTCAATATCAAAAAGTCAACAAAAGCAAGTCAAGGGTGAAAGCCAAATCAAGAAGGTCACAGATGGATGAAGTCAAATGAATATGGTGCCTAAGCTAGCAGACAAGAATGTCAAGGAAGACCATATCTATGCTCATAGGAGGATAATAAAATGGGTGAGTTTCGTCAGGATACCTAAGTGTGCAAGTAATACATCCACTAATAGTTATAACATCATCCAAGATATTCAACTTTAGTTTTAAATAGTATTGCCATATCCTGAATCATATACCAAGCTAATGCTGTGAAGATGACTAAAACAACAAGATAATAATCCATAGTCAATAATCAGAAGTCCATAGGTTATATCACATCATAATAATAATCATCAAAGATCATCTGAAACACTGTTGCAATAACATCACTGGGCACTGAACTGAAACTGTATGGAATAAAGGGTCACATTGGTCATCAAATCTGAGCTCTCAAGGCTCAGCCTTGGCACAAGGTCTAACAAAAGTCTGATATACAATACTGCTCTCATCATGAGTGATCTCAAAATACAAGCTCATCATAGCTGATCTCTGTAAAATCCAAGCTATGAAATGTGCAGATATCTACTCAGCAAGGATAGTAGCCCTGCTACTATGGTGTGATAACAGGTGTCTTTCATATTGCTTATTGTTCATATTGGATATCTTGTGAAGCATTGCCTATTGAATTTACTAGTTGTTATTGATTAAAGTAAATTCATTGGTTAAGTTTGAACATTTATAATGAATCATTATTTTACATGTTGTTTAAGCTTCCTCTAAGTACATGAGTTATATTTACATGTTATGTTGTGCTTAGTCTAGTCTAAATTAATTCTAATATTGTCATATTTTCCATCTAGACAAAAGAAATAAAAGAATCAATTAAGTTGGGATACCCCCCTAAGCTTGGTTAGAGTTAGGCCTAAAGTGAGCAGTTGTGAGTTGAGGTAACAGTGATGAACAACCTTTGTTGCTACCTAAGTTGTGCTAGTGAGTTGGGATCTTTCCCACTTACGTACAAATTGGGCGGAAACAAAATACACCCTCAACAACCAAATAAGCATGAAAATATGTATATATGGGGCTCCCAAAAGTAAATCAATGCCATATGTGCAACACTACCTCCAAATGTGTGAATACAACATCCTAAATGCCTCAAAAGACATGAGCCTCTAATCATGCGAAAAAAAGATACACCATAGCTGCAAAATAAACATGCCCTGATGCAATACATGCTGAAAAGAATGCCTTCAAATACCAAAAAGACGCCAAAGAATGCCTTCAAATACCAAAAAGACGCCAACATTTTGGGTGGTAACATGGGTGATAACATTCACTATCATCTTACCCAAGAATTTTGAAGTAAATAAGTGTAAAAGAAAGAACATTTCAACCACACACAAACACAAATCTAAATGCCATGAATAAGAGTAATATTTTATTAACTTTGTAATAGAAAAAAAAGACTCAAACGAAAAAATACAACAAAATTTTGAAGACTTACCAAGGATTAGAATGAATAGTACCTGTCTAAAGTGCCATGTCCCTTTCAAGATTGCAGTCAATAAAGCCAATATGACGAAGTTTGAGCCTCCTATATAACAAAGCTTAGTTTTTGAGAGAAAGTCGTTATAGAATATGAAAAGCAAAGATATTATATAGTGTTCTTACTTTTGAATTAGAACCTTCAAGTCGCTAATATACTAAACATGCAAATGTCAGAGATTAAAAAAGTATAGAATTGCAATTTGGGACACTGTGGAATTGCATCGAACCTTTACTTCTGTATCGTATCAAGCTTTGTCAAGTAATAGAATTTGTTGAGGCTTTGGAGGTCCATGAGTTTGCAAGATCTACCATTGTGATGCATGCATTTTGAGGAATAATCTTGCTTAGTTATTTACTTTTGCATTGAATATCCGTGGATCAATCTAGCTTAGAAGGCCTTTGAGCTCATAGGAACAAGTATTCATAGGCTTTGATTTACTTGTTTTTAGTATGCTAGTAAAAGGTTAAGAAGTAGCAAGCGTACTCAAATCTGCTAATGCTCTTCATAGCTTTTTGTTATTATATTTTCTAGATTTGATCCCACTTGTTCTTATAAGTGTGTTGAAGCTTTGCAGGATAAATGTTGATTTGGAAGCGTACCTCAGTTGGATCTTCTTCCTCTCCAACAACTCGGATTTATTGTTTATTGTTAACAAGTTGGTTTTACAGGCATTCAAAGATTTCCATTGTTCTCAAGTTTGGCCTTGGTTCCATCTTTCTCACCCTTCAGATTCAAAACAATCCTATTTTTTTCCTTTTGTTCAAAGAAGAAACAAATAGATTTAATTTCAAAGTTCAAATTTTAAAAGTTTATTTGCATTCATCATATATCTAGGAAACTTAATGATAAATCATAGATCTAGGTCTAAGTTTTAATACTTGAAAGAGTTAAACTTTTCCCATCATTTGCTAGTATTAAATTGTGATATTATGTGTTTTTAGCTAACCAATACTAACATTCTAATAAATTTGTTGTTCACTGGTTTTTTTACTTTTTGTCATAGGAAAGCGAAAGAATTTGAACCATTTCGGGAGTTTGAACCATTGAAATCCATTCCTTGCAATTCTTGAGTCTTTTAAGACTCCCTAAAGTCTCTTGAATATTGCTTTTGCGGATCAAGAACACTCTCTATCAGAGAGTTTAACTTGTAATAATTTAATTGAAAGCAAATGGGATTACTTTGTGTCGGGTAAGGAATTAAATTTTCTATATTTCCTTCTGAAGAGCTTGAGAAAAATGTGTAAAGGAGTACAGAAATCAACCTCAAATCCTAAGAGTAATCTATTCCACCATGGTCTGATTAAAATCTTGATTTTAGGCGAGTTAAAAAGCCGTAGAGATACATGGGCAAACTTCTTAACACGAAATTTTCAGGGTAACATGATAATAGGGGGTAGTCAGAGGTGTGGTTTCAGTAGCTCTGATAAGACAAAATTTGGAGAAGCTCAAAAAGGAAGAAGAGAAAAATTGAAGACCTAAACAAAACCCCTCTGACTGAGCCAGTAATGAAACGGACTACTAGGAGTATGACCCAGAAGAATATGAAAGTAGATCAAAACCCTCTTGTTTTCCCCATGGTCTTACATCTTGATACTGAAGATGAAGAAGAGGCAGAGCCTTCAGCTGCTGTGGAGGCCTTAGTAAATCTGAAGGAAACTAAAAGATCGGATCTTGCCAGCTCTTCCACTTCTGTTTCTTTCGAAGCATTGCAATCAGAAAATGCTCGGTTGAAGAATGAATTACATGAATATGTTGTTTTAGACAGGTTCCTCAAAGCCGAGAATGCTACACTGAAAAATAGGATTACACAATTAAAAGCTCAAGAATCAGACATGAGTATGCAGGTGGATAAATTTTGTTCTCAGACCGATCTATTCAGTCATGAAAATCGGAAACTACACTGCAGGCTCAACAGGAGATATCATGAGAATCGTATGCTACTCATGGAAAATAGAACTCTTAAGAAACAACTTTCAGAGACAGAGAGGGAAGCAGAGGACCAAGCAAAGGAGAATCCAAGCACTATTGCCCAAGTTGCTGCCCAGAATTAATTGTCCAACAATTTTGTTGTTCCCCAGTTTTGTTTAGAACTATTGTTGCATGAGGACATGGAAGATTTTCGGTTTGGGGGGGATGTCAGGCTCCATATTTTGACTATTTTCAGGATCTATACCTCTTTCATTATCCCTGTGTTATTCCTATACCTTTCATTCTGTATATAACTTTGATCCAAACATTAGCCTAAATCAATGATTAATGGTCTGGAACTTGTCTTTAGCAATTCTCTTGCTTTTAATTAAGTTTTGAAGAGTTTTTAGTGCAAAATCTCAATTGTAATTATATGCTATGGATTCCAGTACTAATATTTTTATTTCAGTACAAATACAAGAAGGTTTGGAATGTGCCTAGAATGGTGGATTCATGGAAATCTTCAGAAATGGACGGCAAGAGGAATAGCCAGCACACGCCCTGTTTTTAGTAATACGTGTGCTGGCTATTCCTCTTCCAACGAAGACGTAGCTGTTGCAACTGAATCAAGAGGATATTTCTATTTTAAGCATGCTTTGAAAAAAACGAGATTATGTAATAAATAACACTCCTATTTTATAGCATGTTGGTTGTAACAGAAGCTCGAATTCTTGAGCTTATAAAAACTCCAGTTTTGATAATGAAGAGATATAGAATAGCGTAGGGAGTAGACAGGGGATGGGATGTAATGATTTATCATTGGAGTTTCAAACGTTGTATTTTGTTTTTTTTGAACTGGCTGGGAAATGAATAAATTGTGAAGCTTCTTTGTCTTTTTATGGCATAGTTTGAAATAGATTATAAAAGCAGCCTGGAACAGGAGGGCCCCTATTCAGGCCGGCTGTGCATCTTAAGTCATGATAGCAGAGTGATAAATATTTAATTCAGAGGTTTTGATTGAGATTTAGTAATTTGATTTTCAAGTTATGTTTGTGGTTATTAAATTTTCAATGGAAAAGATTTGGTTACAATTGAAGAATTCATAGTTGCAGCTTGAGTAATTTCACATACAATTTTTAGCAGAGTGAGGTTATTAGTTGTTTCCAGTTCATTTGGATGAAGTGTCAAGCTTTGAGATTTGAAATACAGCATGGGTTGATTTTTGGTCCATTATCTTTTACATCTGAAAGAAGGAATACTCACTTGACAATCAGAATTGGTTCCATCTTGAACGCATGTCACAGTATTCATTCAGCTTATGAAATTTAAGAGTAATGGTATGAGAAAGCAGGTTCTATGTTTTGGCTTGTGAATTGAAGAAACATTTTAAAAGGCTCAATGCTCCTGGGATTGGCAAGAGATGGAGAAGCTTTTATTATTATGAGAAATCCAAGTTGTATGCGGTCATAGTCATACTAATGAATCTATAATCTTAAGATTTTTGTTCATATGCTCATAATGGTACAAAGTTGGATTAATGATAAATAAACCCGGTGGATCATTATCTCTAGTTAGAAAGAACCAATTCAATTCAGTAGATTGAATGCAGGATCAGATTAAAGGCAGTGAAGGGTCATTTCAGTTAGATTGCTTCAAGTGGATTGTTTTAAGAATTCTATTCAAATTGCTCTAGTAATAGCATTTTCCATATCAATACTAGAGTAGTACCAGATGATTTTGATGTCTTGTTTTGAGTTGGGGTTGGTTTGCCTTGAAGATTTTTTATCAGTTTGGTAGAATAGGCTTGGTTTGCATTCCAATCCTGCACAGACAGTGTTGGAACCTCACAAGCTTACCTCCCCGGGTTGACAATTTGATGTCAGTTATTTAGTATATAATTGTGTTGATACCCATTTGTGAGGCACCACCATTCCCTGAGTGTTTTAGGTCTGGCACACGTCTAAGTGGTTCCCCTTTTTCCCTCATGTCTAAGAGATTACAGTGTCGAAGTTACAAGTCCTTCCCATTATCTTAGCCTGGTTTTCCACCTCACCCATCCTAGCAGTCTGTATAAGTCTGTGAGCAAGCATATGCAAGGAGCTTCATGAAAGACTTAATGGTTTCTCTTACACAGGTATATTTTATTGATTATATGGTCACTGTTATGTATTTCATGTTTTAGTCCAGTTTCTAACATAAACTTGTGAGCATTATTCATCTAACATGCATACAGGATCCTTCAGAGTATTGCTCTACCTTCAGTTTGGGTGCTTGGACTTGGTCAACATGTTTCCCGAGGTAGTGACTACAGAGCTCTAGATTGATTATTTGTGTTCCAGACACCCCAGCATACCAACACCAGCTTCAGTTTGCAGCAGATGGTCACAGTTTGTGAGTTATAGAGATTATTATTCTTTTTACTGCAGTGACCATGATATTATATCCAGCAGTGATGTCCTGAGTTCTCCTAGGGCGTTGTATGATAGATGGGGGTATGAGTAGTCATCATTACCATATTCCTATGTCTCCAGATTCATTTTTGCACTCAGTTTGGTCCCTGGAACACTTGACAGTGAGTTATGAGCATTTTTATCTCTTCAGGGTGGTTGTACCGGTAGCTTTTATTCAGGAAAAATGACCATGGTTGTACTAGGAAAATCGATTTGGCTATTGTGGGCAAGGAAATGGCATGGGGATGATTGATGAAGATGTATTATGGCTCCAGAGGCATGCTACATGGCTTTGCTTTGTCCGAGATGATTTTTACATGATGATATCTTGTCCTAGAGAGGACGCCTTCTCCCTTTGGGGCGCACTTCATGAGTTGATCATTTGTATTATCACACCTGTGTTACCGGATCCACCACCCCAATGTCTAGGATCTGCGGATCCACGGATCCGATACATATCCTGATCGGATCCGCCTAGGATCCATCATGGAAACGTATCCCCTACAGAAGCAAACGAATCTTGGTCCTATGAAACGGATCCTGTGAAAAATCAAACATTTCCTGAAATTTTCAAACGGATCCTGAAACTTCCAGTGCTTCTATGACCCATTGATCCCCCCAAAAAATTGTTTTTTAATGAAAAACTTAAAAAACCCTACAACTAATGGCTAAAAGTGTAAAACCCATTCCTGCTCAAGGTCTGATATATCCTTATGTCAAGATCTGCTCTTGAACTCTGATATATCAATATCAAGTTCTGCTCTCAATGATTTTATTTGATTTATCTTTATGGTCAAGGTTTGTTGTCAAGGGGCTGATCTATCTTTACGTGCTATGTTGTTGCTCACTTCACCTACACCGTTATGTAGTCTTGCCATAGTCTTCAATAAAACCACTTTATTCCCTGCTGATAGGGACATGTGGATGTGGCTCACAAAAACACTATTATGACCTGCTTCAAGTTCATGCTGAAATGGTTTTTAGAATGATCAATATCAATCATGGTTACAACTCATCAATTATTAGTTATGGTACATGAACTCTCTTTTTTGGCAATAACTTATAGTTCTACTCTTGAGTTTCATGAATAGTTTGATTCTTCACTCTATATTTTTATTTATTATATAAATATTTCTATATTTTTTTGTACTTGCCGTTTCCCGCCGTATCTGGATCCTAGGTTTTAAAAATCCTGGCGAATCCGTATCCGGATCCGTATCCGAATCTTGGTAACTTAGTCATTATGTTGTATCTTTGTAAAAGGTTGAGTCCTAGGGTGATTCATACCCCTAGTGACCCCTTTATGATGTTGGCCCATGATATATCATGATGTTATGTTGTATTGGTCCCTCCTAGGGCGTCCTTGGGCAAAAGTGCGCCCCCCTCTTATGACTTAGTCATTGATCCATGTAATAAAAAATTAAAAAGATCTCCACCGTTGATGATCTCTATTGTATCTTTTAATCTCAACCACTCATTTAAAAAGTGGTTAGGGTTTTGGTCTCTCTCGGATCTATTTAAGAGAGAGGACCCCCTTATTGTAAAGGGACTTTTGGCTCTGGATTATTGGAATAAAGAAAATCTTTTGTGATCAAATTCTTGTACTTTTGTGGTTGAATGTGAGATGTGGTGACTGAATACTAGTTTTCTCTTGCATTGTACGATCTTTGAAGTATCTCTCGTATTATTTTTGGACCCATCTTTTGATTGCAACAGGGAGGTCAATTTGAAGAGGGGCGCACTTGTAGAGAAAGCTCACCTTGCTTCTCTCTCTCGGATCGGGGTTTAAACAGGGGGTAGATTTGTCTTATGACCATTTACTCATTTATTATTTATCTCTTGTTGTTTATCTTCCATCTTATCTTGCATTATTGATTGAATTTTTCCTTGGTTGTGCAGGTTAGGAGGGACGCACTTGGCCCCTTGGGCTCTATCTTGGACATGGGTAACATCTCTTATAATTGAAGTCTACATTAAAAGACATGGCTACGAAGAGCGAGAGGGAGAAAAAGGAGATGGGAAAGGAGCTAACTGTAAATATCCCTCTTACTAGATTGTCTAGTGCTCTCGATTATCATAAGGGGGTATTAAATCTGGCTATGTTAGAAATTGAGAAGAGCAATATTAAATCAATGGCTGATTACAAAGCCACTCACACTGATCTTAACGTTGACTAGATGTATTTCAAGGACAAATTTAGTCTTCACAGGTAGGTCACCGAGGTGCGACATAGGGATGTGACCAAAACTCATGCATCCATAAAGAAGTTGCAAGAGGCAGTTGAAGTAAGAAAGAATTGTCACCATATCTCTAAATTCCAAGATAAAGGACTTTAAACAGAAGGTGATTGACTTAGCCTCCAAGCCTCGTGATGTTAATCAAGCCATGCAAATGTTGGAAGACAAGAAAAAAGAGAGACTGTCATTGAAGAACAAATTGAAAATCCTAGCTACATATCCTGTGCAAACATTGGAGGTTAGGAGGGACGCACTTGGCCCCTTGGGCTCTATCTTGGACGTGGGTACTCGAAGTCCTCATTTGATCTTGTTGGGGCTAGTCTTCACCATATGGCATTCATCTACAAACATCAAGTAAGTGATTGCAATTGTTTATCTTTAGTTTTATTGATCTATCCATTAGTCTTAGATTAAAATTACATTCAAACCCTAACTCCGTAAAATCAAAAAATTATTTGGGTCACACAACTCAAAATCTTGGCGATTCCTTTCTGGGTTATTATCTCAAGGCTTAGCCCAAGGTGGGTTCCCTAGGGCGACACCCTTGGAGGACTCCATCTACCCAATTCCCTAGGCACTGTTCTTCGACCAATTCGCCCTCTTGGATTTTGCCATCTTTTGGGTTAGTTCAAGATCCAATCTTGGCTTGTGTGTGTGGGCATTGTCATATCTATGATCAAGCTACATCGCAAAGGTACTAGAAAGCCCTAACTTCCACCAGTTCTGCTATTTTGGTTATTTTCCCAAGATCTAAGTCAATCCCCCCAAGGTAGTAGGATTTGACCATTTGTGCTAGCACCTAGATCCTAGATCTGTATATAAAACCCTTAAGTCACTTTAATTAAACACATTGGGTTGACATTTCATTGGTTTGAAGCCTCTCAATCCAAGCATAACCTTCATAGTGATTTCATCCCATAGATCTGAGGTTTCATCTACCTATCACCTTACATATTCTAGTCTTATAGTCTGACTGGTGATCTGGTTTAGATCTATCCTATCGGAATTAGATCAGGCTCTCCCCCCTTGTCACCTTGGGCTTTGGTGACATAAAGCAAACAGTGCCTTGAGTGGCGTGACAACCAATCCATCCGGGGATCGAGGCCCTCTTAGGTCACCTCTTTAGTTGCCTGGCTCCTCTACCATCCTAGATAGGATCATCCATTAGAGGCAACTACAAGTTGTGTGATAACAAAACCCTAGAAGGGGCCAAGACGATCCCTGCTTTCACCAACTTATTTAGCCTATTGTGGCTTAAAATGATCATAATTGGAAAAAAGTGGATGATTAGACAAGTAAGAAAGAGTCTTTGGGACACCTTACAATTATCGGGCATTGATGTGTAACCTCTAATGGAGATTCAATTATGTTTCACCTTGGTAAATTAGCAGATTGCATATCAAATTTAGCCATTTAGTATCATGCTAGGAGACACATTTTTAGAAGAGAGTTGGACTCCGCTTATAATGGGTGCCAAAGCAGACATGTTGCCTCTTCTCGCCTTTGATGGGAGGGGAAGCTCATGTACTGTTGCTATGACCTGCGAATGCAAAACTCTAAATTATATAGTGTTGCATTACTGGGTCATAGCTACGGTGTGTACGCTACCTTGCCAACATAGGCGAGAAGAGGCAGCATTCCTGCTTTGGTACCCATTCAAAGGGAGTATAACTCTCTTCTAAAATATTAAATATATAACCTAGCATGATATGAATAGCTAAATTTGACCTGCAAGCCACAAATTCACCCAGGTGAAGCATAATAGAATCTCCATTAAAGATTGCTCGTAATTGTAAGATTTTGGCCATCATATCCATTATCCACTTTTCTTGAAGTGGTGAAGGATAGGTTGTCAAAGTTTAAACCTGGGGCACGCCAGCATAACTAAAGCATAAAGCTACTTTCAACAAGAGAAAAGGCACATGAGACTTGTATATATAGGCTATCCAGGATATTGAAATGCCAGAACACTGCTACACAAGATATGAAATCTCCTCGATTCAATTGGGATAAGAATCAAAACCGTAATTTTTCCCTTTCGGAGAACGAGTAGCATACTTTAGGTTCATGTACAGAGGTCCGGATTAGCAGCAAAGGAAGTCGAAATCAGTTGATAGAAATGTATTTAAAATAAAATTCCCTATTCCTGAGGACGGCCTGGAAAATAAATGCAATAATTCTCCATTCTGAGACCATACAACCTAAAAGTTATAAGCATTCATACACAGGTAGCATTGTTGAAAGCTCAAAAACGAAACCCATATTTACCTGCAAAGTCTGTGAGTTTGTCGAATCTAAAGCCAGCAGTTATTAAGAAAAATGCCAACTGATAGGCCACCTGCAAAGATTTCAGCCATATTTTAAGACAAAAACTAAAGAGAACCTTTGTGCACAATGCACTTGATAAAATTTATTGCCGAGGAAAACTTAGACTTGCAGTAATGATAGCGGTGATCGCAAGAAAATTATCGTCCATAGCCCAACCAGCGACGCCGCCTTTTCAAACCAAATAAACCAAATACGGAATCGCACTATTTTTTTGAGCTTCCGAATGCGAGACCGCCTGATAGGGTTCGTCCACACAAAATGTGGGCTCTGAGCTCTTAGCCGGCTTTGATGTAATCATGACGACTTTGCGATGGACCTCGGTGAAGCCAAAGCTCTAGGGAGGCTGTCTTGACAGAGATGTACTGAAATCTTAAAGATGTCATTAATTAAAATTAGAAGATGCTCGCATTTACTAATCGACATCCCGTAATTTCTAAAAATAATGAAGAATTTAACCTCATTTACAATCACATCCCGTAATTTCTAAAAATAATGAAGAATTTAACCTCATTTACAATCATTATCAAAAAGAGTACATAAGGGTTAATAATGGAGACTCAAAATACTTATTGCTCAATTAAGAACTAATTCTCATCAACTCCTTTGTGAGACCAGGGCTGGAAAGGCCAAAAGAAGCTTGGGTGGAAAGAGTGTATTTTTTGTACTCTATAAAAGTGGAGACAAAAAAATATTCATTTTAGAGTGCGAAACCTTCAAGGACAGTAGGGACAGTTACGCAAATATATTGGCAGCTAGCTCCAGCGAGGGGACCATGGAGAAATTGGAGGCACTCATTATCAAGTTGAACAGGGAAAGGGTTGAAACGCAGAAATCAGTTTGTGAGGCGGTTTGTCCCACATGCTATTTTTAGCCACGCGGATGTTAAAATAATTTCTTCTTCTTCTTCTTCTGTTGATTGTTTTAGTTATTAAAAAAAAAAATCACAACACAATGATAAATTAGAATTCCTGCATATGACGGATTTGACAATCAATAATGAGTGTTGTACACACCGCTTAACTCCAAGATAAAGTTTGTGTGCGTGAAAGAGCATAAAGTTCATGTGTGTGAAAGGGGAGGTCGAGCTACCATTACATCATCAAACTGGGCTTGAGAGTGCTCCACTTGTCTCCATGTGTGATGCCTATGATAGGGTTCGTACATGGACTCGAAAAGTGGGCTCTAAGTGCGCTCATAGCCCACTTTGATGTAATCATGAGGACTTTGCAACAGACTTGGGTGCAGCGAAAGCTCTAGCGAGGTTGTCTAGCAGAGATATACTAAAATCTAACAGACGTCATTAAATTTTGGCAGATGCTTGTCAATCGAATTAGCTAATCAACATCTAGCATGTCGTAGTTTTTAATTTACTAAATTTACATAATAATTCAGTGTTGTGTTGTTCCTGGTAATTGTTTTAGTCATTTAAAAGTTTATTTTTTTTGCAATTCACCACAGAAAGATAAATTTGAATTCTCAGTGTATGATGAATTTGACAATCAATACTGAGTGTTGTACACAGCGCTTAGCTCCAAGATAAAGTTCATGTGCGCGAAAGGTAAGTTCAAGCTACAATTGCGTCATTAAAACTGAGCCCTGAGCATGCTCCACTTATCTCCATGTGCGAAGCGTATTATATACACACGTCCAAAGGAAGATATATATACACATGGAGATTTATGGTCCAAAGAAGATATCTATAATGTGGACATACTTAATCCAATGAAGATATATACACACACACCAAAGTAGGATATTGAAAACAATATGCGGGTGCCTATAATTGAACTTTTTTAATGTAGAGTTGATAATATATATGTGTGTGTGTGTGAATTGGCATGTTTTCAAGCTTGATTATATATATATATATATGGAGTTCTGCGACGGGGGGGAAGAAAAGGTTTGAAGGTCCGAAGCCTGGAGATGTGAATGAAGTAAAGGAAGATTTCTTTTAATTTTTTAAAGGTTTTAAAGTTTATCAGCTAATGTTATTATCGAGCTCTTTTATGCCAATATGATAATTGACGATGTCGATTATGATACTCCATCGCTCAGGGTTCCAATTTTCTATCATGAAATTAAATGCAATGACGGAGAATTAATAACAACACAGGCTAATAAGACCCCTCCTACGCACAAATCAATGTCGAATTCGGGCTTACAACCAGCTCCCACGAAGGATAATAATGAATCGAGTACTCCCAGGCCTGAATCAAATCATGGCCCTACGCGAAAGAAGGGAGCACATGTGAAAAAGGAGACGATTTCGTTATCTGCTGGAAAAGATATTGGTATAGACGAGGTACCAGAATACCTCTCCTTGGCTATGGTGGGTCGTTTCTGCGGGAAACTGGTTGGAGAAGCAGCTTTAAGGAGGTGGATGGATTCCAATTGGAAACCCATACTAGATCAAGTACTGCAATGTCACATTCTGTCCCGAGATTTAAAAAAATATTTTTTTTGTAATTCGCCACACAATGATAAATTTGAATTCTTAGCATATGATGAATTTGACAATCAATAATGAATGTTGTATAGAGCGCTTAGCTCCACCCTGAGCGTGCTCCACTTATCTCCATGTGTGAAGCCTATTATATACACACATCCAAAGGAAGATATATATACATGTGGAGATTTATGGTCCAAAGAAGATATATATAATGTGGACATATTTGATCTAAAGAAGATATATACACACGCACCAAAGGAGGATATTAAAAATAATATACGGGTGCCTATAATTGAACTTTTTAATGTAGAGTTGATAAATATATATATATATATGGAGCTCTGCACCGCGGGGAAGAAAAGGTCTGAAGGTTGGAGATGCAAAGGAAGTAAAGGAAGATTTATTTTAATTTTTTAAAGGTTTTAAAGTTTATCTACTAATGTTATTCTGCTGGAATCGAGCTCTTTTATGCCAAGATGATAATCGATGATGTCGATTATGATACTCCATCGCCCGAGGTTCCAATTTTCTATCATGAAATTAAATGTAGTAACGAAGAATTAATCACAGCACAGGCTGATAAAACCCCTCCTACGCACAAATCAATGTCGAATTCGGGCTTACAACCAACTCCCACGAAGGATAATAATGAATCGAGTACTCCCAAGCCTGAATCAAATCATGGCCCTGCGCGGAAGAAGGGAGTGCGTGTGAAAAAGGAGACAATTTCGTTATCTGTTGGAAGAGATATTGGTATAGAAGAAGTAACAGATTACCTTTCCTTGGCTATGGTGGGTCGTTTCTATGGGAAACTGGTTGGAGAAGCAACTTTAAGGAGGTGGATAGATTCTAATTGGAAACTCATACTGGATCAAGTACCGCAATTTCACATTCTTTCCCAAGGATGGATATTGTTTAAGGTTAAATATGAGGTAGATAAACAGAAGTTGATGGAGAGAACCTGGAGATGGGGGGCATCAGGTTTAATTTTAGAAAGATGGCAGGTTGATTTTAAAGCAAGGAGAGAACCACGGAACGTGCAGTAAGTCTGGGTTATATTTCCCGAAGTACCCATGATTTTCTGGCAGAAATAAGTTTTAGAGGCAATCGGTGATAAACTTGGGAAAATCTCTAGAAGACAATTGGGAGGAGAACGTTGACAAGCGATGTGCGAAAATTTTGATCGAACTAGATATAAGAGATGGACTGTATGAAGAAATAATTTCGGAAATGTATGGAAGCACAGGACACAGAGACTTGACTATTGGAAGATTACATCCAGGTACTTCGGGTGTCGACAGGTCGGGCACCTAATTAGGGATTGTCCCAACAATTCTACGAAATATGTGAGCCACAGGAAAATGTGGGTAAAAAAGAAAGAGCAAAACTCACTAGATACTGGAACAAAAGTTGGTGATGTTGTAAAATATGGCGAAAATCCGCTCGTTGATGCTCCAAAGGAGGTGGACATCCAAGCAAATTCCATTTCTAGTAATCCAAATATCCCTTTTGACTCTCCCCCTTCCGATTCTGTAATTGTTACAACAATTCCCCCTGTTTTCCAATCCTCTCCTAAAAACTCCCCCTTGGAAGGAAACATTTTAAGTACTTCAAGTACATAAAGTACTGAGAAATTGGATGAAGTAGAACTAATGTCTTCTGCTCCTAAACAGGAAGAGGTGGCGAAAGATTTTGAAAGTCCTGAGAAATTCAAGGACATAAGTGAGGTGGAGACTTCTTATAAGGAAAAGAGTGATCCTCCCTCGTGGGTTACGCATAAAATTTATAACACAAGATCAAAATCAATGTTAATAGGAGATGAGGCAGCATTGAAAGGAGGGTTGGCTTGAGACCCTATGCCGAAGGTAAGACTAGGCGGGAAATCACATATTTCGAAAGCAAAATCTCAAGCTGAGTTGGAGATCAAAACTGGGAGGCACTCAACGATAAGCAGGCCCCTTAGAGAGGGATAACCCGACCCAAGGTTCCCTGATGCTTTGCTTGTCCTTTAACTCAAGGGGGTTAGGGAGATCCCCCAAGTTAAGTGCTCTCAAAAGGATGGTAAAGAGTTTAAAATCCTCTGTCATCCTCCTATAGGAAACGATGGTGGAAGGATCCAAAGCTCAAGAAACGCTTAAACTTTGGCTTAAATATTGGTCCTTTGCTCACATTAATTCAGATGATCACTTGGGGGGATTGATAACAATGTGGAGTCCGGAGTTAAAGGAAATTCTGGTAGACAGGTATGAGACAATCTTAATAACTGTCTTGGAAGATAGGGTTTTTGGAGAAACCTTCTCATTTTTCAATGTATATGGTTCATTCTAGAATAGAAGATCCTTTTGGGAGTCCTTCTTCTTTTCAGGGCTTTTAGAGCCAAGAAATTTGGTTATGGGAGGATATATGAATCTCTCTTTATCTGAAAAGAAAATTTGGGGCCCTTTAGCAAGGGCAGACAATTTATGCAATTTCTTCATTTCTCTTTTTGAGTCCAAAGGGTTGGTAGATGTTCAGCCAGTAAAATTAGAACTGACTTGGAGGAACAAAAGAAGCTGGGAGAATGTTATATCTAAACGTCTTGATAGGTACTTGGTTTCGGAGAATTTGGTTGCAGGTTCACTCATAGTTAAATCTTGGATTGAGGTTGGGGGTTTGTCAGATCATCGCCCTATCACCCTGTCATTGGAAAAGCAAGATGCCAAACCTACTTCTCCTTTTAAATTCAATCATGTTTGGCTCAAGGAAGATGATTATAGGAATTTGGTCGAGGATACATAGGTCCATTAATAGACAATTCCCCTGAGTCAATCATGAAACAATTCTCGGACAACATCATAACTAAAAAGTGTCGAAGATTTGGGAAAAGGTTTATAATGCTAGACAACGAGAGCAATTGAAAGAAGTGGAGGCTAAATTGAGGGAAATTTACAGCTTAAATAGCTCCAAAACGTTTACAGAAGAGGAATTGAAGGCTGTAAAAGATTTTGAACTTAAGAGGGAAGATTTATTTGCAAGGGAAGAACAATTGTGGACATTAAAGAGCGTGGCCATTTGGATATCAGAAGGTGACAACAACACCAAACTATTTCATAGGTTCTCCTCAACAAAAGGAATGTCAATACGATTTCAGAAATCAAGGACGCAAATGGAAATATGGTCAATTCTTTCAAGGAGAAGGCAAAGGCTAGGAGTAGGTATTTTCAAAATTTATTCGCATAACTGGAAGGGTGTCCTATCCAAGAGATTTTACATGTCCTCAGACTCTTTCCCAAATTGGTAAATGATAAAATGAACAAAGATTTAGCAGAGGAGGTTACTAAAGAAGAGTTGGAAAAGGTAGTGCACTCATTCCAAAAAGGTAGGAGCCATGGTCCTGATGGGTTCTCAATTGAATTTTATCAAGGCTTTTATGAATTGTTGAAGCATGATCTTTTGAAATCTGTTAGAGAATCCCACATATCAGGAAAGGTTTTAGGAGCTATGAATTCCACCTTTTTAGCTCTAATCCATAAAAAGCAAAAGTCCTCATCCTTTGAGGACTTTAGACCAATTTCTTGTTGTAATGTAGTATAAAAAATCATCGCCAAAATTATTGCACAGCGTTTAAAACCAGTCCTGAGCAAGATCGTTTATGAGGAGCAGTTTGGGTTCCTTTACAATCGTTAGATCCACGATGCGGTCTCATTGGCTCAGGAGGAAATCCACTCCACCAATAAGAATAAATGCAAAGTCTTTGTTCTCAGATTAGATTTGTTCAAAGCTTATGACAAGGTAAGCTGGACCTTTTTAAGGAGGCTACTATTTGAGATTGGTATTGCAGCAGATACAGTCAATTGGATAATGCAGTGTATACAATCTGCTTCCTTCGCAGTACTTATAAATGGCCCCCCCTCTCGCTTCTTCAGACCTACTAGAGGAATAAGACAAGGGTGACCTCTTTCCCCTTTTATCTTCCTACTAGTAGTTGATGCTCTAAGCAGGTTAATTCATCATGTTAAACATGTTGGCTCATTCAAAGGAATAAAGGCATCTGATTCTGAAGAACTATCACATATATTGTTCATGGATGATGTGTTGATGATGGGGGAAGGATCGTTAGAGAATATCAGAGAAAGTGAGCAGATCTTAGAGATATACAAGAAGGCTACATGGATGCATGTAAATGTGGAAAAATCAATCTTATTAGAGAATTATCTTCGGGAGGCAGTACAGAACAGGATAAAAAATGAAGTCTCCTAACCCATAAAACCTTTATTAGATGGTTTTAAGTATTTAGACTTCATCCTAAAGCCGAACTCTTACTCTTTTAAAGATTGATTATGGCGGTACAAAAAAGTGGAGGGACGAATAGGATGTTGGGAAAATAGGTTTCTATCCCGAGGCAGTAGATTGATTCTGCTAAAGGCGGTAATACAGAGCATTCATGTTTACTGGGCATCCATAGCATATATTCCCAAGGGGATCCTTCATAAAATTCATAAGAAGTTTTTTTCCTTTATGTGGACTACTAGCAAACAAGTTGAAGGCATCCCTCTTATCAAATGGAAAACAATGAAAAATTTAAAAGAACTTGGAGGGTGGGGCTTAAAAAATCCTTTTTTGTTCTGTTAGTCATTGGCAGCTAAGTCTTTGTGGAGGTTGATACAAAATACTAATTCTTCATGGGGGGAAGTAATGGTATCCAAATACTGTCCAAACTCTTCAATCTTAGATTGGATAAGGAGACTTGATAAGTCTCATAAAAATGGATCCATAGGTTGGAAAGCCTTTGTGATCTCTTTCCCTTTGATCGAAGATTGGTTAGCTTGGAATGTTGGTGACGGAAAAAAAAGTTCAGATTGGAGAAGACCCGTGGATCGGAGCAGGCAATGACTTTAAGCTCTCAGATGGAACTATAGATAAGCTCAACAGCCTTTATATAAGAAAATTACATGATGCAAAATCTCAGTCTATTCATGAAGAGAGCAGAACAGTTTGGAAAAATGCAGAGGACCTAAATCTGGAAGGAGAGGCGGCTAGTGAGTGAACGTCTTATATCGATTTATTGGATTCTTGTTTTATTCACTTAGAGGAGGATGTGGAGGATTAACTAACCTGGTCTAGGAATGCTTCTACAGGATATTTTTCTGCAAAATTTGGGTATGAAACTATGGCCACAAAGTCCTTTATTGGTGAAAGAGTGTGGTGGTGGACCTCGGTTTGGAAGGTTGCAAGCTCTTTAAAGGCCAAGATCACCTTATGGATTTCTCTAAGCAATAAACTGTTAACTTGGGACAATCTTTTAAAGAGGGGATGGCAAGGTCTGAGCTGGTGTGTATTATGCCATTCAAATGAAGAATCGGGATCTCACTTATTTGTTTTTTGTCCATATGCAGTGATGGTCTATAAGGATGCCTCCAAAGAGTTAAACTCACAGGGTTCTCATGAAGGATCTTCTTTAGACCAGAAATGCCAGTCTTGGTGGACAAATCAGTTGGTACGTCCATTTGATGCCTTTCCCTCCTCTTACATTTTTGGGATTTGGTGGGATCGCAATACTACCATATTTCGAAATCGTCTTATTCCTTCAAGGGTGACGGTGGCCCTTATTGTGCAGTGGACAAAGGAACACAAAGCAGAAGAAAAAACGAAGAAGTAGCGAATATTGGTTCCCCCGGTCATCGACAAAGCCACTCCTTGGGATTTCTTTGATGGCACGAGTCAAGGGGATCCTTCATTGGGCGGTTCTGGAGGCGACCTATACCTTGCTGATAATCATAAAATTCTAATTAAGTATGCGCCTGGGCATTGTTCTAACAACAAGGTTGTGCTTGCTGCTCTTCACACAGTTCTGAAGGTGGAAATAGCAAGGAATGTATCTAGTCTTCAACTTTATGGAGATTCGAAGATGGTAGTTGATTGGGACAACAAAAAAATTCATATCAAAGCTCCACATCTGCAGCATCTCCTATGCTCTATTCGAAGCTAAATGAATTCATTCTCTATTTTATCGCTAGCTTATGTATATAGGGAACTAAATACTTAAGCAGATTAGTTATCAAAAAATGCTCTACTTATGGAGCCTGGCAGAACAAAGATTGAAGAAATAAAAGATGGCTTGCTGATGTAAATATTTAGAATAATCTTGTAATATGAATCCCGGAAGGCGACATGTAATGAAATGTGCTTTTGTAATATCCAAGACTTTATGTAACAAAAGATTTTTTATTGTACAATGAATGTAAGTCCCTTGAGGACAGTTCATGATCATTCTTCTTTAATGATAAGTAGCTTATTTTTAATGTATAGCTTATTTTTATTTTGAAAATGTTTATAAATTTTATATTTAAATAGAAAATAAGTATACACGAGCCACATAGTGGCAATGTCCCTGCAAATTTCTTTTAGAAAGAAAGGAAAATTGATAATAATTTAACACCGAGTATATTTACAATTTTGCTTGAGACCAGGTTATTTGGCCCAATCTGGACACTTTACGAAAACAACAATGAAACTAAATTGCTTCCAAAAGGTCCTTAAGAGAGAAAATACAAGAGAACATTGCCTTGATTGCAACTTTGATGTGGGAGTCATGGCAGAGTTTACTGGACTATACAAAGGTGCATAATTATGGCATATTGTACCAGACTGTACCAGGATGACAATGGCCTATTGCCAAAGTTAGTGGAGTAGTGCCCAAGGGCAACGTTACACACCTGCACACCGATAACATAGCATTTTTTACTTCTGGTTCTAATGTTGCAGGTGATAATAAAACAACATATTTGAAAGTTGCCATATTTTGTATCCCAAGCATAATGGTTAATGTTGTCGTGGCCGTGGAGACGGCAGGTCAGGATATCCATGGATGGTGAAGGAATAGATACACAGAAAGAAACCACATGAAGTATGCAATGAATTAGATGCAACATAATCCATGGCAGTCTCTCTTGATCCGCAGCCCTCTTCTGCCATTGATTCCTTCTCATAGAATAAGACTGGATTCATATGCTGCTCATGACCAGAATTGAATTAATGAAGTCCATCAACAGCTAATAATCATCTCATAATGCACTTGTAAATAGCTGCTCAAGTTTGGTCGATCCTCACAAGAACAAATATTGTTGTGACCCCAACTTCTGAAACAAGTTTGGTCGGCCTTCAATTCTGTACAGAGTTCGATACGAGCTTAGCGCATAAGAAACATACAAGCGCAGAGTGACAGCCATTAACACAGATAACAGAGAGGGTGACGTAGCTTGGGACACTTGGCGAGTGAAATCACACACCAGTTCCCGAGGTTGAAGTCCCCTCTCATGAACCAATCAAACTTCAGATAAATTATTTTCTTTTAAATTCAATTTAATATGAAAAGTGCAAACTATATAAAACTACGTGCCTGGATTAATTGAATAGTGTGATCGTTATCTGTCCTCCTTGCAGGGACATAATAACGAAGTAATGGTTATGGAGAATTGGTGATTTATTGTTGTACATGATATTTTTAATGTATTGATTCTTTGAAAATTTTAATGATCAAACATTATATAATCTTTGTCAATCTTGCAATGGAAAGGTGATGCAGAAGAAGCTTTCGTGTCATGCATGAAAGATTATTCACATATGTCATGCGTGTATCACCTTCTTCACTCCACCTATGTTATTGCTACACTCCCATTTTCTGCAAGAGCTCAAGTCTTCATTCAGGAGGATGAAATCACATAGACATTAACCAAATTACATAGGGGAGTTTTCAGTATGAAGAGTTTTGTTTTTTTGATGCCTTCCATTCTAAGAAACATTTGTGTCATTTTTCTTCAATTCACTACTTTCAAGGAGTCATGGACTCGATCCCAATGCTGAGAAACCTTAGGCAATTTGAAGTGTTTGTAGAAGGAAGCCATCCAATTCCAAGAAGAAGTTGATTGTTTGTGGGCTACTCTATCTTTAGAAGATGTATAAATCTCTTTAATTCATCAAACAATATCATTGCTAGCCTTTCCAAGGTGTTACGGAGACAATTCCATGGAGGAGATATCTTTGAGCAATTACAACTATGGGCATAGGAATTTTTTGATGTGCTTACATAACAAAAGTAATGCCAGAATGAGGTACCATAATCCATGAGAGAAATCATATTACCATAAATTTAAGGATCCATTAATCCTCAACCACTTATTGATTAAATTGCCTAGGGATTAGGAATTTGTGATTAGCATAGTAGAGTTGACACTAAATAGGAGGTCTCACCAACAAAAGATGGATATCATCCCCATCCCCATTGGTAGATGTAATTTAGATCTGTAAAGTATGTTAGTACTTTTGTAAAGATTTACACTAACAAATCAATATGTAGCTTAATAAATAAATGTATGAGTACAAATCTTATTTTATACATTGTAGTCTAAATGTGCTACGAATTGGTATTTTTTCGATCACTGAAGATAATGGGAAGGGAATTCAACATTTTTGGCATGAAATCCTACAAGCTAGAGTCATCTTGGATTGATGGAATCACATATATCATATGTTAACACATTGCTCAAATCTAGTTGCACTAGGGGTATTCGAGGGTGTTGAATCCATTTATGCATAAAAAGCAATGATTTCATCAATTCAAAATTGCAATTTTGACAAAGATTAACTGGTCAAATTCCAGTGATAGCAAAGTGGAAAAGGTAAATATCGTAAAATGTTTAACCTTGTTCATTTTAAACTATATTTCAATAATACCCTTATTCTTATTCTATATTTGCAAGTTGTATTTTAATTATTAATTTAGTAAAATTAGTCTTTTATTAATTTAAAATAATTGTTACCGTTTACAAAAGCAAAAGTGTTTTCTTTAGCTAGCATCCTTAACTTATTATCTCAAATATTTCCACATTATTAACTTCAAATTTATATCTTTAAATTTTGGATGTGTTATGTAACACAAGACTTAGTAATAAAAAACCATTTAAAATGAAGGCAAATTAAAATTAGGTTTTTGTTTGCACAGGAGGAAAAACTTATCATAATTTAGTTGTCAACTAGCTATGACTATAGTCATTATTCGTTGGTATATGTGAATGTGGGTTGATTCCTCTCTGTTATTCAAGGAAAACCATGCTAATTAAAGTGACCCACTAGTGCCATAAGGGGGCTAGCTTCCACTCCTACCATATGCCAAGAGTAAGGACAATTAAAAATGGCCAAGAGGAAATTTGTCAATGCACTGTGAAATGGAATCCAAAGGCACATTGTTGTAGAATAGAAATTGTGTAGGGAGTTGTTGGGTGATTTGATGTTATCGTTATCCTTTGGAAGTACTACCCTTTCTTGCCCATTCTTCCTTACAAGTTATCCCATCAATATTTGATTTGCATGTTTGTACTAAGTATAATTTCCATATCCTTGGGAAGGGAGAACATCTCAAGCAAGAAACTGTGCTCTATTGTCTTTTCTATGCAATCCTATGATCATGCTAGCATGCAACCATTTGTGGATGGGGAGAGTACACAAGCTCCCGTGTTATGGGGATGTTTCTCCCTAGTTGTTATGGCTAAAAGTAAGACAAGAGTCCATAGAAGTTGGGGAATCTTATTGCCAAAAAACACGAAGAGAATGGGATGGTTTTAGAGAAAAAAACAAGGCTAGGATGTCCACGGTACCTGAGTAAATACCTTAAGACCTACAATGTTGTTATTGTTGCTCATTGACTATTTTGAGGCCAAGTGTATTCTATCATGAGTTAATCCCAAAAGGTATACAATAGAATTGGATTGCTTTTGTACACATGGAAGAGCACTAAGGGAATTTTCAGTAGAGAAAGTGTAAGTCTTCCTTTTGTTGTGTGGAGTGGTGGAAGAGAGTGTCATATTTGGTCTAATGGGTGGATGGAAGCTTAGAGATATTTGTCATAAGCAGATGGATTATCTTTGGGGTAATGTGTTTGGATGAGTGATATTAGAGACCTATAAAAACTTCTTTCACCTTCGTGCTATCATGGCATGGCTTGGGGGTGAACCCTTAAATGATCGATAAGGCCAAGTGGAAAATCATGCCTCAACAACTAGTTTGGTGGACATGGATATAAGTACAAATAAGTAATCAAATTTATCCCTTTATGAATTGCTTTCAATTTTACTAAAGCCTTAATTAAATGGGAAAATAATGAATTCAAGATATGAAATGTTGTGTCTATTACTATTTTATATTTGCATGTGATTTTGTGTAATATATTGTTATTAGAGGTTGAATTTAGCTTCATACATGGTTAATGAGGAAAATAAATCTTGTGGGTAGTGCCAGATGGCCAAGAGAGACATTTGGGGACTCTCTATAGCAATATTAGAGCCCAACTAACAACACTATGTTGTATTGGGTAGCAAATTTGGGTATTGAGATGAAATTTATAGTTGCATATCAACTACTTGATAAAAATCCTCAATGAGGATAAGCGAAAATGATATATTAAGCTATTGGAGTTAATTCACAACCTAGATTATTACTAATGGCTATGAGCAAGTTGTGGAACTGTAGCTAATGTGAATTCATAAGGCTCATGGTTTGACTATATGGAAATTGGGAAAAAAATGCCCAAATTGTCGATGATAAAAATCTGAATTGTCAAAATGGAATTGAATTCAATATTGGGAACAAAAGAATGAGGGATCATGAGTTTGAATATGTGGTTAATTTATAGGTGATTCCAATGTTGATCCAATTGTGGAAGTTGTATACAACAAGATTCATATCTACGGGAAATTGGTTGGTTGTATGAGAAGTGAGCCACAAAGTGTACTGGGCTTATTACCACTAGTTCCATTACAAATATCGAGGAGGAATGCCTTATCTAGATTGAAGGTGAAAAATTCCAATATCCATCGATATATTTTCCATCAAAATGTGGTTGGATAGATGACCCAAATTGGTTCACAGTGTTTTGCAAGTGACGTGAGTGGAGGGGTCATGTACTACCATGATTGCCCAAGCCTAATGAGCCATGTGAGATAAATGGTTGAGGTTCTCTTATGGCATTTGCAAATATAGGGAATGAATGAAGAGTTTGATAAAGATTTGCAAGAAAAACAATACCAACATAATTTAAAATGTAAGAAATAACAATGACACACACAAATGATACACAAAGATTTACCCTAGAAACCCTTAAACTAGGAAAACCAACCTAACTAAGAGTTTCTCCTCTCTCTGTATCATTGCAGTATCTTCACCACTTAAAATACAATATTTATAACATCCAAAGCCCTAATTTGTTAAACCATATTACATTACAACCCTAATTCTTTAATTGGAATTACATAATAGACCAACAATGGACAATCATCTTTGCTCTAGGTTCCTACAAAGAGTACGACACATATCCAACATTCTCCTACTTGTTGTATTCTTTGAAAAAGGGGTGCAAGCAGAAAACCATTCATATAATCAATTGTTAGGGGCAACAATGTCCATTGATTCTCTACACCAAGAGAACTTTTGAGTACTAACAAACTTTGCCAATGAATCTGTAACATTTTTCAAGGTATCAATCTTCTCCAACAATACTTCGTTGTGTTAAACCATGTCTTTAACAAAATGGTATTGTTATGACACATTTTGTGGGCATACTTTTTTCACACTTATTTTTGCTTCAGAGTATTATGCATTCCAGAGTATTGAGGCCCATATTTTCTGTTATTGGGCCTTCTTCTGATTTCTTATGATGATTTGATCTAATGATCATATGATACATACCATTCTCATATTGCTATGCCATGTCATGATGATGTACTATGTGATGTTGTACTTTAAATTACTGCTGCTACTTTTGATGTATTGATTGTTGGATGAGTATGGTTAGTAGTACCACCCATAGGTTAACGAGGGTAGCATATTCTTGATTTACTTATGTACCATTGAACCAAGATGATTCTTGGTCTTTACAAGGACCTTTTCCCCTTTCTTTGGGTCCATCTTTGGCCACCTACACATCATACATCATCACCTCATACTTTGGTATGCATCCTAAGGATTTGACATTGATAATCTTGCTTTCCCCCTCTGAAATCATCACCATGAAGTGCCTCCATGTCTCCCCTGGTGTCTTGGGACTTGTTGTGTTGTAGTGGTTCCTGCAATGATTGAGGAGGTTCCTAGGTATGCTCCCTAAGGCTGACTGCTATTAAACATGACGAAATATCATTGAGCAATGCTCCTTCCCCAAACCCAATATAAGGATCCTTGTCCATTGTTTCACCTAAAGACCTCATCTAGTACTGAAGAAGCTAATGACTCCATTGGTAAAAAAGAAAGTCAAAATAAAAGGTCTAAGAAAGCTATAAGAAAAATCAAAGCATCCCAAAAACCAAAACCAAAACCAAGGGATGAAAAGAAAAAGGAAATGCATGTGAATTCCCCAAAATCTCATAGGCTAAGTAAAAAGAGTTATGGAGAATAAACTAGTGTATTGAAGACAAGTCAAAGAACAAAATAAATTCCTCAAGGAATAAAATCAAGGCCTAACCATTGTCGCAGTGCTGAAGAAAAATCAAGTCAAGAAGAAGGAAATAGTGATAGGGTGACTTGCTAGGATCCAAGGAAGAGTAACTCATAACCTCCATTCCCATGTCAAGGCACTTCCCTATTGTTTGCACTAATGGAGAAAATTACAGAGGATCCCTTATCCTACATCTTGAGCCAATGAGTCAACTAAATCCCACTTCACTTGTCTAGCCTGGTTGAATTCATCTATAGTCCACCTCGGAGAAAAATATTGTCCTTGTGAATGCTTTGATGTTATCATGGTACTAGTTAATTTGTAAGTCATTTTCTCATAAAATTATTTGAAGATATTTGTGGTGTTGGTATATCACCATGTTTATCATGACTAACTATATGATGACTCACTTTTATGATCAATTGCAATTGTATGTACTTGTCCATGTGGACACCCTTTGTTGTTGGTCCACAAAGGACACTTCTGATCATAGTACAACTTCACTTCACTACTACTGAGATATCATCTTGTCTATAGTGAACATAATTTTTTCTTTATAAAATTGGTAGAAGATATCTAAAATAATCGTATATACATATTTTATTGAATGAATGATGGTTACAAAACTCTCATGATGGTATACCTTTATAGGCATTGACTGGTCACGAGAGTGAACATGTGTGTCTCTTGAATTTTCATTTATTAATCATCTTAATCATTTCTATTATTTATATCTATTATTATGTTTATAACATTGCCACCCCCTTAAGGAATGTTTTTTCCTCAAAGCATAATAAATTGGGTTCTCTCTCGTTGAGTATGCTTCCTTGGTGGCATCATCTTTGTCCTCTTCTGGTTGTAAAAGCTTGACTTGGCTTCTGATTGGAGAATTGACAAGATTCTTTTGTAAGGCGTGCATCATACCTTGAAGTCTTTTGACTTGGTCATGGAACGTAAAACCTCGACAGGATTTGGATGCAAACTTGCTTTTTCTCTGTGATTGTATGATTCTTCGGCTTTTTGATGCTTTGTTCTTTAGTTGTAATTCCCCATTCTTGATAGCATGATCTTCAACACCATAGAATTTATAAGTTGTAACTTATCTTTCATGGGTATAGGTGGAGCGATAAGTTTGGCTTCTTGTTTTCTTGAAACCTTTATCTTCTCATACTTCTATGATGAGGTGGAATGTACCTTGTGGTTACATGTTGTTGTTGTTTTTCGAGTAATAACTTCTCTTTGCAACACACCATCTTCACTATTGTTTGGTAATGAACATGAAATTGATGCTAGTGATACTTTGTCCGGTGTTACATCATAATCAACATTTGACCTGTATGCCATCGTACCTTCGTTTTTGTCCCCATTTCTTATTTTTATCTCCTCTAACCAATGTTCTTTAGAATTTTCAGCTTCCTTGTTAATTATATCTATAAATAATATATACATATTAGTTATCAATCTACCAATTTGATTGCCTCTTTTTGGCCTTCTACTCAGTCTTTACGATGTTATCCATAATTAGGGAACTATTGTTAGCTTCATCTTCGTAACGATAACTACATGTATATGCTTTGCCACAATAATCACCCATTTAAAAAATTTCTTTATTCTTCATAAAAACCACCTTAATTTCACTTTATATATTTATATATAAAGTTTGTAATGTGTGGAAAAGTGATGTTTTAGAGATAAAAGATTAAAAAAGAAATAGAAAAATAATGGTGACTTTAAAGGTCACAGTCACACCTTAGTTTACTTTATATATAATATAATATGTATATAAAGTTTAACTAATTTTTCACAACCAAGGGTTCGATTTAATAAAGTCAACTCTATAACCTAAATCGACCTTATCATATAAATTCCACTTAAAAAGTTAAATGAGAATTTTGGGGTGGGACGGTTTGAAAAGTCACAAGCCCACTTTAAGGAGTTGTAACCCACACGTATGGCTAACAATGTGCAAAATGGTATAGACAAACTGTATAGTCTAAAAATTTTACGATTTGAATTGGAATAGGCAGATTTTCTAGCACTATTTTGAAAAAATCTGGTCGGAATTTTTCAAAATCTAGGTTACATTTGTCAAGTTGTGGAATTTTGGGTGCCCCGAGGTTTCTGAGGGTGCTGAATCCATTTTTGCAAAATAAAAAATGTCGGATTCCGAGAAAAAGTGGCATTTCGGCCCAAATCGTTGAATTTTTAGACGGCTCCCAAATAAACACATTTGACGACTAATTAATAGAAAATGGGATTCATATAATAGTACGGAGGTAAAATAGATGGTGGCTTGAATGGAATTGTATGATCTTAATGGTGGCTAGTGATCAACAGATGGGTCATACAATTTGTTGGCAGCGGATAGTATGGATGAAGTGTATGGACTGTTTGTTTGACAACTGAGTACATAAATCAAGTGTACGGGTGTGTGTACGGACAATGCTTGAGACTGTACATATGAGTCCTTAATTATTTTTAACCCACAAATTTGTTGATTGCTAGAGGTAGTTAAGGATTTGGCTCTGATACCAATGTGGGAACATAAATTGTTCGTTATAAAATTGATAGAAGATATCTGCAATAATTGTATATAAATATTTTATTGAATGAATGATGGTTACAAAACTCTCACAACTATATACCTTTATAGGAATTGACTCGTCATCGGAGTGAACAGGTGTGTCTCTTGAATTTTCATTTAATATTAATCCTATTAGTTGTATCTATTATTATGTTTATAACATTGTCTTCTTCAGAGCTGTTGTGTACAGTGCCAATTTTCCAGTGTCATATTGTGGCCAATCCCATTCACTAAGGAACTAATTGCATAAATTTAGTTGTACATGGGATACGATGATTTTGAGCACATATTTGGATACCCATTTGGCCAATTACTTAGGTATATGTCATCATATTGATCACTATTTCCTCATATCAATCACTTCCTAAAAGGTGGTGGGCAATTTCCTAGTGTTCTACAGTCCCGATTTCATGAACGTGCATGGGGTTGGTTTACTCAATATTTTCCAACTATATATATGGTTATGGATACCCATTTGGCCCTACCATCATCTCCCAGGGTTGCATGTCAAAATGCTCCTCTAGATTGCTCAGATCTACAAGGGTCATTCAGTGTAGTATTATCAAGCAACCTGAAAACTTCATCAGCATGCATGATTTTGATTCAACCTTCTTCTACACAATGACTTGGCATTGGTTGGAACCCATTTGGATCTACTATCCAACCCAAACCTCAGAAGGCACAAAGTTGTCTTCCTTAAGTGATTTCCAACCACATGGGGTTTTACAGGCTTATTTCAGCAAGGTGCCAGATTAATACAAGTTATCTCTAAGGTGTTTATTTTAAAAATGCCTAAGTTGGTTCTAATTCTTAATTGAAGGCTAAAAAGTGCACTTTTTGTTCTAATTCTTCATTGAGGTGCACTTTGTTCTAATAACAAGGATGCACATACATCCTAAAACTTTAATGCGGATTGAGTACTACTACCAATTGCTACAACTAAATTATCGTAAGAGTTTGGAAAAGAACATAACAATGTAATACACTTATCTTCTCACTCCATCTTAATATCAATAAGGACAAGTTAACTTACTAGAGTGTTAAAGGAATTTAGATGCTTTGTCACCAAGTCACCATACTCCATCCTAAGATGACATAGCTTGTTTCAAAGAAATAACTTGTTTGCTGGGAACTTTAATTGATGCAAATTTCCCAGCTTATCCCAAAACTTCTTTGTGCTATCTTCTCTAGAGACTTTCAACAACACCAATTTTGATAAGTAGAGCCAAATTGTTCTTCTTGCTTTTCTTTCCAACTTTTCCCAATATTTTTTCGATATACTAGTAGGTTTTGTACTTGGATCCATAATAACCCACTCTTCTCTATATACAAGAAGATCTTCAATCTTCAACTTCCATAACTCGAAGTTATGGTCGTTAAACTTCTTTATTTCTATTCTTCAACCGCTTTCCATTTTCTTCCCACAAGATTCACTGGGAAAACCTGCCACTAAAGCATAGGTTTATTGCAAACCCAAGATACCCTTACTCTTCACAAAATGAGATAACCCCTAGAAACAAAGGTGTCCCCTTAAATCCAATAAGCTCATTCCGATACCAAATAAAGAGTTTAATAAACTTGTGTAAGAAAAGCAAAACCAAAATAATTGAAAACACAAGAAATAAGAATGGGACACACATATTACACAGAGATTTACCCTGGAAACTTTTAACTAAGAAAACTAGCCTAATTGAGAGTTGCTCCTCTCTCTATTTCATTATTTATCTTCAATGTTTACAATATAATTTACGTAGCATTTGAAACCCTAATATTTTAACCCATATTAGATTGCAACCCTAATTATTTAACCAAAATTAGTTTATAATTGGTTGAAAAATAAAAAAACAAACCCAAAATTTTCTTGTGGGGGGCATGTTGGTCCCCTTTTCCCCCTCAATCGAGGGGGGGGTGTTCACAAACTCCTCATAACACCTTTTCTCTAGGCACCTACAAAGAGTACAATGTATCTCCAAAAGTGTACCAATTCCTCATTACCCCAAATGACTATGGTCACACATGTAAAAAATAGATTGATAGTGAAGAATACTTACAACATTTGGGAATAGTTTGGAGGAGAGAGAAACAAGTTGTCGCAAATGACTAACATTTCACCCATGAATCTTAATTTATGGTCCATGCTCATCCACTATATCTAGGAAGAGGTGTGAGGGGTAAGTTCCAACCTTGTCATGAATGGCCAGGATCTATTCCAAGAATCCAAATCGATAGTTCTCATTAATCCATGACATTTGTAAAAGGCTTGAGCAGAAGGAGCATAGTGTGTCATGGACATGTAATATCTTATCTACCAATATATATTGATAGCTCATATCTCATTTGCATGGAAGTTGGCTTATAGTGTATAATATTGTGGCCTGCAGTGGCAATGTAAGAGAGGTTGGAGGTCATGCCATGTGGAAAAGTCCATGAGCATAATAAGACTTAAGACCCCATACCATACACATGAGGCAAAGAAATCATGGGGCACAACATTTTTGAAAATCCATTTGAACCCATACACCTATGTGAAGTTGGAACACATGAGTAGGTTAAAGGATGGCATGGTTGGTTAAGGTAAGGGTATGTAGACTTCAGATAGACTCTACATCACCTGCCACATAAGCACATGACATGTGGATGCCATATACGTATAAAAAGAATAATTATTAAAAATAAAATTATTTTCCCCATAAATTAGCTATAAAAGTGCCATTTGAGCTGAAATTTCAAGTGGAAGTCCACAATATAGTATTTACAAAAATGTCCCTAAGCATGGGCATGCAGATTGACACCAATTTTTTGAAAATTGGTTAAACAATTTTTAGAGGATGATTTGAAACTCTAGTGGATCCATTCACGATGAAATTTGAAGAGTAAGTTGTTGGAACCTATGGTTCGCTGGTAACCTCACGTTTTCGAAAGAAGGGAGTCGACTGCCAAATGAATTATAAATTAACCATGTCCACTTTGGGTCCTAAGATCCACTTTTTATGGACAGTTATAACTGATATGGTTCAATTGTTGTTAGTTTGGGCCCCTACTCAAACCTATTTATAGATGATCCTTTTTGGATCGGTCTATCGCTAGATTGCGGAGATCATTGTGTTCTCTAGAGCTTGCTCATTGTGCTTAAATGCAAACGGTGTCTATTGACACCACCGCTCTCTTGGAAAATCAATTGTCGCTTCTGTTGTTTATCTACCTCATCCAACATGGTATCTTGGAAAATCAATTGTCGCTTCTGTTGTTTATCTACCTCATCCAACATGGTATCAGATTTGGTTGGTTTGTGATTAAGGGTTTTGTAGAGTGACCGAGTTCCATTAGACGCTGGTGGTTTGATGAGCTGTTTTTTTCCTGGGTCAAGGAAAATGGTGAATCCTTGAATTCGATCATCACACCCTAATTTTGACATGATCTAAATTATTTGGGTATTTCAGGTTCAACGCATTACTATAATCATATTTGGAGTGCTCATTGATCTGTGTGAGCCAATTTGTATGGGAACAAAGATGCAATCGTCAAGTAGATTATTGTTCTCAGCTGAATGGTGAACTATGGTGTTCCCTAGATGATGAGATCTAGAAATGCATTGATTGTTATTTTTCCAAACTTATGATGCCCTAGCTTGTTTGGAAGAGCATTGCTATTTGATTGGGTGTGTTATTGGTTACCTTGATTATGATGCTTGACTTGTGAGGCATATTGACTTGTGGTCGACTAGTATTAGTCGACAAAGTATTGATTGGCATTATTTTGTTCGACTGGATATGATATCATATGTGATCTACTAGCTACCTCAAGGTGTGACCGACCGGATTTGACACATTGGTATAGCTTGTGTTGTGCTAGAAAATATTTTTATTATTATTGGTTGACTTCTGGAGCCATCGATTGGAGGGTTCGAACGGATAGTGAATCGACTGGATAGGCAAATTTGCATCTCGGAGCTGTCAACTTGATGAATTTACAAAGGCCGTTGATTGAGCATCAACTGGCATGTGTTTGATCAACTAGCACTTGGTTTGTCCATTGAATGGTTTCTCTTTGGGTGATCGACTTATTGAGCCATCGATTATTCTGGCATTTGGTCGATTAAGTATTGAATGATAGGATACTTATTTTTTGGTTGCAAAAGGAATACATGCAGCCTTGTTATTGTTGTTGTTGAAATATTGTTCCTTGACTATGAAACTTTGAAGGTCTATTAAAGATAGATGCTTTTGACAAAGATGAAGCCTTGATCTTGTTTAGATTGAAGACATTCGTGAGAAGAAAGTTGTTCCTTTTTAGGCATCCCATGATCGACTTCAGCAAGAGGTTGTTGCCTTGTAGGCTATTGTTTCCTTCTTACAGACAGAGAATAAAGGATTGAAGAATTAGTTGAATACTACTCATTCCTTGATTTAAGATGAAGCTACTCTTTTTCAGATTGTTATTTTGTAGAGAATGGATGAGAAATACAGGAAGATTGTTGCCCTGGAAAACACTATGGAAAATATTTTCCAAAATATTGTGGATGAATTTGGAGACAAGACCGATATCATTGATGATCTGGTGGTCGAGGTTAAGTTTGTTCCTCGTGCCAAAAATGATGTCTTGAAGCAGAATATTTGTAGACCGGAGGAAGATAATTCCCATATAGCTAATGAGGCTTCCCATTTGCAAGCCTTTATCGATGAACTTTGTGAAGAAGTTGCTCCTCTTCAAGAAGATAATAACCACTTGTTTGATGAATATCAAGCTTTAAAGAAGATTATGATGCTTTGTTGTCGTAGCTGACAGATAAATATGAGACTATTAAGGTTTCGTAGGAGTGCAAGCAGAGTCTTGAATTATAGATCATCTAATTGCCATAAGTTGAAAATAAGACAGTTGATGATGTTGATTTGTCGGGATCACATATTTCTTCTTCTACCTTTGATAATATTGCTTATAGCCCAACTGTTTGTAAACTTGTTGACAATAAGAAAGACATTGATCATATTTTTATTTCCTCTCATGATTTGTTGGCTAGTGATGTTATTTCACCTAGTTTTGAGAAACAAACTACAGGTATAGGGTCCTGATTGCCGAGAAAGATGGGATATATCAGAGGAGGACTTGGGAAGAATGGACACAATATTGCTTCTCATATTTTCCTTGAAATGAAGTCACCTACAACATGTATTGGATATGATGTTGCTTCACCTAGTTTTCCTGACACCATAAGAGTGTTATTTGTTGTTGGAGGTATTTAGACTGAGTTGCTTGAAGAGAAAACTATTGTTGAAAGTGTTGAAAAGATGGATGAATTAACTATCTTTGATGGGCTAGAAATTGAGAATGTTTTTATATATGACATTGATGTTGATGCACAAGGTTGTTCTGCTCCTGTCAATGAACTAGAACCTGATCCTGCTTCACATGTTCTACTAGGGAAAAAAATTGTGCCATATAGTCATCCTCATCAGAAGAATGAGAGGAATTTCCCTAGGAATCAGAAGACTTGGAAAGATGGAAACTATGCTTTTAGAAATTTGTAGAAAAGACATGAAAGATAGAACCGTGGACCAATGTCGACTACTCGAATAAACTGTGGTTGGATTGATGGATGGTCATGGAATAATTTGAATAGATGCTTGAGGAATTCATATAGATGTGTATCATTGACTATACAATTGTACAATTCTCCTCTTACATGCCTTTGATTAATTTGGAGTGGTCAACTGAAATTCAACCATAGATGACTTTCAACTGAGATTCGACCAAAGATGACAATCGATTGGAGTATCGACTACAATGTTCGTCAACTGAGATATTGTTGTTGATTGAATTGAGAGTGGTCGATTGAGAATCGTAAGTAAAGTCTATATTTGTTAGGTCTAAGAGAAGCCTCCTCTTACCTATGTATATATTGTCAAGTGAATTTGGGTCTGCTATCATTAGTTTTTCCATGATAACGAGAATGTAACTTGGGTGCATCTCCATGGGAAAACCCCCTAAACAACTTCCAATATGGAAGAAAAAAACATGATGCCCTAAGTTTGTGGGTGCTTGTAAGAAAAATACAGGATGCCCTAAGTTTGTGGGTGCCTCCATACTTTTGGAAATTGAAATGTTGGTGGAATTTTGTTAAGAATTTGAAATAAAAGTGATTAAAATATTATTAAAATATTATCTCCTTTAAGCGATAGGGATATGGAGAGATACATTTTAAGTAAATGGGGTTGAAGTAAATGTAGTCAATCGGATAATGAGCCATTTAACCTTTGTTTCCTACGCGGTAATCATAAATGGAGTAGTTTCAATTTTTTTAAAACTAGAACGTGGTCTCCATCAAGGATGCCCTTTGTTGCAATAACCCTAACACAATAAATTTTGGAAATTGTAAATTTTTTTACAATATTGGATGAAACTAGAAATTATGTAACTTATTTTGTATTAAATAAGATGCATAACCCTTTTCAATATATTTACAAAGTATATAACTTCAAATAAAACTAACATAACTTCAAGAGCCTTTTCACTATAATACAATATATATATATATATATATATATATTTTACTACGGGTTAAACATAAGTTTACTGACATTTGAATTGATGCAGGTGGGAGTGTTGTAAGGAGTTAATATATACATAATCATTTATATACTGAATCACTTTAAGAACCTTGATCGGTAGCATACGCAACTATCATATCTCAATTATAGTATTTGCATAGTGACAATCAACTAGGGATTTCTAGGGGTGCTTGGTCAGTCATAACTTAGCGCTTCTATTCCAAAAGCTTCTACATATCAATTATATGCAGAATTAAGATTGCATGAAGATGGTTACTACATCTCAAATGTTGAGCCACATTAATCATTATCGGTCAGTTAAAAACCATAATAGGTTGCTTCATTTAAAGGTTGAGGCATTAAACCTTAGTAATGACCAGACTATAGTAAACATATTCGATCTCTTGATGAATTCATACAATGGTTCTCTGCGCCATGTTAAATATCATAAAGATCAATAATGGCCGTGATCTGAAGATGACTGGACGCAGAGGGTAAGTCGAAAACAAGAGAGCAGTGTTGATGATCAACACTATTATGGAGAGCATTTGGCTCTGCGGTTTGGTTCGGGTCTAATAATACTTGACAACAATAAAATTTTCCACCATAAAAATATAACAAACCAAAGCCCATAATTATTGCCAGACTAAAATAATAAGTTTCTACCGCTTCCGTTATTAGGAAGGGATTTCTTGGCATCATAAATTAAAACCTAAAATACATAGTCGGTTATCTACGCAAAGATTTGATCAACGATCTCTAGTTTAATCGAGGGTAGACCACGCATTGATTATGATGAACCAGGTTTGTGTTAACACTAAGTGTGAGCCATTTCCTAACTTCATCATGAACATGCCAATGTTTTACAACGTTTTTGACTTGGGGACAATCCACAGTTTTGTAAAGTTTTCGATTTGGGGGAACAACCCGGGAATAGATCATTTACATAATGAATAATATGTAACTAACATCGCATTTAGAAGCCATTCGATTCACATAAAGATTGAATGTTTACAACTTCTATACTTCCAATTAGTTACGCCATAATTATGTGATTATTCATTTGAATAACTCGTTACATAATCTTAACAAAATTTCACAATACAATAAACAATCCATAATATAAATATGTAACCATACTAAACTTTAAAATTTTCCCAAACAAATAAACAAAATATAAAAACAACCTACTTGAGATAAAAAGGGGAAAACACTTGAAGCTTCCCAGTTCCTCCCAAGCGTAGAAAAGCACAACCACACTTACTTGTCCAACTTCACCCCCGAGCTGGATCACCACCATAGACCAATGAACTCAGCTAAGCCAATTTGAACGCAACACTCTTCACCCACATAAATGTGAGTATTTTGCCTCATAGAGTTTTATAACTCTTTTACAAAATAAATGTTGGAGAATATTTCTCAAAATAAAAATACTTAATAAAAAATAATTCAAAAGTCTTGGGGCTATTACATTTATCCCCCCCTTATTTTTAACACCATCCTCAGTGTTCTTTATTCAGATTCTTCTTGCTCATTCTGGAACATGGAAGGATATGCTTCTCGCATACGATCCTCCATTTCCCATGTTGCCTCCTCAGGGATGAAGTGCTTCCATTGCAATTTTATTTAAGTGATGACTCAGTTCTGCAACATAAGCTCCTTCCTGTCTAGGATATGCAGAGTCTCTGTTTGGAACTCGCCCTCGGGCTGTATCGAAATCACACCCCAATTGATTATATGAGTAGCATCATGTATATATATTTTCAATAACGAAACATTGAAAACATTTTGAAATTTTATAGAAGGAGGAAGTGCAAGCTTATAGGCTATCGGTCCTATCTTGGCTAACACTTCAAACAGTCCGCAATACCTGGGAGCTAACTTGGAACATCTTCCCAAGATTAATGTGCTTCTCCTTGGATTTACCTTTAAATATACATGATCCCTGACATTGAACTCTTTTGGAGTTCTCTTAAGATCCACATAACTTTTTTTTTTCGATCTTGAGCAACTTTTAAATTCTGTTGTACTTGTTCAACAATTTATTCCATATCCTTCAACATATCAAGTCCTAGAACAATCCTATCGGCAGGGTTATCCCATGATATAGGAGTGTGGCATTTCCGACCATATAACACTTCAAATGGACTCATATTAAGAGATGCTTTATAACCATTTTTATAAGCAAACTCAACTAAGTGTAAATAATCTTCCCATTTATTAGGCTTGTCCATCACATACATACGTAACATATCTTCAAGAATTTGGTTAGTTCTTTCAGTTTTCCCATCTGTCTGAGGATGGTAAGCAATACTAAAACTTAATTGAGTGTCTAACCTTTTAATAAAGATTTCTAGAAGTTACCTGTAAACTTTGCATACCTGTCAGAAATTACAACTCTAGGAATACCTTGCAAATGAAAAATATCTTTCATAAAGATATCTTCTATATTTATTGCTTTAAAAGTAGACTTTACTGGTATAAATGTGCATCTTTACTCAATTTGTCAACAATCACCATAATTGAATCATGTTGTTTAACAGTGCTAGGCAACCCAGTTATAAAGTCCATGCATATTACTTCCCATTTCGATTCTGGAATGGTAAAGGTTGAAGTAAACCGACTGGATGTTGATGTTCAATTTTTTACTTGTTGACATTCAATACATCTAGCTAAATAATTAGCAGTGCCATTTTTCATATTAGGCCAATGATAATATTTTCTTAACACTAATATCATTTTCTAATATCCTGGATGATTGGAATATGGTTTCTTATGTAATTCGTTTAGGATTAAGTGTTTGAATTCTTCAGAGTTAGGTACATATAACCGATTTTTATATGTTAACAAGTCTTTTGATCCCATAGAAAAAGCTGTGGATTCACTTCCATTTAGGTTTTCATCCATTTTTTTCTTAATTTCCAGATATTCTTCATCGTTTTTAGATGCATCCTTGATTATATCTTATAGATCTGTTTTATAACTACTAATAGTAGCTGCAAAATTTTGAATTGCATTTCTACTTAAGGCATCTGCCACCCTATTTTCCTTGCCTCTTATAGGCTTGATTTCAAAATCGTACTCGCCCAAGAAGGCTAACCACCTTGCTTGGCGAGCATTCATATTTTGTTGATCAAACAAATACTTTAGACTTATGTTATCGAACATTAGGGTAAATTTTATTCCAATAAGATAGTGTCTCCACATTTTTAAAGTGTGTATTATTGCAGCCAATTCCAAGTCATGCGTTGCATAATTCCTTTCATGTTATTTGAATTTTCTTGATTTATAACTTATTACATAATCATCTTGTAATAATACGCCACCTAATCCTTTTAAGAAAGCATCCATACATACGACAAAGACTTTGTATGGATCCACTATCCTTAGAATATGTGTTGTTGTGCGCAAAGGTTTAAGTTTTTCAAAACTTTCTTGGAATTTATTAGACCAGACAAATTTTGTTCCTTTCTTTTGTAATGAAGTTATTGGATAGGAAATCCTTGAAAACCCTTCAATGAATCTGCAATAGTAACCCGTGATCCCCATAAAGGATCTAACTCCGGTTACATCTTTAGGGACTAGCCAATCTATGATTGCCTTAATCTTATCATGGTCTACATAAATTCCTTCTTTAGAGATTACATGTCCTAAATACTGGATTTTATCTTGATAAAAGTCACACTTACTGAATTTTGCATATAGTTTATGTTCTCTTAAAGTTTGTAAAACCATTTTTAAGTGTTCTTCATGTTCTTGTTCATTTTTAGAGTAGATCAGTATATCATCAATAAACACAACCAAAAAATTATCCAAGTATTTATGAAGGACACTATTCATTAGACACATGAATGTGGTCAGAGCATTCGTTAAACCAAATGGTACCACCATAAATTCATAATGCTCGTACTGTGTTCGAAATGCCATTTTGTAAATATCTTCGTCTTTAATTCTTATTTGGTAATAACTAGACCTTAAATCAAATTTTGAGAATACTGTAGCTCCCCGTACTTGATCAAACATATCATCTATGTGTGGGAGTGGGTATCTGTTTTTAATAGTCATTTTGTTAAGTTGTTTATAATCAATGCAGAGTCTTAAGGTGCCATTTTCTTTTTAACAAAAAGCACCGGTGCTCCCCACGAGGACACACTCGATCTTATGTACTTTTTATCTAGCAGTTCTTGTAATTGCATTTTTAGTTCTACCAATTCTGGTGTGTTCATTCTATATGGGGATTTAGAAGCAGGTACTGCTCCTCGTACCAATTCAATAGTAAAATCAATCTCCCTCCTTGGAGGTAATCGAGGTATTTCCTCTAGAAAGACATCTTTAATTTTTTGCAAAATGGGATAGTCTTCTAGTCTAGGTTTGACTTTTTCATCGGAATTTTTAGTTATATGAACAGTAAACATTTGACATCCTTTTCTAGCACATTTCTTTTACTGCAAGGTAGATATTTTTCGAGTAAAGACTTTCCTAGGAATACCTTTAACAAGTCTACTAGTACCTTGTTCATCAATGCAAGCAAAATTCTTTTCAAAACAATTTAGTATAACTTTGTGTTTTTCTAACCAATCCATACTAATTAACTCAACTAAGCCACTCTGAACGCAACACTCTTCCCAAGAGTCTGTAACAAATTCAAAGGATGGAATTTCAAACAAAGAGAGTACTTAGAAGCGTGCCCTCACATAGAAACAATTTCTCTCTATGCACCACACAACGTCCAGTGTCTTCTTAGTGCACCATTATATAGTTTTTGCCCAGTTCTTGTGCCATCTCAATCAAATCTCAAGCAAATATCTTGATCCCTATAATTGTGGATCTAGTAAGCTTGCTAAGCTTCTGACTTGGATTTGATTGATACCGAATATCTTGCTTGCTATCCACTTGTTCATTGTCTCATGATGATATCCCTTCTTTCAAATGGTGGCTCCAAGTGTCTCTTTTTATTTATAATAAAATAATATTTATTGTTCATAATATTCACCCAAATAAATGTGAGTATTTTTCCTCATAGAGTTTTAAAACTCTTTTACAAAATAAATGTTGGAGAATATTTCTCAAAATAAAAATACTTAATTAAAAATAATTCAAAAGTCTTGGGGGTATTACATTTGTCAGCATATTTGTTTCTCCTCGTGATCGAAAGTTTAAAGCAAGGCTATTTTAAGTGCTCGAAGAGAATGATTGATTAAAGGCATTCGAGTTGGAGGTTTGGTTTACATATCTCAATTACTTTTTGTCGATGACATTTTGCTCTTTGCTAATTGAATGTTTGGGGAGGTACGAGCTTATAACTCTATCCTCATTCGTTTTATAAAGCATCTGGAATGGAAGCAAAAGCATCTAAATCCTCTGTTAGCTTCAATCGAATAAAGAATGATTCCATTGAAAGCACAAATATTATTCTCCATTTCAACAAGGTGGATTTTCAGACAGGTATTAAATATTTGGGGTTCATTATTAAACTTTTGGTTACTATAAAAAAGATTGGTAGTGGATGATTAGTAAATTTGAGCGAAGAATCCATTTTTGGTACCATCATTAGTTGTCCAAAGGGGGTAGGCTAACTTTGGTTAATGTAGTCCTTGAGGCAATACCGATTTATTGGTGTATATTGGCACATCTTCCAAAAGGTGTTTTAAACAAAATAAGAAGTATCTGCATGGATTTTTTATGGAAGGGGAAAAAAGAAGGAGCCGGTTATCATTTGGATCGATGGAAACAAATTTATCGTCCAAAATACAAAGGAGGATGGGGCCTAAATCAACTTCTAGTTTTTAGTAAGGCATTGGCAGTAAAGAGCTTATGGAATCTTTTAAATAAGGATGGGTTATGGACAGAGAGATCCATCAGAAATATATAGCTCCTCAATATTTTTTATACTGGATCATAAACCTTGATAAATATTTTAAGCGTGCTTCTAACCATTGGAAAGCAATCATCTTTTATGTTCTTTTTTTTAGCAATAATATTGCTTGGAATGTGGGAAATAGAGTTTAGGTAAGGATAGGGAAAGACATAGTATTCAGATGCAATATAAATCTTCTTTTGTCGAAGGAATTATATTTATGTTTACATTCTCATAATATAAATAGCCTAACACAGATAATAGATGTAGACTCGTCGTTGGTATGGGACCAAAATGGAAAAGCATAGAACAACTTAATTTGGAGGCAACAATGAAAGATCAGTGGAACATTTTTCTTATCAGAGTTGAAGAGAGGCCACATTTGAATAAAGGAAAATTGTGACAGATTGATTTGGAATAAGAATAAGAATGGAGTAGAGTATAATGTGAAACTAGGATACAAATTGTTAATGAATGGGGAGGAAAATGAAAACTGCTGGTGGTGGGATCCGATTTGGAAAGTAAAAGGGCCAAAAAACAAATTTTTTATGTGGCTATCTCTCAGATATAAAGTATTAACCTGGGATCAGTATCAAAACAAGAATAATCAAGGACCTGGAATCTGTTACTTATGTTGGTAGGAAAGAGAAGATATATCTCACATCTTTACCAAATGTCCTTTCTCTTTGCAAGTGTGGGGGAAAATAGAATGCTGGTTAGAGATTAAAAAATTTGGATTTGTGATTTTGATCTCAAAATAACCTTGTATTGCATGTGAATTCACTTCAACAGCTAACTTAAAAAAAAGATTTAATAAACAAGCTTTTAAGAGGTTTAAATAACTTAAGAGACACTTATTTAAGAGCATCAAACCATGAAAACGAGAAGACAATTGATAACGAAGTTCACCTTGAATGGGCTACATCTCTGGGTCCACTTCCAATGTGAGACCGATACATTAATTATTCAAAAGCTTGAAAGTACATAAGTTCTGAGAACACCTTCAAAATATACTATTCATATTTGAAAACAAACATTGACACTGTGATCCTCTTGAAATTTCAAGAAAAACGAGTATAAACTTGTCTATATTCCCCGCAGATGCACATGGGCCTCCTTTGGCGCGCAAAACAATATAGTGTCTCTAAAAAATTATGTACAAAGCACCTCGGGAAGCATGTTGTACCCACATGACTACAAACTCAGGATTTCGAACTCCGTGTCTGTACCCGAACTCCAAAACTATGTTTTTGTGGCTCCAAATGCATGGCTATATAGGGGACGAGGCTAACCCGCCACCCCCAAATCCCATAGTAAACTTAAATAGTATGTGGGTTGTGGTTCTCAATAAGCTGCGCTCTTGGCGCAACAGTGAGAGTGTTGGCATATGTGGGAGGAATTCATGGATTGAATCCCGTGGACCTCTCCCTCCATTGGCGTTTTGTTGGAACTACTCGCTATACATAGTAACGGTTGGTTTGTTGGTTGTAATACACACACACACACACATATACACGCACATGGAATATAACATATAATATGGTGGTCCGCGAGCTTGGGGCTTAGTTCCACATTGCAAGCAGACACCACAGGCTCGAGGGCTAAGCCTTACTTACCACCGAATCAAAACATTTTAAAATTCAAATACAAGTTTTAACATATGCCAATTAAGGAACAACGGTGGGTGCAATGGTAAAGGTGTCGAACTATGTTATGGGAGGTTGGGCATTTCACCTTGGTCGCCTCCACCATATTTTTGGTAAACCAAACAAATAAAGGCCAATGGGAGTTTCCATGTGGCAGTATCTGATTGGGATACCTATTTCCACATCAAGCCTCTGACCAATACATGTCCACATCAACCTACCAACTCATCATCTGGTTTCCATGTGTTCATTTATGGAATAACCACATCATCATACAGGCCACATGCCACCCTTCCAGTGGTGCCACGTGGCACCCCTTTTCCCCTTTTTTTCCTATGGGAACCAAACTTTAGAATGCGATATCTCGAGCATGCGATGTTCGTTTGGGACAAATCAAGCGTCGCCAAAAATATCTTGACGAGCTCTACGCGATGGTGTGCTTCTATTTAGAATTTGAATATTTCATTCTAGATCGATAAAAGGGATCCTCCTAGATCAAACCTCCCCATTGGAAATCTTTTGGACCTCCAAAGCAGGATTTAATCATACAAAGAGTGAGGACACCATGGCCCACTTGTCCTATGTCCACCATCCAACCTGCTTGGTTTAGGATCACCCGACTCATCATAATAAAGATGAAAACAACCATCATACTGTTGACAAACTTAATGATTCTATCACCTTTACATAAATCTGCATTCAATTTCGAAGCTACTATCCAAACACAACTAAATAGCAACAAAATGAGACATAAAACTGAACATGAACATGTTAAATAAAATGAATCCATGAAAAGCTTATCTTTCTTTACAGGATCAGTAAGAATCAGTGGATCTGCTTCCATGCAATCCAATATGTTTTCATGCTTCAATCCCCCATGCTATACTTGTTGTATATATTGAAACATCTGATTAACTTATCAACATTTATTGTCATGAGAGATAAACCCTTGTTGGCATTTACTAACATCTTCATCTATCCTGTAGCAACCACATATAAATCAATTTTCATCTTATGAACTCTTACAATGTATTTGATCCTATCTTTAAAGAAATGGTACTTATTGTGCTCCTTGAAGAAAATGGTTTTTTTATCATACAAGTATGGAAATCCCAACACAATCCTGCAAATGTCTAAAAGGACTACATCCAATTCTACCTCAATGATCTACAAAACTGGATGTGATGGTAAACTTCAATTTACGTTGATGAGACACATTCAATTTTGAATCTTCACAAAACCATCCTAAAGGGTATGGTTTAGGATGAGGCTTCATCTCTAATCCCAAATTTCTAACCACTTGCTCAGAAATGAGATTCACCCGAGACCCACTATCAATAAGTGTGTCTATTTTGATATGCTTGAAGATCACTCGTATGTGAAATAATTCAGTCATCTTTCTTTCATCAAGGCTTATAACAACTTTTGAAGAAGAAGCAAATGAACTACAACTAGCAACAAAAATATTACCTTTAAGACCCATGGATATCACCTTAGTTTCATCTTCGGATTCAGATCTGAGATCTTAGACTATGGCAGCGGTCTTTCTCTTAGCTCTATGATGCTTAGCGAATTTTGGCTTCAATTCCGGATGTAACTTCCAACAATGTTCTACATCATGCCCTTCTTTCTGACAATGTCAACATGAAAGCTTCACATCCTCTTTCTTCACTGTAGTAGCTCCATTCACCTTCTCTTTCCCTTTGTCCTTTCCTCCCTTTTGTTCCATACAGGAATCATCCTTAACATCCTTCTAGATTCAAGATGTGTAGCTTGGACACATACTTTATCAAAGTTAGTGGGATTGATCAAGAAAATAGTGTGACAAATATAACTATGTAAGCCTCCAATGTACTTTAAAAGAGTCTCTTGAGAATACAATGCAATGTTTAAAGGAAATGCCTTTCTTGTAAATTCTTCAGTATAACTTTGCACACTTTGTCCCTTTGCTTGCCTCAAATATTGCCATTCCATATTTTCCTTCTGTGTATATCCTAAAGGATAAAAGTGTTTCCTTATGCAGATTTGGATTCAGACTAAGAAGAAAGAATCCTAGCATTCGTTTTCATACATTCCTGAAGTTTATCTTCCCACCAAACAAGTGCGGTGCCTTCAAGCCGAAGAGATGCCAACTGAATCTTTACTGAGTCGTCTTCATCAATCTGCTGAATACAACAATAAAATTCCATTTGTCAAATCAAATTGTCTAGCTTTCCCCTTGGCGCAACAGTGAGAGTGTTGGCATATGTGGGAGGAGGTTGCAGGTTCAACCCCGTGGACCTCTCCCTCCATTGGCGTTTTGTTGGAACTATCCACTATACATAGTAACAGGTGGTTTGTTGGTTTTAATGTGTATATGTACACACACACGTTGGTTGAACACATGGCATATAACATATATTATGGTGGCCCGCGAGCTTGGGGCTTAGCTCCACATTGCAAACAAATACCACGGGCATTAGGGCATAGGCCCTTGGCCCTATTTACCGTCGAATCAAACCATTTTCAACAAATACAAGTTTTAACATATGTCAAGCAAGGAATAATGTTCAGTGGAATGGTAAAGGCGTTGAACTATGCTATGGGAGGTTCGGTGTTCGACTGTAGTTGCTTCCCTCCATAATAAATGAGACATTGAATCAATGAAATATGCAAATCTTCTCTTTTCACTCTTCTCCTGTGAAGAACGGATGAAAGCAAAGGTCACGTCGCTCACGAGCTTCTCGCCCGGAGTAGCTCACGGGGGCGGACTGGACATCGTCTCTTCCCGCTTGGCGGCTCTGCGGAGTGCTCACGACGCTGATGGCAGAAGCAGGCACGTCGTTGGTCCCCTCATACAGGCCGGACGGATCTTTTTCCATGACTAATGTACATTGGTTACGTGCCTCCTCCATTTCAATCCCAGAGTTCTCCATGACATTAAATTATATTATACTTTTTCTCCTACTAAATCTAATTCTCCAATTGTGACGCGACAACCGTCGTTATTCTAGAGATTTTAGATGGCTCTTGGAATGTTAAATCTAGGATATTACTGCTATGTTTTTTTTCCAGTTTTTAGGTTGATATGGACATGCCCAGATCTAATAATAGTGGCCTAGCAGGTATTTTGTGAGACCCCGGTTGATGATATACATACGGAGGTGAGGTTGTCTAGGTCTTTGACATGGACATAACACTATAGGGATAGCAAGTTTATTGTGATAAATCTAATGAAAGTGGCAATACGCAGATCAATGGACCAACCAAGGTTTTGTAGAGATAAGGAGATTTCGCACACTGATATGAGAAATGAGATGGAATTTACAAAGAGCGATTCGAGAATAACTAACCATTTACAAAGAGCAATTTGAGTGTAAACTGGAACATTGTCTATTGTTTAGAGTGCAAGTACCGTTCTTCTATGGGGTTGAATGAATGACCAACCAAAAGGTCACATTTTGGGCAATTACATCAATGTACAGGGGGCGAAGAGAGAGTGTGAAGCCAATAACAACAACAACAGGCATATTGCACAAGGAGGAAGGTGGACACAAACAACTAGCGTGGGAGCAAACTTTGCTTCACTAATGCTTTGCAACAGTGACGGGCAGTAACAGCGACGGGATTAAGGGATTCAAGGTTCCGAGGGGCAGTAACAACGACGAGATTCAGGACAACTAAGGAAACAGTAACAACGTCGAGGGAAGCAACAACGACAGGATTCAGGGCAGTAACAGCATAACAGGAAGCAGTAACAACATCGAGGGCGAAGAGAAAGTGTGAAGCCAATAACAACAACAACAACAGGCATATTGCACAAGGAGGAAGGTGGACACAAACAACTAGCGTGGGAGCAAACTTTGCTTCGCCAATGCTTTGCAACAGCGACGGGATTCAGGGATTCAAGGTTCCGAGGGGCAGTAATAGCGACAGGATTCAGGATAGCTAAGGAAATAGCAACAGCGTCGAGGGCAGCAACATCGACAGGATTCGGGGCAGTAACAGCGTAACAAGAAGCAGTAACAGCGTCGAGGGCAACAGGTGTCTCTCCCCTTACAGACAGGTGGGGTCAGGCATGCAGTGCTTTTCCACTTTGTGAACTGCATCGATAGCCACGTTTAAGTCAGGTATTTAGTCCCGTCCCATAGTTTGTGCCTTTTTCCTATGGCAATGGAAACACATTCGGCAACAAACATAAAAAATGAACAAGGAATACCTGCTTCTATTGAAACAAATCATTTAGGCCAAGTGAAAATTGCAGCTTCAAGCAAAACAGGGAAATGGGTTTGGGTTAATGCCAAACAATTTCGGGGTATTTTAAAATGTAGAGCAGCTCGTTTAAAATGGGAGCAGACAAAAAAGAAAAAGTCTCAACAAGAAAACACATTGGCTCTAGGTAAGAAAGAACCGCCTCCCTTTCAAAAAGATGGAGCTAACTGAACCAAAGGCAGCAAGGATTATACCTTATACAGCCCCACATCTACACCTCTTACCTGGTCATCTAATATATATGTATGAGAGTTACTAAATGCTAAGAGGAGATTGGAGGATCTGGAGGTCAAAGAGCAGTAGAGAGACCTTAGAATCCAAATATTAACAGCAGAAAATCAGGGTTTAGCAGAAAGCAACAAGGTTTTAAAAGACCAATTGTCTCGGTTGCAAGAAACTCTTTCTGTAGGAAAGGTGGAATGGAAAAGGATGAAAGATGCTTAGCAAAGCATGAAGGAGGAAGCAGAGGAAATCAGGGGTGGGGTGAACTCTAAAACATCGAATGAGGACGGGAAAGCAGCTGAACAAACAAACAATCAGGGAGTGAAAGGAAGGGAAGAAAAGAAAGGAGGTTCCACGAAAAAAATGTGGGCACAAGTTGTTAGCAAATTTGCTAATAACTCAGGAGAGGCAAACACCCAGGGGAACACCATACAGGATAGGGAAATCAAAGAAAGACAAGTTAGAGCAGCAAACATAATTATTAAAGGTGTGAGAGATTATGGGGAAAATGAAGATACGCTTGATCTTGCAAGAGACTTTTTGAGAGACAAGATGCTTTGGCAAGGCCGAATTTTCCAAGCGTGGAGGGTGGGCAAGCCCAGTGGTGAGAGAGCTAGACCCATAAAAGTCACCATGTCAAATACACATGACAAGCAAATCTTGTTAAGCAAGAAGCAACTCTTGAGAGGATCTCACTTCTTTCTAGAAGAAGATTTAACTGTTAGGCAGCAAGAGGAAAGAAGGGAAGAGATGTCAAAGGTTAGTGTAGCAAGAGATGAGGGAAAAAGAGCATGGTTGTACGAAGGTAAAGCGGTTATTGCCTTTTTTGGCCCCCAAAAAACAAAACAGCGGTAATCAAGAAAGGTCAGCAAATTCATTAGTAGAAAAATATGAAACAAAAACAGTATGGGCAAATAGGGGTGAGGACTTGACTTTGAGTCTTGTATGCCAAAACAAATAGTAGTCAAGGTCTACTCAGGTTTCCCTAAGCTTAGTTTGTTGGAACTGTAGAGGCTACCCTTGGAGGTGGGGACCTAGGTTGGGGCCTATTGTGGAAGATAGAGACATAATTTATCTAGTGGAAACGCATGAACGGGAAGGATGTAAGACACCTTTGTTTGAAGGGTACTTGAATATGGCAGCGTGGAACAAGGCAACAGAGAATGGCAAGGGATAGGGGGTATCGTGGTCTTAGTAAGGAAAAAAAGAGGACGTCTCATTCAATTAGAAAAAGAAGACTCAAATAGACAATTCATTTGGTTTAAAATATCAGAAAATGGAAATATCATTAGAATTGCAGCGTGTTATTTTGCTCCGCAAATTTCAAAAACTTACAAAAGCGGGGGGCTTAACCACAGAGATCCCTTTGCAGCCTTAAAAAATGACATTGCAGTGTATTCCCAACTAAGTGAAGTCCTTCTAGTGGGTGACTTCAATGCTAGGACTGCAAATGAACAAGCTACTATCCCCCCCTGTAAAGAAGACTGCAATCCTATTTGGCTCACAGAAGAAAGTAATCATCAGTGGATGAGATTTTCAGAGGGCAACAAAAGCTGCAATTTTTTTGGGGAGCAACTGCTTACTCTATGTGGAACTTTTGACTTGGTCATTTGTAATGGTTTGGATAGATGGGCGAATTCGGGAAATTTCACTTGTAACACTTACAATGGTGCAAGTGTAGTGGACTATGTAATTTGCTCACATGGCATGTGTGAGAGAATGGAGGAAGTTCGGATCGGGGATCAGATTTGGGATCTGAAATCTGATCACAAACCAATATATCTAAGATTCTCTTGGACTAAAAAGCAACGGGATGAAATAAAAACTCAGTGCATTAAGCAATCACCCCCAAAGGGAAGGATTCTTTTGACACAACAAAACTGTAATACCTTCAAGATAGCATTAGAGAGGCTTTTCAAAGAGGTGAAATTTCAATCTCAGGGCCTTCATAGCCACGAGCTAACATGTCTAATCCAAAGAGCACTTTCAGAATGCAAAAGAGCAATAAATAAGAAATCTGAAACAAATTGCTTCCCGGTTAATGCTTGGTTTGACGAGGAATGCAAAAAAGCAAGGAGAACTTTGAAAGAGTCAAATAAAAAAGAAATAAGCCTAAAACTTTACAAGCAGATTTTAAGAAAGAAACAAGCTGATTTCATGATTTCATGTAGGGAAGAGCTAATATTCCTTGGGAAAAACAACCCCAAGTTATTTTGGAAGGAACTGCAAACCAGAAAGAAACAAATTGAAAACAATATCACAGCCTATCAATGGCTTGAATATGCTAAACAACTCTATGAGCAAGATCCTAAAGCTGACCCCCCCCCTGGGTCAACACTTCTACTAAGCTTTTCACTGTACAAGAGGTCGAGGTGGGTATTAAGAAGTTGGGTGTTGGAAAGGCAAAGGATTTAGTTGAGCTCCAAGCAGAGTATCTAAAGTGGGGTTCAAAAACTCTTGCACCTCACATCATGAGGATTTTCAACAACATCATTCAGCAGGGCTTCCCTACAGATTGGACAACTAGCCTAGCAATACCTCTTTTCAAGAGTGGTGATGCCAATAATCCCTCCAATTACATGACCATAATGATAAATCCCCTGTTTGCAAAGCTATTCGAAAGTATGCTAGAAAACATAATTAGCAAGTGGGCGGAAGAAAGAGGTAAGCGTGTTAAAGGACAAGCAGGTTTCAGACCCAAACACTCCATGGTTGATCATGGTATAACATTAAGACACATCATTGAGAAAGTGTGGGAGAATAAAGAGGAAGCCTTATGTTGCTTTGTCGATTTCAAAAAAGCTTTTGACACGGTCCCTAGGGATAAGCTCTGGCATAGAATGGAAGAACTTGGGGTTCCTATGCATCTTAGAGCAGCTGTCCATAGATTATATGAGGAGGTTAAAGTCAAAATCAAAACATCAGCTAGGATCTTCGAAAGTTTCAAGAGCAATATTAGGGTCAAGCAGGGGTGCCCATTGTCCCCTACTCTGTTTGGGTTATATTTTGACAAACTTGAAGAGTGGCTAAACCTTCAGGACGGGGAAGGTGCTCTTCTGGGCGAGTTTGTGATAAGGCTCCTTTTGTATGCAGATGACCTTATTTTGATCGCTAAATTTGCTCTTGGCTTGCAAGAGCACTTACTTTCCCTTGAGCACTTCTGTAGAGCAGTGGGGATGCAAGTTAACACTAGCAAGACAAAAGTGGTAGTTTTATCTAGCAAGAGAAAACATAATGAACACAAGTTCTACTTTGAAGGCAACACTCTTGAAGAAGTGGTAGATTACAAATATCTTGGGATTGACTTCAACAAAAATTTGAGATGGGAAGGGTGCAGAAAAAAAAGAACTTTGGGAGGTTGGAAAGCATTTTACGCCTTTCAAAATAGATGCAGAGAAGCAGAGTTATGGGATTGGAAGACTACGCAAACTCTTTTTGGGCTATTAGTGATCCCAGTTGTTCTATACAGGTGTGAAGTGTGGGCCAGCAGTACCTTTGACCTATAGTGGCAACAAATTGAGAAGATTAAAAAACGCTTGATTACCAACAAGTTCAAAATTAAAAGCTCAGTCCCCTATGATATCATGCTTAGTGAAGTGGGGGCAGCCCCCGTTGAAGCAATTGCTATGGTGCGGCTCATAAGATATCTAAAAAAGATCGAGCAAATGGAAGACGACAGATGGCCTAAGGTGGCCTTCAATGACACATTATGCAAAAGAAAGAAGACTTGGATGCGACAAAACATTAAATGGCTTAGTAAATGGGATATTTACCTGAACGCATGCCCTACAAACAGTAAAGAGATAAAGGCCTTTGTTATCGACAAGTTCCACAAGCAAGTTTGGGGCACAAGGCTAGGGAGAAAGAAAAAGTACTATATTGAGGAGTTCAATCCCACTTACAACCACCATCAAAAATATTATATAGAGGCTAATATTTCGTGGAGGGCCAAAATGCTTATTGCTCAATTAAGAACCAATTCCCACCAACTTCGGTGTGAGACGGGGCGCCGGAAAAGACCAAAGGAAGCTTGGGAAGAGCGGGTATGTACTTTCTGCACCTCAGGAAAAGTAGAAACAGAAAAAACATTTCATTTTAGAGTGTGAGGCCTTCAAAGACAGCAGAGACAACTATGTGAATATCTTGGGAGGTAGTTCTTGGGATAATTTATTTAGTGAAGGGACCGTGGTGAAACTGGGGGAACTCATCATCAAGCTTGACAAGAAAAGGGTGGAAATGCAAAAGTCAGTGGGCAAGATAGTCTGTCCCATAGGCTATCTTTAGCCTCGTGGACGTTAAAATCTCTTTCTTTCTTTCTTTCTATCTATATCCATTTTTTTTTTTAACAATATGTAAAAAAATGTATTGAGATTGATATAAGTTAGGGTTTACTGAACATGTAACTCTTATAGAGGAAAATGATGTAAGACATGTTGATATAATCCCAGTAGAAGAAATTCAAAATGAGGATAATATGCTAGTAGCATTTTTAGATATGCTACCTATACCATTTGCACATAATATATTTTTTATTGATTATACACGTCCTCTTATTTTCTCACCATTCACATGTTTCATCATTCAACATTGTTATTCATCTTATTTTTCATTTAACTACTGAAGTCACATTTTACATACTTCATATGCATAATCATGATCATCCACAAATTTAATGTGAGCACCCCGAACTGCAACCACCTAGATCCATTTAAACTTTGGATCTACCATGCACCGAGAGGGATCAAATACCTCGAGGTGCAAACCTATCTAATAAAAGATAGACAATAAAAAATCTTTGCACCTCTAGGTATTTGATCCCTCTTAGTGCACGGTAGATCCAGAGTTTAGATAGATCTAGGTTGGTTGCATATTACACTTATGCTAGTAAGAACACAAAAAATTATTGATTTGCTATGTTGTATTTTTTCATTATAAAATGAGAAATTTTAATTATATTTATAAAATGGAAAATTAATTGAAGGAGGATGAGACAAATGTACTATTCAGATAGATTTTATGGTAGTCGTTCAAAATTCAAAATTATAATATATATATATATATATATAATTGGTAGCGCATGCATAAATATTAGATAGACAACCCATTTAACTAAAGAAGGTAACAAGTAGTTGAGGCATGGATAACAATAGGTCATTACAACTAAGTATGGAGAACAAGTAACGGATAACTTCTTCATGGCGCTTAACTTGTGATCTATCGGTTTTCACCGGCCACAAGTTAAGCGGTTGTGCTAGTTATATCTATATGTGTTTATATTTTACAATTTGGGGTGGAGGAAGAAAGATCCTCTTCCTAGATTGTAGGAAGATGAGACAATTGTATTGTCAAGATTTATTTTATGGTCATGGTTCCAAATTCCAAATTTAAATAAACAATTATAAAAAATATATATAAAAAATATTTCAGTTTACATGTGACACAACATATGATAAGTGGTAACTTAAGACATGGATAACGTCCAGTTCGTGACACTTAACCTATGGTATTCACTGATCACAAATTAAGTGACTATGCTAATTAAAAAAGTTGTACTTTCAACCATTTTAACTACTAAACTAGGATAAATTCAAAAAATTCCACCGTCATTACAACAAAAAAGGGTTAAGGGCTTAGTGAATTGACCTCATTAAAATATAAATAAGTTGGGAATTTCAGTACTCTATTCTGCCACGCCAAAAATTGCATGGTCATTATGCAATGAAAAATAAAACTGTGTATTTGCGATCCGACATAGTTAATCTATGATCGCACATGAATGTCGTTGAAATAAAGATAAGGTGGGGACTTTAAGTGCCCCACTCTACTTAATGAGTTGGAAATTGCACAAGCATTATGAAATGAAAAAGTAAATACACCTTACACATCTTAAGGAGTATTGTAATTCAATAAAATCGACCTCTCATCATAATCAGATAATCTCATTGATGCTCCTTTTGGGAAGAAAGAAGCTATTGATAAGGTTATACTAATTGATCTTATATTGATAAGGTTATACTAATTGATATTATTTTGTTTGCTTTAGGCTACTAGAGCATTGTTCTCATCCTCTTGATTTTAGATATGTGGATTTTTCCCTTGTTTTGTATAAGTTGGGATAGTAGGGGTTACGTCGTTGCAGTTGTTTTGTTTAAAGAAGTCTACACTGTGTGCTTTTGAATATCAAGAGATTTGTGGTGATTAGCATCATATGGCCAACCATCAAGATTTTGGGATGATTTTGAGATTTAATCCAAATATTATGGCGACTTATTTCACCAAGTGATATTTCATTGATGGAGAATGTAAAGATCATCAACCAAATCTAAGGAATGTCAATGGTCAAGATTTTGATGAATGACTTGCATTCCAAGAGTTTGACAAAAAGCTTGCTTGACAAGTTTTTAGTGACACCAATGGCATAAAGGCTAGTTTTTAGATTATGGTTAAGTCTCTAATTGGGAAAACCATACTCGTATAGGTAGATCCTATTAATTACGTGGTAGATACAAAGCATAAATTGGCACTCATGCAAAGGATCTGATTGACTGTGTATCGAATTCTTTTTGAAGATAAATAACTTGTTGATAATCATCTGTTATTTGAATATGGAATTGTTGAAGATTCAAATCTCACTTTGGTTCTTTGCTTGTGTGGTGAAGTGGTGGAAAATGGTGGACCAACATCCTTTAACCCTCTTTCTTTTAAGATGTGCTTCATAATAAACCATATAATTTAGCGACTTTGAGCCCTTTTACATCTAATGTATATATTATGGAGAAATCAGACAAGGTTCCCAAGTTGGAGGTCTTTGTGCCTTACAAACTTGTTTCCATTTTAGCAATCCTCTTATGCAATAAGAAGATTCAATGGTTTACGACCTTCTACTTCACATTTGTATCAAGGGATTTTCAACATGGACAAAGCATTCTAAGGTTTTTCTCTACTCTAGAGGTCTCTTTATTGTTCAATTTGAAAACCTGATTGATTATTAAAGAGTTTCTGAGTAGAGCCCTTGGTTTTAGGGAAAAGTAGGTCTTTTTGTTACCTCTTCGTTCCCCGTTTTCGATCCTTCCACCATGTCTATGACAAAAAATCGTGTTTGGATTCATCTATGCCAAATCCACCCCTTCATTTTTAACATTTATCAATTCTTACAAATAACAACAATACTTTGGGCAGTTATATCAAAACACATATAGAGTGAATTAAAATTGTTTTTTCATATATGCTAGAATATGTGTCGAGATTGACATAAGTTAGGGTCTAGTAGACAAGATTTTCTTACATTGGGGAAGTTTTAGATGGTTTGGCTTTTGGATTATGATAATATTTCTTTTTGGTGTTGTCTTTGGCAACGACCGAGGCTTCTCTAGGATTCTTGTCCTCATGCACGCTCCTCCTACAAAAACGAACAAAGAGATGTACAAGCATATGAGCCGCTGTATCAAGAGGATGAAACAAATCAGAACTATGATGGCACAAGTGTGGTAGTTGTAGATGAATCCCCTCTAAAGGGAATGAAAATAATTAATGAATTTGATACTTCTAATTTTGATAAGGAATTGGTTCCCTCTCCACATCCTAACCTCATGAATTTGAATTACACTTAGTCAATGTTGATCCTTCAAATATTATTTTTCACAAAAGCATAAATGATATGTACACTATTTATGTAATATTATTTTTGCAAGTTCACTTTCCACTTAAAAATTGTAATTTTCATTCCAAAATTGATGATTTTTTCTTTTAAAAATATTGAAATTTAAATCTATAAGTTACAAATTCTCTCGAACCTCTTTTCTAATAAAAATCAGATAGGTCCCTCCATATTTTCTTTGTAGTTTAGAACATCTACATGAAAACATAATAAATTGGTTAACACAAAATGTGCATTGAATGTTGAACTCAAGTCAAAAACTAAATATATGCAAACTAAAATGTAAGATTATTCCATGCTATGATCAACAAGATCAAGCCCCCAGACTAAGTTAAGACATTGAGAAAATATTGGTTCATGGGAACTCTCTTTGGAGGTGGTTCTTCAAACTAATTGTGTAACAATCTAAATGGTTGACAATGTTCTGTTGGCACTCAAATGGTTGTTTGTAAATCCCTCTCACTGTCACCTTATTTAATTGCCCTTGTCACGTCAGACAGAAATCTCCGTTGCCTCTGGATATATATCATGAACTTGACAGAGTAACCCCAGCCCACTTGATAGATCTGTGTATGTCCACGTCAAAGACGTAAACACCACCACCTATATATATTATATATCATATATCATCAATCACGTTTGACAAAGTATCTACTCAATCACTCTCATTAATTTTATGACTAGCGTAAATCCATTTTAAACTCGTATCTATCAAGCACTCAGAGGAATCCAATTTCTTGAGGTGTATTTATTTTAAAAAAATTTAAACTCAAGAAATTTGATCTCTCTTGATAGATCCGGGTTTAAGTTTTAAGTTTTTATTTTATAAATGAACATCTATTTTTTAATTACTTTTCATAATATTTTATTTTATGAACCAACATGGATTTTTTAAAATAATTTCCATAATTTCTCCCCCATAGTAGATAAAGCACCTCGTTTCACTCGATGCAATAATTAAAACATCTCCCCCATACTGGAATGTAAAGCACCTCGTTTCACTTAAGAAAAATTACATAACAATCATGCCGTGGGTTTGTGGGTGTCTTCACTACTTGGCAAGTGTGGAGATGGGCTTTACTGTTACGTCCCAAATGTCAAATGCGTCGCCGATGGGAATAGATATCGAAATAAAAAATATAGGCAACGGAGAGCTTTTGGATTGAAATGATAGCTGCATAGAGTTAGCATTGGTTTCTTCTAATATAGGTAACGGAGAGCTTTTGGATTATTTATTTGCTTATTTTAATTCCTTATGAGATTGGCAACGGAGAGCTTTTGGATTATTTATTTGCTTATTTTAATTCCTTATGAGATTGAGATTAATTGTTGAGAATGGGTATGGATGAATACGGTCATGAGTTCAGAATCAATGCTTTGAGAGTCCCTCCCTGCCTAGAATAAAAATACTGTAGTGTTTATAATTTATCTTAACTCTATTCTTTATAAACATCCACAATACTAAAAAAACATAATTTATCTTAACTCTATTCTTTATAAACATCCACAATACTAAAAAAAAAACAATTTCTCACAAATTTGGAGTTACACTGAGGAATTTTAACAATGGGATTACATAGGGAGCTTATCAACCCATGCAATTTAATCTTTCTACACCAAGTTACACACTGAAAACAATCTTTAATGCAATCCAATTTTTGTACACCAAGTTGCCAACAAATAAGGCAAACCAACATCAAAGAAAGACATATTATCATTAACATAGAGCTACGAGTTATATAACATTAATGGGATGCCACATAAGCTAATAAGATGGATGGTGTAACATATGTTCCATGGCAACATGCAAAAAGGAAAATTCAATGCAACCTGATCCTTAAATTCTTTTGCTTCCAACATTAATTAATCTTCCTGCCTAGACAATGGCCTCCATGCAATTCCTGCTGGAGGACATTATGAATGTCTAAACCTCCCCTTCTACTACTATTGTAGACGTTCAGGAAAGCAGTTAATCATACTTGGTAATATATATTTGAAAATAAAACTTGTCAAAGACCTGAACAACCTCAAAAATGGAAAAAAACCGACCGGCCGCTTTCTGGGATGTATATCGATCGCCATATTACCATGGGGCTTTAGATTGCTTTCACTGCGTGGCAATTGGAGAGGCTATGGGCTTTACTGTATAACGTCTCGAAAGTCTAGTGCGTCGCCGATAATGACAGACAGATTTCGGAGGAAGAAAAAGGCACGGAATGGAGGAGGGCGAGCTTTTTTATTGAAATGACCGCGCCAAAAATTCATATCAAACATCCAGGGTATCTTCAAATAGATCTGATAATTCTGTATAGATTCATTTTTTATTAGACCTACGTCGAGGAACTTACTAGCAAAATAGGATTAAAACCCATGCTTCGATGAATTCCATGTTCATTGTTGATTAGACATATGTTGAAAAACTTAATAGCAAAAGAGGATTAAAACCATTCTTCCATGAATTCCATACTTTCCTAGATTCAAAACCATATCTATAATAGGGCAGATTTATTTTGAATGTTGAAATGGATTATACTTACCATATACTAGCATAATTATTCAACTTGTGTTGGGGTTGAGGCTCCTCTTTCAACGGTCGAGATGGTTCCTACTTTCCCATCCAATGGTGAATTGGTTTCAATCCGCCCTTTGTATTATGATCAGGCTCAATTGACCATGCTCTTGGATAGTTCCTCGGTTATTAAAAAAAAGAAAAAAAGAAAGAAAAACTACTCAACTTGTGTTGTAATCATATGTTGTCTATGTCTCAACTATCTAGTTAAATGGGTTGTCTGTCACTACTATGTGTTATCCATGCATGAGCTGTTAGTTATCCATGCATCAACTATTAGTTATTTTTTGTATTTCTTTTTTAATAAGGCAGTACACTTGTCCCATCCTCCAATCTAGAAAAAGCATAGATGGTAGTCCACCCCAAAATCTAAAATATAAACACTTATCGCTATAAAACTACAAAATTTGAAAATAATTTTATAATAATACAAATTTAAATATTGAAATAGAACATAATTATAATATAAAATACAAATTTTGAAAATAATTTTACAATGAGTGTAAATAACATGTGTGGTTTAGAGTCCTCCACTCTTACTTAGTTTTTCCTCTCTAAATAAGATATATCACTTTAAAAATGATCAATTACAATTATACAATTATCATACTTTATTTAAAATTAACAATAGCAAACCATTTAAACACTAATTTTTTTAATAAATTCTTTATTAAGAATGCACTTTAAAAATGATCTATTACAATTATATAACTATTATACTTTATTTAAAATGGACAATAGCAAATCATTTGAGCACTAAAATTTTTAATGGATTTTCTACTAAGAGTGGGTATGGAGAGTCTAGAGTCAATGCTTTGCACCTTATTATAGGGTTAAATGGTAATGATGTAATGCTTATAATTAATCTTAACTCTATTCTTAATAAACATCCAATTTAACTAATACTAAAACAATCCTTCATAAATTTGGAACTCCATTGAGGGGTTTCTTAATGCAATTCAATTTCTCTAAATCAAGTTACCTACAAAATAAGGCACACCATCAACCATTTGTAATGCATTTCAATTTTTGTACTCCAAATATGGCAAATCAGCATTATATAAAGATATATGACCATTAATATTAAGCTAAAAGTTATATAACATTAATGGGATGCCATTGGAGCCTAAATGTTAAGATGGATAGAGTAAAGTGTAAGTTGATTATTAAATTTTTTTGTTTTTAAGGCTCACCATTAATTAAGATTTAATAAAGTAAAGTGTGAGTTGATTATTAAATTCTTTTGCTTTTAAGACTTACCATGAATTAATCTTCTAGTTGCTGATAGTGAAATTCTTTTACTTTCCATTCAAGTTCAATGCAATCTTCATTGTATCATATTTCCCAAATCTTAATATTTCGACAATCATTGTATCGTGATTCCCAATTCCCAATTATCTGAGTTCATATCAACTTCTTCTAATTCAGATGGTGTTAATTGTATTGAGTATTTTTCATATGCTTGTGAACAAGATCACGAATGGATATACAAATTGTTCCTTGTTGTAATAAATTTAAGTATAATTACAAGAATTTTGGTATGGTATAAGGAGTATTTCAAGAGTTTTATTTTATAAGTAAATAAAATAAGTGATATATGCATTAGCTAAGAGTTATCCATGTATTGGTTACCAGTTATCTATGTATTAACTACAAATTATTATTCATAAAATTAATCTGAACAGTACACTTGTCTCATTATTATGTAATCTAAAAAAACATAAATAATAGTCCATCCCAAATTCTAAAATATAAACACCTATGAATGTAATTAGAGTTTTGAAAAAAATTTACCCATTAAAAAGTCTTCAAAGTGAGATAAAAACTTAAGCACACTTGTCTCATTATCATGTAATCTACATATAATTAAAAAAGCATAAATAGTAGTTCACCCAAAGTCTTCAGTGTGAGATGAAAACTTAAGCGTGACCGGTCCGGGTCAAAGCGGATAAATGCTGTGAAGAACGGATCAAAGCAAAGGTCACGTCGCTCACGAGCTTCTCGCGGAGAGTAGCACGGGGACGGGCAGGACATTGTCTATTCCCTGTTGGCGGGTCTGGGCAGCGCACACGGCGCTGATGGCGGAAGCAGGCACGGCGCTGGTCCCCTCATACCGCAGAGAACAGGCCGGACGGATTTTTTTCCATGCCTACTGTACGCTGGTTACGTGCCTCTCTATCATTTCAAGCCGAGAGTTCTTCCATGCCATTAACTTAGATTATAGTTTTTCTCCTCCGAAATCAATGTTTCCAATTGCGACGCGACAACCGCCGTTATTCTAGAGATTTTAGATGACTTTTGGAATGTTAATTCTAGAACATTTCTGCTATGTTTTTTATTTCAATATTGAGGTTGTCCAGGTCGTTGATATGGACATGCACAGATCTAACAAGTTTATTTTGATAAAACTAATAATAGTTGCCGAGTAGGTACTTCGTGAGACCCCGGTTGATGATATACATACGGAGGTGAGGTTGTCCAGGTCTTTGACATGGACATACCAGTACAGCGATAGCAAGTTTAACAAAACGAGATATTAGATAATGTAAATATCACCAATCAATAGTCAATATTTTGATGAATGATTTGCATACCAGGTGTTTGACAAAACGCTTGCATGCTAAGCTTGCTTGACAAGTTTTGGGTGACACCAATGGCATAAAGGCTAGTTTTTAGATTATAATTAAGTCTCTCATGGGGAAAACTATACTCTTATGGGTAGATCCTACTAATTATGGTGGTGGTGTAATGGCTTCTTTTTGAAAGTAAGTAACTTAATCATCTAATTATTTGTTGTTTGATCATAGAATTGTCAAGGATTCAACTCTTGTTTTGGTTCATTGTTTGTGTGGTGGATTGGTGACTAATGGTGGACCAACATTTTCTAACCCTTTTTTTTTTAAGGATTTGGTTTCATTTTATCGATTATTTGTTTATAACAAAAATTCGTGTTTGGGCTCATCTCTCATAAATCTCTCCTTTCTTTTTTTACATTTATCAATTCTTGAGAATATTGTCAATACTTTAGGCAATTACATCAAAACATATTTAGAGTGATTTAAACTTGGTTTTTTTCTAGATATGGCAGAATATTAGATTAACATAAATTAATTAGGCCTACTAGACAAGATATTCTTACATTTGTCACATCCCCATCTTGACCCCATTACATTCAAATGTAAATGATGTAATATTGTTATAAAATCATGGTGAGGAGCTCAAGGCCAAGGCCCCGCCATTGATTTATTGATGCATATGGTTCGCATGCTAGCCAGGCATAGTGGAATTGTGAATATCATGTAAAAATGCATTTTAATAAAATACCCACAACTAGCTATGCAATGCAACAAGAGATGGGGGCATGATTTTACAAGGAATTGGGAGGAAAAACATTCAAACCCTTGGAGCCAATCAAGTCAAGCCAAGTGTCAATGAGAGAACCAATCAAACCCTCAACTACCCATGTTGATTTTTGTACTCAATCATTGATTTCTCCCAAGAGTTGGTTGAGGTAGTTAATGCCTTGGGGAATGAGAGGTATGGCTGTCCAAATTCGGGTATGTGCAAGCCACCCTACAAGGAAAATTGCTTTTTGCTTTCTGGGCAAGAAAAGAGTCATGAATTGCTCCCCAAGCCATTAACCATCAACCAGTTTTCTCTCTCTCATGAGTTTGGAGCCACCTGGGCACTTTCCTCCATGGTTTTCCTGTGTTTTCCTTCATTCTCAGCTGAGAGAAGGGCGTTTTTGCGTTGTATACTAGTGGGGAAGAAGGTGAAACGATTTGGGGTTCCATAGAGACCGTGTTGGCTGTTAAATGCTTAGATAGTTGGGGAGAAATCGTTTTCCTCTCTGTGAATGTTTTTCCCCATCCCATAATTCGCTTTAGCTGGAAACGATTTGGGGAAATCCCATGGCCATCCTGTTGGTAATCTATTGTTTTGGCTTGAGCTTGAGTGCAAGCACCCAGGGTTCAAATGTAGCTTGATAAACCCAGCTGTGGACTGGCTTGGCTCAGATGAAATGATTAATTGGCTGTGTGTGAGCTTGAATGTCCCCTTTTCCTTGTAAGAATCATGCCCAGCTCGGGGGTGGCAGTTGTGTTGAGAGAATTGATGAACACAACTGGCCTATGGTTGGGGTGGAACGTTGCAGCAACATAGCTATTTGTTTGGGACAATTGCACAATGAAGATAAGTGTTTTTCTATCTATGTGATTTACTTCTGCAATACATTAATTTGATGACTGTTGATATGCTGTATGCATGAGTAATGTGTGTGGATAGTTTAATTCCGTTGTGCATGTTTCATTTGTTTGCATCTGCACACAAATGCTTTATTCATATGATTCTAATGAATGGGCTGAGATTATGTGAAAGCCCAGAATTTGTCATCATGTTCCCTTCCTCGAATTGGGTTCACAAGTGGGTATATGACATGTTCTTACATTAGGAAAGTTTTAGATGATTTAGGTTCTGGATTATGATGATACTGTTTTTTAATGTTGGCTTTGCCAACAATCAAAGCATCTCTAGGATTCTTGTCCTAATGCAGGCTCCTCCTAAAAAAGAAATAACATAAACCAAAACAAAGAAGCGTACAAACATGTGAGAAAATGTATCAAGAGGATGAAACAAATCAGAACAATGTCCATTAGCATTTTATTGTGCTAGAGAAGGAGGACATTGTTTGTCCAAAAGTGCTGAATGAGAATACAAAAGAAGACTGAGTTTTCCTCTTCACGAGTGGAACAATAGTGGTAATTGTAGATGAAGCTCCTCTAAAGGGAATGAAAAGATTTCATAAATTTAATATGTTTAATTTTGATAAGAGATCGGTTCCCTCTCAGTTCAAAGTTTGTGAGTCTTGACTCATTTTCAATGGAATGAAAAAATAAATTATAAATATTTTTTTCAAAAATAATATATATTATTTATGTAATATTATTCTTTATTTATATAATATTTTTCTTATAATTGTATTATATTTTTTTTACAAGTGTAAGTTTCATGGCATGAAATTTTTTTTCCTTAAAAAATTGTAACATTATACAGAACCTATTTTCCAATAAAAATGAGATAGGTCACTCCATATTTTCTTTGTAGTTTGAAGCATCTAAGTCAACTCGTCACTGCTGTTTTCCATAATAGGGAAAGTACAAAACGTGCATTGAATCTTGAACTCAAGTGAAAAGCTAAATATGCAAACTAAAATGTCAGATTATTCCATGCTATTATCAACAAGATCAAGCCTCCGGACTAGGTTAAAACTTAAGACACTGGGAAAATATTGGTGCCTGGGATCTCTCTTTGGATGCGGTTCATCAAACCAACTGTACAATCTAAATGGTAGTCATGTTCTGTTTGCAATCAAATGTCTGTTCGTAAATACCACCCACTGTCACCTTATTTAATTGCCCTTGTCATGTCACACAGAAATCTATGTTACCTCTGTATATATATCATCAACTGGGCTTTGACAAAGTAACCACTCGCCCACTTGATAGATCTGTGTATTTCCATGTCAAAGACGTAAAGAACACCACCTATATATATTATATATCATCGACGGCGTTTGACAAAGTATCCACTCAGCCATTATAATTAATTTTATGATAATAAACTTGGTAGATCTCTGTATGTCCATGTCAAAGACCTGGACAACCTCAAAATTGGAAAAAAAAACATAGCAATCATGCTTTCACTACTTGGCAAGAGTGGAGACGCTATCGGCTTTACTGTAACGTCCCTAAAGTCAAGTGCGTCGGCGATGGGAACAGATATCGGAGGAAAAAAATGGCAGATGGAATTAACGAAATGGAGCAGAGCGAGTTTTTGAATTGAAATGACAGTTGCAGAGAGTCCGCTGTTTTCGAATAATGAGTATAAACATTTTACTAAGTAATTGGGTAAGTTTTTATTTTTTTCTTTTTTTAAAATTTGGATTTTGTGTTATTAAATTTATGTTTTTGGATGCACAAATAAATTCAATATCCTCAAATAACTTAAAATATTCCATTTAAACACAATTATTAAAACTCAAAATTTATACTAAAAATAATATTGAAAAACAACGAAACCCTTTTAAACTATCCTGAATAATACTCACTTCCTACTCATCGCATTAGTATATTAATGATAGTCAACCAGAATTTTGAATAATGAAAATGCTGTTGACTTTTTAAAGTGACAATTTAAACTCAAATTATCACAGTGAAAAGCATATCCCTCGACACCTTAAATTTAATAATAGTTAACATATCCCTCTACACCTTAAATTTAATAATAGTTAACATATCCCTCCATATTTTTATAAAATGTAACAAACTTTAAATGAATTGTTAAATGATTAACATATCCATATCCCTTTCTTGAATTGTTAAATGTGAAACATATCCATATTCCTTTCAAAACGAGTTGTTAAATCATAAAATAAATAAATAGTGGAAAACATCCAAGTCAACTTATAGATCTATTCTTCCTAATAAGTTTTTGATACAATGGCCCACCTTATTGATATGATAAAATGATGGAGGTTCAATAATTAAGTTTTTGATACAATGGCCCACCTTATTGATATGATAAAATGATGGAGGTTCAATAATTTCGTACCTTGTTGGACTTTGAAGTTAAAAAATATTTGAAGTTACTTTAAGACAAGTTTAGGTAAGGGGATAAATGTGGTTAATATATTATGACAGATTTGGAGGGTGTTAATTTAAATGAAGATAAAGTTATTTGAATGAATATTTAACATTTAAATGAAAAATAAAATATTGTATTATTAGTAAAATATTTTATTTTATATTTATAGAATTTTTGTTTTTTTTGTTCAAAAGAAAAAAAACATATTTTTGTTATTTTATTGAAATCAAAGAATACATATCACATGTATGGTCTATACCTTTATGTCAAAATTGTACCCTTGGGACTAAATATGTTAATATAAAAGAAGGAAGTGCAAAGACCAGTTGAGTTTTTTTTTTTCAGCGAAGATGGTGCACGGGAAACCCACCAATACTTCCCCACATTTCATGGATGCTAAGGATGGTAAACCGTCGGTCAACAACAACGGCTGGCCTAACCCCTTAGGACTCAAGGCTTGAACTCGTGACCTCCCCCTGTACCGAGAGAGTGTGCGCACATCTTACCAATTGAGCTAACCCTTGGGGCTAAAGACCAATTGAGTTAATTTGGATAAAGATATTGTTTTGAATAATTTTATAAAATTTATGAAGTAAATGAAGTTGCCAAATTGAAGTTAAAGTTAAAATTTTTAATTTTTAATTTATTAATATAAGACATTATTTTATTTAATTTTATAAAATTTTAGTTATTTTTCAATAACTTTTTAGAATATGAAATTTAGAACATTTTAATATTTTTTTTAATTAAAATTTTGTGTGACTCAAATTAAAGGAAGTTTCTCTACATTAGTGAATAGCATACATCAACTTAATTTAGTGCATTTCATGATATATTAGCACTAGTTAGCTAATTCTTAGGGTTTAATGATCTTGGTACTTTTATTTCAAATCAGGAATGATTTAGAGTACTTTTATTTCAAATCACGAATGATTTAGAGTGCTTTTATTTCAAATCAGGAATGGTTTCTCTAAATTATAGAAAGAAAACCTCATTGTTCCTATTTTTAAGTCAAGTTATATAGAATTATTTTGGAAAAGAAGATTACAAGATGGCTAGAAAGTCAAGAAAAATGTGTTAATGGCTAGGTAGGATTTAGAAGCTATCATTCAACTATGGACCACTTGTTATGCTTATGACCATTGATGAGGAGTGTTGTAATAATAAAACCAATCTTCTGTGTTGCTGTGTTGACTTTAGAAAACATTTGATAGAGTACCCAGAACTAATCATTGGAATATATTAGAAGAGCCAAAGGCTCTTTCAAGTTGAGAGTTTTTATGCAATAAGGTTGTATGAGAAGGTTATTTCCATGTTAAGGAACTTTAGGGGTTGGTCAAAACAAATTAATTGTAATATAGGAGTCAAGCAAGTTTGTCCCTTGTCTCCTACCCTTTTTGGTATATACATTAACAAGCTAGAGACTTGTTTGGAAGACACATGTTGTTCCATCATGACTTCAATGGCTAGTATAGTCATCATCCTTCTTTACTCTCATAATATTGTTCTTATGGTGAGGAGTCCATATGATCTCGATAAGCAACTAAAAATTCTCAAGGAGTTTTGCTCTAGTACGGATAAAATTTTTAGCACTGACAAAAAAAGGTTATGATAATCAAATCCCAAAATATCACTTATGCTAATTTCATGTATATGCAATGACAACTTGGAGGAAGTGAATTCATACAAATTAATATGATCTCGGAATTGATCTTCATCACAAGCTTAATTGGAACTGTAACATTGAGAAAATGATTAATGGAGGGTGGAAAGATTATTATGGACTACCATTCAACTACGGACCACCTTGTTATGCTTAGGACCATTGCTGAGGAGTGTCATAATAATAAAACCAATATTTTGTGTTGCTTTGTTAACTTTAGAAAATCATTTGACACAGTACCCATAACTAATCTTTGGAATAGATTAGAATAGATAAAAGTCCCTTTAGAGTTGAAAGTTGCTACATTAAGTTTGTGTGAGAAGGTTATTGCTAAGTTTAGGAACTCTCAGGGCTGGTAAAAAGAAATTACTTGTAATATAGGAGTCAAGCAAGGTTGTTCCTTGTCCGTTACCCTTTTTGGTATATACATTGACAAGCTCTAGGCTTGTTTGGAAGACATCGGTTGTGCTAGCATGAATTTGGATGGTATAATCATCATCCTTCATCTTTACATCGATGATACTATTCTTATGGCGAGGATTCCCTATGACGTCGACAAACAACTAAAATTCTCGTGGATTTTTTCTCTAGTATGGGTATGACTATTAGCAATGACAAAACACAGGTTAGGATCAAATCCCAAAATATCACTTATGAGCTAATTTCATGTATGATAATGACAACTTGGAGGAAGTGGCTTCATATAAATATCTCAGAGTTTATCTTCATCACAAGCTTAATTGAAACTATATCATTGCGAAAATGATTAATGGGTGGTGAAAAGCTTATTATGGACTTGAAAACAATTGTAAATTAGTATACCTTTGGCATTAAGATAAGAAGAAAATATTCTTTGAGATTCTTGTCACTCCTATTATCTAATATGGGTATAAAGTTTGGGGTTGCAGCATCTCTAGATAATTGTGGAGAAGGATAGAGAAAATCCAAAAGCGTTTTATAACATATAATCTCAAAATTAAAGGGAATACACCATATCTTATCCTCCTCATAGAAGTCGGTCTCTTTTCCATTGACAGCATGGCTATGACTAGGTACCTAATGTACAAGAACATGATAAACAATGCGGGATAAAACATGGCACTCACATGAAGATGATACCCAAAATCGTTGCAATGGTAGCACGCGAGCAGTAAAAATCAAAAGCATGCATGCACTTTTGGTTCGACAATTGCTGAACCTCCACTAACGCATCCATGTTGGCACAAAAGCATGCACGTGCTAATAAAACACATGCATTATTAAAAGTGCGTGCGCGTTAAAAATGCGTGCACACTTCTAATAGCGCGCACACACTTTTAAGAACATGCGCGCGCTTTTATTGCATAAATGAACAAAATCAATATTTTGGCCAAACTTTTAAATATGAACTCGGATTTTTATGATCCTTATACCGTTGGAAAGATATTTTCGGGGCCTACAACTTTGCGGTTATATGTTTTTCATGATTCAACATTGTTTGTTTCTTATTTTCAAAAAACTAAATCTATGACTCATTTTTCATTTTCCTCTCTTAGGCATAGTCAAAGGAGGGAGGGATAATGAGTGAGAGAGAGAGAAATAAAGAGAGAACGTGGGTTATATATATATATATATATATAGAGAGAGAGAGAGAGAGAGAGAGAGAGAGAGAGAGGGTTATGTATATATATATATATATATAGATAGAGAGAGAGAGAGAGAGAGAGAGAGAGAGAGAGAGAGGGTTATGTATATATATATATATATATATAGAGAGAGAGAGAGAGAGAGAGAGAGGGGGGTGAGTTTGAGAGAAGGGGAGGAAGGGAGAGAGAGAGAGTTTGAGAGAAGGTGGGAGAAATATGGAGAGAGAGAGAGGGATGGAATGAGAGGGAAAGAGTGGGAGGGTGGGAAAGAGTTGGAGAGAGAGAGAGTTGGGTGAGTTTGAGAGAAGGGGAGGTAGGGAGAGAGAGAGAGTTTGAGAGAAGGTGAGAGAGAGAGAGAGGGGGGGGAAAGGAGGGAAATAGAGAGTTAAAGATAAAGGGATGAATGGAGGTATGAACTAAGGTAGAGAAAGAGAGAGATTAATGAAGAGAGAGAGAGAGAGAGAGAGAGAGAGAGAGAGAAGTGTCATTCCACTTGTATAAGGATAATCAAAATATGAGTTTCCAATAAAATTTTATGGCAAAAACAATGAAGGCATTTTCTTATGTAAGAAAAATGTGGACTCATTTTATTCTATTGGTAAAAAGATTCATAATATTATTAAAGAAAAACATAACAATCGTGATGAATCATAGAAAACCTAAAACATAAAAGTTGTAGAACTCAAATATACCTTTCCAATGATATAAGGACCATAAAAATATGAGTTTTGGATCAAAAGTTATGGTAAAAACAATAAAGACATATTTACATGTAATAAAAGCATGCACACGTTTTGATAACGCGTGCACGCGATTAATGTGCGCACATTTTGATAGCGCGTGTGCGCGATTAATATGCACACATTTTGATAGCACGTGCAAGTTCCTACAAATTAAAAAAAATGCGGAACAACCTCTCTTTATCTACGTGGTGGATTAATTGGTCGGTTTGGTTTTAGGTTCAGATTGACAAACCTCTTGGTTCAGATTGTATAAACTAAAACACATCCATTTTTTCAGCTCCTTTTTTTTCAACATCGATTCTACATATGATCCAGGTGTCCATTTTGAATGAATTTGCACAAACTTATAGAGCTATGTGTCTAGATTCAAAATATATATTTTTTGATAAATAAAACACATCCATTTCTTTAGCTCCTTTTTTTTCAACATCGATTCTACATATGCTCCAGGTGTCCATTTCGAATGAAACTGCACAAAATTATAGAGCTATGTGTCTAGATTCTAAATATATATGTCTGATAAATAAAATATTTTTTCCTATTTTTTATTTATTTTTATTTGCACATATGTCAAAATTTTAAAATACATAGGTCTTTTATTTTCGCTATAACTTTTGATTGGCTCAATTATTTTGAAAACGTGAAAGAGCCCGCACAATAATTAACAAAAATCTACGTACTAAAAAAAAATATAGCTGATCGATTAGGTTAAGACCCTCATAGCGGGGCCTAACGCTTGACCTTGTCATTTTAGGGATTCGTTGAATTCTTTATTTTAAAAAATATATAAAATTCGTTGGGAAAATTTTGGAAAAATAGCGCTGCACTACAACCGCCTGTTATCTAGAACTCTACATAATGTTTTTTTAAAATTTGGACATTTTACATACCAACTCGAGGCCGAACGCGAACATATGCATTATGTTTTAGAAAACAAATAACATACCAATCTTAGAAGAAAGCCATTTTTGGGATTTATATCTATTTTCTATAAATAAAAGTTATATATTCTGGAAGGTGATCCGATTTTCTACGTTTCATCTTTTTACACCATGTTCTAAAAAGTTGTGTAGGTACCTCTAAAAATTCATTTTAATGGTCAGATTTTTGTTTTTCAGGATGTCCATTGCAACTAACACGTCAGAAGTGAGTATCATTACCTTGCACCAACCCAACTTGAGGCTTCCTTGTCCTATCCAATTTCATGTTATAATCTTAAAATTAAAAGCAATACATCCTATCCTATTCTCCTCATAGAAGTGGGTCGAGCTCCCATACAGAGAATGGCTATGACTAGGTAAAACAAACATGGGAGACCATAGACTTCCCGAACTTGCTTTAAATTCTACGAAAACCTCCTGTCACTCTCAATTGGGGGTGGCATAAAGATGCCATGGCTTGATTTTAAACCATTGGGGGATTAATGAAAATGCCACTTTGCAAAATATCATTAACATTAAAAATATTATTACATCTAAATTTAAAGAGAAATTGTGGTGCAAAAAAGATTTATAGGTTAAAAAAAATTGAGATAATATAAGGAGGTCATTAACCATAATTTAGAAGATCAAAATTATCTCTTTGGTTTAACTAGTTTAAAGAAGAAAATTAGTATTGACAAGATGAAACGAACTCTCATGAGCTCCATAGTGAAACAAGGCGTTGGACAATTCTTAAAACACCGTGGGTTGAATGGATTTACCATCTCAACGAGTCAATGAGCATTGAGGATGTAAATTACTTTACAGACTTTTATAACATTTCAATTCCTTAAAACTATGGTAAGTTAGGAATGCTTCTCTTTAATCTGTTTGAACATAAGAATATAATTTTAAAGCAAACCAAATAATTTCTTTATTTTCTTCTCTTAAGGTTCGAGAGGTTAACCATCATATATATATATATATATATATATATATATATATATATAGAGAGAGAGAGAGAGAGAGAGAGCGCTATTTGCATCATACCATTTGACAACTAATAATGTTAAAGTAATGGTTCGAAAGGTCATTGGAATTATGCCCTCTTGGAATCTTCATTTCCTCCTAGGTAGGTCATGGCTACCTAGGTTTAGATGGCTAATAGGTTCCAACTCAACTAAGCTCACTAACATACATGATAGTAAGAAGCAGAGCTTTATTACACTTTAATAAAATGCCAAAGTCCAATCATAGTATAAATTCTATTTTGTTTAAAATATCCCATATTTAGGATGGAAATCCATGGAGGATATCAACTTGCAAGGTCAGCTAGCAGAGGAGTGGAGGAATGATGTGTTAAAGTATAATACCCCTATTTGACCCTTATGGTTTATTGGCCATAATGTAAACATTGTGTAAATACAATGTGTAATTTCCCTAGTGTGGAGCTCAAGGCCAAGGCCCCACTGGTGGATGTTCAAGTTAATTGCATAGGAAAGTATTTGACAATCGATTATCCATGAGTTGTTAAGCCATGAAGAATTGTAAATAATGTAATTATTAAATATCATGCAATAAAATACCTAAGGAACTGGATAAGGAGGCAACCAATGAGAAGGGGTTGTGTGTATCCACTAGGGAGAGGTTAGGGGGTTGTGGGATTGGAACCCATGCTGCCACATGTCCATTTATGAACCTGTTTGACTTCCCCCGCTGACATTTAATGCTATTACAGAAGATAGTTCAGAAGCCTGTTCGTGAGGCAGATTGAGTATGGAGCATTCCCTGCGAATCTGTATGGCAGGGTATGGCCTGTGTTTACTTGTACCTTAAGACACTTAACCACCTAGGAATTCATAGACCCAAAGGAATATCCTGTACTGGTTGACCTAGAATGAGGGGGGGAGAGCAATTAATTCATTCATGTAGGAGGGGAATTCACCACTGGTCACAGAGCCAAGCCATAGAGCAGAGAAGGGAAGGAGCGTGATTTATGTGTAAGCTAAAATTACATAGTGGAATGCTCATAGAAACCCGACGTGTAAGCCACATCTATTTGAGAAGCCCATGAAAGTAAACCCTGAGATGAAGTACAGAGCGTGAGTAGCTCAGGGAAGTCGTGAGAAGACTCGGTTGGTCTGCCGAGAAGTCGAGTTGCGGGATAGAGTTCAGTCTGCAACCTTAGGAAGATCCCAGTTTATTAGTAGAGGTAGAAGGTAAATTAGGGTTGGACTGCTTGATAAACCCAGTGAAGGCTGTAGTCTCATAGAAATAGCAGTTGGCACTTTCTATTCCCACCCTGAATAGCACTGGAGGTAAGGGGCCTTGAGGGGCTGTGCAACAGAGAAGAGGGCCTTCCTTGTGTTGGTTAAGATAGGTATTGTGGGTGACATGTCTGCTAAGTGTTGATATTCTTGCAGCTCTGTGGTTGAGCTCACCGGATTAGCACCATCCTCCCTGTTTCCTTTGTATGCTTGATAAACCCAACTGGAGGTTGGCTTAGCATGTGTATGGTTGATAAATCCAACTGCAGGTTGGCTTAGCATGAGTATGTTCCCTGGTTTGCTTGATAAACCCATATGTAGGTTGGCTTAGCATTGGGATGAGACCTTGACTGTAAGAGAGAGAGTTCCTTAGCCCTCCTTAGTGGATACACATCCCAGCTCGGGGGAAATCTCTCAGCTGAAAGAGTACAAGCTGGACAGAGATCTAAGGTTGGGTGGAATGTCGTCCTCACTTAGCCAGTTGCTTGGTAGCTTCAGTTCCAAGATAAGTGTTCCATGTTGTTAAATGATGTTAATGCATGTGTTATATCTATTTGACATGTTATGATTATCATGATCTAGAATATTGATTGAATGATTACATGGATTGAATCAATAGGAATCTATGTGTGATCTTGGAGATAAAGTTGACTTCTTGTGAATACTCCAATATTATTTACTTGAATGACATGTATGACTAACCTGGAAGGTTGTGGATATATTAACTAGTTTAGTTCATTATAAGTGTTGTTATGTATTGTATTCATCCTTCAAGAGGGTGGGCCTTGAATTTATCTAGTCTTGGAAGGAAAGAGATAACCCTGATGACTGTCATAACCCCTCTATGAGACAGAGTGGTATGGAGAAGTCATGGTAGAAAGGAGGAAGAGTCCCCTGCGGAGGATAAGCCACTTAGGAGGGGAATTATGTATAGAATCTCAATTCAGAAATTTGGTACGGTTGGAGTGCCCAAATGGAGTGGGGAATTGCATCAGTGTATAGAGCTCTCCAATAGCTTTCTAATGGTACCGGACTTGCCTTATTTGTCTCAAGGACGAAGGAGAAACAAGTCTGGGAAGTTTCGGGCATAAGGGAAGTGGTTTCGCAATTCCGCATCCGCAATGTGGATTGCGGGTTGTGGGTGCCAAGAACCATTCTTGGAGTTGTGTGTTGGAATTCCGCAATTCCGAGTTCCGCAATGCAGGCTGCGGATTGCGGAAGGGTAAGTTGGCGGAGGAGTTGGACTTCCACAACTCCAAGTTCCGCAATGCAGAATGCGGATTGCAAAAATGAAATATTTCCGAAAGATTGCGGTTGGACATCCGCATTCTGAATTCTGCAATGTGGATTGCGGAATGCGGAAAGGCGGATTGCGGATCCGAGCGCATTGTGGCTGTAAAAAAAGAAGAAAAAAAAGAGTAGATTCAGAAGGTCTCCCATCACCTCTGAAGGCCACCTTGGAGGTGTGGGGACGCTACATAAATCTCAATACTAGTTTTATTAAGCTCGATGAGTAGATGTAAGATTCCCTGAGTTAGTCCCTTGATCTGGCTACATGTATTTACATGGAAAAGTTGGGTTACAAGGCAAAAACGAAATTGGATTTCGATGGCATCAAGACCTCATGGTGGGAAAGCCTATGGAAACTACTAAGTATGATAAAATTTAAGATACTATTGTGGCTAGCTCTGTCCAACCAGAACTGCCCAAAAGAAGTAACCGTAGGTATGATCGAAAAGCTCTCTTAAGAATTTAAAGCCGGAGCCAAAGAAAACAAAAAGAGTGTTAGTCATGCCACAAATGGATTTGGAGGTGCCTTGGGGATATTTTAATGGGGCTAGATGGGGGAATCCATCCCACGTGGGGATTGGGGTGGTCTTACAGAAGATTTTTTCTTTGATATTTTTTTTTCCCGTATTTAAAACTAATTAATTATTATTATTAATTTCTTTTATAGGTATATTTACCGATGGCATCTATATGACATCCCATCCATATTATACAGTGTGCATTAATATATCACATTTATGTGGATACCATAACGTGACAAATTTTAAGCATCAACGTTCTTATATAAACATTAGTCAAACTTAATGTTTTGCAAAGTTTCAATAAAAAACACATTAAATCAAAAGTTTCAAAATGGGTTTTAGGTGAATGGAGAATTTGGTGTTTTGAAGATGTGATAGTGAATTGAAAAGCTTTAGATGTTAAAGCTCATGCGAGAACAAGTTCCCTTAGCAACGTGCTATGTATGTAAAGACCATTGGAAATATAACCTATTCGACATTCAAGTGGAGACACTCAAAATAAGGCTTTGAGAAATAAGGGAAAACAAAACAAAATTTAAAACCAATGCACAATTATATTAAATATGAGAAATAAGGGAAACAAAACAAAACATAAAACCAATGCACAATTATATTAAATAGAACATATTTAGCATGGAGAACTGGAGAGATTAATCTAAGATAATCTTAATTAGCATAGTCATTTACTTGTGGCCAGTCAATATAGATACGCCAGAAGTTAAAAGTGCTACTAACTGCATGTTATCCATGCTTCAACTACTAATTATCACATGTAAACAAAGATATTTTTAATATTGACAGTACACTTGTCTCATCTTCCTGTATCTTTTCCTTCTTTTGTACCTAGAAATGATGTTAACACTGATTAAAAGTTAAAAATTACTGAGTTGGGTCAAAGTAGATAAATGCTGTGAAGAACAAATCCAAAGTGAATATCGCGAGCTTCTCATCGGGGTGGCACCGGGGACGGACTTGGCATTTTTTCTTTCCAGGTGGCAGATATGGGAAACTGGCACAAGGATGATGGCAGTAGTAAGCATGGGGTTGATCTTCTCAAACAATTACACTTGTCTCATCTTCCTTCATCTTTTCATTATTTTGTCCCTATTAAAAGTTAAGAATGACTAAATCAGAGGCGGTTGATTAACGCAATTTGGGATATTGAGGATGAGCAGGGACACGTCATTTGTGACAATGTTTTACTTAAAGAAGAAGCAATAAAGCATTTTAAGGACACTTTTACAAATAAAAATATCTCAAATTTGGCAAGTCAGCTGCAGATTATTAAACTTTTTCCTCGTTTCTTTAGTGAAGATGACTGTCAGGATATTGGAAGGCCTATTTCAGAAGCAGAGGTTTTTAAGGTGGTTGAATTTTTGTGAAAGACAAAAGTCTAGGCTGAGAGGGGTGGACTATAAATTTTTTTCTACATATTTTCAATATATTTGGTAGAGAGCTTACTTTGGCTATTGATGAGTCCAGACAAAAGGGACAGATCCCAGGATTTTTAAACTCCACCTATATCATCCTTGTCCCTAAGAAAGATAGACCTTCTGGCTTTAATGATTATAGACCGATCTCTCTTTGTAATTTCTTGTATGAAATCATTTCTAAATTCATTTCCGAGCGTCTTAAGCCTTTTCTTGAAAGACACATCTCTGTTGAACAATTTGGCTTCTCACATAATAGTTAGATCCTGGATGCGGTCGGAATAGCTCAAGAGGGTTTACACTCTATAAAGATGAAAAAACTGGATGCTTTCATCTTGAAGATGGATCTTGTTGAGGCGTATGATAGGATAGACTGGACTTATCTTACATTTATCCTGTTGCAATCAGGCCTGTCAGTGGAGATTGTTGAGTAGATTATGGCTTATGTTTGCTCTGTAAGATATGCAGTCTTAATTAATGATTCGTCTTCATCTTTCTTCAAAGGTGATAGGGGCCTGAGGCAGGGATGTCCTTTGTCGCCCTACCTATTTATAATGGCAATAGAAGGGCTAAGTATGTTGATAAATGAAGCAAGGAACCGTAGTCTTATTAAAGGTATTAAAGTTGCAAATTCTCCTTTTATTACACATCTTTTATTCGTAGATGATATGCTCTTATTCTGGAAGGGCTTTGTTTCTGAATGGAGTCATTTTAAAAGGGTTGTCACTACATTTTTTGATGTCGCGGGCATGGATATTAGCGTACATAAATCTTGTTTCTTTTATCAGTGTCAAGACTCGGGCCTAAAGGAAGAGATTAGTTTAATATTCGCTTATTAGATGAAGGAGCTTGGATGTGGGCTTAAATATTTGGGTTTTATTTTGAAGCCCAATGGTTACTCTTTAGCTGACTAGCATTGGCTCATAAAGAAATTTTAGAGGAGAGTAAATTCTTGGGCGTTCAGACTTTTGTCTCTGGGAGGTCAACTTACTTTGCTAAGTTCTATGCTACGAAGTATACCGACCCATTGGTTGTCACTTTCTATGATTCCCCAAGCTGTTATCACTATTTTGAGAAGGATTTTTCCAGTTTCCAAGGGCTGGAAGAGCGGGTATCTTCAAATATCATCTTGCTTCTTGGGTAGACCTATCTCGGCCAAAACACTTGAATGGCCAGGGCATAAAAGATCTGCATGTTTTTAATTTATCTCTATGTGCAAAGTCTCTATGGCATAGCATATTTGACCTTGGTTTATGGGGGAAAGTGCCGAGAGCAAAGTATTTCAGTAGAATGCCTCCAGCTTACTGGTTTCGTAATGGTAAAAAAGTCCCTTGTGGTTCTTTTCTTTGGAGGAGATTACTTAAATCCTATCCGATCATAAATCATACCATTTGCTAGTCAGTTGGTCGTGGGACCCAAATATATGTGGGAATAGATCCTATTGCAGGGCTTGGTCCGGATTTTAAGCTTTCACCGGATCTCATATTAGCTCTACACATGCGAAATATTTATGTTCTGAAGCAAGCTGCCTGTCCTCAGATTGGTGGATATAAACATTGGCTTTCTGCGTCGGATTTACAGTTAGAATTGGGTCATCACTCATAGTGGGAGCGGTTTGTGACTAATTTACTTCACGCTGGAATTATTTTGTCTCAAGAGGAGGATAAACTAATTTGGTCTTACAACACTTCGACTGGCATGGTTAATGCTCGACTCGCCTACACTTGTTTGATGGATATGGTTTCTAACAACGTTCATAATTGGTGGTCGAAGAAGATTTGGACAGTTAAATGCCCCCTTGAAAATTAGATGCTTTGTCTGGTTAGCTATACAAAACAAGATCCTTACATGGCAAGATCTTATCAAACATGGATTCACTGGTCCCGGTTGTTGCATGTTATGTTTAGCAGACTTGGAAGAGGTTGATCACTTATTTGTGAAACGTAGTTATTTTCAAGCACTTTGGAAGGAGCTGGCATGGTCATGTAATCTCCAATTTCTTTGGACTCGATCCACCTTTGAGAGTAATTTAAAGCATTGGTTTGATAGTCATCCGGTGCATCCAACTCTCATTTGCTATGCGGCATGGGAAGTGTGGAAAGCATGCAACATGATTTTTTTTTAGAATCATAAAAATTCTGTTCTTGTGCTCTGTTCGTGGATCACTGGTTATGTTTTAGCTAGCAGAGGCTCTCGACCTCCGAAGATCAATAGGGTAAGACCCTTCTATGAATTGGATTTTTCCTCTCCTTTGGGGTATTTTGATGGGGCGACTCAATCTGGCCTATGTGGTGCTGGGATGATCCTAAAATTCAATCCTAATCATACTTTTCATCTTTATTTGAACGCTGGCAGTGGTACTAACACTGGAGCAGAGTTCATTGCTCTTTGGGGTTTACTATTGTTTGCTAGACATAAGGGACTCCAGACCATTCATATTTTTAGAGACTCCCTTTGTGTGATCGATTGGGGTAGATATACTTTACACTCGGTGGTGTTGGATGGCTGGTTGAAGCGAATCTCCATGCTCATTTCAGATTTCTCCTCCATCACTTTCAACCACATCTCCAGATCGCACAATGTGGAAGTTGATACTCTCTCCAAGAGAAATCTAGGTCCTATGGATGGTACTATCTGGTTGGAGGAATACAGAGATGGGACCATGTCTAGTTGGGACACTCCCCACTTTTGTTGAATGTTGTTTTAGTCTTGTGCATACAATTGCATTTTTCTGGTCTCACGCTAAGAACTTTTGTTAGTGAATTTTATGTTATTATTAGGGACGTTACTCTATTTGCAGTTTTGTTTGGACGATGGTTTCTTTTGGATATTTCCTCATGAGCTAGCAGATAAATGCTGTGAAGAACAGGTCCATAGCGAAGGTCACGAGCTTCTCTCCGGGGTGGCACAAGGGACAGAGTGGGCACTGGGCATTGTCTCTTCCCGGTTGGCGGATATGGGCAACGGGCACGACGCTGATGGCGACAACGGGCACAACGCTGATCTCCTCATACCTCACAGAACGTGCCCGAAGGATATTTCTATGGTTACTTCACCCTGGTCACGTGCCTCCATCATTTCTCTCCCATTCCATTAAATTCGATTATAATTTTTCTCCTCCAAAATATATGTTCCCAATTGCGACATGACAACTGCCGTTATTCCAGTGAATTTAGATAACTTTTGGAATGTTAAATCTAGGACATTACTGCCTTTTTTTTTCAATTTTGAGGTTGTCCAAGTCGTTGACATGGACTGACACATCTATCAAAGAAGTTTATTGTGATAAAACTAATAACAGTGGCCGACTGGGTAGGTTGTGAGGCCCCGGTTGATGATATATACGTGGCGGTGAGGTTGTCCAGGTCGTTGACATGGACATACCAGCACAGCGATAAGTTTATTACGATAAAACTAATGAGAGGTGCCGAATGGGTACTTCATTGGATCCCGGTTGATTATTTCTTTATATATATTATAACACGAAACTAACGACTCAAGATACAGGGAATACTTACATCAATGCAACAAGCTAAGGTTGCAAAGATTTCTAGAAACCATGGATAATGGTGGATTGTCATCTTTAATTTAAAAATATAATTAGTATAGTTGTTTAATTTATGGTTAGTGAACAATGATAAGTTACAAATTAAATACCACTATAAACTAAATTCATTGATTTTAAAAGTTTTTATATTTAATATATTTATTGTGAAGAAATCAGATAAGATAACAATTTAGAAGTCTGTGTCTTCTGATGTTAAAATTTGGAAATCTGTGTACTCAGATGTTAAAGGCTTGTTTTCAGATTCAATAGTTTATAACCTTCTACTTTATATAAAGATTAGTTAGGCTTCTTTCCAGATTCAATGTAAAGATTAGTTAGGCTTCTTTTCAGATTCAATGGTTTATAACCTTCTACTTTATATTTATGATGTTAAAGATTAGTTTTCAGATTCAATAGCTTATAACCTTCTACTTTATATTATGGTGTTAAAGATTAGTTTTTAGATTCAATAGCTTATAACCTTCTACTTTATATTTCTTATGTTAAAGATTTGTTTTCAGATTCAATGGTTTATAACTTTTTTTTTTAATTTGTATGAATGGATATTTTTGACAAAAGGAAAAAGTAGGTTAAAGTTGATCTTTGTTATAAAGGTTTTTTGGTTCAATCTCAAATTATTATCCTTATTGTTTATTAACAATTTTTCTAAGAAGACTCTTTGATTTTAGGGCAAAGTGGGTTTTTTTCCTTTTTTCTTTTTGTGATATTTTTAGTAAATGTGGTAATTTGTTTACACTGAAATATATATATATATATATATGAGAGCTAATATTCACTTCCATTTACAACTTCTTATCTCATTTATTCAATATCAATTACTCTACCCAGTAAACAAATTAAAATATTATATAAAAGAAACCAAATATAAATGATAAATACTTTAATAACCCAAAAGACGCCTAAACTCATAGAATTGAGATATAATACACCATAATAAAGAGTTAAGCGCTGATCGAAGATTAGAAATATGGAAATAATATCTTTATTTAGGTTCTTCATTATTTTGCTAACCTTGGCTGATTTTTTATATACTCAATTATGGCATTGGAAAGATGTTTGCTATGGATTTACTCTCTTAATAAGCTCTTTTGGATTACTCTTTTTACAATCCATTATCTCAAGCATTTTCTTTTTCGATGTTGGTGAGCTCTTTTACCATTGTTTTTTTCAAAATTAAAGTTGTTTAATATGGTTGAATAAACCAACAAGTCAAAGCACACATTCACCCTAAAAAAAATGATAAAGGGATGAATTGAAATAGTGAAAGTAGCAAATTAACTATTTATTTTCAACATTGCCGTTCATATGATATTTAAAATTTAATTTAATTTATATTATATATTATTTTGTTATCAATACAAAACATTCCCTTTTATATGATATTTAATATTTAATTTTATTGGTATTATATGTTATTTTGTTGTGAATACAAAAGTATCATACTTATTGAAATCTACATTACATTGTTTATGGTTTTCAATAAAATGTATAACAAAAAAAATATGCTTATGATTTTCAATAAAATGTATAACAAAAAAATATTATGCAATAGCATTTATCATAATATTATTAAACTCAAAAAATTTAATGTGTTATAAATCATATGATATATAATATCATTAATATATTAAGCTTAAGTAAGTGTGGACATAGTGTATATCAGTATAGATCCTTCTTAAAATAGATTTACCAAGAGGTAAGAGGGATCAAATTTCTTAGAGGTGCAAAGCTTTTTTAGATTAGAAATATTGAAGTAGTGTGTAATGCAAAGTTTATGTTTTAATTTATCTAATTTATATAGTTTTATATATAATTGAGTCGACATGTTATTTTTTATAAATGATACATGTCAATTATAAGATGAGCACCGGAGAAATTACACATCTCTCCCTACTGGTTGTAGGATGAGAACTCACTACTTTTTCAGATCATAAATATACTTGCTCATTATCCTAGTAGATTTATACAAAGATCACATGTTGAAAGTAGAAAGATTAACATGCAAGGGTTAGAGGTACTGATAGCTCTTCGTACACTCCATTTTCCATTTAGATAATGGTCTTCATCTATTCTATTCTTCAATATTTTTATTATTATTATATATATGGAGACTTCGGATTGACAATTTTGAAAATTAAATAATGACATGCAGAAATTGATTAAAAACGACTCGTCCAATCTAGTCAAAGCTGATAAATGCTGTGAAGAACGGATCCAAAGCGCAGGTCACGAGCTTCTCGTCGTGGGTGGCACGGGGGCCGGGCCGGGCATTGTCTCTTTCAGGTTGGCGGGTCTGCGCAGCGGGCACGACGCTGATGGCGGCAGCAGGCACGGCCCTGGTCCCCTCGTACGGGCCGGGCGGAAAATTTCCACGCCTACTTCACCCTGGCTACGTGCCTCTATCATTTCAATGCGAAACTTCTTCCATTCCATTAAATTCGATTATAGTTTTTCTCCTCCGAAATTTATGTTCCCAATTGCGACGCGACAACAGGCGTTATTCTAGTGAATTTAGCTAACTTTTGGAATGTTAAATCTAGGACATTACTCCCATGATTATTTTTTCAATTTTTAGGTTGTCCAGGTCGTTGACATGGATGGACATACACAGATCTAACAAGTTTATTTTGCTAAAACTAAAACTAATAATAGTGGCCGACTGGGTAAGGGCCCCGGTTGATGATATATATGCGGAGGTGAGGCTGTCCAGGTCGTTGACATGGAAATAACAGCACAGCGATAAGATTATTGTGATAAAACTAATGAGAGGTGCCTAATATGCTTTGTCAGATTCTGTTTGATGATATCTATCTATCTATCAATTATGGTGGTGCATTTCACCATATGATCTTTGATTGTAAAGATGGTCAACCAAACTCCAAGGAATGCTAATGGTCTATTTAACAAATGGATTGGATGAAAAGTGTTTGACATAAAGCTTGCATGTAAACTTGTTTGACCAGAGTTGGTGACACCATGGTTATAAAGGGTGTTTTTAAGAGTATGGTTAGGTCTCTGGTGACACCATGGTTATAAAGGGTGGTTTTTAGAGTATGGTTAGGTTTCTCTTTGGGAAATCATTTCCTTATGGCTATGGTTAGATCTTGCTAATTATATGGTAGATTCCCAGCATAGATTAGTGTTTATGTAGGATTTGAGATTGTGAAACAACTTCTTTTTAAAGGTAAATAAATTGTTGATCTAGTTAATTATTGTTTGATGACATAATTTTTAAAGATCGAACAACTCTTATTTTAGTTCTTCACTTGTGTGATGGAACAATGGATAATGGTAGATTGTCATTTGCAACCATTCTTTTATTTAATGATATAGTTATGAATAAACCATCTGGTTTAACGACTTCAAAACCTTTACATCTAACGTGTTTCTTGTGGAGAAATTCGACAAGGTGACCAATTTGGACGTCTTTGTATCGAATGTTATAGACTTGCTTTCATTTTGCCAATCATCTTATGTAATAAGAAGATTCAATCATTTATGGCCTTCTACTTTATATTTGTATCAATGGATTTTTTTGACATGGACAAAGCATTATGAGGTTTATCTTTTCTCTAAAGGTTTCTTTGTTGTTCAATATGACACCCCTATTGTTTATTAAAGAATATTTTAGGAGACCCCTTGGTTTTAAGACAAGGTGGGTTTTTTTGTTACTCCTTGGTTCCCCATTTTCGATCCTTCCACCGTGTCTGTGACAAAATTTTGTGTTTGGGTTCAACTTTCCCAAATTTATCGCTTCATTTTTGGCATTTATCAATTCTTACGAATATCTACAATACTTTGATACTTTGAGTAGTTCCATCGAAACATATCTAGAGTGACTTAAACTTGGTTTTTTCATAAATGTTAGAAGGTGTGTTGAGATTGATATAAGTAAGGGTCTACTAGACAATATGTTCTTACAGTGGGGAAGTTTTAGATGGATTCATGTTTTGGATTATGATAATTTTTGTTTTTGGTGTTTCCTTTGCCGACAACCAGGGCATCTTTAGGAATCTTGTCCTCATGCATGATCCTCCTTGAAAAGGAACAAAGGACGTAAACCTAAACAAAAAGCGAGTAACCATGTGAGCATCTGTATTTGGAGGAGGAAAGAAATTAGAACGATGCCAATTAGCACTGTATTGCGCCAGAGAAGGAGAACATTGTTTTTCCAAAAGTGTCTAATGAGGAAAGGGAAGAATGTACATGAATACTAGGCTAGCAATTTCAAGGGTAGTAGTTGTAAGTGAAGTCCCTTTAGAGGGAATAAAAAGAACTCATGAATATGATACTTTTAATTTTGATAAGGAATTGGTTCCCTCTCTGCATCCTAACATTTTGACTTCTTAATTATAGTTAATTAGTGTTGACCCTTTACAAAAATAGCATGAAGTCAAAAAGAAGAAAAAAAATAGCATGAAGTTAAAAGGAAGAAAAAAAAGTAAGATAAATAATTTTTTTCATAAAAACAAAAATAACATACACATGATTTATATAATATTATTCTTATCCGTACATTATACACTTGATGGGTTGTGGCCTTCAGTTGTCAAAAACTTCATTGAAGACTCATATTTAATAAAGTTTTAGATAATTTCCATGGGTGGGAAAAATTCTTGATGGCCAAGAGCACCAAGCCCATGAAATTGGACACCGAGAAACAACAATGGGGATTACACCTTGATTCCATCAACCGTATTTAATCCAATTCAACCTTACGCCAATTTGCCATTAAATAGGCCATGCCAACATTAAAGAAAGACACATGATCATTGACACAGAGCTAAGAATTATATAACACTAACAAGCCACCACTATAGCCTAAACACTAAGATGGACGGTGAGCACTAATTAATCTTCTAGGTGTTGATCATTAAATTCTTAGACTTCTCTTTCAAGTTTATTGCACTCTACCCTTTATATTTTGATAGTCTTTGTATTTTGATTTCTTATTCTCAATTATATATCTATTTATCTACATAAGTGGTATATACAATTTTTTACATGTCAATTTGATGATTTTGAGAATTATATAGACATTAATAATAACATACTGATTTTAAAATTGCATGTATATGGTAACTAAATAATGTAAAAACCCGTGTCAAATTCAACCCCCGATTGTGCCCACTGCCCAGTCCCTCCAAACGACACGAGGCAATCACCAAGGTTGTCTTTGTACCACTCTATGTAAGAAGATCACAACCTGGACTTTGAATTCTTATTTAGATGATATTAATTGTAATATATATTTTCATATGTTTGTTTTGTTTGTTGCTAACAAAATTACAATTGGGTGTACAAATGATTCCTTGTTTCAATCCATTTAAATTCATTACATACAATTTAAGTATATTGACAATCTGCTATGATATGATGAGCACTACTAACTCCCTACAACCAATCGGAACATTGATGATATTACTTTATCAAGTAAATCAAATGAAAGATAAACTAAAGTGAGGTTTTAAAGAAAAAGGCATACGATAACTTGTGATGTGGGCCCTATTGAGGAATCTTCATAGTTTGAGATGATAACTCCAAACAATCCACGCCCAAGACAACCAACTCCTTTCCCTTCTCTACAAGGCCATTGATAAATTCTATTAAAAGAGATTTCCCAACTCTACTAAGGTAGAAATTGCATAATAAAAGTAAAGAAACGTGACACAATGTAAAAGTAGACTTGTGGATGGATGTCAAAAGTAGTTGTAATCTCAAATCATTTACTTGTGGATGGATGTCATTAAAAGAGATAAGTTAGAGGTTTGGTTGCTTAATTGTGGTTGGAATTTGCATAAACATTATAACATGAAATAATAATTAAAAAAACTTTATACATACACATAAAAAAAGTAAAAGAAAACTTATACAGCTTAGTACTTGTGATTCTTGAGTATTCATCTTTAATCATTAATATATGTCATTTAAAAGAGAGATAAATTAGAGTTTAATACTTATTTTTTTTCCAGCAGAAAAAAGCATACTATTTATACTCATAATTAAAATAAAACAATACAATGATGGAACGGTCTATAGATAGACACATATCACTATGCAACCTTATCAAGTACTACAAATCTTGACATTACAACCTAACGCTACACCATACAAGGTCATTTTAACATAGAAATATTTATAAAAAACTATGTTCTCACTTCTTAGGGTTTAATACTTATTGTAACGAACCTCTTTTGTGATAGAAATTCAGTGTCTTTAGTCAATTATGAAGAAAATTTAAAATTAAAATATTGTCTTATAAGGTGACAATTTAAAATAAAATATTGTGTAAATATATAGTAAAAAATATAAAATTAAAATATAAATAGTAACAAATATTATAATATTATAAGTAACAATTTAAAATTAAAATATTGCTATATTATTTGAATATAAATAGTGAAAGGATTCGTCTTTAATCACATACTTATATCATTAAATAAGGTAGGTTGGGAGATTCAATATTGCATTTTACTTAACCTCTATGTGTTAAAATCTCAAAAGGTTTTTTATGTGTTGATTTTATTTATTATAAATTAAAATTAAATTGTTAAATTTTGAATAATAAAAGTTATAAATTTATAAAATTATAATTTAATATTAAATTATTTAATGATTTTTGAAATGGATAAAAGGATTTGTTAATTATATGAGATTATATGAATGTTAAAGATGAAAGTCATTTTCTTTTAAAGTCTCTTTGGTACAACCATATTAAATCGAAGTTTCATAATCTTTATTACAATACAAACCTCTGCTTCTTTGTAAGTTTTTTGAGTATAGGAATAAAATTCTACAACAATCCAAATAATTCATTTCTTTTCTCTTAACGTTCACTAGACCAAATTGAACTCACTAAACCACAACCACCACTATCATCATAAATATATATTTAAATACAATATTTTAAGAATAAGTTGTTAACTAATTAATATGTCCATATTCAAAATAATAACTTTTTATCATAAAGTAAATAAATAATGAAAAACATTAGATTCAAATAAATTATTGATACAAAATAATAATTTGTCAAATAAATATATAGTGAAAAAGTCCAACTTAAATAATCATTGATATTTTTCATCTTATTTATATGATAAAAAAATAGAGATTGAATAACTTTTTGGACTTTGAAGTAAGTAAATTGTCAAATAAATAACATATTTATATGTATATTTTTTTATATTTAAGTACAATTTTAAAATTTTAATGGTTAAGAATATGTGTTTCCTTTTATGAGGTTATAAAGATAGGGTATGTACACCTCCTTATATTTTAAGAGTAAAATTTGATATTTATTTATATGATAAGAAATTATAGATTAAATAATTTTGTACTTTAAAGTTAAAAAATATATTTGAAGTTATGATTATCAAAACAAGTTGAAGATTAAAAATATATTTGAAGTGATGATTTTAAAGATAAGTTGAAATTAAAAAATATATTTGAAGTTATGATTATCTAGACAAGTTGAGATAAGGTGAAAATGGTTGGACTTTGAAGTTAAAAAATATATTTCAAGTTATGATTAAGACACCTTGAGATTAGGTGAAAATTTTTAAATTATAAAGTTATTAAATTTAAATGAATATTTTAATTTTAAATAAATAAAAAAATATTATTAATAAAATATGGTAATTAATAAAAGAATAATATTTTAATGCATATTTAAATTTTAAATAATAAAAATAATAATATTATTAATAAAATATTGTAAATAAAAAAAATTAATATTTTATTTCGTATTTATATAGTTTGAATATGGTTGCTTCCTTATTATATGAGTAGTTTCTTAAATATTAAGATGAAATGGAAGTAAACATTATTTTATTTTTTTATTTTTAATAACATATAATATTATTTTTAATTTAGTAAAATTTTAATATTTTTTAAATTATGAAAATCATAATGATTTTGGTATTTGTTTTTAATTAAAATTAATATTGTGAAGAAATTTAAAGTATGTATCTCCACATTAATGGATGAATAGTATTTTTAGTTAATTTATTAATATAGTTTAATGCATATTATAATATAAAATTAATTAAATACTTATTTTAATATTAATAATAATTAGTCAATTAATTTAAAATTATATCATGTTGAAATATAAAATTAACATTATGAGAAAACATTTAATATAATTTTCATATTTTATTAATATAAAAATTCATCAATAGTCCTTGACTAGTTGCAACCGTGCTCACAAACGTATGGGCTGTTAAGTACGTCGTTGGTTCAAACCTCGTTGTAGCCTCTTCTAAAAGTTATAGTAGTAGTGGTCGGAATCGACCCCTTGTCAATGAGTACAAACCGGTCAATTATCAATCCCTCTAGTTATATATATAAAACTCATCAACAACATTATCACCATTTAAAAAAATCAAATTTAACAAAATTACATATTATTATATTTTTAAAATTTAAATCTAAATTACCCATTTAAATTAAAAAAAATTAAATCTAAATTACTTTTATCTTTTTAACTACTTAACCATATTTTAATAAATAAATTATTATTTAAATAAAATTTTAAATAATAATAAGAATGATACTTTAATTTATGATTGGGGAGAAAACATTTATTTATCATCTAAACACAAACATCATCACTTTGATCCCTTGTTTCTTAACTCCTTAAAGGCATGAGGCCCGGGCATATCGATATATTTGCAAATCAAGTCACACTTTCTAGCGGTTTAATTTTGATAACGAGTGGATGCCATTAAAAGAGAGAGAGCTTCGGGGCTTAGTGGATGGATGTACTTGAAAGAGTGATAGGTTGGGGCTTACTCTACTCTATTGTGGTTGGAGTTACATGAGCATTATGAAATGGAAAAGTAAATATATATGTAAGTGTAATTCTATCAATTTATTTTTTATCATAATTTTTCCAATTTATTAAGTATTGTAATGAAAAAGTAAATATATTTTACATATTTTAAGATTATTTAATATTGATAAGTATTATAATGAAAAAGTAAATATATTTTACATATTTTAAGAATATTTAATATATAAGAAAATTAATAGTTGATCATAAATGGATGTTATTAAAGGATATATCAATTTTATTAATATATCTAATGGAAAGAAAAAAACAATCATTGGCTTATTATTTCGATTTTCTGGATTTATGGCAATGTGGAGTTTTCTCTTGTTTTGTATAAGTTATGATAGTGGGGTTACATGGTTGTGGTTGTGTTATCTAGGGAAGCAATGCACTCTACATTCTTGATCTTGAGAAATTTGCGTGTGATTAGCATTATATGGCCAATGATCAGGGTTTTAGGATGATTTAGAGATTCAATTTGGATATCATGGTGGTGCATTTCACTAAGTGATCTTTGATCGATGGAGAATGTAAAGATCATCAACCAAACCCAAGGAATGTTGATGATCAAGTATTTGATGAAAGGATTGTATGCCGTGTTTGACCAAAAGCTTGCATCCCAAGCCTATTTGACAGGTGCTTGGTGACACCATCGTCATAAAGGCTAGTTAGTTTTCAAATTATGGTTAAGTCTCTCCTTGGGAAGCTCATACCCTTATCGTTGGATCATATTGACTATGTGGTGGATTCAAAGCATAATTTGGTGTTCATGTAGGGGATCCTAGTGACTATGCAATGGCTTCTTTTTGAAGGCAAACAACTTCTCGAAAATTCAACTCTCGCTTGTGTTGTGGAGAGGTGGGTAATGGTAGATTGTCATCCTCAGCCCCTCTTTCTTTTAAGGACGCGGTTCAGAATAAACCATCTAATTTAGTGACTTTGAACCCTTCTACATCTAATGTATATATTGTGGAGAAATTCGACAAGGTGCCCACGTTGGAGGTCTATGTGTTGGATGCCATAGACTTGCTTTCATTTTACCACTACTCTTAAATGTAATAAGAATATTCAATGGTTTATGGCATTCTACTTCACATTTGTTTCAATGGATTTTTTCGACATGTACAAAGCATTGTGAGGTTTATCTTTGATGGAAATGTTTATTTAATGTTCAATGTGAAACATCTATTGATTGTTAAAGAATTTTCAAGGATAGCCCTTGGTTTTAGGGAAAAGATGATCTTTTTTTTACCCCTTGGTTCCCTGCTTTCGATCCATTCACTATGTCTATTAAAAAATTTCATTTGGGTTCAACACTCCCAAATCTACCCCTTTATTTTTAGCATTGAACAGTTCTTACAAATATCGACAATACTTTGGGTAGTTACATCAAAACATATCTAGAGCGAATTAAACTTGTTGTTTTCGCATATGCCAAAATGTGTTTTGAGATTGACATAAGTTAGGGTCTACTAGACAAGATGTTCTCACAGTGGGGAAGTTTTAGGTGGTTCATGTTCTAGATTATGAGAATACTGCTTTTTGGTGTTGGCTTCGCTAATGAACCAATCATCTCTAGTATTCTTGTCTTTATGCATGCTCCTCCTTGAAAATGAACAAAGAACATAAACCTAAAAAAAAAGATGGCAAGCATATGAGCACTTGTATCTAGGGAATGAAACATATAAGAACGAACGATGTCATTCAACACTATATGGTGCTAGAGAAGGAGAACATGTTTGTCCAAAAGTGTCTAATGAGGAAAGAGAAGAAGATATAAATATTGTCCTTTCCTCCTCAAAGATTCACAAAATTTGTGATACTTCTGATTCTGATAGGGAAGTGGTTTCCTATCCACATCCTCACCTCTCCGCTTTTAAATTACAAAACTGTGTGATTCTTCTTCACCAGGTAACATAAGGTTAAAAGAAAGTAAAGAAAAATGGATAAAAAAGATGATTATTTTCATAAAAGCATATAAACTATATGTACATTATTTATAAAATATTTAAGTATAATACTTAAGTAATAATTTTTATTCCATTTTTTAATATAACTGACTTTTTTTTTTTCTTTTATGTTAGAATTTTATGGCAAATTGCATGAATATCATGACCTTACTCATTTAAAAGTAATTGTGAGCCTATAAATTCTGTCTGTCATCATGGATAGATGCATACAAAAGAAAGATAAGTTGTGCTCCACCCTACCAAACCTCTTTTGTGATAGAAATTAGGAAGGTCCCTCCATAGTTTCTTTGTCGTTTATACAGTGAAACATATCCACTCAATTCGTCATTCTTGTTTTAAATAATAAATTATTGCAGCAAGGTTCACCTCCTGTACTTACAATCAGCGAGATCAATTGTCCGGACAAAGTTGAGATAGTGGGAAAAATTTGGTTCTTGTGACTTTCCGAAAGAAGGAAGAAATTATTTTACTCTCGTTTATGGGACAGATCGCTTTATTTTCTGATTTCTGAAATTTAACCTTTTTCTTGTTTAATTTGATGACGAGTATCTCAGATTTCTCCACAGTCTTCTTACTAAATAAATTATCCTAAAAACTAACTATCAAAATATTTGCATAATTAACCCTACTGTCTTTGAAAAGCTTCACCCTCATGAAAGCGATTCAACAAGCCAACTGGTAAACAATTTCTGTTTGTAAATGCCACCCACTGTCATCTTTTTTTAATTGCCCTTGTCATGTTACCTCTGGGTATATGTCATCAACCGGGCTATGACAAAGAAACCACTCGCCCGCTTGCTAGATCTGTGTATGGCCATGACAAAAACGTAGACAACCCCACCTCCATGTATATATATATATCATCAACGGCGTTTGACAAAGTATCCACTCGGCCACTGTTATTGGTTAGATCTGTGTATATCCATGTCAAAGACCTGGACAACCTCAAAAACATAGTAGTAATGCCGTGGGTTTGTGGGTGACTTCAGTGCTGGGCAAGTGGAGAGGCTACTTCCAATAGTCAAGTGCGTCACTGATGGGACAGATTTCGGAGGAAGAAGAAGGCAAATGGAATTTAGTGGAATGGAGGCGGGCGAGCTTTTGGATTGAAGTGATAGCAGGCTACTTTTGGATTGAAATTAAAATGATGGCGGCATGTAGGCCGCGTGCACTACGTCTGGCCTGTTCTGTTCGGTTCCTCGTCGCTCTCGTCGCGCCCACTGCCCAGTCCCTCCAACCCGGACGAGACAATTGCCAAGGCCGTCCCCGTGCCACTCCGGGCGAGAAGCTCGTGACTATCGCTTTGATTTCTTATTCGATGTTTCGTTTAACATGTTAAAAGATTAAAAGATAATGGCGTAGGATAAAAGTGATCTCAAATGACAATCTTTGCCACAGTTTTAGTTGGTAAATCTTTTATAAATGGTTTGGGCATGAGGTTGCGAGTAAGCGGTGGGACATCTTGGTTGATTCAATGGAGACACAAGTTCTATTCTCTTTGGAGTTGGAAAATAATACATCAATGTGAAATTGACTCAAATGATAGCAAGGTTGAGCATTTGTAAATGTTGAAAAATGAAACAACTCAATCTTAGCTTACCTTGGCTTTATTTCCCTTGTTTTATGGAGATCTTAGCTTACCTTGGCTTTATTTCCCTTGTTTTATGTTCTATTCTCTTTGGAGTTGGAAAATAATACATCAATGTGAAATTGACTCAAATGATAGCAAGGTTGAGCATTTGTAAATGTTGAAAAATGAAACAACTCAATCTTAGCTTACCTTGGCTTTATTTCCCTTGTTTTATGGAGATCTTAGCTTACCTTGGCTTTATTTCCCTTGTTTTATGGAGATATTTGTTGTGCATATTAATGATTCCTAGATCCATAAAAGGAATTTCATTGTATTTGTATTGGATTAAGTATTTTTCTTATGGTGTAAAGAGATAGAGAGTTGAGAATATGAAGTACAATATTTTATAATTTTTCTTCGAATTGTGTTTTTTTCTTTAGACTTTAGATTTGGGTGGTTTTATAGCCAAAGTTAACTATGTTGTGGTTATGTTCCATAGCTATAGGCAAAGCTTTCTATAGCTTGGTTACATAAGCCAATTTCACATAGTATCAAAGTTGAAGACTATCTAAAGGAAAGTTTACATTGCAAGTTTTTTCTTCACATGTTGAGTATGCTCTTCTCTTGCATCTCTAAATGATCTAGAGAATAAAAAATGTTGAAGAAAATAAGTTTTTAGGGGATTTCATTCATGGCTTGGTTTGATAATACGACCCACTTGGAGATCACTAGAAAATATTACATCCTCAATTGAGCGATCCAACTATAAATTGATGTGCATAGTGGCTCATTCTACATAAACATGAACAATCAAATCTAGGTGACTCTTCACAGATATTGGTGAATTTACATGCACAATACAAAGCTATTTTTTGCGGTTTTGAAGATACCCTTATATTAGTCTACATAATTCTCTTCTTTGTGGCAGATTGAATTCCTCCAATGTAAGTGGATCAAAGTCGGGTTCCCCTCCTAACTCCAGTTACATACTATGGGTGGAAATCCAAAATGTGGATTCTTTTAAGAAATGAAGGATTTCTCTAGATAACAATGGGTGTAGAAGTTGAACCAACACTTGTTGCAAAAAAATCAATGTGGTTTAATAGATGTGATGAGGCTTATGGATTTTTCTATCTATTTGTATCTTGATCTTCTTTTCCACATTGAATATGTTAATTCACCCAATCAGATCCAGACTACTAGAAGGATTGTTTGGAAAGTAAGATGTGTTAAGATAACACTAGTTAGAGAATGATCTCATTAGCTTGAGCCTCAATGTTTTTGACACCATTCAAGATGTCTTCACCAAGTTTAAAGTACTAAGATTACAATTAAAGTAGTGTAAGATTAAGAAAAAGGATGAGCACACAACAAAATTTGAACCCAAAATCCGACGAGAAAATCTGACAATTCCGACGAAATTGATTGTGTTGTCAGATTTCACCTTTAAAATTACGAATTTTGATCAAATTTGTTTTAATTGATACCTGGCATTGTCGAATATCTGACAACAGTCATCTAAATAAATCCATAAAGAAGATATAAAGTATTGGAGGAGAGAAATTCCTCGTCTCATGTGTGAAATGCAGAAGCATCTACCTTCGGCATTTTTCAATGCACAAGAACACTACTTCATACACCAAGTTGAGGAGATTGAATTGTGTGGACCTATACACTCAAGGTCCACGTGGATGGTTGTGAGGCACTTGAAATTTTTGAAGGGTTTGGTTAGACAACGAACACGTCTCGAGGGTTCTATGGTGGAGGGATATATGGTACACCAAAACATGATGTATATTATTGAATATCTTCCTAAATTAGCGTCAAAGCTTAATTTAGGTCGCATTTGTGATCCAGAATCCAATAACAATTTCGAAGGGGAGTACCTGAAGGGGAAAGGTAGATCGAGGAAGGTGAAAGGTAATTATTAGCTAGTGGAGATTAATTAATATAATAAATTTGACTGTTGATTTTTATGTATATATCATACTTATTCTATTTTTAATATTCAATATGCATCAATTAAAAGTATATATTGTGTTAAGTGAATATACATTTGTATTGAATTTTAATCTTATTTTCATTAAGCAGTTGGTCAAGAGTGGGATGCACTTCATTTATACATCGCAAACAATCTTGACTGGATGAAGGTTTGGATTGAGCGATGTGAACAATATGGTCATTGAATATCATGGGAAGGTGTGGCTTCATTGGTTAAAGCAGATCATTGCAATGGAGATACCAATCTTACACAAAGGGAAATCGATTTAGCATATGGTTTAAAAGATAAGCAGGCAAGGATATTAATCAACCATAATATTTTTTTTTTGCAAATATATTGATGTACACGTTGATTTTTCCTTGCAGGGCATAAGCATGCACTTAATCATCAATTGATCATGATGAAATCTTTACGTGTATGGCTTGTTGTAGGTAAAAAACCATAAGGCTATGTGGTGCAATGCTTGCAAATTTCACATCAAAAAGTTGGATGAAACGAAGAAAACATTAGATTGTAAGATATTTGCAGTCTTTGAGGTGACCAATGTTTCCTCTAGAAGTGACAGACATCCAAAACTCTCAGAAAATCGATACTATGGGTATTTGGAATGTATTGTTCACTGTGACTTTAACTCATTCAAATTAGTTATGTTTATTTTCAAATGGTACATGTTACGATTGAATCAACATGATCCCGATAAAACTATTATTGAATATGATAATGGATTTACCATGGTTAATACAAGGTTGTTTGAGCTAGGAACAGAGCCCTATGTTCTTCCAAGCCAATGTGAACAAGTATTTTACTCTGAGGTTCTAGGTAGAGGGGGTAACTGGTCATTTGTTGTGAGAGACGATCCAAGGGGAAGGCCGGTAAAGTATAACGTAGAGGAAGGTATTGAAGAGGGTATCGAAGAAGAAGACGATGTTGAATATGATCAACATGAGTTAGATGATCATGTTCCAGAAAAATATGTCAAAGAATTAGTTGAATTAGATGATGTAGCAGACAATGTCCATGAAGATGATATCGACGATGACATAATGATCGCAACTGACATTGATGACGATGATGATATGGACAATCCTTACAATGTTGAATCTGGATCGGATGATACAGATGATGACTTGGATTCAAAGAAGATGATGAAGTCCATTGAAGTGTATGAGGTATGCCTTAATATATCTACTCTATAAATTTTGATTTAATATTGCGATAGAATTATTGATTTTTACTGGTATGTATAAATTAACTGTTTCTTAGTGTTTTTTCCATTTTCCTGTTATATGTTGGCATATGTTATAATTAGAGACATTGCTTCTTAAGTATGACAAAAAAACACGATAAATTATTTTTTTGTACATAGATTTTGTTGGGTTATGGGGGATTGAGAGTGACCTTGGGGGGGGGGGGGTCAGATGAGCTTCCACCTTCACGTGGTTGGCCATGTTTATTAGAGAATATTAAATTATTCTCGAAAAAAAGAGAAGCTCAATAAGGAAATGCACAATTATCACGCTAACCCAAATGGCATGATTGATCATGTACTGCAATGGGCCAACGTTGGATTTTTTTTTAAATTTGTGCTTGCTTGGACTGAAATATGGCATGGTTAGAGTAGACGCATGCATTGACGGTGGTGTGACGGTGTGGGAGGGTTTCCAGACTCAAACATGACCGACACTAACAATTCAACAATAACAAACCATACATATAGATTAATTAATGTGTTACACGGGGCCAACATTAGAATTTTTTAAATTTGTGCTTGTTTGGACTTAAATTTGGCATGGTTAGACTAGACGCATGCATTGACGGTGTGGGAGGGTTTCCAGAATCAAACATGAATGACACTAACAATTCGACAATAAAAAACCGTACCTATAGACTAACAATTTGACAATCATATAGAATGTGCACTAGTACACAATTAGTGAACATATATTATCTAGAAATGTTATCCCAAATGAAGAAAAAATAGTAAAAGAAGACTCTTTTGATTTTTTCTTAAACTTGAACGTATTTCTTTTAATATATGTTTAAGTAATGGATAATATTTTTTCAATTTTGTTTTATCAAAATGCATGATTTTCTCAATTAGACATATATTTATTCTTTGATTCCAAGAAATTTTACGATATGTTTAGTGCATGATATTTTTTTAGCATACACAAATAAATTAAAATGATTTGAAACCTAACTAATTATTATGTACTTTAATTTTTAATAAATAAATTGGACATTTCAATTGTGAAAAACAATTACCGATTAAGAAAAATTGATTTTTTCCTCATTAATAGAGAATAAAGCATTCTAAAAGTCTAGATAATATCAAGGTAGTAATGAAAATGCAACATCATGATATGACAAATGCGATCAATCCTTAAATAGTTTAAAATCAAGTTTTCATTGAGTTCTTATCATTTCTTTTTTGTTATATGAATCTCAAATCATATGGTAATAAATCTATATGGCTTCCATTGCTAGTGAATTTTGATCAAATAATGGATTACGAGATTATTCAAAAATATTATAAAATGGCATTGCATGATGTGTTCAATAAGCTCAAGGTCAAGATTAACTCAACACTTATTTTCAACTTTGAAATTATCCGAGATATGATTTTTGTGATTTTGTATATAATGGTTATCCTCTTATTATGAGAGATATATAACTTAAAATAGTGGTAATAGATCTTAAATAATTTCAAACCAAGAATAATAGATCTTGTAGTTCTTGTTTCATCTTACTTCTTTTTGGTGTTGGCTTCGCTAATGAACCAATCATCTCTAATATTCTTGTCTTTATGCATGTTCCTCTTTGAAAATGAACAAAGAACATAAACTTAAACAAAAAAAGCTGGCAAGCATATGAGCACTTGTATGTGGGGAATGAAACAAATCAGAACGAACGATATCAAATTGCAATTGCATATGAGCATTTGTATTTTTTTCATTTTCTTTTGTGTTGGAATTTTATGGCAAATTGCATGAATATCATGACCTTACTCATCTAAAAGTAATTGTGAGCCTATAAATTCTGTTGTCATCATGGATACATGCATGCACAAGAAAGATAAGTTGTGCTCCACCCTACCAAACCTCTTTTGTGATAGAAATTAGGAAGGTCGCTCCATAGTTTCTTTGTCGTTTATACAATGAAACACATCCACTCAATTCGTCACTCTTGTTTTAAATAATAAATTATTGCAGCAAGGCTCACCCACTGTACTTATGATCAACTAGATCAATCGTCCGGACAAAGTTGAGCAGTGAAACACATCCACTCAATTCGTCACTCTTGTTTTAAATAATTATAATTGCAGCAAGGCTCACCTCCTGTACTTATGATCAACGAGATCAATCGTCCGGACAAAGTTGAGATAGTGGGAAAAATTTGGCTTTGGGGACTTTTTGAAAGAAATAAATTATTTTAGCATCTAGGAGGTTAAGAATAGCTTATGGGATGGGACAGATCGCTTCACCTTCTGATTTTTGTAACTCAGTTTTTTTCTTGATCAACTCAAGATGATGAGTGTCTCATTTCTCCACGGTTTCCTCACTGAATAGGTTATTCCAAGAACTAGCTGCCAAGATATTTGCATAATTGACCCTACTGTTTTTAAAGACTTCACACATATGAAGGCGATTCATCAAGCAACAGTACAATCTAAATGGTAAACAATTTATGTTTGCTCTCAAATGGCTGTTCGTAAATGCCACCCACTGTCATCTTTTTTTAAATGCCCTTGTCATGTCAGACCGAGAAATCTCTCTTACCTCTGGGTATATGTCATCAACCGGGCTATGACAAAGAAACCACTCGCCAGCTTGCTAGATCTGTGTATGGCCATGGCAGAGACGTAGACAACCCCACCTCCACATATATATATATATATATATATCATCATCATCAACGGCGTTTGACAAAGTATCCACTCGGCCACTGTTATTGGTTAGATCTGTGTATATCCATGTCAAAGACCTGGACAACCTCAAAAACATAATAGTAATGCCCTGGGTTTGTGGGTGACTTCCGTGCTGTGCAAGTGGAGAGGCTACTCCCAATAGTCAAGTGCGTCACTGATGGGGACAGATTACGGAGGAAGAAGAAGGCAAATGGAATTTAGTGGAATGGAGGCGGGCGAGCTTTTGGATTGAAGTGATAGCAGGCTACTTTTGGATTGAAATTAAAATGATGGCGGCATGTAGGCCGCGTGCACTACGTCTGGCCTGTTCTGTTCGGTTCCTCGTCGCGCTCGTCGCGCCCACTGCCCAGTCCCTCCAACCCGGACGAGACAATTGCCAAGGCCGTCCCCGTGCCACTCCGGGCGAGAAGCTCGTGACTATCGCTTTGATTTCTTATTCGATGTTTCGTCTAACATGTTAAAGATAATGGCGTAGGATAAAAGTGATCTAAAATGACACTCTTTGCCACAGTTTTAGTTGTTAAATCTTTTATAAATGGTTTGGGCATGAGGTTGCGAGTAAGCGGTGGGACATCTTGGTTGGATATTTTGGCTGATTCGATGGAGACACAAGTTCTATTCTCTTTGGAGTTGGAAAATAATATATCAATGTGAAATTGACTCTTGAATGATAGCAAGGTTGAGCATTTGTAAATGTTGAAAAATGAAACAACTCAATCTTACTTAGTTTACCTTGGCTTTATTTCCCTTGTTTTATGGAGAGATTTGTTGGAGAGGTAAGCTATATTTCCCTTGTTTTATGGAGAGATTTGTTGGATGCACAACTTTTGTTAATGATTTCTAGATCTATAAAAGGAATTTCATTGTATTTGTTTTATGGAGAGATTTGTTGGATGTACAACTTTTGTTAATGATTCTTAGATCCATAAAAGGAATTTCATTCTATTTGTATTTGATTAATTATTTTTCTTATGGTATTAAGGGATAGAGAGTTGTGAATATGAAGTACAACATTTTATATTTTCTTCAACTGTGTTTTTTTCTTAGACTTTAGATTTGGGTGGTTTTATAGCCAAAGTTAGCTATGTTGTGGCTATGTTCCATAGTCATAGGCAAAGCTTTTTATAGCTTCGTTACATAACCCAATCTCACATAGTATCAGAGTTGAAGACTATCTAAAGGAAAGTTTACATTACAAGTTTTTTCTTGTAACACGCCCATAAATCCTTCGTTACTATTTTGAGGAAATGGGGTGAATTTTTTTCCCTTGCACTATCGAAAAAAGAACAATGTTATTCATCTGAATACTAATCATCATAGTTAAACATTCTCGTTAATTATATATAGTCCTATTTGGTTATTCTCCCAAACTAACCTTTAATCTTTCCCTAATTAAAACATACTCAATATCATAATTATCCACCAATATAATACTCCTATTCCTTTAGCCAAAGTCCACTAATAACAAGAGGTAAAAGAATAATCACTTTGTAAGTAAATTCTAGGGAAAACATAGAAGCAACACCTACATAATTTCATCATTCATACTAAGGATCTATCATAGTTCATCATGGACTTCTAAACCTCAATGCATCCTTCCTACTTACCATGCAAGGTTAGCTAATAGATTAAGACTTTATCATAAGAATAACCTAACACAATATTTGCATAGCTTAATTCTTTTGGTCATCCATTTGTCTGCATGATCGATGTCCTAGAGTATGGATGCAACACAATTGTTTAAACATATAGTGTAGTCTTATAAAAGTGAATCATACAATGGTCTAGTATGCTTGATCACAGAAAGTTCCCCTTAGTTACCTTTAAGGGTAATAATTACATTCTTTTAATAATAATGCATTTGATAAAACTCATAGGTAATACACGTAATAGTCCCTATTAAAAACTAGAATAAAGTCAAACCTTAATAAGGGTCTATTTAATACTCCATGCAGTTTGAGAATAACTATGTGCATTCTAAATAACATTCATAAACCTTAAGAGCATTGATCTCTATTTTCATACAATAATATAAATATGGATTGTATTTACAACTTTATAAAATAGCTCTATATTTATACAATGAACTCCAATTAAAGTCAAGGACCAACTAACATCCAAACATAAAATCGAGTATTCATCAATTCAAACACATAATTAAATATATGCAATGCTCACATACCAAAATAGATCTTCTTACAACAATCTAACTATAACAACATATTAGTTGAAAAGTACTTATCAGAACTAATTAGACTTGGGTGACTGAAGGCTTGACCACAAATTTCCTCCCAACCATTTGACTCTCTGTTCGGTGTTTATTTTTGCCACTGAGAGGCCACCCATGATCTGGCAATGAATCCACTAGGGTATGAAATCACTTTTACCGAAAAGTCCTTTTTCTCTCTTATGATCAACTATTAGGATTAACTGTTCACTCTTTCATTGACTAGGGATGATTCACCTACACAATTATAACCTAAAATTGATTACATTCATGGTGTTGGGACCAAACCTTCTACACTCAACCTTCATTCATTCATACTCTTCAATTGAACTCTAGAGACAAGGTTGCACTAATTCTCTATCTATCCATAGTATAAATATTTATATTTTAGCTGTCCAACCTTACAACTAGCAACATAATTATTAATAAGGAAGGAAATGCCTTCCCTACCATCATAAACATAAAATAAAGTGAAAGCAACCAAAATCCAGATCTTCAATTGATATACAGGACTACACCCTATTGCCGCGTCTTCCTTCACACATAAGAATAGGTATGTAAAACCTATTTTAAACCTAATGGATGGGCCTGCGCCCTCTTTCCTCAGAGGTCACAATTTATATTAGTTAATCGCGAACAAAACTAGGCAATGGTATATATATATATATATATATATATATATATATATTTTCCAAGGAAAAAAGCGTAATTTCATTAGGAATAATCAAATTACATATTGCAGAAATGCTTCGAAGAGCCCTTTCTAGTATTAGCTTTCCAACTTCAATGAAAACAGTGGGTGCCAAGGCACCACCCGAAAAACCTAAATGTAAAAACCCTCTTTCAGAGGCAGCCATGAATAGCTCATGTACAATGAAGAAAACCATCTCATTAGGAGCCAGAGATAAAACAAAAAGGAGAGATACCAGATAATATGTCGACAGATGTAGAAACATATAACAAAATCCACAAAATGCAACAGTAGGTTGCAGAGCCACCGATTTTCAAAGGTTGAAACCACTGTCCAGGTGATAGAGCCTCCATTAGAAAGTTCTCCACCGCACCGAGGGCATCCAACCATTGTTGTCTCCCCTCGACAATGTGACTGTCGCCGCTACCCACAGAAAACAGGAACCCGCAACGAACTGTGGGGCTCCTCCGCCGTCGAGCATCCGCTGATGCCTCGTCGTGGAGCACCCTTCCAAGCCGCCCGTCTCAGCTCGAACCCCCGCCACCGCCACTGGTAAGCAGGAGGAGCCTGCTACGCAATGGGTTGCCGCGCTAAAACTCCGCCGCCACACCGTTTGCAAAGGGATCATTGATGCTCGCTGCCAGTTGTCCATGTCGAGGTGGTAGCTCAGAGGGAAGAGGGGATGGCAGCCATGGAAGGATCCATGGCTGCCGAGTTTCAACAAAAATGACGCTCAAAACCCTAGTTGCAGAGCTGCTCAAAACCCTAGTTGCAGAGCCACCCCGCTCAATCAACCATTCACATTTTCTTGAAAATATAAACATATCTAGGCAATGGTATATATATATATATATAAACTAATATGGGCAACGCCCTTGCTTTCGGGCTGCACTCTTTATGGCTGCTCATGTATGTATATTGCTTGCAATAAAGACAAGCCGACGCCTTTCTTCCCATATCTGCCTAAATAGATATAATACAAAAATTTTGACCAATGGGATCATGATCTTGCCAAACCGTCCCCTCTCTCTCAAATCTAAATATATGTACCTAGTAATCCGACAGTTTTTTGGGATTGAGCTCTTCACAAAGAGCCGTCCTCTCCCAACCTTATCGTAGACTAAATTTTTAATAACGTGATGCCGAAGGTATGAGGATCGAGCTCATGGATGAGCTGTTAATCCTTCCCAACCAGATCATATTCTAAAATCGCGTAGTAAAAACATAAAAGATATAGGATTGAGCTATGGAACGAGCTTTCCTTCCCCAACCATCCGTAGATGTGAAACATAGTAACAACCGGGAAATAGATGGGATCAAAGTTATTGAAAGAATCGCTTCTCTGTCCAGTAGTATGCAACGTGTGGATCATTTCTCTTGAATGGATCACTTTATCTCTCAAGTGATATGTAAAATGCATGAATCCCTTTCCTATTCGACAATATGTTAGAACAAAAAACAAGAATTGTAGAGATCTATACTATGATGTAGGCAGAGATCGAAAACATTGGCTCCCGCTCTGTCATCTTCTAAAATATAAACAAAAACTGACCAAGGATCGCGCTCCTCCAAGCAATCATCTCCCTAACCATATCGCAGTTAATAAGTATTTAATAGTTTCTGCAATTTACAACATAACATAGCATACCAATCACAATCCACGAGATAGGGATCAAGATATGGCCCGTCCCATAATATGAGATTACAATAAAATTTCAAAACATCGATATAACTGAGGGATGAATCTTTAAAGCAATTAAAGGCGAGAACAAATTCCTCTTTCATTCATTTCAGACCAGAAGGAATGTATCTAGCATAAGAACTTGGGGGTCGATCCTCTTTGTTGAGATGTTTCCCTCTTGCTGCAAAACAATAAATAAAATATGCAATGCCATGCCATGCCAAAAGAAACCAGGGATCGAGCTCGTGCTGAGCCGTCCTTCTACAGTACTCACCTAGAACAGAGAGTGCACCCCCCTCTTAGGCTGCGATCTACTATATATACAATAGATCACGTCTAAACTTTGAGGAGTTTGCCCATACTAGAACGCATACCTATGACATTTGGAAATTGATGCTCCTTAGAGGTAGGATAGTAATGCCAAATTGGAGTTTTGGCGTTTTCCCCTATGCTTTCCAATGTGCTTGTATGGAAGAAAGGTCCACCAACCCATTTTAATATATATATATATATATATATATATATATCTTCCTCTTTCTTAAATATAACGTGAGTTCTCCCCGTAATACTCCAATAATTTTAATATATATATTTTGTTTACAAAACACACATTCCTTAATTTTTTTACCATGTTGGGTCATTATATTGTATTATATGTACTAATACAAAATAATAATATAATTAATAATATTTATAAAAGAGATGGTACATATATATATCTATTTATATCTTTAACCTTCTTGAAGGCATTATCTTGTATCTTCTACATGAAACAAGATAGTAGAAAAGATTGCTTGGTCTTACTTTAGAACAAAATAGTTAGCTTATGCTAGTTACTAGATAGTAGGATTTAATGATGTAATCCCTTGGCATCCTCTGTTGGGACTAGGATGTTGAAGATATCCCTAGGAATTCCTTATTTTTACATAATAGCTCTTAGCAAGTTAACCTAGTGCTACCCATTAGGTCTTAAGATTCATTTATTGCATTTCGACGGGTAATGGTATCTTCGACATCCTTTTCTAGGACTAACCGATAACTTAAGTGACCCTTAGTGAACATCAATGTTCACTTAAGTGCTTGCGGCACTAAGATGACATCCGTCATCAAACTCATGGCCTACCGACCATTAGACTTCTATCCCTAGTTGGATTCATTGCCCCATCGTTAAGTTGCGTTATAACCTTCGGTTTCCTAGGGCTATGATTCACAATTACAACTTAGGATCAATATTTACACAGTTTACTGGTGGGGCCTTGGCCTTGAGCTCCTTACCAGAAACAAGTTCTTTGTTACATTTTCAAATATAAAGAGTAGAGGCAAAAGAGGGATATTACATCTTGCGCCCCTTAAAAATAACACCGTCCTCAGTGTTCATGCTTTTTAGAACTTTGTCTTCAACTCTTGAGTTCATTTGCATGCCATTCTTTAGTTATATTTTGTTTGATTTGGTATTCCCCTTTCAATACTCTTAATCATCTTCGAACTTCTACGATTCTCACAAGTTACTATTGCTCATCTTTCTCTTGTAACCTGCAGTTTTACACAACCAAACAAGGTCTTCAAAATTGTTCAGTAAAACATATCATTATTTTAATTTCAAATCGGAATGTAAGCAATTAGTTCTGTGCAACACACTATTGTTGTTATTCATGGAACATCTTCCAATCATTTTTCATTGAAATTTGTGCTCTTATCACCATAAGGAAACATAATACATTATTATTTTTCAATATAAATCAAAAGAATGCATAGGTAAACAATAATTTACTTATCTTTTGGAGGACCTCCCTTTCTTTCAATTCTCGGACACTTAGCTAGTCCTTAACTTGCGATAGGAATCCCCCTTATTTAACGGTTAGTAACATTTATATAATATATTTTCTGGCAATAAACCTCAAATTCGACATTCATCCTCGTCCTTGGATGAATTTTTCATAATACTCAAACATTAGGGAAGTTATTAGCCCATTTACTTGGCAGTTCTTACCGTATGTTTCATTATTACATCATGGAGATTGAAAGACTTCAACAACACTTGTCGAACATAAAAACTTTCCCTTTAGATTTGGGACTTCAACAACACCTTGCTAAACACAGAACTCACCCTTGAGATATGTCACCAATTTATGCGTGGTATTATGGGCTTTAAGATTTTGAGATTACTCCTCTTTTGATTGCGAGTCAAAAGGTTTCCTTCTCAAAAAACATCAAACAACGTCCTGTCTTCTAGATGTTAAAATTGTGCGCCTGGGTCTTGCCATTGATGATCACCGACTCTTTCTCTCTTCCACTCAAGCTCCCTTACTTGAGTCCAGGAATTTATTTTCCACTCAAGCTCTCTTGCTTGAGTTGAGGAAATGTTTCCACTCAAGCTCTCTTTCTTGAGACCAGGAAAATTATTTCCCACTTAAGCTCTCTTGCTTGAGTCCAAGAATTTTTTCCACTCAAGCTCTCTTGCTTGAGACTAGGAAAATACTTTTCCACTCAAGCTCTCTTGCTTGAGTCCAGGAAATTTTTCCATTCAAGCTCTCTTGCTTGAGACCAGGAAAATTCTTTTCCACTCAAGCTCTCTTGCTTGAGCCTAGGAAATTAGTTTAGCAAAGTAGAGCTGGATCATCAATTTTGCCACTTGGTGTTGACATTGCTTTTCTCCATTTTATGACTCATTAATAATGATCGTATCATTTTTGGTCTGCATTTGTTGTCAATCACAACATGCAACACATGAACTTGGTTTCTCATCATGGTTTTATTATCCATTGCCATGACCAAGTCCTCAGAATCTGTTACAACTTTTTAGTTAGTCGCAACATAATCATCATCAATCGATAAACAATAGGTTCACCTATTTACTCACCAACATTTCATAATATTTAATGATTTAACTATCATTGTACATTAGTCTTCAAGCATTGGTATGTATTTAGAATTTTTGCAATATGAATTCAAATCATTCTATTGTATGCACAACCATATATACTAATTTTGTTTGTCAATCAATAACATAGATCTTCCAAGAATCAATAAATTTTTTTAGGAAATCTTTTTCTAATCATGTTTTTGTTTCCATATATTCCTAGAACCAAGATATAATAAGACGTTTAAAATTCATCACTCACTCCTGAGGGATCATTTATTATTTCATCGGTCATGAATCATGGACATAGTCCTGCAAGGTTAGTACATAAAATTTTATTGTTCCTTTCAATATGAATCAAATTTCGTCAATAAAATAATGTAAAGGATCAATACATTTGCAAGTCAACCCTCAAGAAAAATATAAAGCAACACCTTCATAGATTCATTGCTCCCATGAGGAAGAACTATACTAGTTTAAAGTTTTTCTCAATAGCTTACTAAGCCCCAAAGAAATCTTATTTATATGATGTTCCATACTTTTGATATCACTCAATTTTTATTTATGGCCACACCATGCGAGATTAGCTAAAAATCTAAATCATGAAATCATCATACATAGGTTGCACATAGTATACTCAACTTCCAATATAGTTTGACTATTTCAAGGTACTATTCTTTTTAATTCACACACAATTGCTTCGCATGAAATACAACGTTGGTACAATGCACATACATACTATCATTATGTTTTACTCATCTGAATATGACTATTCATCTTTTTATTCAACCATATATAACTACTTATCTTCTTATAGGATTTTTCACACACAATATCATTACACTTTTCCCATGGACTATAGTACTTTATCCCATGATAGGTCTACAATCGTTTGTATAATGTCAATTTTCAATGGCTATTCTATTCAACAATTCACGACATCTTATATTACATTTTCATAACATCATAAGACTATGATCCTATCGTCTAGACACCCTTATCTACAATAATTCTAAAACAACATATGTACTTCTTGCGGATTA